>JAKWBJ010000540.1:2732500-3932500 GCA_023159175.1 Wohlfahrtia magnifica | reverse complement strand
GCAACAAATGATAGTTGTCTGCGGCACATCTCACTTAGAGCCAAAGAATAGGTTCCGTTGTGTTACCATGTGCCATCCATTACACCAGAGTCATTACATCTCTTTGCCACTTCCCGATAATCGTAGAGGACCCCATCTCATCATCATTGCAGTTCCTGCAGAAATCTTTATAGGGGATATTCATTATTTAAGAATGTCTGCAAAGAGCCCAATGACAGTTTATAACCCCTATAAGGTTCTAATATGGAGCCTGGCCAGCCTGTCACGTTCAACCATCTAGATACGAGCAAAATTTCTTAGCCTCAAGGCTAAGTGGCGTGGATACTGCACAGCTTCTGTGATATTATTAATAGATCCGTAGCACACGTTTGTGGAAATTCTTCTGCCATGCAATCGCTTTCAATGTCCCCATGATTAGGAACTCACCTAACAGTAATCATCGCACTATCGCGGGCAAAGACATCCGATATTAATGAACAATTTCTCACGTGTTATGTAAGGGGTGTTTTTTATACAGGTATAGAACTTTAAGTTGCAGTAAAACAACGATGTATCATTCAATTGACATGAATTCTATCTATCCGAAATATAATAATATGATTTTTGGCATATGACCGCCACGGCTGGCGCGGATGTAGTCCAATCTGAACGTCCAATTTTCCATGACTTTTTCCAATATTTGTGGCCGTATATCGGCAATCACACGGCGAATGTTGTCTTCCAAATGGTCAAGCGTTTGTGGCTTTACCGCATAGACCAATGACTTTACATAGCCCCACAGAAAAGAGTCTAGCGGGATAAATCATAAGATCTTGGAGGCCAATTCACAACTCCAAAACGTGAAATTAGGCGGTCACCAAACGTGTCTTTCAATAAATCTATTGTGGCACGAGCTGTGTGACATGTTGCGCCGTCTTGTTGAAACCACATCTCCTGGACATCATGGTTATTCAATTCAGGAATGAAAAAGTTAGTAATTATGGCTCTATACTGATCACCATTGACTGTAACGTTCTGGCCACCATCGTTTTTGAAAAAGTACGGACCAATGATTCCACCAGCCCATAAAGCGCACCAAACAGTCAGTTTCTCTGGATGTAACGGTGTTTCCACATACACTTGAGGATTACCTTCACTCCAAATGCGGCAGTTTTGTTTGTTGACGTAGCCATTCAATCAGAAGTGCGCTTCATCGCTAAACAAATTTCGCTTATGAAAATCGGGAACAAAGGTAATCTCGTTTTGGGCCTATTCGACGAATCTACGCCGGGCGTGAGAGAATAAATCACTTGACAGCTGTTAAATCGGTTGCCATCTTGAAAAGTAATGCCAACTTAAAGTTCTATACCTCTATAAAAAACACGCTATATATTCCATAAAGGCCATAATTTTACTGTAACACTGGAATAGTTTGAAAGTCTACTAGACCGATACTCAGTTGTTCAGAGATAAATCTGCAGCCAGCATTTTCAAGTCCCTTTGACTCATCAGGGTATATGTATACGTATCTATGGCTCATTCAAGGAGGGCCTTAGTTCGACTTGAACTCTAAGTCTTCATGTTTGAGTGGGTCTATCTCTGCAGAATCAATTCAATGACTCTACGAGTCTGTTCATCCGTCAGCTTGCGTTAAGTGTGGCTCAGCCAATTCTATTTACGTTTTATTATTTCAATCTGCAAAGGATTTTGGTTTGTAGCTGCCCACAGGTTACTGTTGGATATCGTATTCCAAGTTTTGTTTTCTTAGAAATGAGTTTTAAACACTGCTTAGGAGACCAGATAACCGCATAATACAATTTATACGATTTTCGATATCGGCTCTCAATTCACCCTTGTAATGCTGCCGAGATAGCAAAAGCTATAAATATCCTCAAGCGCTTTGCCGTTCATATGGTTTACCTCTCTATTCTCAGAACTTACACGTATGATTTCAGTCTTTTTCAGATTTATCTTTAATCTGACTTTTGTCATTGATACTTCTAGAAGCTTCAAGTTTTCGGACATACTGCAGGAAGTATGTAACAGGAGACAGATGTCATCAGCACAATCCAGACATAGATAGCCGACATAGTGTTCAACATTAACTAGCGAAGTATTCACGTGATCCATAAACTATGAACGAAGTTCAGGGTTACAGTGTTTTTTTAATATTTGGAAAAACATAAAACTTCTTATTAAGAACACGTTGTCAGAGGAGAAAAATACGAAATTTTACAATCTATACTGGAAAGAAAAATTAAAGGAAGAAGAGCTATAGGAAGAACTATTTTATCTACTATTTATATTTCGGGAACTGGCAACACTAATGTCAATAGTTAAAATCTGGCAACATCGTAATAAAGTTTTTAGTTTTTTTAGCATAAACGTACTCTCAATGTTTTGATTTGATTTCAAGACAAGGTTTTCGTTGGATTATTTTTCACAACTTTCGACGTGAATTATCTCAAAAAGAATGTGTTGATGAACTCAATTCTTTGTATGACGATAAAGCACCATCAAGTATATCGCTAGTATAGTAAATTCAATTTAAATTGGTTGTAGTTCGGTCGCCGACGACTTCCGTGAAGGTCATCCAAACTCGGTTGCTGTGCCACAAAACCTCGATGCAGAGCGTGAACTAATAGTGCAAGATCTTCATGTGGCATATTGTAAGATAGAGGCATCCTTGCACCTTAGTTCCACCTCAATACACGCGATTTTGCAGGAATATTTTGTTGTAAAAAAATTTGTTCTCATTGGATATCCCATAATTTATCAATCGCCCATAAAAATGCTCGCATCGAATGATGTAAGGAAATGATTGAAAAGTTCAACCGTGGTGCTCCAAGAGACGTGTATAAATCATAGATATGTGCGACAGGTGATTGGTGGCAAAAGCACAGTGAAGCAAATTATCACCTGTTTCTTCTGCAGAATGGGTCACGTGACCACTGTTCCGCTTGAGCAACGTTGGGCGGTCAATTCTGTGTGGTACACGACCTTTTGTTTGCCGTTAGTCTTCAGAAAAATTCCAACCAACCACCGAAGAAAAATCATTCTACAACAGATTCAGGCAAGGAGCTGCTCTTCTCTTCTACATACGTACTCACACATACGTACTCACATGCATAGGCAAAAAATAAACAAAGAGAAGTAAAGAGTAAGCAAGTGTTAAAATACAGTTCAAAGTGGCATGAGTGAGAGACTATCCCATTACTTCCACATTGTAAAATGCATTAATATTAGTTTGCCGGACGCTGTTCTACAACATGACAATGCAAACTCTCGCACATTTCGTCAAACACGTGAAATTTTGAGCAGTTAAAACATCGAATTGATGTCTCATCGTCCGTATAGTCCTGATTTGGCGCCCAATTACATAAAAAGGAGTTACGAGCGCTGAAGAAGCAGTTGAAGCTTTAAAAAACCGTGTTTTGGAGCTGTCTCAAGGGGAATGTAAAAACTGCTTTCATCAAATCATTTGAACGAATGCAAAGGTGTATTGATCATCAAGAAGAATATTTTGAAGAACAATAAAGCCGTTTTCATTTAAAAATATTTGTTATTATTTGCTATTCCCTTAATATAAACAGTAACCCTCGTATAGTTAGTAGCATAACATAAACATTATACATTTAATCGATCTCAATTGTAAAAGAAAATATTCATGCAATCACTTAAATCTAGTTATGGGTTGTTAATAAACGAAGAAGCTTCGAGAAAGTAAATAAAGGGTCCGCCATCTAACGTTTTTTTTCAACTAGTGCTTATTTCGTGAATGGTAACACTTAGCTCATGTCTGATTTGACAGATAATTAGTTTTATCCTTCCGCTGAACGAATATGGTTGTGTATACGCTTGAACAACGCTGGGAAATATTGCGACATTACTTTGAAAATCATGGTAATGCAGAATGAAAAAAAAAATCATCTTTTCAGATGAAGCTCATTTTGATCTTGGCGGGTATGTAATCAAGCAAAATTGTCGCATTTGGGGCACAGAAAACCCCCACACATACATTGAAAAGCCGATACACCCAAGACGAGTCACTGTTTGGTGCGGATTTTGGTCCGGAACCATAATTGAGCCATTTATCTTCGAAAATGAGCAAGGAGTGGCCGTTACAGTCAATGGCGATCGTTATCGGATCATGTTGAACGAATTTTTGTTCACAAAAATTGAAGAGGAGGATTTAAGCAACATTTGGTTTCAACAGGACGGCGCTAAGTGCCACACAGCCGAAGCTACACTCGATGTTTTGCGCCCTGTTTTTGAAGATCGCATTATCAGCCGCAGAGCTGATGTCGTTTAACCACCTCGGAGCTGCGATTTGACACCGTTGGACTAATATTTGTGGGGTGCCGTCAAAGATAAGTGTTACGCCAACAAGCCAGAGACAATTGACGCTTTAAAGGACAATATTCGTGAAGCCATTGGTGAAATACAGCTGTACTTTATACAGCTTTGTACTTTCAAATAAAAGATCAATTTGAGAAAATATTCGGTAGTTTTTTTTTAGCATTTAAAAGAAATTATTTGGCGGACCCTTTATGATTCCAAATCAATCGGTATAAAGAAAATTTTATGTTGAACTAACATTTTTCCGCGTTTTAAATAACAAAGATACCATATAATGTACTATGACACTCAAAATACAGTTCATTTCGACAACCTTTAGACGACCAATGTTTTTTAATGCAAACGATTAAAAATTGACGTCTGTAAGTCTGCCCCACTGAAAACCAAACAAAAACCATCATCATTTATCTTAACAGATGCACAACAAACGAACAAATTTCTTTTTTGGCACATATTGTTTGTTGTTAAAGAAAGTTACAAAAAAAACAAGAAATAAAATAAAAATAAATAAAAAAATAAAACAATAAATTGAACGAAAAAAGAACGAAAAAAAAAACTGAACTCGCCGTAGTCGTCCTTTAATACAAATCAGATGTTTTCTTAACACCCACCTTTTAACGGTTGAATTCAAGTGAAATAAAAAGTCATTAGAGGGGAAGACTCTTATGATTGGAAGAATAGACGGTTGGGATGTAGTTGAGGATGAATGTGTAAATATAAAAACGCGAGTGACGTATGAATGTATAACACAGTATGCAGTGTGGACTTAACATAACCGACGGCGGTATGATCAGAGAACATAACAAATTGATCATTAAACAGGAGGCATGTTAAACGTTCAGAAAAAAATATTTCAAAAATAAAAATAAAAAATCAAGTGAAAATCGAGTTCATCAAACAGCTTTAAAAGTAACGAAACAGGTAATTAAAAGAATGTATTCTATAAAAAAATTTCAATGTTGTGAGAAAAAAGAAACTTGAGAAAATATTGTTCTTGTGCTGATTTGTATTTGTAAATCATAAAACAATTTGGTTAACAACACTAATTTTAAATTTTAGTAATCGACAAAACATATGCACGAACCTTCTGGTCAATACAAAATATCGCAAACACTTTTCGATTTTAAACTACAGGGTGTCCGCCGGAAAGGTATACTACTTTGTTTGTTTATAATTTTTAATTATATGAAAGAGAGTGGATCTTATATTGATAAATGTTTTATTTAATGTCTGCAATTATGTATGGAATACAATATCAGATAAATGCTCGGCTCTGTTAGCCTCACAAATGCGAGCCCTTTCGAGCACATTTTTCATTACATTCTCACACATTTCACGGGGTATTTGATTAATTTCATCACGAATATTTTGTTTGGGTTGCTCCAGCGTTTCTGGTTTGTTTGCATAAACCTTGCTTTTCAGATATTCCCACAAAAAGAAGTTCGGAGCAGTCAAATCAGGCGACCGTGGAGGCCAATCAACATCACCATTCCTTGAAATACTTTGTTGTGGAAAGAGGTTTCGCAGTAATTCCATAGTAATCCTGGCTGTATGCTATGTGGCACCATCTTGTTGAAACTACACGTTAGTCAAGCCCAAAGCATGCAGTTGTGGCATTAAAAAGTTTTCAATCATATCACGATATCGCCTCCCCATTGACAGTTACCGTTACGCCGTTTTCAGTTTCAAAGAAGTAAAGTCCAATGATTCCTCCTGACCAATTTGCACACCAGACTGTCACTTTTAATCGGGTTTTCCATTGCCCAGAACCGACTATTCTGTTTATTCACATAACCATTCATATGAAAATGTGCCTCGTCATTATGATTTTTTCATGAAAATCGATGATTGATTTTGATAAAATGTTTTAACGATTAAAACACGTTGGCTGATTGAATATATTTCGATAATGAATTTGCCACGTCTCTACTTCACGACTGCCAAATATGCACTGTCAAGACTAATGTTTACCAAAATGGCGGCAAAACAAAGTAGTATACCTTCCCGGTGGACACCCTGTATTTGATTTATTTATAAAATCAATCATTAAATTGACTAAAAAATAAAAAACCAAAGGGAATTCCTATTTAACTTCGAAAAAATCATTTCGTACTTTGAACACAGTTCTCTGAGTGCGACAAAACTTAAGCACGTCTTCAATAAATTCACTTGAGGTTGACAACCGTTTGCCCAAATACAACTGAACTCGCCCCGTTGGTACAGCTCTCATCACCAAACTTGAATGTTACGAGTGCTTGTTATATGGCAAATCCTACGATACTGAAAAGACTGTCAAAGTACACTCTCGTACTGTCACCCATCATCGCAACTTCCTGAAATTCATTAATGAGAAGGCCAGCGATACTAAGATCGCCCAAAAGCGTGCTGCTGCCGCTATTGAAGAAAGGGAACACAAGAAGCGCAAATTGAAAGAAGCTGAAGCTGCCGCTAATGGCGAAGAAGAAATGAAGGAAGAAGGCGTTGAGGGTGCTGAAGATGAATTGTACGATCCATCCGAAGCTACTGGTGAAGATGAAGACGTAGAGATAAATGAAAACGGCAAAGGTGGCGAAGACGGTGAAGGTGGCGAAGGTGAGGAAAATTGAGAAGAAATGGAAACTACGAAGTTTCCTAGCCCTTATTTTTTTAAGTTCTTTACATGTTCATGTTATGGACTCGAATAATGACCCGATAATGTTTCACCAGAAATTTCATTCAATGCAATTTCCACTTGTCAATCAAGTTCGTTCTTATTTCTGCAATTATCGCGGCTTATTTTGAGTTCTATAATATCTCATACATTTTTTGGGAGATTAAGATCTGGCGATTGCGCTAGATATTTCAAAACGTTGATTTGTTTGCTTACAATCTGTGCATTTTGAATTGTTGTCCTTCTGATACCGCCAATTAAGTGGCATTTTCTGCTTTGCATGCGTTATCGGTATGAACTGCAGGATATCCTTCTAGACAATTCGATCAATTACACCCTTTATTTTGTACATTGGCCCAATTCAATGTATAGAAATGCATTCCCAGACTAAAACACTTCCTTCTTCCGTGTTTTTGGCATATCGAGGGTTAAAACGTTGTCCTTTTTATTCAGCTTAACAAGCTAAATCCCTAAGAATGTCTCACATTAAACTTAGATTCAATAGAGAAGAGCCTTCTATTGAAAGTATACCTACATTTACTTGCTCCTTCGTAAGTTCAATTCTGATCACTCTGTTTTTGGCAGTAGTAAATGGTCTTTTTGCAATTCGACATATACTAATACTAATCCACCTTTCCTATTAATCCACGAACCTTTAATTTTAATTGATTTGTAATAGACCTTCTTGATATCAAGATATACTCTTTCTTAAACGGAGTATCACCTGGTCGTTCCGTTCGCTGGTTTTCAGGGATCTACCACCTCTGTATATGATTGTCAATGAGCCTGATGAACGGAAACAGCTAATCATTAATTATGTTTTCTTCTAATTGTTAATTACTGTTGGCCATTTTTTGGTAGAATATAGCAAAATATTGTTGGCTAGGGACAGAGTTTGATAGATTCGGAACGATTATAAAGACGTTCAAATTTTCTCTAATTCTCCAATGTTGAAATGATCGACTTCGTTATTATTGAACGATTTTTGTCGTTAGTAATTTAACTACATATCTAACAATTTCGTGCTATTATTTTAACACAAACAAATTAGCGGTTTTGTAACTTTGACAAAAATTTTACTTTTCTCTGTTTCTGTGTTTCCTAGTAAAAGGAGTATATTATCGTAATAAATTAATAAATCAAATTAAAATTCGAATGAGCTTTTCTATGTTATGAAGATATATGACAGTATATACAAACACGTGCATATGTTTTGCCGCATACTGTGTTTATGTTAAGACGAGCTAATAATTGAAATCGGAGCTTGGAAAGAACGTTATTGCACAAACAGGTGTATGAACATAGAATTATGTCAGTAGATACAAATTTGATACCCATTACTGCAGATTTGGACATACACTTCCCGCCACATGAATAGGACCTGACTTTGTATTTTGTACAACTGCAATTCTCTCCTATATTTCCAAACAATTGTCGGTGATTTGTTTTGTGTTTTAAAGGTGCTTATGTTTACTTGCTCTGAGATCAAATTTGTGTTCTAGAAAAGTCCCGTTATAACCTTTTTTAAATTTTGTTTTGTGACTGACCAATTTTGGTCTACATTTTTTGCGTCACTTTATTAGGACACCCCGCATTACTTTCATTTTCTTAAGGAAAAGAAAAAATGCAATTGGAAAAAAGTGTTTAAGGCAAATTAAGTTATTTTAATAAAAAAATTTTTTTTTTTTTGAAGTGGATCGAGGAAAAGCTTTAACTGAGGCTGAAAAAATAAAAATTAAAATTTATAAGGAATCTGGACAATCGATCCACAAAATTGATGAACGAATCAAAAGAAGGAATGAGTCAAACTACGGGAAGAATATGAAGGCCCATACTAAAAGCGTACTTTCGACTTTCAGAGCAGCATCAAATTTTCATGTCTCGCCTGCACGAATTAATGCTAAAATTGGTGCTTCGGCAAACGTAAGAACAGTGCAGTATGTAATTTCGAAGGCTAAACATCTGAAACGATTAAAACTTAAGAAAAAATATGCGCTTGGGTTTTTGTCGCACTCACATAACATGGAATAACGACTGGCACCGTATCGTTTTTCAGACGAAAAAAAATTAGTTTAGAAAACCCTAGTGGATTCCGGTATTATTTTCACGATCTCTGAAAAGAGAAGCATCAGTTGGATCGTTTGCATAGCAGAGTGTAGGGGTTATGCGAGCTGAAATTTTTGTTTGCTACATTGGAGTGCTACAAGAAGCGGTTCCTAACTTTCAGAACATTTTTGCTCCAACTCATACTGACCATGGCTAATGTGGTCGATTGGTCTCCTTACTCGCCGGACCTTAACATCATTGAAAATGTTTGGGGGTGGCTAGCTCGTAAAGTGTATGCTTCTGGAAAGCAGTATACTACAAAAGAGGAACTTATTGAACGCATAGAAGTGGCTTGGTCGACCGTTTCGCTCGATTACATAAAGTCATTGTATTATTCTATTCCCAGTCAAATTTACGAAACAATCTGTAAAAATCGAAGCTCTACGTGTTATTGAATAGGCTTTAAAATGTAAACATTTTCATAAAAATAAAATAAAATTAAACATTTTTATTGCGAATTATGCATAAACTGTTTTTTATAGTAGTGTCCTCCTATTCATATGACGCAAATAGTGAAGGCATTTTTTTTTTAATTAATTTACAATTTGTTTTATAAAAACAAAATCAGTGTATATATATTGAAACAAGTTTTTTAGTGTTCATTAACAACTAAATTACCTTTCAATAGAAATAAAAATTATTTTCGTAACATTTTTTGTGTAGAAGCTATAGCCTTTTAAAAAAATTGTGTTAGGTGGCCCTATTCATGTGGCAGGCAGTGTATTACCTGCAGCATCAAATAAAATGTTGAAAATTTGGCTTAAAAGCTTACTGCTCTTAATTAAATTCTATTTAATATCAATATCAAGAGGTTCATAACTTTGAGTTCGTGATGCCGCATTATTTGATAATCGATTCAACAGCTTTTTGTTAAGAGTGGCTTAGCATTTCAGTACGAAAAGACGTACAACGCCACCAACTCGGCGAATGGACTGAGGCACAAATTGATATTAATATTGAATTTGATTTTATGCCATAGAATTCGAGCACCAATGGTCAATGCCCAAACCGGGCGGAAATAGTTTGTAAACAAGCAAAATTGTCGCATTTGGGGCACAAAAATCCCGTACGCATACATTGAAAAGCCGATACACCCAAGACGAGTCACTGTTTGGTGCCGATTTTGCTCCAGAGGCATAATTGGGCCATTTTTCTTTGAAAATGAGCAAGGAGTGGCCGTTACAGTCAATGGCGATCGTTATCGGGCCATGTTGAACGAATTTTTGTGCAAAAAAATTGGATAGGAGGATATTAGCAACATTTGGTTTCAACAGGATGGCGCTACGTGCCACATAGCCGAAGCTACACTCGATGTTTTGCGTCCTGTTTTTGAAGATCGCATTATCAGCCGCAGAGCTGATGTCGTTTGGCCACCTCGGAGCTGCGATTTGACACCGTTGGACTATTATTTGTGGGGTGCCGTCAAAGATAAGTGTTACGCCAACAAGCCAGAGACAATTGACGCTTTAAAGGACAATATTCGTGAAGCCATTGGTGACATACAGCTGCTCATAATCGATAATTTGCTTAATAATTAGACCGAGGCTGCCGAGGCAGCCATTTGAATGAAATTATTTTCCATTATTAACCGGAAGGATAGTACTTTGAAATAAAAAAAGAAATTTGAGAAAATATTCAGTAGTTTTTTCTTTTATAACATTTTCAAAAAAAAAGATGTATTTGGCGGACCCTTTATATATTTGGTGAATTCAATTCGTATTGTAGATATAAGAAACATTTAAAAACAAACTTAGTGATATTCAGAACTATACATATTTGGATTTTAAGTGGACAGTAAAATAGGTGCATGTTAAAAAAAGATCAGAATTTTACGAATATAACTCAGTCCTTTAATCATATAGGGCAGTTTTTATCCGGTATATCCTCCATTATTCTTGAGAACAGCTTCTATTCTTCTAGTCACAGATGAAATTAATTTGCGACAAGTATCAACCGGTATATTATAGCATTATCTTTTAATATTATTCCACAATTCTTTATTATTTCTGCAAGGAAGACTTTCTATTTGGTTGAGGTCAGAACTCTGACTTGGTCAATCAACAACGTCCACTTTATGTTCCCGGAATCATTCCTGTGACACGTGTTTTGGATCATTGTCCTGGTGAAATTTCTAAACGAGTGGCATATTTTCCTCAGCATAAGGAAGCATAATCGTTTCCACCAAATCTTTGTAGACTAATCAATCCATGGTGTTTTCTATGGGGTGTATTTGGCCTACACCTTCCCAGGAAAATCAGCCCCATACCATAACATTTCCCCCTCCATGTTTTACCGTCTTTTTACTAAATTTGATGTGAAATTCCTTTCCTTTCGGGCAACGTATATTTCTTTCGGCATCGTTACCAAACAAATTAATCTTTGTCTCGCCGCTCCAGAGGATATTTCGCCATTTTTTTGTACCTTCAGGACCGCTCCATGTTTTATAAGCCACGGCAAAGTTTTTCCCCTTTAACAAATTAGCATGTCTAAGCAGAGAAACCTTACGAGCTATTCTACCTGGTAGATTTGCGTTTACCAATCTGTGTCGAACCTTTCTAGACGACACAACGTTCCCAATTTCATTTGCAATCACTTTCGATGTCATGAAAGGATCTCATTTTGCTAAAGTGACTATACGATTATCAGTGCTTTTGGATGTTTTTTTTTATTGCTCCGCTTTTTTCAATATTCTTTCTGGCTTTAGAGATCGCCCTAACAATGTGGCAATAAATTTATAAGTTTTACCTTGCTTTCGAAGCTCCCACACAAGTCTTCGTTCTTCTGTACTGCAATGTTGTCCGCGGCCCATCTAACAGTTTTTAATATTATTTTTTATTCTGAATTTTCTCTAAAAATCTAAATTTAAGAACTTTAGAGAATACAAAGGATAGGAACTTAATTGCAAAAAAAATTTATAGTGGTATTCCCCTTTTTGAATTTAAAACAGTGTTGCCATATTTAAAATATATGGTGTTGGGACTTTAGAGGCACTTTGATACATTTTTTTGTACATTTAAGAGAAGAAAAAAATCGCACCTATTTCTCTGTCCAGGTATGTATATCCATACATACACTGGCGAGCAAAACCGAGTACAAAATCAGCATTTTTTGGTTAAATGTGCAATTCATTTATAAAAACCAAAAGGACGATTCTTTTGTAATTTGAAATATTTATTTTTTATTCATTTTAGGATAAAAATATGTATTTAGAATAGTAATAACACAACAAAATCAAAAAAATTCAATTTTAGAACATAAGGCAACTCTAAGTACTCAGTTTTGCACGTTTTCTATATGAATAATAAAAGTGGGGAATCACATACTGAAAATAGTAAATAATACGCAATACGCATGCGTTGGTGGTCTATTTTTGTTCATTCCTATCGTTGTTAATTTGTATCCGTAATATCGGCTTTATAGAGCAAAATAAAACCAAAATGAAGAAAATTAATATTGACGTCGAAAATACTATAGTATCTTTGACTGAAAGTGAAGTAATTGCAAAAAAGGTTAATTTGAGTCAACGTTCAGTGATTAAAGTTCAAAAAAAGCGAAAAGCAGCTCCTAAAACGAATGTTGAAGGTTGCCCTCGGTTACTAAAGGATTCAGACATGCGCCTAATGGTCCGAGAAATGAAAAAAAATTCCACAAAAACACCCAAACTGGCTGCTATTGCCATAAATAAAACCGTCAGTGAGTGGACAGCTTGTAGAGCACTTCACAGAATCGATTTAGTAGCACGTGTTGAAAAGAAAAAGCCAGCTTTTTCAGATAAAAACATAAAAGCACGTTTGGAATTCTGCAAAAAACATGAGCATTGGACCACTGATGATTGGAAGCGAGTTATTTGGTCTGACGAGACAAAAATCAATCGATTCCAGTCTGATGGTAAAGAATATTTTTGGAGCAGACCTCATGAGTCCATTCAAAAGCATCATGTAAAACAAACTGTTAAACACGGCGGAGGTAGCTTGATGATTTGGGGCTGTTTCACATGGTGGCATTTGGGTCCAAATTCTGAAAACCCATTTCCCAATTTCGTTGACCGCAGCGCCTATCCGGAGGACAAAGTCATTTTTCAGCAAACACACGCCCAAAATTGTCCAAAAATGGTTGTCTGAGCAAAAATTTCAGGTAATTAAATGGCCAGCGCAGAGCCCGGATCTTAATCCGAGAGAAAATTTGTGGTCCATATTAAAAAGACGATTGAGAAGACATAATAGAGCGCCTACCAATATTGAGGAACTTTGGAACCGTGTGCAGTTCGAATGGGGAAATATTCCTAGTGAATTTAAAGAGAACTTGGTTGAAAGTATGCCGAGGCGCATTACAAATGTTATTAAAAACAAAGGATTATGGATACCATACTAAAATTGCAACTTTATAATTGCACTAAAGAATCGTGCAAGACTGAGTACTTGGAGTGGCCTTATGTTTTTATATTGAATTTTTCGTTTGTTTTTGTTGTGTTATTACTATTCTATATAAATATTTTTATCCTACAATTAATAAAAAATAATTATTTTAAATTACAAAAGAAACGTCCTTTTAGTTATTAATTTATAGCACATTTAACCTAAAAATGCTGATTTTGTTCTCGGTTTTGCTCGCCAGTGTATATACATAGATGGCTTTTATCCGATGTGATTTATTCAATACCCGTTTATCCAATCATTTTTGTTTTTTGGCTGTTGTGGATAGAGAACGAAACTTTAATTGCTGTTCTCCACATATAAAAATGCAATATCTAGTTTGAACGAAGGTGCTTCGCCCATTTATTCAATGTCGACCATTTTTTGTCCAATGATTTGAATTGACTATGAAGTCATTCAGACCAAAGTTAGAAACTTACACTTTAATTGTTCTCAAGATATACGAAAAACAATATTTAGTTTGTATGGGAGGTACCATGCCCACTTATCCAATTCCGCCCACTTTTTGACTAATGATTATCATTTACTATGAAGTCATTCAGACTTTATCTTTAACCATTCTTGAGATTTACAAAAATTAATATATAGTGTGTATGGAAGACACCATGCCTACTTGTCCTATTCCGCCCACTTTTTGGCTATGAAGCTGTATGACTTTCATCAAAATCATCTAAGAAAGTTTTTCTTATAAATTCACTATTTTAAGTAGCCGCTTGGCTTTTGTTTTTTAAATGTTAAAAAAAAGTTTAATTTTAAAACAAGAAACCAAAACAAAATTATCTGGAAGCGTGCGAACTTCTGTAATTTTTTGAAGAAATTTTTACTTAAAAAAAAAAAACGAGAATTAAATATGAAAAATGAAATGAATTAAAAAACGAAACAACAAACAACGAATTTAAAACTCCTTTTTTAGGGTTTCAGAAAAAGAAAAGTAAAAAAAGTGAACAATACAACAAAATCAGTAGAAATAAGATTAATTTGTTTTCCTGACTTGTCTTCTGTAACAAATAATTTTTCTGTTTTTCATTTCTTTTTTCCTACTCTTTTTATCTTCTTGTTCTGCTGGTGAACTGATGAACAGAGTGCCCGATAGAAAGAAAACATGTTATTTTCACATCATCAGTAAACAACCTGTTGTTGGATGGATGGACTCTCCGGTACATACTCATTATTTATATTTCATTTTATTATACGCGCGAGATTTTGTTTCGATCGGTATTTTATTTATTTTTTTATTTTTTATTAATCTTTTGTTAATGTTTTGTTATTTAATTGTTGTTTTTATTTTCTAACTTGGCCACTTCACACCACACACTGGTTTTTCGTAACATCCCAATAGTTTTGTTGTTGTTGTTTCTTTTTGTTTTTTGATTAATTCTTGTCAAAATCCACACAATAGATCTTCATCATCGTATAGCAACATTCATATGTAGTTTGTGTACAAAGTGCGGTTGGACGAATTAATGATGATCAAGATGTGTTTGATCACTTGATCACAGATTGACGTCCGATCATCAACAATGCTGATGAACTTTTATGAAACACCGCAGTTTTCTTTCTGTTTTTTTGTTTTTAAATTTCATTAATTCATTTTCAGTAGAGAGTTCAATGCATTTTTAACGGCGGCGCTTCAGTTTAGTTTCATACACGGTTTTGCTTCATTTTCAATTTATGCGGATCTCTGGCGATTAAATTGTCATTATTCACCGGCATTGCAAACACTTTCACACAAACATTCACCTGTACATCAATACATACTTCGTATATGTCTGTAAGTATGTAATATAATTGTGTTTCAATAAATTTTCAATAATTATTCAAAAATCGATTTTTAGAAAATAAATAATTTTCAAGAAATCCATCGATTAAAAGTGAAATTTGTATCGGGTCCGCCATCTAACGTTTTTTTCAACTAGTGCTTATTTCGTAAATGGCAATACTTAGCTCATGTCTGATTTGACGGATAATTAGTTTTATCCTTCCGCTGAACGAATATGGTTGTGTATACGCTTGAACAACGCTGGGAAATATTGCGACATTACTTTGAAAATCATGGTAATGTTGCAGAATGCGTGCGATGTGTAAACAAGCAAAATTGTCGCATATGGGGCACAGAAAACCCTCACGCACACATTGAAAAGCCGATACACCCAAGACGAGTCACCGTTTGGTGCGGATTTTTGTCCAGAGGCATAATTTGGCCATTTTTCTTCGAAAATGAGCAAGGAGTGACCGTTACAGTCAATGGCGATCGTTATCGGGCCATGTTGAACGAATTTTTGTTCACAAAAATTGAAGAGGAGGATTTAAGCAACATTTGGTTTCAACAGGACGGCGCTACGTGCCACACAGCCGAAGCTACACTCGATGTTTTACGCCCTGTTTTTGCAGATCCCATTATCAGCCACAGAGCTGATGTCGTTTGGCCACCTCGGAGCTGCGATTTGACACCATTGGACTATTATTTGTGGGGTGCCGTCAAAAATAAGTGTTACGCCAATAAGCCAGAGACATTTGACGCTTTAGAGGACAATATTCGTGAAGCCATTGGTGACATACAGTTGCACACAATCGATAATGTGCTTAAAAATTGGACCGATTTAGTAGTTTTTTTTCTATAGCATTTTCAAAAAAAAAAAAAAATATTTGCCGGACCCTTTACATAAGAATTTTATAAGTCTATATGGTATGTAATGCATAAAGGGGGTGATGATACATTGGCAAACAATTGTTTGCAAACATCGCAAATAGCCAATTGCATACATGGATAACTTACTCTTCCTTGAATGCGATTGGTGATTTGCGATGTTTGCAAACAAATGTTTGCCGATGTATCACCCCCTTAATATGTATTAGAATACAATAAGCATACGTATCATACAATGGTATACGAATGCGGCCGACCTGACGTGGTGGTAAAACCAAAACGCACGATGTTAATTGTAAATAAAACAAAACGTTTTCAGAGAATTTTCTTAATGTTTTTTTTTATTTTTTTTTTTTGTTACGATAGAAGGATCTATGACAATTACCAAATCGCCCAAATGTTCATAGTTTCAATGACTCTGAGACACAACTGAGATTCTATGCCGTTAATGTGCCGAGTTATCTCATACTTTAGCCCTTGGATTGTTCTTGGCATATTGACATACAGTTTTTCTTATAAATATCCCCAAAGAAGAATATCCCCCAATTATGTCAAATCACATGATCGTGGCGGCCAATTAACATCGCCATGGCATGAGATAACACAGCCATTGAATTTTTTGTACAGAAGAGCTCTTGTCACCATCCTGTTGGACCATCCAGGTCCATTTCCTCAATTTCTGGAAACACGAAGTCCGTTATCATCTCGCAATAGCGAACAGCATTTACGGCCTACCTCATTTGCGCATAAGTACGACCCAATGACGTTACCAGCCAATAAACCGCACCAAGCAGTCACTCTTTGTGAACAGTTTTGGTCGATTATGCCAACCAAAAAACTACAAAGTGTACGAAATGCATTTTGATTTGAACGCCCATTTTCGTAAAAGGCTTCAACAAACTTAATGCGCTGCTCCATTGTCGTTTTCATGACTGTATGGCCTCCATGGTTGAATTTGTCAAACACTGAGACAAAGATATCTGAAATTACGTTCAGCAAAAAACTTGACGTTAAGGTGTGACTCACAATTAACCTTTACTTTGCTGAAAAGTGGCAACCTTATAAAGCATATGTTTAAAGTTTCGAGGCTTTACGTTGTTTAGTGCTTTTTTTCTGAGCTTTATGTGTAGTTTTTGGAACCAACATTTTCTTACATGCTTACTATTTTAGTCATTTCTATGCCCTATTGTATCTCTTGCGGTCCCAGCAATACGTAGCAATAGCTTACTTTAGTTTTGTTTGTTGCAATTTGTTTATTTTATATTAAAAGTGAGCAAACCCCACTATAAGTCCCACACTGATGACCCATGGGGTTAGGCTTACCGTATCTGAAGGGGTAGGAAGAGTCTGGTGGACATAGAAGGCCTCCATGTTGGCGACACCGTGTTGTCTTCATGGAGGGACTGCACGGACGTTTTGTTGGGGGTGTTCTTTCCAAAAGCGGCGTCAGTCAATTATCCTCCTCCTCCTTCGGTGGAGATTACTGATCCTCCAAACTTGGAGAAGTCGGAAATAGATGATGTATTTGTAGAGTGAGAAGTAGAAGGTCTCCAAGGTTGGACGGATTGACCGGAGAGATGTGTAAAAATATCTGGAAGGCCATCCCAGAATACCTGGAGGCGGTGTATGTTCGCTGCATTAGTGAGGGCTATTTCTTAAGTTGCCTGATAGAGTGAGAAGTAATCCGCGCTCTTATCGGGTCATCAGTCTCTTGCCAATATTTGGAAATATACTGGAAAGAATCATGGTGTACAGACTTAAGGATTGCTACAGCGAGGGCACTTCATGTTACCTATTTGATTTTAGGGAAGGCAAAAGCGTTGAAGACGCTTAGATGTATGTTAAGAGTTCTGTCAAACAATTTTCTTCGAAGTATGTGCCTTTTCATTGATTTTAAGGGTGCCTTCTATTATCCTTCGTGGAACAATGTCTTACGGAGGTTATTGGAGATTGGCTGTCGTGAGATGAACATCTGGCGTAGTGATTTCGAGTGTAAAAAAGAGTGTGTTGTGGGATTCTTTGAAACGGTTTGAGTGGCGGTTGTTCGGGGTTGTCCGCAGGGTTCATCTGTGGTCCATTTATTTGGTACTTCAGGATGGATACTCTGTTGAGGCAGCTCGGGCTGACATGCAAACTGTGTTCGTATGCGGATGACTGGCTCATTTTGATTGAAGGCCAGCTTCGTGATGAGCTGGAGAGAGGTGGTGTTTAAGCCATCCGTATCGCTTGTAAGTGGGGTGCGGAAGTTAGTGTTGATGTCGCAGTGGATAAGACGGTGATGATGTGGCCCAAGGGCGCATTGTCACTCGGGCGACCTCCACTCATTAGAATTGGTAAAAACAGCAATCGCTATGTGACTCAGATCAGGTACCTCGGAATAGTTATGGGAGAGCGTTTCCATGTTCATCTTACTCATGTTAGGAATACGCTGACGGCTATTGTTGTAAAGGTAAGGGGCATATTAAAAAGTGATTGGGGACTCAGCCGGCGTGCCGTCCATATCCCAGATAATGGGCTCTTCGTTGCTTGTGCAGCGTATGGCGTATTTGTATGGTATAAGATGGTCATGTCTGTTGTTGGACAGCGCAAGTTTGTCATGAGTCAGAGAATTGCACTCTTGGCATGCGTTCCGGTATTTCAAATATTTTCTACCGACACTTTGCAAGTCCTTGTTGGTGTACCATCGGTTTATTTGGAGGTAGTACGTAGTAGTATTGCTTTCAGGGTCAATATGGGACTGCCACTTGGAACGAACGATTGGTTTTCCGCTTCAGACCTCGAGAATGGGAGAGATAGATATAAGGCCCTTCTGCAAAGGTGCCTTGTGGCAGGCGAGATGGACGAACAGTGACAAGGGAAGGGTGACTTTTGAATTTATTCCGGACGTGACGTTCTTTAAGGAATATACGGACTTTGGCTTCGGTTTGTGACTGGTTTTCATACTGACGGGACACGGCACATACTGGGCATCACTCACACTAAGGGGGTATAGGATTTCAGTAGGGTATTGTTGGACGTTCGTACTTATAGTAGGTTGGACGCTTTTGCCTTTTAGATGTTTAGGCATAGAAGGACGGCACTGTTAGTGAAGGTTGAACCCGCACCACTATCTTAGCGGTCTCCTGGATAGCCTTTTATAGTTCGGTTTCCCGGTGGTGTGCTGATAGTTGCTGTTTTTGCTGCTTGCTATTTTGCTGCTTGTAGTTTGCGGTTTTAAATCGTAGCTTCTGACCATGGTGTGTTGCACTGTACTGGTCTCCTCTGACTGGTTGTGTTTTTGTTTTGTGTGTTGTGTCCGTGGCGCACGATGTCACTTTGAGTTCTCCTGTGAGGGTGGCTCCATTTATTGTTGTGTTGTTGAGTGTTTTATGTTATGTTGTTTACCATCATCATTGCCACCAGTCCGGAGTCGTTTGGAACTTATACTACGTAGTAGTATATGCTATGAAGCCTGACTGGAGGCTTAGTTTTGGTGTCACAGGTGACAGGAACCCCAGGAACTTAGGTTCCTTCTCGATTACGGTGAGGTCAATTGGTGGCTGTGCTTTAGAGCCAAATCGCGAGGAGAGCTATGCTAGCACGGTGTGGAGCTACATTCTTAGCCGGGTGCCGTGACCCAAGGACCGGTAGGAGTTTAGATAGACTTCAGATTGGTACTCACTGGTAATCTTATTCATAGGTGGGTGCGTTGATGGACGCATTGTATTCACTCGTGCTTTGGCACCGTGGGGTAACGTCCTAGGGCAGGTACTTGCGTTAAGCAACTGACTTTATAAGTCACACACTGCCGCTACGAACGCATGACTAACTTTCTGCTTCTGATTAGCGGGAATATCAACAACAGATGTATCAACTTAACAAAAAACAACTCACATCGGAAAGATGGGACCGCGACACAAGGGTTATTCCTGAAACTTTTTGATCAAGATAGTATATGACACCGAAACCCATTCCCCGATACTAGGGAACATGAACTCTAACCTCCAGCCGAAAACTAGTTTAGGATTCATATAGTCTGTAGTCGAACACATGACCATACGATCCGGACCGCTTCTTAGAATATTCATGTAGCCAAAGTATCCTAGTTATAGCCCTGAAGCTATTCCAAGTTGTGTAAACATGCATAAAATAAAATCACAGTAATTTGATGAGTAGACTTTGCAAAATTTTATAAAAGTCGATACACTTTTGACCCTATTGCCATAAAAATTATTCGTAAAAAAATTAAATAAGTACCTTAATTTAAAAAAAAAAAACTTTATAACTTTCAAAAATCGCGAAATGTCAATAGTATGTAACACGGTGTACCTATGTAAAGGGTCCGCCATCTAAAGTTTTTTTTTTCAACTAGTTTCGTCAAACACGTGAATTTTTGAGCAGTTAAAACATCGAATTGATGTCTCATCGTCCGTATAGTCCTGATTTGGCACCCAATGACTTATTCTTGTTCCCGAATATCAAACATAAAAAGGAGTTACAAGCGCTGAAGAAACAGTTGAAGCTTTAAAAAACCGTGTTTTGGAGGTGTCTCAAGAGGAATGTAAAAACTGCTTTCATCAAATCATTTGAACGAATGCAAAGGTGTATTGATCATCAAGAAGAATATTTTGAAGAACAATAAAGCCGTTTTCATTTAAAAATATTTGTTATTTTTTGCTATTCCCTTAATATAAACAGTAACCCTCGTATAGTTAGTAGCATAACATAAACATTATACATTTAATCGATCTCAATTGTAAAAGAAAATATTCATGCAATCACTTAAATCTAGTTATGGGTTGTTAATAAACGAAGAAGCTTCGAGAAAGTAAATAAAGGGTCCGCCATCTAACGTTTTTTTTCAACTAGTGCTTATTTCGTGAATGGTAACACTTAGCTCATGTCTGATTTGACAGATAATTAATTTTATCCTTCCGCTGAACGAATATGGTTATCGACTTACAGAAGATGTCGATTTTGCAAAAAAAATCATCTTTTCAGATGAAGCTCATTTTGATCTTGGCGGGTATGTAATCAAGCAAAACTGTCGCATTTAGGGCACAGAAAACCCGCACGCATACATTGAAAAGCAGATACACCCAAGACGAGTCACTGTTTGGTGCGGATTTTTGTCCAGAGGCATAATTGGGCCATTTTTTTTATGGTTGTGTATACGCTTGAACAATGCTGGGAAATATTGCGACATTACTTTGAAAATCATGGTAATGTTGCAGAATGCGTGCGATGTGTTCAGGTGAAGCTCATTTCGATCTTGGCGGGTATGTAAACAAGCAAAATTGTCGCATTTGGGGCACAGAAAACCCGCGCGCATACATTGAAAAGCCGATACACTCAAGACGAGTCACTGTTTGGTGCGGATTTTTGTCCAGAGGCATAATTGGGCCATTTTTTTTATGGTTGTGTATACGCTTGAACAATGCTGGGAAATATTGCGACATTACTTTGAAAATCATGGTAATGCAAAATGAAAAAAAAATCATCTTTTCAGATGAAGCTCATTTTGATCTTGGCGGGTCAAAATTGTCATATTTGTGGCACAGAAAACCCCCACGCATACATTGAAAAGCCGATACACCCAAGACGAGTCACTGTTTGGTGCGGATTTTGGTCCGGAAGCATAATTGAGCCATTTATCTTTGAAAATGAGCAAGGAGTGGCACTTACAGTCAATGGCGATCGTTATCGGGCTATGTTGAACGAATTTTTGTTCACAAAAATTGAAGAGGAGGATTTAAGCAACATTTGGTTTCAACAGGACGGCGCTAAGTGCCACACAGCCGAAGCTACACTCGATGTTTTGCGCCCTGTTTTTGAAGATCGCATTATCAGCCGCAGAGCTGATGTCGTTTGGCCGAGCTGATGTTTTGGCTGCGATTTGACACCGTTGGACTATTATTTGTGGGGTGCCGTCAAAGATAAGTGTTACGCCAACAAGCCAGGAACAATTAACGCTTTAAAGGAGAATATTCGTGAACCCATTTGTGAAATACAGCTGCACACAATCAATAATGTGCTTAAAAATTGGACCGATAGTGTAGGCTACTGCAGGGCCAGCCGAGGCAGTCATTCGAATGAAATTATTTTCATTATTAACCGGAAGGATTGTGCTTTCAAATAAAAAAGAAATTTGAGAAAATATTCAGTAGTTTTTTTTCTACAGCATTTTCAAAAAAAAAAAAAAAAATTATTATTTGGCGGACCCTATAGAATGTGTAATAATAAGGTGCATATTTTCTTATCAGGACATTAAAAAATGTTGAATTCAATTGTTTAAGGAATAATATCCAGTAACTAACTTTTACAAAGTTAAACCTTAATTTTGAAGCAAAACCCCTTCATATGGTAACACTAAATGTCATTGGAACAGTTATAATTCCAAGATTATTAAATGAATGAATACAATATTGAAATAACGATTTATTAATGTGCTCCCGACTTAACTTTTTAACCGCCAAGGACACATATTCGACTAATTGGCGAATTCAAATTAAAAGAAGAAAAACAAGTTGGTTACCTAGTAAAACAAAGTACAACAACATATATGGCTAACGTTACAACCAAACCAAAACAGTACTAAATAAACAAACACTAAAATATTAATGAAAATACTCGTGAAATAGCAAATTAAAATTCATTAACGCCCTCTCTAGACATTGTTTTTACCCTAAAATTAGAGGAATATAATTAAAAGTGAGCGAGAAAGAGAAACACAACAATCCAGAGCTGCCATTGGTGGAAAATAATTAACCGGTTACACAACTATTTGTATATGTTTGCTTGTGGTTTGCGTGGTGTGTGTGCATGTGTGCATAGCAAGTACAACCAACAATTTACCTGCCAACGAACAAGAATAATGGTAAACATCAATATATTATATGGTCTTGTATGTGTGCAAGTGTAGGTGTCATTGTTTTTGTTTTGTTTTGTTTCACTTAAAACAATAACTTCACAGAAAGGCAACGATCATCTTCGGAGATCAGTGTATACGTCAGTCAGACTTAAAACACGAAGCGAGTAGCACACGTTAAATCACAGGAATTACGGAACCGAAAAACGGAAAAACAGAACAAAAATTACACTACGGATTGCTTAAATAAGTACAGGAACACATACATATACGTATTTGAAGAGAAATTTTGTAAAAACGTGGAATTAAAAATTATTTTTGTTTTCTTTTTTTTACATATAATTTTAGTGTTAAAACGACTTTTTTTAAATAAAAGAATAAAAAGAAAAAGTGTTAAAAAATAGAATAGAAAAACATGACTGTCACAGCTTTTGCCGCCGCTATGCACAGACCCTTCTTTAATGGATACCCATCTATGCAAGGTAAGTCTGTGAAATTCTATTCTTCTTCGGACCGCCGCCCTCCACGTCTTTTTGTTTCTTTCGGAGTTTTGTTTGCCTCGTAAAGAAAATCATTGATTTTAAGTGTTGACTAGGCCGCATTAAGTCACTGTAAAAAATCTTCTTTTGTCTGGTAATGACAAGAGCGACCTTGTGTCGTAGGTGGCTTATAATTATTGCACTTTAACACATTTCCTTGGAAGTCATTGGAATAAGAAAATTCCTACAAAAGTTTTATGCATAAACGTCATAAATCAAGTGCTGGTAGACGCGCAAAAGAATGAGAGAAAATTTCACATCCCAACGGGAAGTATGCAAAGGTGTCTGTCTATAAGACTACCTGCCTATTACTGTATGATAACGGCACTCAGTGTATGAAAACAAAATTTCCAAGGAAATGACACGCGCATACGAGGGAAATGTTTACACAGAAAATTTCTTAAACAATTTTCAGATACTTTTTTTCAAAGTCTTGCTTTATTTTGTCTTCTTCTGTATCCTTTAGATATGAATGCTGGCCAAGGTCGCGTCAATCAGCTGGGTGGAGTATTCATAAATGGTCGTCCTTTGCCCAATAGCATACGCTTGAAGATTGTGGAAATGGCAGCGGAGGGCATAAGGCCCTGTATTATTTCCCGCCAACTGAGAGTTTCCCATGGTTGTGTGTCTAAGATTTTGAATCGTTATCAGGAGACGGGATCCATAAGACCGGGTGTTATAGGTGGTTCGAAACCTCGTATAACTACGCCGGAAATTGAAAATCGCATTGAGGAATATAAACGTGCCAATCCTGGTATCTTTTCTTCAGAGATACGCGATAAACTCATAAGGGATGGTATATGTGATCGCTCTACTGCACCTCCCATCTCTGCTATATCCCGATTGATACGTGGCCGTGATGCTCCCACCGACGGTGACGATCACAATCATAAAAGTTCCGGTTCAGATGCCAATAATTCGCAAGAAGATGTCTCCGATTGTGAAAGTGAACCTGGCATAGCCTTAAAGCGTAAGCAACGTCGCAGCCGTACTACTTTTTCGGCCATGCAATTGGAAGAATTGGAAAAGGCTTTTGAACGCACGCAATATCCTGATATCTATACCAGAGAAGAATTGGCACAGAGAACCAATTTGTCTGAGGCTCGTATTCAAGTGTGGTTTAGTAATCGGCGGGCTCGTTTGCGCAAACAAAACACTTCGGGTGGTGCAAACACCGTGACAACAAATCAAGTGCCTGTTATGGCAGGTTCCTCGTATGTGGCCAGTCATCATCATATGCCCTATGCTGCTGCCATGATTCCGTCAGATGCTTCTGTAGCGGCAGCTGCTTATCAACAGCAAATGTATGATTTTTATGCTGGACACTCAGCTTCAACAGCTGCCTCCTCTTCAGCGACTAACGTCTCTCCAGCTACTAATAGTAACAGCACCAACTCCATTACACCACCTCATCATCTCCAGCGCTTTAACAGTACCAACCATCAGTTCAATATAAGCTCTAATGTTAGTCTCGGCTTTAGTTCGTCCAACCAAACAGCAACTGCCTTAACCAACAGCAGCAGCACCAGCTATCACAATGAAAATGATACCAATGTTGGCGGCATTACACGTAACGAAAGTCCTGTAGAATCTATTAATTCCGCTTATGGTTCATCAAACATTCAATTGCCTCCTACACCTAACAGTCTAACGGCTGTTATAGGCAATGGTCCACATTCGGCAAATGGCAATAGCCATGAAGATTTACAAGCAGCTATTAAATCGGAAAACTCTACAAATAATCAACAGCAACAACTCTATAGTAATTGGCAGAATGGCAGACCATTTGCTCCTCTATCGCCAGAGGACTCTTTGAATTCGTCGGGCTTGGAAGCTACAACAGCAATGTCTACTTCATCAACAGCTCATCACATGTATGCTCATGCCGCCGCCGCCGCTTCTCAATATTCCAGCTATCCACCACATCATGCACCACACCACCACCATCATCACTCTCATCCCACTAGCCATCATCATACGGCGCAATATAGTCATCAATATAGCGCAGCTACGGCCGCCGCTCAACAGTTACCATTCGCCTCACACACTGCTTCCACCTCTAGCGGTGGTGCTACGGGTGCTGCTTCTTCCCACTTTATGCAACAAAATTTTACCGCCTTTGGTTCTCCTTCAAAAGTCAACTATCCAGGGGTAACACAACATTTCTATCCTCCGCCCTGGTACTAAACTGCATATGCAATGTATTTGTTGTAGCACTGGTTCCACTATGAATTTTAAGTCGGTCTACTAATAGCTGCTGCCTGAAAAAGGGTTTTATGTGTTTTTTTTTAGCGATTAAAGGAATTTTGCCAAAGATATTTCTGTAAATGATTATGAGTTTCTTCTGCTGAGGTACTACTAGCCTACTACCTTCTATGGTATACAAACACAAACACAAACACACGTACACATAATTTGTATTAAAAATTCTTTATTATCAAAACTTATTTATTTTTCTTTATTATTTAGTTTTCTAAACACTTTTTTATAATACAGGGTTATCCATTTTACGGTTTCAAAAGTAAAGTTTAATAAAACACACACGAAGCTATAATTTCGATAAAACTTTTATTTCATTAAAATGCGCTGACGGTTTTGAGCGGGCTTTTGATACTGTTGTCCGCGACGTTATGAGGAACGCTACTATAATCAAAGGCATTCCTACGAAGATTGTCGCAATGATTAGTGAACTGTACAGGAATAGTTCGCTTTAACGGAAGGGAAAGTCAACCTTTCAGGACTCGCAAAAGTGTAAAACAGGGGCTGCATTCAGCGGCTATGCTGGCATCATTGAAGCTGACATGCTGACATGCTGGTATGCTGAAGCAGTGCTCTTCGACTCTTGCACGTCCATTGGCTAATCTTTTCAGTGCGTCTTATCGAGCGGATGTATTTCCATTTTAGTGAAAGGTTGCCAGTGGGCAATAGCAGATTGTTCTGCGCTCTATAAAGTTGTGACGAGTATGATGATGAATCACCACCTTGTGAAGTATTTAGAGTTCAACGATTTACTGAACGATCGCGAGTAAGGTTTCCATAGAAGTCGCTCTACTGGCGATTTGCTGGCGTTAATCTCTGAAAGGTGGAGTAAGATTGTGGCCCTTGATATTTCCAAAGCATTTAACAAAGTCTGGCACGAGGCTCTCATATCCCAACTTATTGCTTTTGGTGCCGGTAGTCATTTCTCTCGATGCACATCGATTGTACTCAGAAATCGCTCTATAAGAGTGGTTATAAATGGGATCTCAGCCCACGAGTTCAGTATAAATTCAGAGGTACCAAAGAGCTCTGTTCTTTTTTCGACTTTCTTTTTCTCACTTCCCATCCTATTTCATACATTTGTCATTGATACAGTTTTGATCGTAGAGCGCAACTTTTGGAGATTGTGGCGAAAAGGAGCTTAGAAGCGACCTGGCGAAAATCTCTGAGTGAGTTCGCGCATACAGGGTCGACTTTAATGCTCACAAGACCCAATGTTGTTTTCGGACCCACAGACATAGTGGTGTGTTGTCATCTGTGCCTATTGGTAATGTAGATATTGAGGAATCAGATGCTATTGATGTTCTAGGCATGAGAATTGATTGTGGCGTTCGTTGAACCCATCACATATTTGGAGTGTCGAAGGAAGCATTCAAGTGCCTCGAGTTTCTGAAACGATGCAAGAACTACTTCACTCCATTTGATTGCTTTAATATTTGCAAGACCTACCATATACCCGACCCAAATTGGAATACAACTATCGTGTATGAGCATCGTCGCATGGCATGTGTCGAAATTAAGCAACTAATTCCTAGTAATCATATATTCTAACGTAGTACTCGTATTTCTCGTAGAGCATATCCCTTTGCACATTATAGGCAGATTCGTTCTTTGGTCACACTGTTCGTTTGCGGAACAATCTTCCTGCAACTGTCTCTCATGCAAATTGAAATCGAACGTCTATAGACACTACTCTATCCATCCTCCTGCCCACAACCTATTTCCCTAGTACCAGCACAATGCACTGCATGAGTAGGATTTATCTCCTGAGTGCTGGTCTCAAACGAAAAAAATATCCGCTTTACTTTACTCATCTGCTGTCTATGCCAGTTATTAAGAATTTTCTGGCCAAGTCGGATTTCAAATGAAGAATTGTTACTGCGAACAAATACTAGCCCAGTAGAAGTCGAAATCCGCAGAAGAAAATGTACATGGTTGGGCCACATCTTTCGTCGTCCACACAACGATATCGCGAGAAACCTTTTTTAGACTGGAACCCCCAAGGACAACGTGGAAGAGGCCGTCCAAGAAATACCTGGATACGATGTACTAAAAGAGAACTAGAATTACCCCAAATGTCTTGGAATCAAGCATAAATATTGGCCAACGATAGAGTAAGAAGGATGTCCTACGTTCACCTTGAACTTTTTATAATTGTCCCATAAAATTGTTTAATGTAAAGCTGGGGTCACACGATTACCGCAATTCATCAATTATTGGTACGGTAATCGTGAGACTGTCCGATAGCTAATAACGCGGCAACAGCAATATTAAAAATGCGCCAATATTTATTGTGGTCTTGTGCAACAATCGAAGTTGACAATACGCACCAATATTTATATTTTAAAATTTTTTTCTGGGTGGGCAAGTTTGTGGTTAGGAAGTAAATTGGCTGTCAAATAATGAAATATCCAGAATTGAGCTGTCGACCTTTGACACCTATTTAGTAAAAAATTGGTAAATTTTAACTATGGAACGCTACACTCTTGAACAAATAGTTTTAATTGTGAATATTTGAAAAACTGAACGAAAACAACGCATTTTTCAATTGGCCGGTTATGTAAACAAACAGGATTTTATATGGGTCTCACAAAATCCACAAACAGTCCTCGAAAAACCATTACATCCAAAGAAAGTGACCGTATGGTGCGGTTTGTGGTTAAGCGGCAACATCGGCCCGTATTTTTTGAAAATCAGCAAGGAAGTGCCAACACCGTGAATTCTCTGCGCTACCAAACCATGATAACCAATTTTTTGTGGCCACAAGTGGCTAATGTTGACATCAGTGACCTTTGGCTTCAGCAGGACGGCGTCACAAGCCACACAGCCAGCGAAACTATTCAGTTATTCAATCCAGGTCGCATAATATCTCGATTTGGCGATGTGAACTGGCCGCCTCGCTTAACGTCGCTGGATTATTTTCTCTGTGGACATTTGAAAGACCAGGTTTACGAACAACTGACACTCTGAAAGATGAAATTCGGCGCTGCATTGATGAGATAAGCGAAACTTTGTTCAAAAATGTGGTTCAAAATTTTGTGAAAAGAGCGTACATCTGCCGACGTGCTAGAGGTGTACATTTGCCCGACATCATATTCCATTATTAGTTCCCATATTTCTTTTTTATATTGGTATGAATAAAACTCAATTTGTCAAAAAAGAAATGTGTTTCTGAGCCAATCTACTTCCTAACCTCAAATTTGCCCACCCTTTATATGTATTTATACATAATGCCTGGACCTAGCCATTGTATTTGTCGGTCAAAGGTCCAGGACCTAAATACAATGTCAGCGACAATGACTGTCTCTGGCTACAGCACTCTGAATTGGCGGTAACGGTCATCCAAAAAATCTGTTCAATGACACTCCAGGCCATAGTGTGTACCAAACACTCACCTTTTCCGGATGCAATTCTTTCACAATCACTTCTGGGTATTACGAGACAATTTTGCTTGTTGACTCATGTAAATATCGAGTGAGAAATCAGCGACCATGTTTGAATCATCACTTTTGTAGTGAGTTTTCACTATTTTTCAATAAACAAATGACAAATCAGTTGACAGATATTTAACGTCTAACAACCTTGCTAAATTGACAGTTTTTAAACCACTTAATGAATAACCCTATACATCTGAGGCTTAAAATCGATTTATTTAAAATATTTTAAGTTCATGTAACTTTAAGATTGTCTGTATGTATTTTGTAAAGTATGTAATTATTATCATAAAATAAATATTGTAAATGATTAATAAAATAATGAATTTTATCTTTTTTTAATTACAACCTTAATTTGTCAGTACTATCTCCCTAAATGCAATCCCTTTCAGATATGTACTCGTACGTATCAGAGAATGACAGTAAGTACTCATAAACAATGTATACATAAGTACTTATATATATTTATGAGTATTGAGTATACCAATACATTAAGAACATACAGATATAATTCCACTTCATACTTCTAGCAAACATGTCTGTACACCATCGTATTGGCGTATATGGCGTATTTGAGCGAAATTGTCACTATGATTTTTTCCTCGATGTATCATCGTTATAATACCAGTTTGAAGTCGAAATTTGTATAAAACTAGCAGATCCGGGCAAACGTTGTTTTGCCTTCGAATTTTATTTCCACTGTAAGTCTGGTTTGCATGCAGAGTCATGGCTGATTGATATTTAGAAGAAGAATAAAAGGTGCGCTAAGTCGACATAGCAATTATTGTTCAAATGGAATTATATATTTTTGATAGCTGGGCCCGATCCGCCTTGCAGGCCACAAATGTTTCTTCTATGTTGAACTGTTTCTTGTGAATAATTTTGGTATAAAACTAACATTCGATTCCTGGCTAATTCGTTGTCTTCTTCGCGCTCCTCTTGTGTCTGCTGTGAGCGCAGCACTCTCATATAATTTGTGTCGTGTACGGCGACCAATATTTGCACGTGAGCGTGGCATTTTGTACTGCAATATACGTTTCTTATGATATATTTTTTTGTTATTGTTGGGGTAGAAAGGCTGCCCTTTATTGTCTTACCTGTTGCTTATTCACTTTTTTCAATAGCTTGCAATAATACAATTAATTTACTTTCACTAACACCTTGGGTTAATTTATTAAAATGTATGTAATATTTAATTTAAATAAATTAATCTTCAATTTAATAAGTTCTTTTTTTCGCTTGACACGTCGGGATACTTAACGCCGCTACACGCCGCCACACGCCGATCAAGCACCTAACGCCTTCAGCAAAACATAAAATAGGCTTATTGCGCAAATAGAGCTTAAAAAAGAGTGATAGATATTTATTTACTTTTTTAAATATATTTTTTTCACAAAAAGATGTTCGGTTTCAGTCGGTATCAGCCTAATTAATGCCACTGCACGCTGATTAACGAACTAACGCCTTCAACGAAAGACAGCATATTGCAGTAGTTCTTGAGTTACGGTGCAAAAACATAAAAAACTAAATATTGCGCCATCTGTCGGACGAACTTCAAACTACACAGAAACACTCCTCACGCCCCATAGAGCATGTATATACAGTTTGGTCGAAATCAGTGCAGTAGTTCTTGAGTTACGGTGCAAAAAACAAAAAACTAAATATTGCGCCATCTGTCGGACGAACTTCAAACTACACAGAAACACTTCTCACACCCCATAGCACATGTATATTAAGCTTGGTCAAAATCGGTTCGTGCGTTCTGGAGTTATAACGTCAGAAAGGAAAACCCGACATATTTTTATATAGTAGAAGATTACCATAAATGAAAAATTTCATTAATGAGACCTCGCAACACAATCAAAGAGAGTTATATGTGACACCGTCATTGTATGTCACCATACCAAAGATAGCTGAAATTAAGCGACATTGTCTGTTATGTGTCGACTACATTCTAAAATTTAGTGACATTGTCTATTATGAGTCGCCTTTATGATTGAAGATTTTGTCTGCTACACCTCTTCGTTAACGAATAAAGCACTAATGATTCCCGATTCACTATGACTTTCGCCACCGGGCATGTTTGGCCACCAATACTTTGAAAGTACAAAAAACCATACTTTTGTCATTCTCTGGTACGTATGCGAACAATACACTTATGCCAAGGATTTGTTGGCTCTTTTTTTTTATAAATTTAGTTTTTTGTATTATACTGAAATTATATTATATGCCATTAGCTTCACTTCTGCATCTTCGGACTTTCCCATCGAGCCAATTTAAGTTTCTAATTATTCTTCTCTAGGTTTTAGCGGGCCTACCTCTTCTTCTACTACCTTTGGGGTTCTAATCAATAGCTATGTTCTCATGAAATCTTAAAATATGGCCTGTCGCTTTTCTTTGGAGATATCATTTCTGATTGGAATTCAGCCAGCTCTTCCCCATAGATTTCTAATACAATATTTTTAATGCTTTCATGCGGATATGTTGTGAAGGGTTCATTAATACCTACAGTGATTGACGTTTGTTAAACGATATGTTCCATGATTCACACCTATACAACAGTACGAAAAGAACGTTTAAAGAGAAAAGCCGAAGTTTAATTCATAAATGAATTTGTGGAGACTTCCATTCGTGGAAGTGCCCTAGTGCTTGACTTTTTTTATGCGGCTTACAATATCTTCTCGTGAGTCGCCTGAGTAACACTAAAATGTCGTGTTTCTGTATAAAACTCGGAATATGTCAACTAGTTCCTAGTGATGATGGGTGTCAAAAGCCTTAGCAAAATCAGTAAATAGTCCGACAGTTCAACTGCAATACATAGGTTTTTAAAGTGAATCGTAAGCAGTAGTTCCGGAAAGTGAGAAGTATGATCTTTCGTGATTGAGTTCAGCCAGCACCTTATTTATCATTGAAATTAAAGTTATGCCGCTCCAATTACCGCAATCCATCAGGTTGCTGAAGAAGCTTATAAATCTTCCATAATATGGCTAATTTTTGATGTGGGTCAGCTTTCAGCTATTCAGGATTGATGTTATCCAGACAACATGTAACGGGCATAGGTAATATTTATAATGACTGTGCGAGTTTTTTGCATTTGCCGTCTTTGAACTTAATCTTAGGTGGTTACAAACAACAGATGACCCTTTTATAACCAATTATACAATCAATGCAAAGGTTGTGCTTTTATTTGTTTAACACCTTCGTTCAGCTAGTGATTCATTTAATGACGTACTAACCGATTCATTTATCTTACAAAGTATTTTCATATCAAGAATTGCTTCGTTTGTTTGCGGAAGTACAAACGCCGCTAAGGATAATAATAATAGTGGAAGTCATTTCTCTTCTTCTTGGCTTCCTGTTATTGACTCAATTCTGAGGAAATAAAACGACAATAACAATAAGGTGGTAGTACACGCCGATGATGTTTTGATTCTTACATCTGGTATGTATATCACTGAGTTGAATAACATTATGAACGGAGACTTGAACTTGCTTAACTCCTGGGACTTGGGTTGTGGTCTGGCTATTAATCCAGTCAAGATCGAGCTGGTGTTGTTCAATAGAAGTAACAGGATGCCGGATTTCAGACTCCTGAACATATACGAACAGATATTACATCTTTCGGACCACAAAAAGTGTAATGTTGCACCCGAAATTAACATGGAACAAACATCTGAACTCAACATCGGTAGAGGCAAAACAATCGAACACTTCCTATCGAGTTGCCCAGCCACCCTTAGCCGTCACCGTGTCTTTGGTAGCTGGTTTATGCAAGACATGACATCCATAATCTGGCGTACTGGATATGGGTGACCCCCATAGTTATACAAATACTATCAGTTTTTAAAATGTCTTTATAATGTCATATTTTCTAAAACTCTTCCCTCCTATATCAACTTTTAGTAGATGAAGTTATTGTTTTTTTCTCCGTCACTCCTTTTAGGAGCAGATTGGCTTTCCACAAAGCATCCATTGCTTTGTGTCAGTTTCAAAGTAAGTAGATGATTAGTTTACTGTAACTCGCCTCCACATTATTGTGTAGTGGTGAAGATCCTTGCTAAGTGATGGTGTCGATGCTTACTTTAGCATTGTAATTTTGCCCAGAAGTGGCGTTTTCTTCTGATCATAATTTTAATATTTGTGTCATCATCGTCAGGTAAACTGGAGTGTCAGGGTGGAGGAAGGTTGAAGTCACTTTATTAAACACTCTGCTGGGGATTCGAACCTGCCCGCTTGTGTTGTATGCGCGCGATCTAACTACCCCAGATGGTGTCATTACAAAAAAAAAAAACAAATAAAACAAATAAAACTTTTTACTTTTTAATGGTATGGCATTCCAAAGAACTATCTTCTCGAGAAGTTTTTAAATCTACGGTTAGAACTTATGATATGTTTGAATAGGAATATACTGGATAATGAGAAAATTGGAATTAGCGGATAATGAGGTTACATTCTCTAATGTGGAAGATGTTCTTCTCAATCGAAAAGATTTTTCTAATGAAATACTTAAATTTGTTATTACTTTACAACAAAGATAATTTTCTTTTAAATTTCTGGAAATATCCAAAAATAAAACTAGAAAAGAATGTCTATGTTCTAACTCTGGAATGATGTTTCATTCTTTATTTTCTTTGTAAATAGCATTTATATTTTGTTTTCAAAATAATCAGCATATTTCTTCATGGCCACTGCCACCCATGGCTTAAACTAATGGCCTATTAGTCCTTGACACGCTTCCGTTAGCTGTGGGGCATCCAATTGTCCTGAAAAAAAAAATTGTGTTAAAAACAAAATTTTCGTAAACAACTCAATTTTATCCGAGTGAATACTAGTTCTCTCTACAGTTGGCAGTTGCTTGTAGCAGCCTCATAAATACCCTTAAGTAGCAATATTTTATAAACTTGACAAACACTGCAGGATAATTTTGCAGAAGATAGATGCACATCTCTATATATGAAATGAAATTGTCAAAATATTGTATTTATCCAGTTCTTGTGTGTACCACACAAACTAATCCGTCTGATACGACACAATCAAATACTAGACAATCGTTAGGACATAAGAGAAAGTAATATAGGGTCCGCCAAATAAATTCTTTTTTTTTTTTTTGAAAATGCTATAGAAAAAACTATTGAATATTTTCCCAATTTTTTTTTTTTTTTTTTTTTTGTTGAAAGTAAAATCCTTCCGGTTAGAAATGGAAAATAATTTCATTCAAATGGCTGCCTAGGCTGGCCATGCAGTAGCCTACACGATCGGTCCAATTTTTAAGCACATTATCGATTGTGTGCAACTGTATTTCACCAATGGGTTCACGAATATTGTCCTTTAAAGCGTCAATTGTCTCCGGCTTGTTGGCGTAACACTTATCTTTGACGGCACCCCACAAATAATAGTCCAACGGCGTCAACGGCGCAGCTCCGAGGTGGCCAAACGACATTAACTCTGCGGCTGATAATGCGATCTTCAAAAACAGGGCGCAAAACATCGAGTGTAGCTTCAGCTGTGTGGCACGTAGCGCCGTCCAGTTGAAACCAAATGTTGCTAATATCCTCCTCTTCAATTTTTGTGAACAAAAATTTGTTCAACATGGCCCGATGACGATCGCCATTGACTGTAACGGCCACTCCTTGCTCATTTTCGAAGATAAATGGCCCAATTATGCCTCTGGACCAAAATCCGCACCAAACAGTGACTCGTCTTGGGTGTATCGGCTTTTCAATGTATGCGTGCGGGTTTTCTGTGCCACAAATGCGACAATTTTGCTTGTTTACATACCCGCCAAGATCAAAATGAGCTTCATCTGCAACATTACCATGATTTTCAAAATAATGTCGCAATATTTCCCAGCATTGTTCAAGCTTATACGCAACCATATTCGTCCAGCGGAAGGATAAAACTAATTATCTGTCAAATCAGACATGAGCTAAATGTTACCATTCACTAAATAAGCACTAGTTGAAAAAAAACGTTAGATGGCGGACCCTTCATTATTGTGGTAAAAAAATCCAATACAAAAATGCTCTATTGAGAAAGATAACATCATTTTTATCATCATTCCACAGTGGCGAAACCGAAAAGACAAATCCTATCTGATATTTCATTTTATCAAAACTAAACAAAAGACTATTTCCACTCTACATTTTTTCAATTGGGGTAAATGTTTTAAAAAATTTATACAACGAGTTAGCTTATTTATAATGGATTTTTGCTTTAGATGACAGTATGACAAAAGGTTTGACTTGCAAAAAATTCTCCAGAGTTGTTTTGTTACATATGTGGGGAATTAACTTTAAATCACACGCCATACAATAACTTCCGAAATTAAGAATGAAACAAATATTGGCAGCCAAAAATGTGATGTAATACCTGTGCAAGGGCTTTGAGGGGTTGCCTTGACGATGATCGAAAGATCATATCATTTATGAAACCAATGTTATTTCTGCATGACCGCTGCACAAAAATCTACAAAATCATATATCCGAACATTTCATCTGCCAGACGACCAGTTCTTCGAAAGAATAATGTTTCTTTATCTCCAATGCCTCCTAAACGTTACGAAATGGTTAATGAAGAAGATGATTTTTCTGTTCGGAGTGAAACAAGTTATGCATCTGTAGATACTTCTTTATCTTCTGCATATAGAAGTCCTTCGAGAAAACTTCATTTTATAAACCAGTCTGATCTGAATGATCTTGTTCGAGACTAAGAACTCTAAAATCAGAGTCAGAACTCTTTGCGTCAAGATTACAGCAATGGACTTTGTTAGATAAGGACACAAAAGTCTCATATTTTCGATATAGACAAGACGGCCATTTAGTATTTTGTGATGATGCGGATTATGACGAAAACTGGGTTTCCCTGGAAAGTCTGAGGAATGGCTACTCTATACTGATTCATAAAAAAACATACATATATGCCTATGTATTGTTTCCTACCAGACATTTCCTTGCATTATATTTGTGTGTTGCCCAATAATATATTAAATTTTGTTTTTGCTAAAGTTAGGTACCTGGCTGGGTTATTTTACTTACATATCTGCCTTTAACTTAAATCCTTAAAATCTAAAATTTATTTCTAATAATTTTTTTATGACTTTTTGGAAATAAAACATATTTCCACTAATTTTGCAAGAAAACAATTTGCTCGCTAATTTTGGTCAAAGTTAGGTACCTGCATTTAACTTTGAATAAAATCAGCAATAGCCAACCGATTTTCATGATTTAAAGCTTAAAATTAAATCTCAATATTTTAAGCTTTAATTTAACATCTAAAATTTTATTTATAAAAAAAATTTTATGACTTTTTTGAAAACAAAAAAAAAATGCTCTAATTTTGCGCAAAAAATTTTTTTTCGCAGCTAAGTTGTGAATAACTTCGAAACTGTTGAAAATACAAAAAAATGATGTTCGTTCAGGTTATTTATAAGAAATGTTGTTCCTAAACGTTTCGTTTTCAAGTTATGATGAAATATACTGACATAACTACCATATTTTGGGCGAAAAATTTGACACTCCCATAAAAAAATTTGAGCCCAAGGGAAAAAACTGAAAACGGATTTGAATTCAGCGCATCAAATTCATTATATTCCATATGCATATTTCATTTATTTAAAGGCGATATTTTTTTTTTTTGTTTTTTGTAGACCAGTGTTATCTTTAATTGTAGCTCACAATGTCCAATTTTCGCACCCTTTTTAATTTGACAACAACAACAACAAAATCTCTTCGTTGTCATAAAATGAAATCTCTGCAATCGTTTCATTTTTGTGTTTATTTTAATAAAAAACAATAGTTTTTAGTTTATTTTTCTTAAAAAAAAATAACTTTAACTTAGACAGGATGATCCTTTAGAGACGTTTGTCTCCTTGATGTTATTTTAATCTATTTTTCATCTACAATTTCCTTCTTTGCAACTCATTTTCCTTCTAAATTCAGTAATTTATTTTACAAAATCCTTTAAATATTTATTTTTCTAAGATCACACCTTAAATAAATATTGACTTTGAAGTCAACTTACGATTATCTATGTACATTGTACATACGAGTACATATTACATTTTTGCAAAAAGATTTTGAGACTTGGCGCCAGAATGTGTTAAATTTTTCGTTTTGAAATATTTTTCTTTTCTACATTCAGGTTCTGAAAATGTTTTCTTTTTCAATGATATATGAATTAGCGCATATATTAATAGTTTTTAAGACTAAAAAACTTATTAAAATCATGGTGAATTGGCAAAGGTTACCTTATTGCATTCTTATCAGGGTTGTCAGATTTTTTTAGGTTTTTTCGCCAAATTCAATTTCAAAAATAGCTGACAACAATCTTCGTGTTACCTTTAAACTTTTTTGACTAGCCCGGCCTGTTTTTGTCTTCTGTCTCGAAATAACGTCTTTTGAATTGTGCAAACCATCGTTCACAAGTTTTTTGAGTTGGTACATGTTGACCGTAAGCTTGTACAAACAATCGATAACTTTCAGTAGCCGTTTTCTTCAAAGAAGAAAGAAAGTTATCAGACTTCCCCGCAAAACATCTTTTTAGGCACAAAATTTTACATTATTATAGCGATTGGAAAAATGTGTGTTTACACTTTGGCGTCTATCGAATACTGAATTCTAATGACCAATGTTTACCCTCCAAAATGCCATATATGTTATTACTGACACAAACCATATGTAATAGTCATGCTACATATTGTCCAAATCGACATTATTAACTTGCATACGCAATATTTTTGGAACGAGCGTAATTAAACCAAATATGTGCCGGTTTGATCGATAGCTATTCGCCATTTTTGGGAGAAATTCATTTTTTCATTAGTGTAGAAGTGAGCGAAAAACTGATCCAGTTGCGTTTTTGCAGATCCATATTGAATTTATATTTATACCATTAAGAGAGTTCTGTAGAGATCGAAACCCATGTTAATTTGAATGTTCAAGGTCTGGGCTATATGGCGAATGCGTCGAAACTACTCAGTCAGACACTCACAGTTGTCTTGGAGGAACACAACACCTTTTCTATTGATCAATTTTGGCTGTTTTAATTGAATTTCTTTCCAATCCCGCTATATACACAATATTTCCTTTCTTAGCTTCAATCCGGTCTTTACCACCGTCTACAAAGCTTCACCTTGCTTCGTCCATTATCTTTTTCGCACATTATTTTCGTACCACGTTTTATCGTTCGTAATCATCCGGATCTATCAAATAAGCTATATTATTGCCTGGTGTAATATTACCAGAAATATTGCTTTTTGGAGCCATCTACCGACAATTTGTAACCAAGGATTTTCGAACACCCAATATTTTTGAATTTCAAAATTTTTTTTAAATCAAGGTTTTTTTTATAAATGTCAAGAATTTTGAAATGTTGAATCTCGCAACCCTAGTTGGAGTCCTATTTATATTTGAAATGAATATTTCTATTGATCAGTTAAAGTATAATATAAATTCCTTTATTTCATATTGGAGGCCTGTTAATTGAACTATCAAACTGATAGTCATTTGATAACTATTTGTTCTGCTCACGAATAATATCTTTACGTGATTTATTATAAACATTTTCCTGACCATAGCCTTGCTTTGCCGGTGCTTCTACCAATTTCCTACGATGCCTTATAATCAATTTGTGCGGGAACCACCAGTTCAACCCCAACTTTGTGTTTACAATAGTCCACACCATATTTGTTATTGCTTTTGCTTGCCTTGGCACATCAATAATTTGCAGACCCTCACAGTTCTTTAGTAATGAGTTTAAGCAGTGGTGTGCAAAAGTAAAATTATAGTTGTGTTAGTGAGAGCATAGAAATTACTCCCATTACTTACAAAAAAAAAATTTAAATCAACATACATCCGCTGTTCATGTGCACTTGTCGCGACAACTAAAAGTAAATGGGAAAGAATTTTTTTATTATTTGTCTGTGCCTTAAAAATATTTGCGTACTTTTACAAAAACATGTCATTCGTCACTGTCTCTTTGACGACTAAAAGCAAGAGCGTAAGATCAGGGACAAAAGTTATGACTGGTTTTAAGCACGGCATAATACAGATTGCTCCTCGTTCTTGAGCACTGCTACCATTCGGTTGTAACAGACGCAACATGGCTCAACTAGTTTAGAACTAGTAAAATACAGCAACACAAAGATAACAGAGGAATGCACAGAATCACGAGAGTACGACTAATAAGAGACTAGCAATAAACACAGCCTTTTCTATGACCTATTGGTCATCACTTCGGACGAACAGTAAAAATAGAGCAAAAAAGTAGATTGAAAAAAGCGTATCATTCTTGCTCAGAGACAAGGGTAATCTTTTCTGTAACGTTGCATTTTATGTACAGTGAGCGTCAATATAAAGTATAAACTTTGTTTTTTGTTTTAATTCTGACATTTATTTCTTCTTATTTTACATCTTATTTTTTTAAAGGTTGGTTTTTTTAAATCAATATTTAATAGGCTTGAAGTATAGAAAAAACCAAGGGTGACCATAAAGAGAAATTTGTTGTGTTGGTAGCGTTAGTGAATTTTAGCTGTGTGCGTTGAAGGGAAAAACTAAAAAGGGGAAACTATAACATAAACAAACAATTTTTACAAGCAAAGCAACACACGTCCACTTCCATTCACATCTATTCCACAACTAAACAAAATTTCTTATTTTATTTATTATCTTGTTATTATCTGCGAATTTTCGTTCGGTTGTAGACATAAACGCTGTAGGTAATTCTCTGCCAGATAAGGCTCAAAAGAGCTTATCTGTTACACTATGATATACACAGTAGTGGCCAGTACTTAGGCACAATATTTGTTTATATTCTAACATGAATCCAAGTTTAATTTATATGGTTGGATGGTTAAAAGAATGTTAGACTTCCATCAATCTAAGAATTTAATAACCTTGTAGAGAGTATGTCTAAATTCTTTAAAAACTTCATATTAAATGAGAAGCTCTAAGAAGACTGTTAAAAATATAAATATAAAAATTTAGTATCGCAAAGAACCGCTTATTTAATCAAAATAATGATCTCAAGCAAACATCATGTGTTACAAAGCTTTAGTTGATGCGTGGAGTAAATATGTAATTGGGCTTCTTTAGGCGGAATTATCAAAAAAAGGTAAACACCCTTGTTCAGCTTAATGTGACATTATTAGAAACATTGAACTGCATAAAGCCGAAAGCATCTCGAATCCAATTCTAAGACTCATACTGATTAAGTTCACAATGCAAATAATTTGCATACTAATCTATAGTTAAAATATTTTAAGAATGTGTTGTAGACAGCGTTTTAGTTTTGGATGTTTCACTGTATTATCTGACTGATCCATAAGATAACTCCCGAAATAGTAAATTTACGAAACTTCCTCAAAATTTGCTGTTGGGCATATAACTTAAAAATGCGAGATTTTTTAACAATTCAATTTAAGGGAAAAATGCAAAACTAGGTGCATGTGGATTCTTTTATATGATTAGCTTTCTCTCATTCCAGTATTGGAATGTCATACTTTTTGATAATGTTTTTTAAGAGGACTTAACAATGAATAAATGTGTGAAGTTTTGTTTTATTTAAATGAGTATTTAAATTCTTACAGGAATTTTTCCGTTCAACTTCAAAACATCCACTTAGCTTTGCTCCCCACTGTATGAAATTTGATTAAGACCGAACTATTATTGACTTCATACCAGGAATCGCAATATTAACAAATTTTTCCATAATGGGCATTAAAAAACTCGTTAATTTTTTGATGGAAATCGTATAAAGCTAAAATTTAGTCACTTTTAGTTTATTTAAACTGATTAGAATTAATACTCTCCTAGAATCGGTAGAAGTGCAACTCCGTAAATTTTGTAGAACGCTTGATCATTAATATGAACGCGGTCAATATTCGTACGATAATACCCAACAAATCTTGAATTTCTGGAATTCCTAAAAAAAAATTACGAATTTTTCTCACTTATCAAACACCACAGGTGACCTTAGTAAATATATAAACGCCATTTTTATGAAATCAAATGTTAAACAAATATTTAAATAACTTGCAAATATACACATACATACATACATACATACATATGTACGAGTATATTTAACACATTATCACAAATATTTTATGTGTTGCAAACTATCCTTGACTTAAAGACTTACACAAAGCAGAGCACATTACAGAAACATTTCTAATTATTTCCCATTTACAGCGAACAATAAAGGATATTAGTGTGGATTTATTGTGCTCTGGAATGGCACAGAAAATATACTAAATGATTTTCTTTTATTGATCAACATTTGTAAACGTAAACACTTTGTGTTGTCTTTACCTGCATATCAAGTGATTTACTGACTTTTTTTAAGCCTTTTTAACCCACTCTGTCTTTGTCCTTTTCTTTGCTATGCAGTTTACGTTGCAATGTTAAAATTTCTATTGTTCACTGTACATGCTCATCCATAGACTTCTAACAGTTTGTTAAAGGGGTTGATCGTATGCCAGTCAAAGAAAAAGTCGAAAAATCATAGAATGACAGTAAATAAATGCGAATATGGATTTACTTGTAAAATAAACAAACGAAATCGTTTTATGACCGTCTCATAAAAGTATTAGAACGAAATAGTTTGCTTACCATACAATATCACTGCTTCCAGAAACTGGCAGGCAGTATAAAGAAAGAGGGAGAGAGACAGAGAAAGAGAAAAAAGACAGACAATGCACAGAAGGAAAAAGGATTAAAACGGAAATTCTCAAATCTTTTCAGCATGTTAATTTTCTTCAGTTTACGCCTCATTTCCTTTAATGGAAAAGGATTTGTTTTGAGTTACAATTTTATGTATCTTTGCGTTAATTGACCTTTTACATGATCGCTGAATTTGTTGCAAGCATTAGAGAAACCTTTAAGATATTCGTGATCTAGCTGTGGATTTTCTCTATAATTTTTAATATTTATGACTTCATTATTTATGACTCACACGATTGTCGCAAATGCACCAATATGACACAATTTGTATTGTGCTTTATTGCCGCAGAATATTAAAATTGTTAGAATTTATTTTACGAAAATAAATTACAAAATTTAAATATTGGTACCAGAGATTGACAAAAGTATTGTTTTGTGTACTTTTAAAGTATTGGTGACCAAACATGTATAAATGAGTATAGTTAAAAATAAAATGATATCCATACACAACATATTCAAAGCCACCGCATCTTAAATAGCTTTAAGTAGGAGTTGCGTGAAGTACCTGTCATACCCGCATTTATAAGTGTAAAGTGTTTATGAGCATGGGTATATTTATACATGAGTATGTGTATATTTCTACTCGAGTATACATAGAGTATCTTTAGAGTATATTTTTACAAAATAAAACCTTTTGAAATCGCTGTGATACAGTTAATAAAAGTATTTTACATTTGACATTTTAGTAATGCCTATATGACAATATACTTATATAGGCGGATTGACATTGGAGCTACATAGCGCTAGATGGTAGCACAAACACAAAACTTTTTCTTTCTTAGAAATTACGATCTGTCAAACGTCAGCTGTTAAAATTTTAGCCAAATTCATTGATTAGTTTATTTGTTGTAGTCGTTTGAAGTAAGCAACTTTTGCGTTTCTTGGAAAGTGGAAAAAAGTAAATTTCGTGTAGTGATTAAACACTTTATTTGAAGACAAAACGGCGAAAGAAACAAAAGAAAAGCTTGATAAACGTTACGCCGAATCTGCTCCGTCAGATTATATGCTAAAATATTGGATTTCTGAATTTAAACGGGGCCGATCAAGCACTGCAACAATACCGTCAACAGGAAGGCCAAAAGAGTTGGTTACTAAAGAAAATATCAAGAAAATCCTCGATATCATTATGAATGATCGCCGGGTCAAAATACGTGAGAATGCTGAAATGGTAAACATATCATATGAACGTGTGTTCAACATTTTGTATGAACATTTGCATATGAAAAAGCTATCGGTAAGATGGGTGCCGCGTCTGCTCAGTGTTGAACAAAAACGAGTTCGATAGATCACTTCACAGCGGTGTTTGGACATGATAATAATTGTTGATGAAACGTGGATCCACCACTACACACCTGAAACCAAAAATCAATCAAAGCAATGGGTGGAAGCTGGTGGAATTGCTCCGAAGAAGGCGAAGACAGCGAAATCGGCTGGCAAGGTTATGGCCACTGTATTTTGGGATGCACACGGAGTATTGCTCATCGATTATCTTGAAAAGGGATTCACAATCACAGGAGAGTATTATCGTGCATTATTGGATCAATTGGTTGATGCAATCAAGGAAACACGACCACATTTAAACAAGAAAAAAGTGTTCTTTCTTCAAGACAACGCACCGGTTCACACAGCATTAGATACGATGCTAAAACTACGATAAATCCACTTCGAATTGGTTGATCATCCACCTTATAGTTCAGATATAGCCCCTAGTGACTTTTTCCTGTTTTCAAACTTGAAAAAATGGCCCGCAGGAAAAAGATTCATCTCAAACGAAGAAGTGATTACCGAAACTAATGCGTATTTTGAGGAGTTCCCAAAATCGTATTATTCAGATGGTATAAAAATGTTGAAAAATCGTATTGAGCTAAAAGGAGATTATGTTGCGAAATGAATGGTTTTTGAAAGAAAAATGTTTTTTCCTACTTAGGTAGGTTCAATATCAATCCGCCCTCGTATGTGAACTATTCTCAAAACATTTTCAACGGATTTTATTTAAAAAATTCAATTGCTTGTTTTGTATAGAAAATTAAAAACTGATAAAAAAAAGTTTTGATGAAATTAACATCATTAAAAATTCATATGATAAAAAAATTCTCTAATAAATATTTGTATGGTATGTTTAAAAAAATTTTTTTTTATTGTATATTCCATTTGACTATAAAGATATTGCAGGAGGATATAAAAACAAAACTGCTTTATGTGAAATAGTTCAATTTGAAATCTATTTCTCCAAGTGCGATATTATTTTAATCTTTAGAGCTGCGATTTCAGCTTCTTCATTATTTTGAAAATGGCCAATCATTTTTATTTTATTAAGGGATAGAAAGACGAAACATAATGTAAGAGACACATTTGCTTGAAGTTTTTTGAAGTTTTCGAAGTCCTTGCAAATCTCATACTCAACATACTTCGCTCTTGAATATTATACACAAGAATTTCATTCAACTTTGTGTAATTTTCAAAAATTGACTCAAATATTGCGAAATTCGAATTCCACCTTGTAGAACAATTGCTCTTCAAAGTTGTTTCTGGGATGTGCTACTTATTTGCCGTTTTAATGTCTTTTACTATTTTTGCAAGTATTTGTAATCCCTTTTAATTCATTTTAAGATTCGAAAGCATCTGTTAGAACATTAGAAAAAAGATCGGCCGAACAGTTTAATCTTGTGAAATCTCTCATTGCACTTAAAATACTACATCCGCGATATGTTACGAACTCCAGATTTGATATATCAGTCACATCGAATTCTTCAAAAAGGTTGCTTATTTTTCTTGTATGTTAACTGCTGTACTAGACATAATATTCGAAATACACTTGAAAGTGTAAAGTGGCTTACAAGTAATTTCTCTTAATGAAATCGTCGCTACACATATCAGTTGTAACTTCAGCCTCTTTATTGGTAATAAGAAACTGTATGTGTGAGTTTATTTCTTTTCTTTTCTCTGTGGCCATCGATTGGGTTTTCCGTTTTTCTTGCGCTGGGAATAAAGCTGTCTAAATCAACATTTTTACCATACTTTACAGCAAGTTGTAGACACTTTTGAATTAATTTACGAAAACTGGAACCTTCAACGCTACTGAAAGGACGACAGTCTTCTATAGCAAAATCCATGAATGCTTCAAAGTAAGCACTTTTCTCTTCGATATTTATTTGAATTGGTGTATTGTCATGAGGCTGTGAATGAACGCTCTTGTGCTTATTTAAATTAAATGTTTGCTTCTTTACAAATTTAAAAATCATTCGGCTCTGCAGTTTTTATTAGCAAATTGTATACTCCTTTCATTATTTTTTTTCAAAATTTCGTCACAGTTATCCATTATTAAAACTTGTGTCGTCCACTTCAAAAGTTCAAATGCTAATCAAAACGTGAAAACTCCGATTGACTTATTATTTACTATCTAATTTTGGGGAGTTCCCGCATTTTTATTGTCACATATTATTGTGGAAAATTTTTGTTGCATTTGATCTTCCATGTATATATATGAAAATTTTTTGGTAATTTGTCATAAGTAAAAGATCGTAAATATTCTTATTAAGCGTTTGTATTTGTGCCTTTAAGCGTATATTTTATGTACGATAATGTTTTTCCATGAAATATTGTGTATTGCTGTGATTGAAGAGCTGGCGTGTACATAAACATGTGGAAATTTATTTCACAAGGAGAGTAAGCGGTGACGTGTTCGTATTCTACTGATAAGAATACAACGCGAATATAATGGCCGACAGGGATGCGTCCTGCCCTAAAAAGAGGGCGCGGGTGGTAACTGCGGAGGAGCTACTCCGTACGTTAGAATTGAAAGAGAAGGAGGTGAATTCCCTGAGACACGAGAACGATCGTCTGAGGAAGGCCATGGAACAGATGATGGCGAGATTCAATAGGAAATTTGGCGATGAGAGTGGTGAAGAGGAACCCACTGACGAGGAGAGTGAGGAGATGGTCACCGAGGAGGTGAATATGCCATGTGGAGACGTGCCTGACAAGGGGACTGCTGTGGGCAGTGTACACGAGAAGAGTGGAGGCTCTAAGCCTTCGAAGGAGGCCGTGAAAACAAAGGCTGTAGACGATGGTGAAGCGGGTCAAAGCCTAAAGAAGGCAAATAAGCGCGTGAAGGTCCCGGTGCTTACAACATATAATATCAACATAAAGTTGCTGACTAGTGACCTCAACAAACTTTTGGGGCACAAGGAGTACAACTTGAAGATTTTGGACGCAAATGTGACCAATATAGAGGTCTGCACCTTGGCAGACTACGAGAAGGTGAAGGCGATGCTGAAGAAGAGTGGTGGTCGCCGAGTACCTAAATGGTCATTAGAATGCAGATTTTGAGTCTCCGGAAGCTGAAGGGGGACAAGTGGATCCTTAGTCTGAGCAGAAACTCGGACCTGAAGGCGTTCCAAGGCATCAGATACATTCTGCACTGTAGAGTGTATATTGAGAAACCGAAAAGGAAGGGGCTGACGCAGTGCTACAACTGTCAGCGATATGGGCATGTGTCGACCAACTGTAACATGCCATATAGGTGTGTTAAATGCGGAGGTTCCCACGGACCGGGGAAATGCAAGGTCCCGCCCAAGGGAGAGAATAGCGCGGAGAAGGTAGTGACTGATCCTACCACAGGCCAGGCTGTGAGAAGGATTGGACTGCCGGTAAGGTGCGCCAACTGCAACATTGAAGGACACGCAGCAAGCTCTGCTGAGTGCCCAAGACGCCAAGAACTTCTGAGGAAAGCTGCTGAGAGGAAGGCAGCTGCCAAAAACAGCAGCGTTACGGCTGCGGGAAACTCTGCTCGTACGGGTGTATCGTACGCTGCTGTGGCTGGTGGTGTTGGAATACCCCAGAGGCCCCTTCAGGCTCCGTCTAGCGGCCTTACACTTGAAGCGGCGAGAGGAAATTTTAATCTCATCGATGGAGATTGCAGAAGGTTTTTTGGAGGTGGTTTATTGCACTGCTTGAGCAAGATAGGAGGTTTTGCTCTTGAATACGGCAGACTTAGGACTGATGAGGATAAATCCCAGGCACTCCTGGGAATGCTGTTGAGTCTTCAGAATGGTTCGCACAATTAAGTGTATCTTTGTGAATGTCAACTCGATAGTGTCCAGGCATAAGAGACACTATTTAAACTTGTTCCTGGAGGAACATGGACCGGATGTTCTGATGGTGGCTGAACATAAACTGTCTTCGAGGCATATTTTTGAGATGAGAGGATACACGACCTTTAGGCAGAATCGTGTCAATGGACGGGGTGGCGGTACTGCTGTACTTGTTCGCGAGAGTCTGCACGCTGAGAGGGTTCCGTTGGATATGGGGAATGTGGAGTGCACGGCGGTGAGGATTCGTCGTTCTGGTGGGATGGCATTGACTATTGTGTCAATGTATCTGCGACCCAGGGACACTCTTTGCCCAGCGGATTTGGATCCCCTGGTTGGATTGTCAGCGGCGGGATCGCTCCTGGTTGGAGGAGATCTGAACGCGAAGCACGAGTACTGGGGTGGAAGTGTCTGCAACCGCAGTGGCGACTGCCTCAGAGAATTCCTGAGGATGTGTCCTGAGCTGGAGATACGTCGCACGGAGGGCTTTCGAATCTCCAGTCCTCCACTATTGTAGGGATGGTCTTGGAGGAGGTATCGTGGCTGAGGAATCAGGCCCCGGTCATTGAATTTGGCCCGGATATTACGGCGGATGGTGTTCGAGGTGGGGATTTCGCTGAAGGAGGTTTTTCTTTGCTGACTCCCTCTGATATTGGCAGGGCATTGTCCAGTAGACCTAACAGGAGATCCAGCGGGCCGGATGGCATACCGGACCTGATCCTGAGGAAGACGGACGCCACCACATGGAGGTTCTTGGCGTTGGTGCTTAACCACTGTTTCCGAAAGCATGGAAGGGTGCGATCATTGTGCCTATACCCAAGCCGGGGTCTGACCCTGGAGGTGCTGGTAGCTACAGACCCATATCTCTGCTCTCTAGCCTGGGTAAGCTTATGGAGTGGTTTATTTTGGAGCGTATGAGAAGATTCATGGACGATAACGAGATATTGCTGGATTGCCAATTTGGATTTAAGAGGGGCCACTCTACGTCCCATGCACTGATGGCACTTGCGGACTATGTAGCAAGGGGACTGAATAGGAGATATCCGACGATTGCTGTGAGCCTGGACTTCGCAAAGGCTTTTGACAATGTTTGGCAGGAGGGTATAGTTCATAAGATGATGTCGCTTGGTTTCGACAGGTATCTCTGCGGAATTGTTGCGGAATTCCTGAGGGATCGCTCCCTCAGAGTGAGAGTGGGCGATACACTCTCTGATGAAAGGAATATTGTTGCTGGGGTGCCGCAGGGGTCACTACTAGGACCTGTACTGTTCAACATATTCATGTTGGATATACCTCGGCCACCTGACGGAGATTTACTCCTTCTGTATGCAGACGATGTGCTGGTTGCGGCATCTGGACCCAGAGCGGCAAGGGTGAATGAGAGACTCAGCGGATACCTGGGTAGACTGCACGGATACTTCTGCAAATGGGGTCTCTGCCTGAATATGGAAAAGACGGATTGCGTAATATTTAAGGGACGGCGTGGACGGCTGTATCCCAACGCAAGGAAGTTCGTACCGGTGCTGAGGGTAGGCGGTGAAGTTGTAAGAGTCTCCGATAGGATTAAGTATCTCGGGGTGATTTTCCACGAAAGCTTTGAGTTTTATCGACATGTGGATTTCGTTCTGGATAGGATGAAGGGGATATACCACTCCTACTGTAGGTTACTGCGCCGAAGGGAAGGTTTGCGTAGGGAGGTAAAGCTGCTTATATACAGGCAGATCATCAGACCTCTGATGTCTTATGCCTTCCCTGTCTGGTTTGGGATTTCGTCCCATCAGATGGAGAGGCTTAGGAACTGGGAGAGACGTATTTTGTCGGCTTGCCTTGGATTAAGGGCTCGCCAGTTCCCCGATGGTTCGTTCCGGAGACCGTCTTGTCGGGTCATTTATGACCATGCGGGTTTCGAGAGGATCGACGTTTTTCTTATGAGGACTGCGCTGAAATTTTTGGAACGATCGTCCGCCCTGGAGAATGGGATGGTGACTGGCTGCTTCGAGGGAAGGAGTGATATGGAGACCCTAAGGGTGCACAGATATCTGTTGCCTGTGGATCTCCTAACGTTGAAGGACGAGGGGCTGCTCTATGGCGACGAGGGCCTGCTATTTTATCACAGGAGGGTTAATACGCTGGATTTGGACAGCCTGGTGTATAACACAGTGAGGTGGATGTCTGTGCCCTGTTGTTGTTAATTAGTTGTAAGTAGTGTTTTAAGTTAGTTTTAAGCATATGAGTGTTTCCGTTTTTCCATTTTTTGCGGAATATAGTATAAGAGTTGATTTGTTTTAGTGATGGATTGCGGCTATTCTGCATTATTTTAAGTTTTAGTTGATAAGTCTATGATAAGTATCATTTACGCATAAAATAAGTATATACATGATTAATTAGTTTAAGATAAACTATGTAAGAAACGAAATATTTGGATGAATAAAGATAAAGAAAAAAAAGATGCATACTTTGCTTATTGTCATTCTCTAATTGGTACGTATTGTCCACTTGGATTGTCACTCAAGAACACAATATATATTGTCGCATTTTTGATATTTTTGTTGCCGCATGATAGCTTATCGCAACGTCACACACCAATAATTGATGCATTGCGTCAATCATCTGATTCCAGGCTTATCGTTCGTTATAAAAGCAACGCATAATCGGACAATTTTTTTTCTCATAGATAAGTGTCCTCTAAACGTAAAAAATATAATAAATATATACAGTCGAAGTCATTTAACAGTGTACAGCCTTATGAAGTGCTTTTTCAAATAGGTGCTTTCAGTCAATTTTCAACGGATTTTAAGAAACGAAATAGCATTTTATTTATAACTAAATATACTACTTTAATAAATCCGTGTAATAACATCTCTAAACTTGGAAAATTTGGAATGAATGGGGTAAAAAATGTTTTTGTTTGCACACAGATTCGTTAAGTTTACTTAAGCAAAGTATTTAATAGATCTGTTCCTCTTCTTTCCAAATCAGCCAGGAATCTTAAAATCGTTTTATATTTAGCTAAACTGTTAACTTATCAAGGTACAAAAGACTGTTTTTTAATTTTAATTCAAGATTTTGGAAGTGTTTTCAAAATTTAATATACAGATTCCTACTGTACTCAATAGCACCTATCAGAAAAATGGTATCATCTCATAGGTATTTCTACTTCATTCTTTCTTGTCGTTTATGTTTTTGTCTTCTATACCTTTTTTTGAATCGTCAAAATTAAAGCATTTGAAATGACTAAAATAAAAACTTGAATGACTGAAACTATTAAGAACAAAATTAATACCTAAATACTACAAAAATCTGCTTTGTTGAGATATCTCCTATTTTTAAGACTTGTCTTTATTCATTTAAATTTATTTTTTAATTTTCGAACAAAATTTTTTCAATTTTTTCAAATTTCTCACTCTTTACTTCCATATATATTTTTATTATTAAATTTTGCCCGCCGTATTCATTGTTTTACGTTTGTACTCACTGCTTGTAATCGATCTAATGGAATATCTATCAACAGCTGCTAATTTTGTTACAGTAGTATAAAAGCCTACTTTTGCCGAAAATGAATGTATTCTAGGCTGAGTTTTTATCACTTCCTGAAAATGTCCGTAGAAAATGTCCACACAGTTAAGGTTTTCATCTAAAACAAAATTATTTTAAAAAAATTTAACATAAAATTCTCCACCACTACACACCTGAAACCAAAAATCAATCAAAGCAATGGGTGGAAGCTGGTGGAATTGCTCCGAAGAAGGCGAAGACAGCGAAATCGGCTGGCAAGGTTATGGCCACTGTATTTTGGGATGCACACGGAGTATTGCTCATCGATTATCTTGAAAAGGGATTCACAATCACAGGAGAGTATTATCGTGCATTATTGGATCAATTGGTTGATGCAATCAAGGAAACACGACCACATTTAAACAAGAAAAAAGTGTTCTTTCTTCAAGACAACGCACCGGTTCACACAGCATTAGATACGATGCTAAAACTACGATAAATCCACTTCGAATTGGTTGATCATCCACCTTATAGTTCAGATATAGCCCCTAGTGACTTTTTCCTGTTTTCAAACTTGAAAAAATGGCCCGCAGGAAAAAGATTCATCTCAAACGAAGAAGTGATTACCGAAACTAATGCGTATTTTGAGGAGTTCCCAAAATCGTATTATTCAGATGGTATAAAAATGTTGAAAAATCGTATTGAGCTAAAAGGAGATTATGTTGCGAAATGAATGGTTTTTGAAAAAAAAATGTTTTTTCCTACTTAGGTAGGTTCAATATCAATCCGCCCTCGTATGTGAACTATTCTCAAAACATTTTCAACGGATTTTATTTAATGACTGAAACTATTAAGACCAAATTAATACCTAAATACTACAAAAATCTGCTTTGTTGAGATATCTCCTATTTTTAAGACTTGTCTTTATTCATTTAATTTTATTTTTTAATTTTCGAACAAAAATTTTTCAATTTTTTCAAATTTCTCACTCTTTACTTCCATATATATTTTTATTATTAAATTTTGCCCGCCGTATTCATTGTTTTACGTTTGTACTCACTGCTTGTAATCGATCTAATGGAATATCTATCAACAGCTGCTAATTTTGCTACAGTAGTATAAAAGCCTACTTTTGCCGAAAATGAATGTATTCTAGGCTGAGTTTTTATCACTTCCTGAAAATGTCCTTAGAAAATGTCCACACAGTTAAGGTTTTCATCTAAAACAAAATTATTTTAAAAAAATTTAACATAAAATTCTTTAGAAATTGTATTAATACTAGAGTATCCCCTTCTAATGATTTCTATTGATCACAAAATTATTTGGGCCATATTTAGAAACTATATTACCGGTTTAAAGATATAGACATATAAATAACAATTTTATATGGGCGTGGCACCGCCCGGTTGAACCAACCATCAGTAAAAGCACACCTTTCCAACGCATGTATTAGTTTGTAAATCGGTTTAGTGGTTCTCGAGTTATAAAATGACGAACATAAACGGTTTACAAAGAACTTGAAAACCATGGTAGATCGAAAAAGATATGCACGCTTGAGCAACAATAATTTTTTCTCATTTTCTGCAAATAAATATTAATTATTTATATATGGAGAATGATAATCCATTAGACTATTGAAAGGGACACCAATAAATGCCGGCTCTGAACGGCAGATATATTAATTAGTAAAGTTTTTCACAGCGTAAATACTCATAACCAGTCGCTAGCAATATTGTGATGTGATATCGCTGTTGATAATTGTTATGGTGTTGCCTGGAATTCAGCCGAGGACCTAGGTTTTATTAGGTATTTTGGTAGGTTTTTTCGGGTTTTATAGTTGCTTCCAACTTTCGAAACTATTTTTTGTTTGTTAGTATAAATACGGTATTTTAGTATTTATAATACGATTTTGGACTCTTGGTGATATCAAGGCGGTATTGTGTTTTATGAGCTGCTAAAAATCGTTCATCGGAGCAGACTGCAACCTTTGTTTAAACCATGTCGCTCTCCGTTAAGCTGTCTATAAGGCAAAAGTATTTATTGAACGCTGACAGATCCTGGACAGAGGGAAATCTTATTTCATTGCTAGACTCACCTGGCCTAGATTGGATGGTAGGCGTCCAAACAGTTGTTTAAATTAGAATGTGAGAGCATCTCCTCTACTGTGTCTATCATCATTGGGCATTGCGTTATGGTTAGGCACGCGCAAAGGCTGCGCTTACCGGAGAATGACTTCTGCCAAGATTGTAGATCGACAGATTCATTAGACTGTCGGGTTGGTTTCCGGCTTGATTTAAGAGATTGTGCTTCTAAAGGGTGTTTTTTATAGAGGTATAGAAGTTTAAGTTGCAATAAAACAACGATGGATTATTCGATTGACATGAATTTTATTTATCCGAAAGATAAGCCGCCACGGCTGGCGCGGATGTAGTCCAATCTGGACGTCCAATTTTCGATGACTTTTTCCAACATTTGTGGTCGTATATTGGCAATAACACGGTGAATGTTGTTTTCCAAATGGTCAAGTGTTTGTGGCTTTACCGCATAGACCAATGACTTTACATAGCCCTACAGAAAGTAGTCTAGCGGTGTTAAATCACAAGATCTTGGAGGCCAATTCACAGGTCCAAAACGTGAAATTAGGCGGTCACCAAACGTGCTTTCAATAAATCTATTGTGGTACGAGCTGTATGACATGTTGCGCCGTCTTGTTGAAACCACATCTCCTGGACATCATGGTTATTAAATTCAGGAATGAAAAAGTTAGTAATCATGGCTCTATACCGATCACCATTGACTGTAACGTTCTGGCCACCATCGTTTTTAAAAAAAGTACGGACCAATGTTTCCACCAGCCCATAAAGCGCACCAAACAGTCAGTTTTTCAGGATGTAACGGTGTTTCCACATACACTTGAGGATTAACTTCACTCCAAATGCGGCAGATTTGTTTGTTGACGTAGCCATTCAACCAGACGTGCGCTTCATCGCTAAAAAAAATTCGCTTATGAAAATTGAATATTGAAAAAAAAAATTCGCTTATGAAAAATGAAAACTGCACTATTTGCAAGCGTTGTTCAGACGTGATTCTATTTATGATGAACTGCCAAGCCAAACTGAGAATAAATCACTTGACAGCTGTTAAATCGGTCGCCATCTTGAAAAGTAATGTCAACTTAAAGTTCTATACCTCTATAAAAAACACGCTTTATGTGAGACCTCTGGATAACTGTCAAGACCGGTAAATCTGAGCTTGGCGGCTAACACAGGGGCTTTGTTTCATGTGTGCTATCACAACGGGCCGCTATGTGTGGTCCAACGATGCTGCCACTATCCTAACCCAAAACATGCATCATGAAAAAAACGGACAAAGACAAACATGATTAATTTGCTCATTGTATCGGCCTCATGTCGAAAAAGTTGCCATACAATTGTTAGAAACGATCAAATGCCGCATCCGACGTATTTTCCGAACACTGCTCCTTCTGACTATTGGCTGTTTTTATGTATACAATATCTTTTGACACACCACCGTACCACTTCTTTTGAAGATATATTAAATCGGCTTCAAAAGACTAGAAGTTTTTCTGAGACGGAATTCGAAAATTGGCTAAGATGTGGCGAAAAGATGTAAGCAGAGATTTGATAAATTATTAGTTTGATAAATTTATCAATTCATAATCTTATTGAGCCAAAAAACGGTCCAAATTAATATGTACTCCCAATACGTAAATTATAATTATTTTTGTTGTAAATAAACTACAAAAGCCTTGAAATAAAAAAACCCACCCGGGTTTTTTTAAATACAATACCCAATAAAATCCGGGTGGGTTAAAGTGGGTTGCCAACCCTGGTTAGTAGGCTGGTGTCTTACCTAAAATACTATAGTAATACACACTATTAAATACACGGTGCATGCGTTTATGTTTCTAGAGATGTCCTCTGAAGTGTGAAAATATTTAAAAATCGATGGAAAGGATTACCCTATATATAGTATTAAGTGTCCTTAAATACCAGGCTCTTGGACAACAGGAACTATAAACCACCTTAAATATGTCTATAAGATTGACGTTATTGTTCGGCAAGGAAAACTTGATTCCAACTTGAGATCAAGTCGTCCCTTGGCGCTGTTAAATAAAACATACAAAATACGCTGTAAAAAATTAATCACTGGGTGAAATAGTAGGATGTTGTGTTGTCGCGGAAGAAATGTCCGTTAAGGCCTTTATAAAGCCGAACGTTGTTCTGGCATACCATACTTACTTGCTAGAAACTACGACATGGGACAAAAATTTATCAACTTTGTTTGCTAATGCAAAAAGAATTGAGAAGAATTTTATTTTAATAAAAGAACCAGTTAATCGATTTTTTGATAAATTTTTAAACGGTTTTTGAAGAAGTCTAATAATCGATCTCCCTATACTTGACTTTCGCTTTAAATAGAAGCTTTTTCCAGAACTCTTGAGGCTTATTTACATATAGTATGTGTTACTTAGAGAAAGCAGTTCGCTTTTGTCTATTGACTTATTACATTAGTGGCTTCTACAGCGCTTTATTGTTTCTATGGTAGATCTATTTCAAAACTCTGCGCATAATAACTTTAAATACTTGCTTATTAAATTGTGTTCTTATGTTTTTAGCAATTCTTGACTCTGCTAACCTAGGTTTTTTCGTTATTAATTGCAATATAACACTTCTTTTGCGTTCAAATAACTTCGTTGGGAGACCAGAACAAAGCCTTGAGATTAAAACTCCCGAGATTTTCAATTTTTTTAAGCACTTTCTGTATAGAGGAGTGAGTCCCTTCAACTACTTGACCGATTTCGCTTCAAGTTTTTGCTTGTTTCCATAAATGTTCTATAATTTTACTTTTAGCGGTATATATTTCTTCTGGTCCCCTTTTCTTGACTATTATTGCACTTTGAACCATAAAACTTCTAAAAACCTCTATATTGATGTTTTTAATCGGCGTGGAACTAAAACTTCAGTTTTATGGTATCATTCAACGACAAAAAGCAGTTACGAAGCACCGTTCAGTTTTGCTTATGCATACTTGTGCGTATGTATGAACTTGTCATACCATTGTTTTAAGGCTGATCATTGCCAAACTATCGACTACAAAAGGAAAACGCCTAACGTTATAAATATAACGGAAGTGTCTGTAAAATAAAACCAATTTCCTTAGCACCGCAATCAGACCTTAAAGTATACTAAATAGTCTGTACGCATATTTATGCACCCTAGTGTTCTTTACCCTTACCTCATATTTCGGATTAATGGTTTGGAAGTGTCATGCCCTAAGCCTTTAACCCGACCTTGAACTGCTTTGTTGCGCTGCCAAATTTTAATAACACTTGGCCTCTTTAACTGAGATGGAAAGTATGCAAGTGTTATTATAAAGGTGATTATTTTCCGCTTCTGGGGGTATATCTATTAATTTATACCGGAAGTTCAACCCAGGGGATGATGATATACTGCTACGTCCTGAAGAGATCGATAGTCATCAACTATCTCAGTTTCATAAATGCATTATATCTATATTAGTATAGTATAGTATAGTATAGTATAGTATAGTATAGTATAGTATAGTATAGTATAGTATAGTATAGTATAGTATAGTATAGTATAGTATAGTATAGTATAGTATAGTATAGTATAGTATAGTATAGTATAGTATAGTATAGTATAGTATAGTATAGTATAGTATAGTATAGTATAGTATAGTATAGTATAGTATAGTATAGTATAGTATAGTATAGTATAGTATAGTATAGTATAGTATAGTATAGTATAGTATAGTATAGTATAGTATAGTATAGTATAGTATAGTATAGTATAGTATAGTATAGTATAGTATAGTATAGTATAGTATAGTATAGTATAGTATAGTATAGTATAGTATAGTATAGTATAGTATAGTATAGTATAGTATAGTATAGTATAGTATAGTATAGTATAGTATAGTATAGTATAGTATAGTATAGTATAGTATAGTATAGTATAGTATAGTATAGTATAGTATAGTATAGTATAGTATAGTATAGTATAGTATAGTATAGTATAGTATAGTATAGTATAGTATAGTATAGTATAGTATAGTATAGTATAGTATAGTATAGTATAGTATAGTATAGTATAGTATAGTATAGTATAGTATAGTATAGTATAGTATAGTATAGTATAGTATAGTATAGTATAGTATAGTATAGTATAGTATAGTATAGTATAGTATATATATTTATCAGCAACTTCTCAAAATGTAATTTCACAATTGTTTATTTACCCATTTTTTCTTTAGCTTCCAAAGATTTTCCATCAGTATATTTTCAACCCATTGTTTATAGAGGGGGGTGTGGTGTGGCCTGGTGTAGTGGTTAGAGCGCGCGCATAACAACACAAACGACCCAGGTTCGAGTCCCAGCAAAAGACATGACGAAGAAGAAATTTAATTGTGGTTTCAAATGTTTTATAATAAAAAATCCCTCCAGACAACTCCATCTAAAAAATAAAGAAAAAATCCCGCCTGACCTTACCGCATACCTCTGGCGATGATGACAAACAACAGCCGAATGATCAGGAAAAACACGCCACCTATTGGGAGAAAATAACAATGCTAAAGTAAAGATCACCACCAATTAGCAAGGATCTTCACCACTACACACACACACACACACACACACACACACACACACACACACACACACACACACACACAAAACACACACACACACACACACACACACAGGGGTAAGGAATAAAGTTACGGTGCAGGGTGTAATGAGCCCAGTGCCGGCGGTTTTGCGGGGTGAGCAAGCAGGCTCCCGGCCGTCGATATCCAATGACTGCAATGATACGGTGGTGGCGAACTTGGCTGCTGTATCAGATAATGCTACAAGCTTAGATGGTTTCATGACGAGAAACCCCTTCCAGCGCGCTTCAAGACTCGCGCGAACACCGGAAAAGGCAACGCCAACTGGAGCAGGTGTGAGATCTAGATCATCTCCACCGTCCCTAACCGATAGCACGTCTACGGATAACTTGGCGGACCCTAAAGGGGGCACCGAGGTGTTCTCCAAGCTCGGGGAGAAAATCGTGGAACTGCAGGAGATGATGGGAGGAGGAAGGCGATCCATACATCAACCAATGCGCGATCTAGTGGCCTTAATATCGTCACTATACCAGCAGGCAGCTAGGAGTAAATCCCAATCAACGGCGAATAAGGTCAGAACTAATGACAGATGTACGCAGACGATTCAAATGGAATCATTAACAACCACGTCGAAAAGAACAAGGGAGGAGACTGAGAGTGGCAGGAGAACTCCGCCTAAAAAGACTAAGCCTGGTCGCTCGGAGAAGAAAACTAATGGGACATCGAAAGACCTGAATAAGGTACCTGCTAAGACTACTGATGCCACCAGGGTGGATGAACCGAACCGCATTGTGGATGGGCAGTCCAGTCAAGATGGGGGCAATCAGAGGCCTAACGAGTGGATTATCCAAACAAAAAAGCGCAGGAAACACAGACCAGATGTGGTAATAATTAAGCCCACGGAAAAGCAATCCTACGCGGATTTGCTTAGAAAAGTGAGAGGCGCCCCTGAGCTTAAAACAGTTGGCGATGATGTTCACCTGGTTAAGAAGACACAGAGGGGAGAAATTCTCCTCGAATTTAAAAGGTCTTCCGAGATGACGGCCGAGTTGCATCGGTCTAAATTGAAGAATGTGCTATCGGAGGATGTTGAGATTAGGACACTTACTCGGGAGGTAACCTTCGAGCTAAGGTACCTAGATGAAATAACTACGGAAGACGAGATAATAAATGCATGGAAGGAGCAAATAGGCGAATTGGAGGCTTCTGCGCTCAAGACTATAAGAAGTGTTCCTGGAGGTACGCGAACGGCTATTATTTCAATTCCAGTGAGACAGGCTTATAGGGCAGAGGAGGTAGGCAAACTGCGTGTTGGGTGGACAGTTTGCCGTCTACGTAGAAAGGTAGTTCCAAAAAGATGCTTCAGGTGTCTTGACTTTGGGCATGTGGCCAGAGAGTGCCGAGGTGAGAAAGACTGGTCCGGAAGTTGCTACAAGTGCGGCGGACAGGATCACTTCGCTAGAACCTGCCAGGGTGACCCACTATGTCTACTCTGTAGGGGCCGTCCGAATACTGATGCCAAACACATCACGGGGGGGCCTAAATGCCCCAACTATCTGTCGGCCCGCCGGAAGCTACTAAGTCAGCGGAAATGAGAATCCTTCAGCTGAATCTGAACCACTGCGAAGCCGCGCAGGATATCCTGGGGCAAACTGTGAGAGACCAGAGGATAGACCTGGCATTGTTGAGTGAACATTATAGAGTAACAGAGAATCCCCGCTGGGCTAACAGTGGGTGCAACAGGGCTTCGATATGGTCTTGTGGTAACTTCCCCTTGGAGAATGTTGATAGTAGTAGGGAGTGTTTTGTTGGGGGTACTGTTGGTGGAGTGCACTTCTTTAGCTGCTACTTTCCCCCGGGCTTGTCAATCGAGGAGTATGGCATCAGACTGGATGACCTTGTCAACAGGGCCAAGGATCTACGGCCTGTGGTTATCGCTGGGGATTTTAATGCATGGGCAGCTGAATGGGGTTCAGTCTACACGAACCCGAGGGGAGAGTGTTTACTGCAGGCATTTGCAGCACTGGATGTGGTGTTGCTGAACTGCGGTCAAAGGGATACATTCTCGAGGAACGGAAGAAGCTCCAGGATAGACCTGACATTCGTCAGCGATGCCCTGGCAATCTCGACTGACTGGAGCGTATCTGACATATACACACACAGCGACCACCACGCTATTATCTTTGAGATACGCGAACGTTCCACCGGCCCAACTTTACCTGTGGTCCCTCCCGGTCCCCGATGGAGGGATTCCACCTTTGATAAGGAGGCCTTTGTTTTTGTTTTTGCGATGGAGGACAGCCAGTTGACTGGAGGCGCGAACGATATGGCAGTTGAACTGATGCGGCGGGTCACGGACGCTTGCGATGCATCCATGGTAAGAAATTTCCATAGACCTGGCAGAAGGAATGTATACTGGTGGTATACAGAAATAGCTGAGATAAGGCGTAGGTGTAACCATGCACGGCGGGTATGCCAGAGGGCGAGAGGTCGTGACAACTTTACAGAACTTCAAGGGGACTACAGAACGTTAAGATCCTGCTTGAAAAGGGCCATTGCGCAAAGCAAGAGAAGATGCTATAGGGAGATGTGTTACGAAGTAGAGAACAACCCTTGGGGTACGGGATATAAAGTTGTGATGAGGAAACTGAATAGTTTTCGACCACCACCTACGACATCTGCGTCCAGACTGGAATCAATTGTCGAAGGGCTTTTCCCGCGTAGGGCCGAAATAACATACTCTGTACAAGAAGGACCACCCCACCTTGAAATTCCGGGGGTTAGCAGCCAGGAATTTGAGGCAGTGTGTAAGGATATTAGGCTGAAAAAGGCACCAGGAGTTGATGGAATCCCGAATATTGCATTAAGGACGGCTATTGAGAGCAAGGCGGAAATGTTTAGGAAAGTGTTTGATGCTTGTATCAAGGAGAGGACATTCCCTAGGATCTGGAAAAGGCAAAGGCTGGTGCTCATCCCGAAGGGCAATGGCAGACAGGATGCATCCGGATATCGCCCACTCTGTATGATTGAGACAGCCGGCAAATTGCTGGAGAAGATAATCTACAGGAGATTGGAGACGGCCTTGAATGGATCGGGTTTATCGGAACGCCAATTTGGCTTCCGGAAGGCACGCTCTACAGTTGATGCCATAGAGAGAGTTGTGAACATGGCGAAAGATGCCATCAGTGGAGACCGCTGGCTTGAAGGTGATAAGGAATACTGTGTTATCATCACCTTGGATGTTAAGAACGCGTTTAACTCTGCGGACTGGGATGCCACGTTGGCTGCACTCGATGAGAAGAACGTGCCGAAATACCTGATCGAGCTGATTGCCGATTACCTCAGGGACAGAGTCCTCTTGTACGACACGTCTGATGGCAGGAAATCATATGTAGTATCGGCTGGAGTACCGCAGGGCTCAGTCTTAGGCCCTATACTCTGGAATATTATGTATGATGGTGTGCTAAGGCTCGAACTCCCAAGGGGAGCGCAAATCATTGGCTTCGCAGATGATATTGCCTTGGTGATAAGGGGAAAACATCTCGACAAACTGGAAAGAGCTTGCAATGTTGCAATTGCTGTGGTCAGAGGCTGGATTGTGAGCGCAGGTCTCAAACTTGCGGATCACAAAACTGAGGTTCTACTGGTAAGCAGTAGAAAGAAAATGGAGTTTATAACTATAACGGTTGGTGACCAGCGGATAGCCTCTAGACAAGCGATCAGATACTTGGGGATCATGATCGACAAAAGACTCACATTTAGGGAGCACCTGAAATATGTCGGTGGGAAATGTGCACTCACAGCTTGTGCACTTGCACGGATAATGCCAAACATAGGCGGCCCTAGACAGGAGAGGAGGCTGTTGCTTACTAGTGTGGTAAGATCGATTGCCCTATACGCGGCACCCATATGGGCTGAGGCCATGCTTAGGAGAACATATAGGATGGGTATTGATGCAGCCTATAGAAGATGTGCGCTCAGGGTCGCCTCTGCCTTCCGCACGGTATCCACTGACGCGGCTTTTGTTATTGCGGGACTGATGCCACTGCAGCTGGTGTCGGATGTTGAAGGAAAGAAGCATGCTGCGAAAAGATAAGGTCGGTAAACGTGGGCCGACTGGAGGAAGGTGCTATGGAAAGGTGGCAACGTGATTGGGATAACTCCTTGAGGGGAAGATGGACCCACACGCTCATACCGAGCGTAGCTGATTGGGTAGGAAGGAGTCACGGGCAGGTAAATTATTACCTGACTCAGTTGTTGAGCGGTCATGGATGCTTTAGGGCCTACCTTTTTAAATATGGGCACGACGACGATGATGTGTGCCCGGATTGTCCGAATGTGACCGAAACCGCGGGTCATGTTTTCTTTGACTGCCCGCGGTATGAAGATCAAAGGCGTTCCTTGGAAACGGCGATTCGATCCCGGATTGTGCCGAACAACATCGTTGGACTAATGCTGACCTCAGCCAGGAATTGGGACTTGGTGTGCGTTTTCGCAAAGGAAATTTTGGTGCGTCAGAGATTGGCCGAGATGGCAAGATCTGCGGAAAGGGGAAGCAGCATTCGCTGAATCACCACTCCCCTGAAGTAATACTTGATAGTGGTCCCGGGGGAGGAAATGGATGGAAGGATTACGAACGTGGATGGGGTTTAGTACGTAGGCGCATGACAAGCCAGATAGTAAGACTTGTCGCGAATCGTGCATATTGGTTAGTCCGGACTACCAATATCTTTTGAAGATTCCCTAGCCGTAGCTCGTATAGCTACAAAAAAAAAAAAAAAAAAAAAAAAAACACACACACACACACACACAAATCATATGGAGGAAGCTACAGCGGATTAATCATCTACTTAGCTTAAAAATATCAAATTATACTTTGTGGCCAATATGCTCCCTAGAGGAGTGACGGAGAAAAATCAACCCTTTTAGCCAATTTTTTTTTTTTTAATTTTATTGAATCAATATTCTCAACTACGATCCATATTCTAAAGTTTCTTAACGTACTATGTACATATCTATGTACATATCTATCCTTATCTGATTACAGTCTTACTGCCGAGGTTCTAAATTTAATATAGGGTCCGCTATCTAATGTTTTTTTTCAACTAGTGCTTATTTCGTGAATGGTAACACTTAGCTCATGTCTGATTTGACAGATAATTAGTTTTATCCTTCCGCTGAACGAATATGGTTGTGTATACGCTTCCCTAAGTGGGCCTGCGATCGACTTACAGAAGATGTCGATTTTGCGAAAGAAATCATATTTTCAGATGAAGCTCATTTTGATCTTGGCGGGTATGTAAACAAGCAAAATTGTTGCATTTGGGGCACAGAAAACCCGCACGCGTACATTGAAAAACCGATACACCCAAAACAAGTCACTGTTTGATACGGATTTTGATCCAGAGGCATAATTAGGCCATTTTTCTGCGAAAATGAGCAAGGAGTGGCCGTTACAGTCAATGGCGATCATTATCGGGGCATGTTGAACGAATTTTTGTTCACAAAAATTGATGAGGAGGATATTGGCAACATTTGGTTTCGACATATAACATACATAACATACACTCGATGTTTTGCGCCCTGTTTTTGAAGATCGCATTATCAGCCGCAGAGCTGATGTCGTTTGGCCACCTCGGAGCTGCGATTTGACACCGTTGGACTATTATTTGTGGTGTGCCGTCAACAAGCCAGAGACAATTGACGCTTTAAAGGACAATATTCGTGAAGCCATTGGTGAAATACAGCTGCACACAATCAATAATGTGCTTAAAAATTGGACCGATCGTGTAGGCTGCTGCATGGCCAGCCGAGACAGCCATTTGAATGAAATTATTTTCCATTATTAACCGGAAGGATTGTACTTTCAAATAAAAAAAGAAATTTGAGAAAATATTCAGTAGTTTTTTTTATAGCATTTTCAAAAACAAACAAAAAATTATTTGTCGGACACTTGTTTGACTGAGTTAACTTTAATTTATTTATATGAGAAGACAGTGTCTAAAATTTTTGTAAATTCTCTCTTTAGAACTGAATAAGAGAAACTTTTTATTGTGCTTCAAATCGAATTTAGATGACATTATTTTTTATTATCAGTTTTTGCTAATTCTCATTAATTGATAGCGTATTTTACAATCGCTCAAATGCATTCACTTTGCTTCTATACAAGATCAGTCAGTCATTCACTTACAGTCAAGCGATGAACAACATCACAATTAAACACCGTTTACTTTTACATGTATTACTGATTATACAAATATGGGCCATTGTCAACTGTAAGAGGTAAAAAGAAAAATTGAAATCTTTAGAAAACAATTCTTGTTTTACATTTCAATTGGTTTATGTGTAAAATAATATGTGCGACAAATTTTTTGTCATGATTTTGCCTCAGTTATTATACAATATTTGCACCAGGTTCACTTAAATCAAATCGCAATTACACTGTGGTTATTACGCTGCATGATGCTGATCAACCGGCAATTATACGGGTGGGCATATTAAGAACTCCTTTGTATTATTCATATCAAGATGTAGCACTCAAGCCGTTCGAATCAAAAGCCATTGATTTTGCAGTAAACAGCTTAAGTCGTGAATATAAATACGAATTGATAGCTGAGGGTATAAGGGGTATCGCATTCAAAAATTCAACTGAGATTCATGTAAGTGAAATCGATGGCGTTAGAGTTTATATACAAACCAGCAAAGGTACCTATAAACCTGGGGATTTATTGGAATTTCGTGTTTTTATTTTAAATGAACACTTGAAACCGTTTCAACTACAAGAACCGATTAAAGTAGAGATTCTGGTGAGTTGTTTAAAAGTGAATAAATTAAATTAGATTTCGTTTGTAAATTCTCTATATTACACTTGCAGGATGCCAATGAGCATCGGGTGAAGCAATACAAAGATATAACACTTAACAAAGGTATGTTTTCTGGTAATCTTTACCTATCTGAGCAACCTACACTGGGTGTATGGAAGATAGTCGTTGACATAAGTGGAAAATACGATTATAGAGAAACGAAAAATTTTAAAGTAATGGAATATGTTCTACCAAAATTCAGTGTTTTTTTGGACTCACCCGATGATTTTGTTTATGAAGATCATATTCTAGCCGTAAGAGTGTATGGCAAGTACACCTATGGCCGTTATGTAGAGGGTGTAGTCATAGCTAAAGTCATGTTTAAAAACCACGTTTACCATACGCAAACGGAGACTATAGAAGATTACAAAGCTAAATTTGAATTTAATATAACCAGTCTAATAAGACCCAGCGAACTTTTACCAAGTTTTGATGTTAAAGTAACTTTAATTGATAAGCTAACGAATTATTCGGTGACAGCCGAAAAAGTAATTAATTATCACAATGACAGATACAAGATCAATGTGCCAATGAATGAAGTCGAATTTCATAACAATCGACCAGTTGCAATGAAAGCTTATGTGCACTATTTAAATGGCACCGAAGTTAAGGATAGCAAAACACCTATTTTTATGAAACATGGCTCTAAAGTTTATCAGTCTTTACTGGATGATCATGGTGCAGCGAAATTCGTATTTGAAAACGAGCCGCATAAAGGCAGTTCGTTTTTCTTTAAAAAAACTTCTTTATACTTGTCAAATATGTTTTACAGTGGCCCCGAAAATGGCGTTGAATCTCTCTGCAGTCTAACACTATATAACGGAAAGTAGGCTTAATTTTTTTTTTTAAAGTTACATTAAATTTATCGATTTTCTATTACAGATTGCATATGGGAAAGCTGATAGAAGTTGTCTTAACTTCAAAATCGTATATTCCCTATCTTGTTTATACGCTTACTGGTCATGGTAATATTATCTATAGCAAATATGTGCAGTTGGCAGAAAATCAAAAATCCTATACCATAAAAATTCAACCTACAATAGAGATAATACCAATGACGGACTTGAGTATTCATTATATCGTCGAAGGTCAATTAAATTACTGCGATTTACGTATCAACTTACCAATCGAATTCGAAAATAAGGTAAGATATAGAAGGTTCATAGTTAATAACTTTTGAGCTTTCCCAGCGATTTTGTTTTTATCTTAACCCTTGCAAAAACTCGGAGTTATAGTGTCTCTTCAATTTTGGAATAGAAGATATTCACAGGAGTACAAATTCTATTAAAATAATAAAAATTCTACTACAAGAAACTACAAGCAATCGGGTGCATTATTGTTGTAAAACCGATTATTTGTGTTTCATAGAAACCCAAGTAATTCTTGATGAACTTTGCTGCTGTATTTGACTAAAACAGTAACCGAAACTTTTGTTACTTTTGTTCAAATTACGTGTGTTTTTTTCGTCTTGGCATTTTAAACTTTATTGGGAGATGCTTATGCGAGGGCCTTGCTGCATTATTGGGAACAAATTTCACTAATAAGAGTTCCGAAAATATTCTAAATGAAATTTGATCATTTCCCAACACAAGTTTCTTTACTTTTTCAATGTTTTCATTAGTGCTGATGTGTAGAGCGTATTTTTCCCCTTCTATGAAGACGAACGTACATAGTTTATTTATAGCCATAGTTTATATAAATTTTGTATATTCACAAATCCCAGCAAATTCGAAAGGCTACCTTATTTTCTATGTTGTTATACAAAGCAAGTTTATCATACCAAATTAAGGCTTCAAACAAAGCCAATTACTCTATTCGGTCAGAGATGAAATTACTTCTATGTGGTCACTGCAGCGTCTCCTAGTAATAGTAAGGTACTCATTAAGTACATGCTCGGATGTTTCGACATATATCGCGCAGAATCTACACATATTATCTTTAACATTTCCAAAAATATGGTAAATAGGAAAGTATCTTCTGGGTCTCTGAAAAATAATTTAGGCCTTATAAAAACCCGCCGAGCATCTCTCTTCGCTAAACAGTCAACTCTTTTGCTCCCAGGATAGCACTCATGACTCGGAACCCAACATAGTGTCACATAAATACTCAAATCCCTAAAATCTATCCAACACAAGGGAAGATGACGTAAGCCTATGGCTGGAAAGTTGAAGGGTATTTGCTCGGAATTTAGACTAACCACCATTCGGTGAAGCAAATATGATCCCCGAAGTTACGCCATCGAAAATTGTCTAAACATATATTCCTCTCGGTTAGTAGTTAGAAATGGCAGCCCCAAAAGAAGAAGACACGTAGGCCGAAAAGCGCCTCGCATGAGTGCATATGAGTGTGCTTCTTTGGATTTTGAGCAGAGTTTTTGTACCCTTGAGATTAAACTTTGGTCAGAATTGTTGCGCCATCTTGTCCGTCTCTAAAACTGCCAATGCGTAGTTGAAGAAGTCTCATTGTGAATCATAAGAGTTTACGTACTACTCTCTAAAAATGTTGTATTGGGAATTATGTTATTAAGCTCATAATAGGGTGTTGAATTATGAGTGAGAGTGGGAATTACTAAAAAAAAGGTCATGTGAACATGGCATAAGACTAGAGATGGAGTGATTTTTTAATTTATATCGGCTATCTATAATTTTTTTTCTGTTGACGTAAAAGTCACACAGTCTTAATGTCTTTGAACTCTGAACTCGCAAATAATTTCACTTCCTGCTATCCCTACTATTTAAAATACTTTTTACGAGTAAGACAAATCAAATCAAAACCTACAAATTCTCAATTCTCAAATTCGATAGTGGTGCCATGCCTGGTAAATTCAGTCCATCATAATTCCCTGGAATACCACTGTGACTGGAACCCATATAATATGAATATTATACTGCGCAGCCATTTCGTTGAGAGATTTGCGGCAGTGAATAACTGTTTTCGAGGTCAACTAGTGAGATCCCAGAGCTCATACAGCGGCCTGTCTATCCTAAAATATGCTAATGTCTCTCGTAAAGACGTTGCCCTTTCCAATAATCATTAAAACAGCTCGTATGGCCGATACCCTCGCCTGAAAAACGCTACATTGGTTCGATAATTTTATAGAGCTATATTCGCCGACTCCGAAAATATATCTCCACCCAAAGCCCCATTCAACTTGGAGCCGTCATGGAAGATATGCTCAGACTCTTTAATGAGATACATCACACCATTTGTCCATTCCCTTCTGTCCAGAATCGTAGAATGGAACTTCACTCAGAAGTCATAATGCGGTGCTGTGTAGTTAAATCTCTTAAAAACTTTTAAGTATGTGAGGACATTTGAGTGACCCACATTGGAATCGTACCACTGCCCAGTCGCCCGTAGATGCTGACTTGTATTAGCCGCTGACCCCTTACAATACAGACTCAATGGAGGAAGATGCAGGATTACCTCCATCGCCGATGTGTATGTATGTAGTACTTTCACGGGTATAAGGACATTAAAATTGCTCCCCAACATCAAAGTGGGCGTCAAGTAATTGCTTATTTCGATGAGGGGATCGTTATCAAATATCCTAATTTTTTCCACCAAGTCGCCAGTCTTCAAGCTGGAGACATCTAGTAATCTAAGAGCACTTCCATAGGCCTCATTCATCACTAAAATATTTAAGGAAAAAAGGTGCTGGTTGGGCCAAATGGCAAGTAAGGCGGTAGGCCCTGTTCAGTAGAGCACGAGCATGTTTCTGCTCTGTCCTGGGCTTCGCAGCATTGAGCATTATAGATTTTATTATCATAGTAATAGACCAGTAGATCGTCTTAGAATCATGTTCTACTATAGAGTCACAGTGTGTTCTTTAATTGCATGTCTTTAATTCTAAAAAATTTTTTATGAATTTTTGAAAAAAATTGCTCTAATTTTGCGCAAAATTTTTTTTTTTTTGCAAATAAGTTATGAATAACTTCGAAACTATTGAGAATACAAAAAAATGATATTCAGGTGGTTTATAGGAAATTTAATTCCTAAACCTTTGCTGGTACTTGGATTAAAATGGGGCAAGTCGTTTTCAAGTTATGATGAAATAGATTAACATAACCAACATTTTTGGGCCACGTTCATAAAAAATTTAAGCCTGATTGCAAAAAATGAAAACGGATTTGAATGCAGCGCATCAAAATAATTATATTCCATATAGTTTTATTTAAAGACTTTTTTTGCTGGAGACCAGTGTAATTGTTTTTGCATACAACATTAAGGAATTTTGCTGAACAAATGTTTAACAAGTTAAGTTTTTTTGCATATGGCCGCTAGTGTTTATCTGTTTCCATTTATCATCTCTATGTTTAGAGAGTATGCATTGCTGCAGTTATTGTTGAAACTGTACGTCGTCTTTGTGGTCAAAACAAAGGCTAAAGAAATCATCTCCTTTCAATCGAATTCTTTTCCAAGCAAGACACATTTTAATTCTTATCAAAATAATTTGTAAAGTGTGTCATATAACATTTTGGTAAAGATCTTGGAATGAAAAGAGCTAAAAGGAATAAATACCAATATATTATGCCATAAGATGAAACTTCCAAAAATATATTAACATTATTATATGTGTTTTTGTTCTAGATTAACATTTCTACTCCTGATGTGAACGTTAAACCAGGTCAGGAAGTTACGTTAAATGTAAAAACTCAACCATAATCACGTGTGGCTCTACTAGCAATAGATTTAGGTGCTCACTTATTGAATTCGGATTATAATTTAAATAAAATGAAAATAATGATAGATTTAAAATTGGATCAATGCTATACACCACCGGATAATATATTTTTTGGAGAGCAATCGGGCCTCATAACTTTGACCAATGCAGATGTCACAAATATTTCACCAAAATGTGAGTAGTCTATCATTGGTTATACCAAAAGCAAAGTACTATATAACGTTTATGTTAATCATTTTAATTGTTAATATAAAAGTTATTAAGTTAAATTCAAATTGTTGAGATAAACACAAATGTTAAAAAACTTTAGAAAACACACACATGCAGTTACAGAAGTAATAATTTTAAATACCGTTCTTATAATTTTTTCTTATTTTTAAGAAATGCAAAGAAACCTTTATAACTTTTTCTAATTTTTAGTAATTTCTGGCATAAAAAGTGGCAACAAACTTCAAGCTCGTAGTGCACTTACGGACACGGAAACATATTCATTAATTCGCACCCGATTTCCAGAGACATGGATTTTTAAAGAAATTGATATGTAAGTTTTTGTTTTATTTGGAAGTTAATAATACCAATTCAACACCACTCATTCATCTCGTACATCGAAACTAAAATTTAAACAAATGGTATATTGCCTATTTAGGGGTTAAAATTAATTCCAACCAAATTTATTCCGGTATACTACATACTTATATGTGCAAGTTTTGCGCAAGATTTTAGTCAAGTTCTAACTTATCCCTAGAAAAGCTACTATTGTCAGTTTTTCAGTATAATATTTTTACAAAACATTACTTATGAGTTATATGAAGGCTTGCCTTAAATAAGTGCCGATTTTCGCAGCATTCAATTGGATTTAAGTTGTTGTATTATAATGCTTCAAATACATAGACGACAGCAAGCAGCAAGCATATAAGCAAGCAGCAAGTTTTCTTGCAACATTTGCTGCTATGCTATCGACTTCATAAATATTTTGAAAGCAGCAGCAGTAATAAAATAGGTTTCATTGTCATCTGTTTTATTTGTCATACAAATATTTGTTAAGGCTACTTTAAGCGATAATACTTTACGTATGTAAAATCAGAGAGGTAATATAAAAATCCATCCGTATTTTAAAAATGAGGTAAATAATCTTACGACAGATTCCTTTACGTTTATACGGTGCGTAAAAAACCCAAACAATTTAAAATGAAAGCAGCTGTTTTAACAGAGACCTATAGTGCTAGCGAAAAAATTTGCTCTTTTCCTTGTTGATTTTAGGTTTGCTCAATAACTTTGCTTGCAAAAACTTGCAACGAGAGAGTAAAAAAAATATTTGCACAAATTCTCTTAAAAAATGCTCAAAACTTAATGAACACTTTACCAGCCAATATAGATTCTTTTCCGAAGAATATTTCGCATTCTTTTATTATGTTGAAATTCATGGCCAACGTTTGTCGAGCTCGCACTAAGTGTTCAACCATTTCAGCATCGTTATCACTCGATGAATCAAAAAATACCAAATGCTCTCCAGGAGTTTACTGTTGCTTAAATTGCAAGTACTTACTGTCAAACATATTAAAACTTATTGGTTATTAATTTTTTTTACATAAAGTATGTATTTTAATTTATAGAAATTATCTCCATGTGCTGCAACATCCTCTAATCCTGATCCCGCGTCATTTATTTCAATATCTTTAGACATCTTCTTTTGCTGCTCTTGATAAGTTAATCACAACATTGTTTTCTATACATTTCGCTTTAAAAATTTACTTTGAATTACAATTTCTTAAATTTCGAAAAAAAAATTTTAATTTGCAATTCTTTTTAGAAAACTTGATTTCTAAACATAAACACAAAACAGCTTTTGGGAAAATTTTTACAAGTCAACATTTTACCAGTTATAATCTGCAAGAATTTTATTGTGTCTCGATTTCTTACCCTCTTCTGACGTTCCGTCGTTGCAAATTTTTTGAATTAATGAACATTTTTCCAGTAACAATTGTCACAAATTCGTAACAATTTTTAGTTATTGAACAAATCTTTTATTAGTTTACATACAAATACACCCCTGATCTACTTAAGTAGGATGGCTTTTAAAAATGTTTAAAATAAAAGAGAGCCGACCAAATTGTCATCAGTATTTTCACTAAATGTCGTACGCTCTCATTACATATTGAGTTTACACGATACTATCCGCTTTTTTCATGTCGTACGACTTGTATTATCGTGTAAAACCCCCTTTATAGAAAAAATTTTTCAGTGGTGAAACTCAAGCTTTTAAATCCTCCAAAATAAAATCGCTTTTTTCAAAATATTATTCAAAAATATAAAAATTAATGAAATTAAGTGATTAAAACTTTTTAATTATTAACATAATTGTTGTTTGGTACAATATTTTAATGTTATACTGTTGTTTTCTGATAAATAAAGCATTAAGTACATAATCGAAACTCCTAGGAATTCCAATTGGATTTTTAACACGGTGATCAAGCCTATATTTATGTATGGTGGAGGTCTCTTGAGAAATCCACATATTGCAGGATCTTTGATAGAGTTCTGCGGAGAGCAGCACTGATGATTACAGTTGCGCTCAGGTCCTCTCCTTCGAGAGCCTTTTTTGTACTACTAAACTGGCTTACAGTGGACCTGATGACTAGGCAGATGGCAGGTATGTCTGCGATATGGTTGAAGATGGCAGGGGCATGGTCGGGCAGGATCTAGTGGCATGCAGCCATCTTTAGGTATTTGGATACGATCCCTGATGGGATAGGTTACTGAACACCCAAACCTTTCCTGGATAGAATGTGTGCATCTCACCAGAGCCGGTAATTAGACCCGGTTCTGTTGAGGTATACACGGATGGATCAAAATCCTCAGAAGAGGTTGGAGGAGGTATCTGTATTCCTGCATACGGGGTGAGGGAATCTTTTAAAGTACCGGACTGCTGCAGTATCTTACAGGCGATAAAGAGGGCAGCGGACTGGTTGATGTACTACAGGGTATATGGGTATCTCTGAACGAGATGGCGAGACATTCAGACCTGGAGATTATCTGGGGAAGTGGTCACTCGGACACCAGGGGGAAGTGTGTGGCAGACGAACTTGCGAGGATGGGGGCTCTCTCCTCAGAAATGAGGAGTTTGACCACTTAGTTGGGATGCCACTTTCCTCTTGCGGACTTATGGTCCTGCGGTACATGTTGGGCAGGGCACAACTATGGTGGGATGATGAACTCACGTGCTCTGTATCAAGGCAAATCTGGCCCCCGTATGATCGGCTTGGATCTATTATAGGGATGCCGCGACATAGGCTACGAATTCTTGTGACTGTGATTACTGGGGACTGGGTGGCTGGTGCGCACGCTAGGAGATTAGGTCTGCCGTTTAATGATTACTGTAGAGGTTGTCAGGATGAGGAAGAGGAATAGACTGTCAAGCATTTCTTGTGCCAGTGTCCAAGTCTTTCGGATATAAGGACTGCTTTCCTTGGCGATCTGTTTCTGGATGCCTTGTCGGATCTGGCTGGGTAGGGCACAACTATGGTAGGATGATGAACCACGTGCTCTATATAAAGGCAATCTGGCCCCTGTATGATCGGGCCCGCTTGGAGTCTATTATGGGGATTCCGCGACATTGGCTACGAATTCTTGTGGCTGTGATTACTGGTGACTGGGTGGCTGGTGCGCACTCTAGGAGATTAGGTCTGTCGTTTAATGATTACTGTAGGGGTTGTCAGGATAAGGAAGAGGAGGAGATTGTCAAGCATTTCTTGCGCCAGTGTCCAAGTCCTTCTGATATTAGGACTGCTTTCCTTGGCGATCCGTTTCTGCCTTGTCGGATCTGGCTGATATGAATATCAGCAGGATATCTTCTTTTGTGCAGGCGTCTGGTTGGTTTGGTTCGAACTGGTATGCGAACATGTAGGTTTTTCTTTTCTGGATTACTGAATGGGTATCACAGTGGGATCAATATTGGACCCAAGTCGGCTGGACCGTTGTCTGGCTACCTGTCGTAACTAACTGTATGTGGTTTAGCTGGGTCATTATACCTGCTATACTGAATGACGATATTTAGATGAATTTCCTGACCATGATGCATTTGAAGAATCCATTGTTGTTGGTCGGTAGGCGGGAGTTCTTGTGTTAGCTGAAGTTTTAAAGCCTTAAGACCTATAACTCTATTCAAATTCGATGTAATGTCATTTGTGGAATGTCTAATTCCAAAGATTGCTTAGAACTAAATCAACATGCTTAAGTTTTGCGAATTGTGACTGCAATATTATCGACATATTAATATTAAACTTTAAATGCGTTGGTGAATCATACATACTTATGTTATATCCAGTGTTAACACTAAAAAAATTTTTAATTTTACGAAAATGTTTTCAAAAATTTACCAAACTCGATACAACTTTCCAACTTTCAAAAGCTATTAAAAACATACATATTTTGATATGAATAACAAATTTTACCAATATTTTTACATTTGTTGATATACATATATACACCCTCATTATCTATAATTTAGTTTTTAAATTAGTCTTTTATAATATAGTAAAGGGTCCGCCAAATAAATTTTGTTTTTTGAAAATGTTATAGAAAAAAGACTACTGAATATTTTCTAAAATTTCTTTTTTATTTGAAAATACAATCCTTTCGATTGATAATGGCAAATAATTTCATTCAAATGGCTGCCTTGGCTGGCCATGCAGTAGCCTACGTGATCGGTCCAATTTTTAAGCACATTATCGATTGCGTGCAGCTGTATTTCACCAATGGCTTCACGAATATTGTCCTTTAAAGCGTCAATTGTCTCTGACTTGTTGGCGTAACACTTATCTTTGACGGCACCCTACAAATAATAGTCCAACGGTGTCAAATCGCAGCTCCGAGGTGGCCAAACGACATCAGCTCTGCGGCTGATAATGCGATCTTCAAAAACAGGGCGCAAAACATCGAGTGTGGCTTCGGCTGTGTGGCACGTAGCGCCGTCCTGTTGAAACCAAATGTTGCTAATATCCTCCTCTTAAATTTTTGTGAACAAAAATTCTTTCAATATGGCCCGATAACGATCGCCATTGACTGAAAAAATGGCCCAATTATGTCTCTGGACCAAAATCCGCACAAAACAGTGACTCGTCTTGCGTGTATCGGCTTTTCAATGTATACGTGCTAGTTTTCTGTGCCCCAAATGCGACAATTTTGCTTGTTTTCATACCAGCCAAGATCAAAATGAGCTTTATCTAAAAAAATGATTTTTTTGGCAAAATTTTCAAAGTAATGTCGCTATATTTCCCAGCGTTGTTCAAGCGTATACACAACCATATTCGTTCAGCGGAGGGATAAATCTAATTATCTGTCAAATCAGACATGCGCTAAGTGTTACCATTCACGAAATAAGCACTAGTTGAAAAAAAAAAACGTTAGATGGCGGACCTTTTACAATAAATTTAAACATTTTATTTTTTTACACTGTTTGTGAGACCAAATATGTTCTACTGCCACAAAATTTATGCAACAAAAATAAAAGGTACAGCATATTCAACGCATTAGTGTATAAGAAAGCAATTTTTAAAGGAGAGAATAATTTAGTATCTGGTTCATTTTCCTTGTCCTTAACCAACAGCATCTAGTCTTCGAAAAATAGCTTCAACTAGGTTTTTCTTTTGTAGATAAGGATAAGATTTTCCGACAATCCTCTGTAGTGAATGATTCTGTTCTTGTTGTTACAAATTGATCTGTTTTGATCAAAATATTTCCAAAACCGTTAGTTAGAATTGCGAAAGAGGAATCATCCGTGATTAAAATGTGATTAAAATCATTGTCTTGTTAAAGAAATCAAGATCTCTGCATGCCTAATTTCTTAATGTTGTTTTTTGAATATATACTTTGTATGAAAATCAAACTTCTACCAAATATTCCAACGCTATTACCAAAACCTCACCAGGCTTTACGGTGAATATACAAAATTGTTCTAAAAGTTCTTCGCTTATGGTTCACGATATTTTTATGATTTTTGTTTTCTGGCCAAACACATGATATTTAATTTCATCGCTTAATAAGACATTGTTCTGGAACGAAACAACTTTGGTTTTATATTTGTTACATAATCAAGAAGTCATTTCTAAATTACTTTTGGTAAAAAAGACTTCTTATGTCTGCAGCTGGCTGGCATGGTTTCTAAAACATTCGCTGCAGCACCTCTTAAGGCCAAAATTAATTCCATGGCCTTCTCAAGGTCTTTTATTCTGCTGGAAACTTTTGTTTTTGGCACTGGAAATTGTTGATTTTCTCCTCCATTACAACAAATTTTTCGTCAACAGTCTTTTCTAAATTTAACGCTTTTGTCTCGACGCCAGTAACTCTTTTACTGACCGTCTCATATATTTCCTGCAACTTCTCTGTTGTCGCTTTAGAAGTTTCTCGTATTTCGGCTCTACAGGTTTCTAGTAGCATAATAGAAGTTTTCTCAAATTTCGTTTCAATTTTTGCCAGAAAATTTTGATTTTCAGCTCTAGAAGTTTCTTTTATCTGCGCCAAAAGCTTTTCCTTATCAGCTCTATATGTTTCTCGTACCTCATTAAAAGTTTCTCCAAGTTTCTTTTCAATACTGGCTAGAAAATTCTGGTTCTGAACTTGCATCTGTTTCGTCATGGCTGCAAGCATGCAGCGTCACTTATTTCAGGATCATTTTTAGCATCAAATTCGTAAGTATCTATGTCTTTATCACGTCTTTGGAATTCCTCTAACAAACGTTTTTGTAGCTCGGTTTTATTACCGGTTGTTGACAGCTCTAATTTATTTATTTCCTGTTTGAGCCTGTCCACCTTTAATTCTTGGAATTTCATTTTTACTCCGTTTGATTTATTTATTTTATTTTCTTTTTCTTCGTTTTTTTTTTTTATTGCTTAATTATTTTATTTATGTACGCAATCCCACTTCTAAAACTAATGTTACGTTTTAATCTTTTTAAAACGTTTGAGTTCGTTTAAATTGCGTTAAAATAAAATAAACACCGCTTTATTTTTGTTACAGTTTGTGTTAATACAACACTTAATATTCGTTTATACAACTTACGACAGCCAAACGATAATTAAACTACGTAGGCAAAGCAGTCTCCTTATATACCTAATTGCCTACAGTTTGCAAGGTTCCGGAAATATCAACCATCTTCTATTTTCATATCCGTTAATTCAAATGTAGCGTAAAGATGGTCGATGTGACAATGCTGCCAAATCGACAGGGTAACACAAAATATACCAAAATCCCACAATGCAATGATGTATATTTATTTTCGTAACAATATGAAGTACACTTTCTGACGTTTAAAATATATACTACACTCGCTAGCATAACTATATACATAGTGGTTATTGCACGAATTGTTTTTTAAGTTTTTAAATTTCTTAGAGCTTAGATTGTTTTAAAGAAACTTAAAATATTTAAATTTATCTTATTTTGATACTTATAATTTCCATAACATTCCAAGAAGGAACACTTGACTTTTCTCAGTCAATGATTTAGGCACGATTCTATTTTTGGAGTCATTAAAAGGGACCTACAGTTTAACGTCGGCCTTGAACGGCGAATGTTTAAATTTTTTCTTTTTCAGATGGTCTGGTCTCGGATTGAACCGAGGAACTCTTAGTTGGTAGGCGTGTGTCTTACTTATCATACAATGGCGGCAGAATTAAACCTAAATTGTAGAAAATAGGGACGCTCACAGTAAATTTTTTCTTGTTTTTTATTTTTTTGTTTTTTGTTACTGTTAAGGTTTTTATAACAATAGCTTGTAACTAATCGTGTAGACTCTTCTGCTTGACTGCTTTTCGCTTATAGAAAACAAATAGGATTGCGATCAATTAATAAATTTTACCGACAAAGTGTTTTTTCAATTTTTAAACTTCTGCTCAAATCTACCTAAATTCTATTTAACCTTCTATCCTACCAAACGAAAAATTTGCAACCTATTTTGGTAAAATTCTATCAATAGAGGCAACAGTAGTTATATCGTTAAATTTGTATCTGTCATGTAGTTAGAGTTTGACTCATGACAACTGAAAATTAAACTGATTATTGGAATCCATTATAAAAATTCCGATCTTTATTTAGATTCCTTCATTTGATTAAAAAACATAACCATAAACCAATTGACTCGTACCTTCTGCAGTGGTGTTGAGAAAAAAATTAATAAAAAAAAACTATTTTAGAACAGATGACAATACTTCGTTAATCCTTAAAATACCCGATACAATTACCACTTGGCTTATAACAGCTATAAGTGTTAACGAAGCAACTGGTTTTAGTATGATGGATGAATCCCTTAATATAACCGTATTCCAGCCGTTCTTTATAAGCCTTAATTTACCCTATTGCATTAAGCGTACTGAAATTGTTGCTATACCTGTGACGATTTTTAATTATTACGAAGAAAATTTAGGCTGTAACATTACAATGGATAATACCGAGGAAGAATTTCAATTTATCGGTGAAAATGGCAATGTTTTGAATTCGACAAAAATGTCGAAAAATATTACGATAGCGGCGAATAGCGGATCTATAGTATTATTTACAGTGAGTGCCTTAAAAGTGGGACAAATAAGCATACGAGTAACAGCTGTCAATTCCAAAACAACAGATGCTATACATCAGCAACTGAACGTAAAACCGGAAGGAATTTTAAACACAGAAAACGAGGAAGTGTATTTGAATCGCCAAACTAGGGATCGTATATACCCGAGAACATTGTGCCACAATCGGAATTTATTGTATTGTCTGTGGGCGGCGGCATTTTATTACCTGCTCTTGAAAATCTCAACAATTTAATACTTTTGCCCACGGGCTGTGGTGAACAAAATATGGTAAATTTTGCTCCCAATATTCTAGTTTTAGACTATTTAAAAGCAACTGGTGAACTAGAAAAGCATACGGAATTATTTATCACAGCTTTGAAATTTATTGAAATCGGTTATCAAAGAGAATTGACTTATCGCCATCCATCTGGTGGTTATAGTGTTTTTGGTACTGGCAGCGATGAAAGCACTTGGCTAACAGCCTATGTTATAAGATTTTTTATTAAGGCCCTAAAATATGTGGCAGTAGACTCTCTCATAATTACAAGTGGCTTGGATTTTTTAGCTCAAAAACAACTGGATAATGGTGAATTTCCTTATACGGGTTACTTGCTGTATGCGGCTCAACAAAATCGTTATGGATTCACAGCATTTGTGTTGCTGTCCTTTATGGAGAGTAAGGTATGCTGAAAAGATATTTTAAAATTTTAAACAAAATCTAAACGTTATTTGAAACCTTTTTAGAAATATAGAAAGAAATACGATCATGTTGTACAAAAAGGCCTTGGATTCTTAACTCACAATATGGAAAACGTAAATGATACCTATGCTCTTGCCATAATGGCTACAACATTTCAAATGGCCCATAATGTGGAAAATGCCACATGGATAATAAATAAATTGCTGTCAATGCAACAGGAATTAAATAATCTGAAATGGTGGAGCTCAACGGACAAAAGACAGTCAAATGATGTCGAAATAACATCATATGTTCTAATGGCTCTATTGGAGACAAGCACAAGAAATGAACATATTTCAGTATTTCGTTGGCTAATACAGCAGCGTAACAGTAAAGGCGGCTTTACAAGTACACACGATACAGTTGTAGGATTACAGGCAGTAATTAAATTCTCTGAAAAATATCAAAATTCTCCTGATACTCTACTAAATATGAACTGTTTAGCAAAGGATCATAGTGGCTTAGAAGTAGAACATTTCAATTTAACAGTAAACCCGGACAATGTTATGATATTGCAGCAACATGAGGTAAGACAAGTGTAAACATAACATACATATTAAATTAAAAACTATTAAAATATTTATTTTTTTTTTTAGCTGCCCTCTAACACACGCTCTATAGTTATTGAAGTAGACGGTCAGGGTAATGCCCTATTACAGTTATCATATCAATATTATGTGGCTGAAACACCTTCTATCTCAATACCAAATACGAATTCCGCACAAAACTTCAGTGAATCTTTAGAAGTTGAAACGAAAATCATAAGAAAATTTCTTAGAAATGGCAAATCTATCAAACAATTACGTTCTGCTAAAATGGAAAAATCTTTTAATATAAACGCTATGGCAAAACTGACTGCAACCAAAGAAATGCTATTGGAAATTTGCTTTAAATATGAACCCACCGATATTTTGAAATATCAAAAAACGAATATGATTATACTTGAAATAAATTTGCCATCCGGTTTTCTGACAAATTCTGAGTCTAAAGAGGATCTAATGGAAGAGGATTTTATAACGAAAGTGGATTTCGATAATGGCGATACAAAAATTCTCATTTATTTCGATCAGTTGGAGGAAAACAGCGAAAATTGCCTTAGTGTACGAGCCAATCAGGTTTTTAATGTTCAAGGTCTTAAGGCTTCCACCATTGAAATGTATGATTATTATAATAGCGATTTAAGGGATATTGTTTTTTATGAAATTAAGAATTATAAAATAGCCGAATAGCGTGGACTTTATAAGTTTTATAAAGAACAGGATTGCTCTATGTATTGAGCATTTACCACATAATTTGTAATTAAATTTTATAAAAAAATAAACAAAATTTAATAATTAAAAAACTATTTATGGATGGGGCTTATAATCTTAAAGTACAGAGTACCCTTCATACCTTGCAATAACAACATATGGATGGCGATATATTGTGTATTTGCTGAGAGTACGTTTATCTGAAATAATTAGTTTTATGCCCCTATTACGGTTTACAATTCGGCCAAGTTGAGTTTTAATTTATAGAAATCGAACGATATATGCTTCAACTACACGTTGGGGTTATTAAAATTCGGTCACTATATGTGAGGATATCAATCTGGACAGTGAGCTCAATGGTAAGACCATTAATATATTCTCTGACAGCCACGCTGCCCTAAGGGCACTTGGCTCGTATCGTATGACATCTAGACTGGTCAAATATTGCTACACTACGTTGCAAAAGCTTTCGCTTGGAAATCAAATCTAATTGCTTTGGGTACCTGGACACTATGGGATAGATGGTAATGAAATAGAGGATGCATTGGCCAGAAAGGGTTCCATGACACCCAATAACGGTCCGGAACCTTGCTGTGCTACACTTACTATCATTTTTAAGATGCTTGGAATTCTGTAATGCTCATAGGGATTTTTTCCACACTAGGGCGGCGATCAGTCGGCAATTTGAGGGTCGCATTGAGGTTTTCAAGTATGGCAGGCCGGACATGAAACTCCTAATGGCATTTCTTACCGGCCATTGCGGAATTAGAGCACATCTGAAGAGGATGACGGGCACAGGTGTGAATGTTTGTAGACTGTGCTCACAGGCATCGAAGACAGTGGAACACGTATTGGTAAATGTGGGATTCTTAATAGGCTTAGGGTGAAATGTTTAGGGAGACATGTCCACCATTATGGTTTCAGATCTGCTGATGTTCATTAGGAAGGCAACCGATTTGCTGAACAAACTATAGACCGCATAGTGCTGTAATAGTGCCTGATCGATATGATGACATTTCCACATAAGAAAATCCATAAGTACACCTGGAAGTCCCTCAATAGCTCTAGAAACCAGATTCATTACATTTGTGTGAGTAAAAGAAGGCGGAAGGAGATACGGATATTGATCAGCGACTGGTAGTTGCCTTTATAAAACTCAAACTTAGGTACTACAAGACAGAGTGTGAGAGACTACGGCGAAACCAACTTAAAGGCCTAACCATAATATGTGTAGACTAACTTCAACGACTGTGCGTATGCACACAATCAAATGTATATGTATAACCATAAGGTACTTAAAAAACTTTTCGTCAAGTTTCGTTCAGTTTAATTTGCTTACGTTTTGAGCGAATTCAATCTCACTGTACGTACATAAACAGCTAAATGTGCTTGTATGCAAAACAATAACAAAATAAACACATTGTCTAATGGATGTTCTTGCTTTTATTTATCGCTGAAACAGCGAGGATTAAACATGCGTATCGGGTGTATGCAGATTTTTTAAATTTTTATTTAAACGGTGCTCTTTTTCTGATCATACTTAAATTTGTACGCAAAATATTAAAATTTTTATATTAAAAAAAAAAAATAAATAAATTCATCCACATACTAATCCACTAATAGTAATTATCCATTTAAATCAACTCACAGATAGCAATTTTCATGTTCTCACTAAAACAACTATTCAAAAAGTACATTATAGTCACCAAAAAGTTGATTAAGTATTAAGGGGGTTATACCATGATATAAGAAAATAGAAGGTAGTGCCATTCTCTCATTTTTTCTGACATATTACCATTTGACAATAAAGGCGAACTGACATTTATGTTGAAATTTGTGCTACCATACTCTGCTCACAAAATCCCATTTTTCACATAATTTTTTTTTTCGAATTCTATTATTAAACGGTAATACAAGGCAAAACAAAATGTTAAATATGCCAACAAAGAAAAAAAATTTAAAAGAAAACAACTTAAAACAAATCTTTAATAAAACCTTCAAATTTCCCATTTCAATACATATCTTTTAGTATTTATTCTGAAATAGCCTGGGTTGAGAAACATACATACATTATATATTCAAAGTTAACGTTGGTACTTATGCTGCAAAATTCTAAATAATATTCTAAATTAAAAATCTTGATTAAATTACACAAAATTGTGAAAAATTTCTGGGAATATTGATCCTTTTTCTGCATATGGCAACGCTTTTTTAAATGTTTACATAAAAAACAAACTTCAAGAATCTCGTTTATGTCAAACAATTTTGAGTGAAACCATCTTCTTTTTCTTATATCATGGGTGATACCTTCGCAAATATTTGTTTGCAAACATCGCAAATAACCAATCGCATACATTGGCTATTTGCGATGTTTGCAAACAAATGTTTGCCAATGTGTCACGCCTTTTAGACAGACTCCTCGTTGAGTTTTTGACAGCAGCTTAAGCAGAGTATATTAAAGTGAGCCATGAATTGGAGCTTTTTTTACACTGATCGCGTAATGAACAACGAGAAGCTATTTGGATTAATGAAGCGAACAGCGAAATAACAACTAGGACCAATCCAAAAGTTTAATAGAAAATGGTGGATTACATGATAGTGCATGGAGTCTTATCGAATGGCTAAACTATTTAAAGCCGCTAGCTAACAACGACCCCGATTGTGGCAAGAAAAGTGAAGGGAGTTGTGAGAAATTACAAACGGTCTTATACGTAATCATTGGCGGATGAAGTATTACCAAACCACTCAAAAACAGTAGACAAAATTAAGCCATTTGCTGAGTAATCGTAATAGCATGTTACTAACATTAACAGAGGAGTGCATGATGGACAAGCACCACAAATCACGAGACCCACTAAAATCTGTATTTACAATCCATTATTAAATCTATCCCTCGAAAGTGAAACATGGCTCTTATAAGTAATCGATGCGGCAGGGACTTCAGGTTTTTATAAACAAAAGCCTGCGCATTATACTACATATGTATGTGGCATATTCCGGCCGGCAGGAAGTGCATATTGTTCGAATGGCACCACAAGGAAGTAGATAAAGAGGAAAACCTAAGAACACTTAACGTAGAACCATAAGACAGAAGCTGAATACAACTGATAAATTGTGGAATGAAGCAAAGCATAAAGGCCCTATGTTCCCTCGAAGAATAAAAAAGGGAAAAATACATCTTAGTCTAAGGACATTTCCCGTTAGTTTTGGTTACAAATTACACAAAAACTACTTAATTTAGTCAAAATAAGTTTATTTATATGTTCTAACACTTGCATCAAATTTTATAAAAATAACTTTAAAAATAACTTCATATTTGACTCAGAAATCAAAAAACGTCAGTTGCCAATGGCGGTTTTTGAAAGGCAAAAAACCGATTAATCGACTTTTAGTTTTTTTTTTTGAATACACTAGTTCCGAGTTGTGTTCCGTCATTTGACAAGTTCAATGAAGATTGGCTGTAAAGCCCACAAAAACTTTTAACCAATAATTAAAAAACAAAACTGGATTGTTTCTGAATATGTATGTATGTATGTACATATATACCATACATATGTATGTGTAATACCAGCCCTATATTCATTTAACTATTAATAATCACCTTAATTTGTTTTTATCATAAAACCAAATCATGAAAAAAAGCTTTAAATTAATCTGTCAATCACGCGAGTTCACAATCTTAAGTATGTAGCATTAGCATTAAATTCTTTTAATTTTTAAAAACTTTTGGTCTTTAAAAGACAAGAACTGACCCAAGCAAGCCTGCATAGTAGTAGAATAAGTAATTAATCATATTTTGTTGTAATTATTTATATTATTTCAGAAAATTTGAAAAGATTTCTTTTTTTAAATTTAAAATTTTTGCTGTTTCTTACTTAACGCTACTGAAAATTAATATAAATTTTTTTGTTTAAAATTAATATTTGTATGTACAAACATAGGTATATGAGATCAAAAGGTTTGAATATAGTATTCCGGGCTACTGGTTTCTTTTATTTCCCTTAACAGAAGCACAGATGGTGATCACTGATTTTATTGTCTACGCCACTCGTCATTTGATGTTAAACTTAATTTTGAAAATATTAAAATGAACGAGTTAAAAACGTTTTTTTTTTTAACAATAATGTAATTTTTTTTTAGTAAAACACCTTTGTATTTAATAATTGTTTATTGCTGTAATAACTAATTTTAAAAGCCAAAAAACAAAAAAAAGTTTAACTGTCGAACGCATGTTTAATTTAATCAATGTTTGCTTTTATATCAGGTGGGCCATTTAAATTTGCCAAATTTATTCTTTTATCGTAAAGTACAATTGTTCTGGAAATTATTATATCACTCTCAAATACAGGGTATCCGCCCGGAAGGTATACTACTTTGTTTTGCCGCCATTTTGGTAAGCATTAGTCTTGACAGTTCATATTTGGCAGCCGTGAAGTAGAGACGTGGCAAATTTATTATGGAAAAATATTCAGTAAACCAACGTGTTGTAATCGTTACAACATTTCTCCCATAACAACCCAGATTTTCATAAAAAAATCATAATGAGTGCCGAGGCCCATTTCCATTTGAATGGTTATATGAATAAACAGAATAGTCGGTTCTGGGCAATGGAAAACCCTCAAATTATTCATCAGTCACCTTTGCATCCATTAAAAGTGACAGCCTCGTGTGCAATTTGGTCAGGAGGAATCATTGGACCTTACTTCTTTGAAAATGAAAACGGCGTAACGTTAACTGTCAATGGGGAGCGATATCGTGCTAAGATTGAAAACCTTTTAATGCATGCTTTGGGCTTGACTAACATGTTTCAACAAGATGGTGGTACATAGCATACAGCCAGGATTACAATAGAATTACTCCGAGACCTCTTTCCACAACAAAATATTCGTGATGAAATTAATGAAATACCGCGTGAAATGTGTGAGAATGTAATGAAAATGTTCTCAGAAGGGCTCGCATTTGTGCCACTAACAGAGGCTGGCATTTATCTAATATTGTATTCCATACATAATTGCTGACATTAAAGAAAACATTTATCAATATATATAATCAAAGATTATAAACAAACAAAGTAGTATACCTTTCCGGCGGACACATTATATTATTTCATTAATATGGCTGCCGCTGCTGGCTTCACAGTACCCTATTCGATCAGATCTTGGCAATGCCATCACGAATGTTGGCCTTAAAATGCTCAATTATCTCTGGTTTGTCGTCATAACATTTGTCTTTAACGGCGCTCCAACGGAGTCAAATCGCAGCGTCTGGCGGCCAACTGACATCACCATTTCGGGTAATTAAACGGCCGTCAAACGTTTGATGGTCACCTAACACTATGGTGGCCAGTTTCATGCAAAATTCTTGACATTTATAGGAAAAAATCTTAACTGTCAAAAAATATTGGGTTTTCGAAAAACTTCGGTTACAAATTGTCGGTCTAATATTTCTGGTAGTATCAAATGCAGCTGTTAACACTGTTGCTTCTTTGATAGGTCCGAATTATTACGAGCGATGAAAAGTGCATAATCTACGATTATGGGCGAAGTAAGGTGAAGCTTTGTAGACGGTGGCAAAGCCAGGATTGAAACAAAGAAAAGTAGTATGGTGCGATTGGAAGGCAATTGTTCATTATGTGCTTCTACAACTTGATAAAATTGTCGATTCGATTGTGGTAACAATTAATGAAATAGAAGCAAGCAAAATTGATCAACAGAAAAGGTATTGTGTTCCATCTAGATAACGCCACACACATCTTTGTTGGCCCGACAGAAACTGGGAGAGCTTGGCTGGGAAGTTTCGATGTATATCTATCTATCCTAATGGTGTAAATCCATATAAATTCCATAGAGGCCTACAAAACGCAATTGTATCAGGTTTTCGCTCATAAAACCCAGAAGATCTACACTGATGGCAAATGGCTTTAGCACAAAAATAGCGAAAAATTATCGATCAAATTGGAACATGTTTGTTCTTAGAAAGCTCGTTTCAAATATAAATTTTTGATCAACTTTGTAAAACAACATTTTCTAAATCCCATTATAAAAATTTACTCATAATTTTTTTAGATAAACTAAGCTAGGAAACAACTACACTTTAAACTCTTTATGTAGGTTATTAGTTCACTAAAATGTTGAATAGCCTTTCATATAACTTTGCGTAAAAACTTTGAAAAATTTTGACAAAATATATTTTTTCTTGATTTTTCACATTCTGTAAAAATTCTTGTAAGTCAAGCGTAATCAAGGCCATATGTCAACCCTACCTGGCACCCATATGATGATTACCATGCCCTATTCTGCAAAGACATTTATTGCCCTGTTACAATCATACACTGTCCGCGTATAATTGAAATCGGTTCAATATTGACTCGGTTGCCATACAAATTTCCAATACACAAATCATAGATAATCAATTCTAGCTCAAGAAAGCGAAAAAGTTGAGCAACTTTCAACTTTTAGAAGAGTTGACAGTTGAACAGCTGATTTGTGTTTTTTGTGATGTGTTAAATTTTTTTTTAAAACGAAATTAATTCAATGAATTAAAAAAAAATTAAGCAGTTCGCTGATTCAAGTTCATATACATACATACGTTATTCTGTGGATTCAAGTTGCCGTTCTTAAAGAGTTGAAAGTCTAAAGGTGGAAGTACATAACTCACGTTATGAACGTTGCGCGTTGCAGGCTTCTGTCAAAAAAGATTTTGTCAAAAAGGCGTTGACAGTTGAACAGCTGACTTGCGTATTTTGTGATGTATATAATTGTTTTAACATAAGAAATTAATTCAATAAAATACTTAAATAAAATATATTCCCCTCTTAATCTTTACATACCACTTTGATCAAAAAGTTGCCGGAACAACCCACCTGTGGCTGTCCCATTGTTCCGATTTGAGTTTTTTTTTTAAGTTGGTACATCTGTTGTTGATATTCCCGCTAAATCTCAGCGTAATAGCTTGACATTTGCAAAAGCTAAGTAGCGTACATCTACCACTATGTGTGTTGGCGATTTTTTCCAATTTTATAAATGGCTTTAAATTTGCAACAACGAACTTGTATTATATTTTGCGTAAAAAACGGATTTAATGGTGCGCATAAGTTGGAAATGTTGGAAAAGTGTTGCTGCAACGATTCTCTAAAGAAGACGGTCATGAGTTAATCGAAGATAATGAATGCAGTGGCAGATCATCGACATCGAAAACCAACGAAAACATTGATAAAGTTAAAGAAATGTTGGTCAATAGCCGCAAATTAACCAACAGAGAGATAGCGGAGGACTTGAAAATTGCCTATGGATCCGTCTAAGACGTTTTGGTTAATGATTTGGTTTTCCGTCATGTAGCAGCAAAGTTGGTGCCAAATAACCTAAACTTCATGTAAAAAAGAGACCGTGTTGAGGTCGCAAAAGACATGATTTGTGATGCTGAATCCGATCCCACATTCATCAAAAGGATTATTACTGGAGATGAGACGTGAGTTTATGAGTACGACACTCAATTTAGACATCAGGCGAGACCAAAAAAACCACGTCGTTTTCAGTCAGAAAACGAACCGTCGCACAGTGCTATCATTATTCGAAATTTTTTGACGAAAAATGCAACAAATACCAACCAACAACCACCGAATTCACCTGATTTGGCTCCCTGTGACTTCTTTCTGTTCGAGTTAAAAAACAATTACGGAGAACGTGTTACAGCAGCCTAGAGGAAATAATGGAAAAATTGCAGGAAGCACTGATGGATATACCGAAAACCGAATATAAAAAATACTTCAATGATTGGATCAAACGCTGGCATAAGTGTGTCGCATTCGATGGGGATTACTTTGAAAGGGACAATATAGGTTTAGATGAATAAACTTAATTTTCATGAATAAATTCCGGGAACTTTTTGATCAAGGTGGTATGATATCGTTTTTACGTAACTCGTTCTATGCAAATAGGCTAGTTTAACTTTTTTTGACAGAAGTCTAGCCACATACCTTTAACGTAGAAGTACATATCACGCGCTAGTGCGCGTGTGAGCTCTAGACTTCTATCAAAAAATTAAATTAGTGTATTTGCCTAAAACGCGTCATATAAAAATATTTTAACGCGTTAACGGCAGAAAGTTAGTTAACTTTAAAATTTTTAACGCGTTGTGTTTTTTCATAGTTATCACCTGACAATAAAATAATAAATTAGACGAATATGAATCATTTTTAAATGTACTTAAAAAAAAACAGCTGACAGCATACATGTATTTTTAACGCGTGTTGTGTAACTTGAAATTTTTCATGCGCGAAAGTTTTTAAATGCACAATAATTGTTGGCGAATTAACGCATGTTATGTACTAAGCGCGCTAAACGGCTAATGCGTGTGTACACATGTGAAACGAAAATTTATTTGCATAAAAGATGACACAGTAAACGTGCTGAAAGTATAGTGTTGATAATACTGTTTTAATGATTCTCTTTGGTTTAACTTTCTTCTATTCTTTATATTTTCGTTTTGACTTCAGTGTGTCATAAAATTTGGTAAAATTCGGATGTCTTTCTAAAATATCACAGGTGTAATAAGGAAATTTTCGAGTTTTTAAAAGAAAACTTGCAAAAGAAAATTTTTTTATCTTATGAAAAAAAAAACAAAGAAAGTGAACAATTTAATTTAATTTTAAGTGATGAAAATCAGAAATGATCGGCTTGTCTGCATTGTATTTAATTTAATTTCTTGTTCGGTAAATTCATAGTTGTTGTCGCTAAGCATGTGTTTGTTTTTGTTTTTCGTTAGTGTTTCTAGTGATGGAAATAAAAAGAATAAAAATGTTTTTAAATGAAATCGTGGCGTTTGTCTGATAGTTCCGTTCGTTTAGTGTTGGAATAAAAATATTAATAATAAAATAAAAATTTAGGGTGGCTTAGCATTTTAAAATTAAATAAATATTGTAAGTATTTTTTTAAATATTTAAATTTGAATTTCGTTTAAGCTGGAGCAGAAATACAGTGTTCTTTAAAATAGAGCCACATATTTTGTAATTACTTGTATATTAAAATATCGTAAAATTAAGCTGGGATCACACGATTGTCTCAAATACACCAATCTATGACAAATTAGCTGACAATAATAAAATTGTTCCAATTAAAAATTCTGTATTCACGTATGTTGTCTTATTTTATAAAAAATTTATTGTCACAAGATGCCGCGAAACGATGTATTGACAATAATTGTCTCAACGCTGTCACACGATTGTTTACGGCAACTCTGAGAATCAGCTGTTGTAGTAAATTAAATTTATTTATTTATTTTTTTTTTGTGGTCTAAATGGTTCGTTCTTTAAAAAAGAAAATAGCTTCCTCTTTATTTATATTGAACTCATTTAGTGAACAAATAAATAAAATAAATACAAAAAAAGAAGTGTATGGGTCAGAGATTGGCTCACAAGAAGGGCCATTGATGGTGCATACGAAAAAACATTTCGCTAAATTAAAAAAATTATTTACTACGATATTTACTTATTCAAATTGGAATATAATTACAAATTAAATTTAAACCTCTAAAGTAAAGATGATTTGTTCCCTAAAAAAATAAAAATTGCAGCGACAAACGATAATTAAGTTTGTCCGCTTGAAAGTAAAAATAATAATGAAAAAATAATAATCGTAGAAGTTTGTGATACAATTTACACATAAATAATTAAAAAATTTATATTTTAAGGATGACAATTGTGAATAAATAAAATAAAAAATAAAAATTGGTGAGTGTTGCCTTCTTAAATTGCCGCAAAAGAATACAATAAATATTGGTGTATTTTTGGCATTTACTCGTATATTGGTGCATGATTGCTTTTAAAGCTTTCACACGATTGTCGCACCAGGATTGCAATTGATTGGGATAAATAAGCATAATAATATTGTGAGTATAAGCTAATAAATTGTATAGTCACACGATTGGCGTATAAAATGGACTAATTATTGGTGTATTACGACAATCGTGTGGTCCTACCTTAAAACTTAAGTGTAAAAATTCAACTGCATTTATTTTTGTTGGTTCCTTGATAGATAAAATGTCTTTGATTTTTACAATTATTGTATCATTGATTTAAAGATAATTTCTTTTTTAATATAGGTAGAAAAAAAAGGTGTTCCACAAAATAAAGCCAGTTAAAGACAGTTAGAATAAAGAAACAAATTTAAAAATTTATGTTCTCCTCGATGGGTGCTTTAGCAAGACAGTGACCTGAAACACACATCTGAAACACACTACATCGTGTGAAATTAGTGTATTTTGTGTCACCCTGTCAATTTGGTAGCACTGCCAAGTCGGCCATCTTTACATATATATATATGTACATATATATATATGGCAATAGTAGATGGTCTATATATCCTGAACCTTACAAACTGTAGGCAATTAGGTATATAAAGGGCTGCTTTACCTACACGTCAGTTAGTTACGGTTTAGCTGTCGTACGATAAAGACGGGTTAAAGCGGAAATAAAAGTGTTCTATAAGCGAATATTAAGTGTTGTATTAAGACAAACAGTATAAAAGTTATTGTGTAGTAAAATAAAAACTGTAAAAGAACAAAATAAAGCGATGTGTATTCTATTTTAACACAATTTAAACGAACTCAAATGTTTTAAAAAGGTTGAAACGTAACAATATAAAGCAACTTATAGTTTTGCCCTCTGTATGTTTTATTCTTGTAATTATAGATCTTGTCCAGGAGAAAATAACACAATATTGTAGAAAATAATTTTTTTTGCATTAGCTACTGCAATACTGATAGACATATTCCCAATAATATTATACAATTGGTAAGTTCAACGTTTGTAATTCTCTTGAATCCTTAGAATCATTAATTTTATTTTTCGCTTTGCGCTGGATATGATTTTGTTTAAATACAGTATAATTGATCAAGTGTTTAGGTTTATCGATTTCTTGCCATTATTCAAAAGGTCAAAACTATTTTTGTCTTAATTAATTATTCAAGGTTAAGAATTCAAAACTCTATTTGATATTTTGTCAAGCTGTTTACTTAATGGCCAAAACAGCAGGCCTTTAGCAGTATGTGAATATACTGGATGCCAAAGGAGACATCGTGTGTTTAGAAACATTTTGGTTTCTACGCAGTTCGCTCTACACAAACAATTATGAAAGTTGTTGCAACTGCAACGGAAAACACAATATTGTGCACTAGGCCTAAACATATTCTCTCACCCAAGACAGTGAAGAACAATTTTTTTAGCGCCTTGAACTGGAGGTCATTTAGCCCATTAAAGAAACACTATGTTTTGTTCGTTAAGGAGACAATATTTAAATAATTGAATAAATTAAAGAAATTTCAAGGTTAAAAAAATCTTAAATATGTATCTCTAATTTTTGTTTTTTATCTCTTTTCAGCATAATTTTCAAAAAAATATATCCGTTTTTTTTTTCATCATTATTTCAATATTGTCAACAATATTGATTATAATTGATTTTGAATGCCTGGTGGGTTTTTAAAAAGATCTTGCAATACAATCAACTGTTTGGCTTTAAATTTTAGCTTCCATATGGTTTTGAGACAAAAACAAAAAAAAAATACCGCAAATAAATAACTCAAATGGGATATATATTTATTAAATATTGTTGGACTAGAAAAAAAAAGTTATTAAAAATTTCATGCTTTCCTTCAGTAGGGGTCATGGGGTTGAATAAAGTTATACGATATTTTTTCTTTTGGTTTCTATTCGCTCTTATGAATTTATCTACATTTAAATAAAATTTATTTTGTGTTAATTATAATGAAATGTGTTCACTTTGTATTTTTTAAATTTAGTGTTATACTCCATTTATGATTAATTATTGTTGTTTTTTCTCTTCATTATTTAACTCAGTTTCTCTACAGCTTTTTTGTTTTCCAACTACTACGTATTCAAACATTTTTAATAACAATTAGCGAATTATTGGATTAGAGCAAAAGTCTAATGCAATATTCTTCTGTGACTACATATTTCAACTCATTAGCAATGCCAAAACGATTTTAGAAAACCCTTTCATAGCTAATTGAAGTTAAAACTATGTGTGTAATTGATTTGTAATATTGAACATTGCGGGTTTAAGATAAAGTTTGTGAAAGATCGAGTATTTGTGCGCGGTAAGGAGTTAACTGTCTCGTGGCAGACGTCAACAAAATTTTAAAGTTAAGTCTTAAGAATCTTTAATAATAAATTTATTTTATTCTATAAAAAAAACGAATTCCCTTACGAAATTAACTTAAATTGACTTTAAAGACCATTCGATGGGCAATTTGTTTGTTGAGCTATAAAGGCTAAGCTTATGCCCTTGAGATACATACCGACGGCTCCAGAATGCTGGCCAGAGTAGGCTGTGGTATATACAACATAGGGAGCTCTGACATTAGACTGTCTTATAGGTTGCCTGACCACTGCAGTGTATTTTAGGCGAATGTAATGGCCATACTAAAGGCAGTACACAATTCTTATTGAGTTGCAGGACTTTTCTTGAAAATCTTCTGATTTATTCGGACAGCCAGGTTGCAGTCACGTCCCTTATGAGCGTTACCTCGACGTCTATCCTGGTAAATGAATGCCGGGGTTTTCTTCGAGCTTCGGGACACAGCGATACCGTAAGAAATTGCGTTGCTAATAAACTAGCTAGGGGGGATACGGAGTTAGCAATTTCCGAGCAGGAACGGATGTTTTGAGTGCCTCAGTAAGGCTGTATATTTGGCTAATGTATGTGCGTTGTTTTGCAGTTACACAAGTTAAAATCATAATAAAATAAAGAAGTAAGTGAATTAGTAAGAGTATTGCCTCCATATAGAGTTTGTTAACTTATAAGCTTATAATTTGATGAAAATCGGACTTTATTTAGTTAAAAGATCCATACAATCAATGGATACAAAATGTAATTATATCCGGTGTACTTTTTTACAGTTGCACAAGTTTAAATCGTAATAAAACAAAAATATATTTTTAATAACGATGAAATGGGCTTTGTTTATTTTGGCCACAGCGTGCGCGTACAAGGCGCAATCTGGAAGACCAATTTTCATAAACTTTTCGCAGCATATGCGTCCGTTTTTCGCCAAAAACTATTCGAATGTTGATTTTTAGATGTTCAATTGTCTCTAGTTTTTCGCCATATACAATGGGGTTAAATCAGGCGATCTTGGTGGCCAATTTATTGGACCATTACTCTTTCATCAAAAATTTCTTTGAATAAAACAATTGTAGCGCGCGGTGTGTAGCATGTGGCTCCGTCATGTTGAGATCACATGTCAGCTAGATTAATGCCAGCTAATTGAGTTACGAAAAACTTTCTAATCATATCCCTATACCGTTCTCTATCGACAGTAACATTCTGACAGTCATTGTTTTTGAAGACATAGGACCAATAACTCCACCAGTCCCTACAGCGCACCAATCAGTAATTTTCTGTGAATGTAATGGTGTTTCAACAAAAGTTTGTGAATTATTCTCACTCCAAATGCGACAATTCTGCTTATTTACGTATCCATTCAACCAAAAATGGGCTTCATTAAAAAACAAGATTTAAATTTGACGAACAGAAGCATTATTTTGTTAAAAAAATTTCTGGTGTACGTCTACGCAATATGAAATGTCAACCCAAACTAAATAAAAAGCCACTATCAGCTGTTAAATTGGTTGTTAAATAAAGCAGTGTTGTCAACTCAAAGTAATAAACCTATAAAAAAACACGCGATATAAGGAGGCGGCATGAGGGCACTTACAGTATCGCTAAGCTCTGCTCAGCCGAACTGGATTATAAAAGGTCTGACTATCTTCTTTCTTTTAATCACATGATCATCCAAAGCACTATTACGGTGCTTACGGGCCATTGCTTTATTGGAAGGCATGCCGATAGGCTCGGCCTTCAATCGAATTATTTTTGATGGAACCGTTCTGAGCAGGAGGATGAGAAGACTGTCGTTTTTACTTCATATGTCAGTGCCTATCCTCTGCCATGAGATGACAAAGGTTCCTCTTTTCTTGTCATCTTTGACTAAACTCTCCAGAATAAACCGTAATAGCGAGATTTAGTTTGGAATCTCATTGGTTTCATATGAAGACAGCTTGTTTCCAGTGTTAACTCCTATACTTGTGTCCCAGTCTCTTGATGACGTTGGCCTTAGGAATAAGAGTCCTAACCAACCTTAGACTATACTTAGTTCATAGTTTATATTTAATTAAGATGATGAATTTATAACTTTTAAATATAAAAGAAATTTGTTTAATCTTACACAGCATCGGTTTTACAATGCATTTTATAGCGTGTTTCTTAAACTCGATAAAAACTTTAAATTGTCAAAAATAACACAAAATATTAAATTTCAATACAAAATAATTGTTTATTCGAAAGATTAATACATGGCGACTGATCTTGACGAAGCGCTTTCTGGACGTCCAACATTTGTTCAATTTTTTTAACATTGATGGCCATATATCATGAATAACAATAACAATGTAGACCTCCAATGTTTATCAGCATAAACCAATCACATCAAGTGGCCACAAAGGAAATAATCGAGATGTATCAAATCCAACGACCATGAAGGCCAAATGACAGGTTTATTTGTCAAAATCAACTTATCGCCAAATTTTGATTTCAAAATGTTTATGATTCTTATCCTCCGCAAGCGTGTAAAAGCACTAAACGCTGAATATTATGGATGTATTAGACTCTGTAGGGTTAGTCATACACTGATTACATACGTCAATTTTGTTTATTAACAAGCCGTTAAGCCATAACTTTGTCCTCTATAAGTCTTAATTGATCACTGATTTGGTAGCACTTGAGGTAGTTTGGTAGCGCGCCTGAACAACTTCAGTTAACACCAGTTGCACCTTGCGTTTTAACCCATCGGGGAATAATGGACCAACTACCACTGGGCAGTTTGGTACCCGAGTAGAAAAAGAAAGAATGTCGATATCTGACGAGATTCTTTATTTCTTTCCTAATTATTACATACGAGCCTTTGGCAAGAATACTTGGTGATTGTAATTTAAACCTACTTCGCAGCGAGAACTTAGTGCAAACAGAGTTGCCAATGGTGTACATGCAAGGCGCCGTAGCGTATTTTTTTCATTTAATTTCATATTCCTACGTGCTGACCCAGAAATGGAGCATCTAGCAATACAAATAATAGTACACAATACAAACATACAACGCTTTTTGTCCAGTTATAAAGACTCCACGAAGATTCTCCAGCTGGCTCCGTCCTGCGCCATGTGACCAGGATAAACCTTTGTTTCGGTGTTCGGCCTTTACTGATCTGTAGTTTTCTATCGGCCCATATTATTCTTGCCTTGAGGCTTCCAATGCAGGCTGGTCTTTACTGTGCCCACAATGTTTTTGCGAAGGGTATAGCCGAACTATGTTCACTTTCTATTCCGAATTTTACTTAATTGTGCTGAATATTCTATTTTTTCATGTATTTGTTTGCAAACACCTGCAATTTCGTTGTAAAAGTGTTTTATATACATGGATAGAACTTTGACTTTTTCCAACATTTGTGGAATGTTGTCCTCCAACCTGTCAATCGTTTCGGGCTAATTGATGGACAAAAAAGTCAGTATCTACGGCTCTATAGCGGTCACCATTGACTGAAACGTTGTGATCAGCATCGTTTTTATGAAGTACGGACCAATGATTACACAAGCCCATAAAGAACACCAAATAGTCAGTTCTTCTGGATGGAACGGTGTCTCAGCATACACTTTAGATTTATCATTACTCCAAATACGACAGTTTTTTTTTATTGGCGTATCCATTCAAACAATAGTGAGCTTCATCGCTAAACAAAATTCGCTTATGAAAATCGGCATCAACGGCAATCTTGTTTTGTGCACATTTGAAACGTTATTTAGGCACCAGTCTGTTCATGTTGAAATGCCAAATTAAACTAAACATAAATCACTTGACGGCTGACAAAATGGCCGCCAGTTAAAAAGTGTTGTCAACTTACAGTTTTATACCTCTATAAAAAATACTCGGTATATACTGAAGTTTCATGTTTTCCAACCATATAGTAGAACAGATTTTACGCTCGAATTCCAGTTCCATATTTTCATAAGTGATATAGATAAATGCACATATAGATAAATGCACATTAAGGACTTAGAGAGCAGAATTCTTGTTTCAATTCTCACCGAATGCGTGTTCGAAAAGTTAATTCTCATCCTGGCCCTTCGTCTATTTTTATGCAGCTTATTAAGTTTATTCTGTAGGCTTTCGAGAGCGTGTTACATTAATCAGATTTCGTAGGTAGAGTACAGTACTTTTGTTCTGGTGCCACTGAATGCCGACCGATGTCTGTCTTCGTTTAATGTAGAACAGTATTAAGTATGCTTAGAAATAGTATCAGCGAGAGTGTGCGACCCTATCTGATGCTAGTATTCATATTATTATTATCATCATAAGTCTGCTACTTTGTCCTTTAAAGCGTGCTTTCTATAGGGCGTCACGGTAAAGGTATAGCGATATTCCGCAGTGTTGACCATATTAAGTGCCTGCTTATTGTATCAAAGGCCCTCCCGTTATCAAGGATATTGATTAAGAGTAGTGAGCTAAATTCCACTGACTCCTCTATGTCGGCTGTGTTAATTTATAAATCAAATCTTAAGACTGTTGTATTTTCTATTTAATTCAAGACTTGAGCAATTTTTGAGCCTTCTTTGTTATCTTTTAAAAAGGTGAATATACGCCACTTGAACTAATGTGAATTTTTCCTCTACCTAATAAAGTCTGACTAAAATTCTAGTTCAATGGGCTGATTATATTAACTGAGCTTTTTAATTTTTATGATTTATGCTCTTTTCCTTTCTTCTTCTTCTGATTTCTAAACATTTCCTCTTACCAAATAAAGTCCGACTGTAAATGTGATTTAATTTCATTCTCTTTTCTACTACTTATCAATAATTAACAATCTTTTAACACTATTTCCCGAGCTCCATAAGACTCTCTTTTTTAATTTTTGTTTTACTCCTTGTACGCACACACACATAGACATTCACGCAGCAAATTCGTTTTGCCTTAACTATTACCATCGTTATGTTTTAGGACCTTGCCTAGCGTGACGATCTCAATTTTTTATTATTGGCGCTCAACAGTTACGCTTTTATGCCTGCACCACGCCACAGCGGTAACTAAATAACAAAATTTTCCAAACATTTTATTCGTCTTCGTTGTTGCAGGGAAGAAAAAAAAGCAATTAAATAAATAGTGATGGCAGTGGCAACATTGGAAATAAATATAATTTGTATAACAATTAAAAACATGTAAGGGTACTATAGTCAGTTAAGTATGACTTTGTTTTATCCTATACCACAAATTAATTGCAATATACTTTTGCTCGCAACCAGGATTCAAGGTGAAATTTCTGACTCTTAGATATTAATACCAAATATATATCGGTTCTAACTAAGCATTGATAGATCAGGTATATGATTAGAGATAGGATTCTACCCTATATTTACTGGATATATAAGTGAAGTTAATTCGTGCCCTTAGGGGTCAAAGAAACTAACAGCCAAATGTATTGAAATGATGTTTTAGCTACTCCTAATTGATAAATAGAGGTTTGTCGATTGCTTAATTTCAACTGCTTTTTATAAATTACCAAAAAAAGGCTCGCATTCTACTCGGTATTTACCCATATATCGAGTAGCTAAAACATAGTTTCAATACTTTTGGCTGTTAGTTTCTTTGACCCCAAAGGGCTCGGCTTATCTTCCACTGATTATCTAATTACGATGCAGTTTATTTATGATATGGCTACCAATTTCAATATAATTGTAATGGTAGACCTAGTAAACTACATTTAAAGCTTGAAAGGATTAGTGGGCTAAACGTATTTTTTTTATATAAGACCAGCACCCAGGAGATGGCCCTTACTCATGCAGTGCATTGTGCTGGTACTAGGAAAATAGGTTATTGGAAGGAGGACAGAGGGAGTAGTGCTTATGGACGTTAGATTTAAATTTACTCATGTCGTAATTCCCAGGAAATACTTTCGCTGGAAGATTATTCCACAACCGAACAGTGCAACCAAAGAACGAGATCTCCCTATAATGCGTTGTGTGATTTACTGGACAATCAACTACAAAGAGATGCGCTCTACGAGAAATACGAGTACTATGTAAAAATATATAATTTTTGGGAATTAAATCCTTAATTTCGTTAGAACACATTCCGTTATAGTACCGATAGAACAATGAAACACACGCCGCATTGCGACGGTGCTCCAATGAATCGATAGAGTTGGCTACCCTACCGTCATTGATGAGCAACTTCGCTCTCTCCTGTACGCGGTCGAGAAGCTCCAAAATAGACTTTGAAGCACCGGCCCATACATGAGATTTGTATTCCATTTTGGGTCGGATATAGGTCTATTAAGGAGATCAGATCGAGTGAAGTATTTCTTGCACCGTCTCAAAAAACCAAGGCACTTGAATGCTTCTTTCGACATTTGAAATATGTGATCATTCCAACGAACGTCACAGTGTATTCTCAGGCCCAGAACATCAATATCCACATTACCCATTGACACAGATGACAGCACACCACCACGCCTGTGTTTTAAAAAACAACATTGAGTCTTACGTGCATTAAAATCGACCCTGCTCGCACGACCCCACTCGGAGACCTTCACCAAGTCACTTGTGAGTGTGACGTTCATATTCATCCTTCTTACCCCAACCTCCAAAAGGCTCGGTCTACGATCAAAGGAATATGAGTGACAAATGTTTCTTTCAAAAGGATATGAGTGACAAATGTTTCTGTCATCCGCAAAAGGGTAGATAGGATTAGAAGTGAGAAGAAGAAAGTCGCTAAGAAATATTAGAAAAAGAGTAGGAGAAAGAACAGAGCTTTGTGGTACCCTGTGTTTACCCTGAACTCGTCGGATAAGACCCCATCTATAACCATTCTTATAGAGCGATCTCTGAGAAAACTCGATATAAATCGAGAGAAGTGGCTACCGACAGCAAAAGCATTAAGTTTCGAAATGAGAGACTCGGGCCAAACTCTATCAAACACCTTTGAGATATCCAGAGCCACAACCTTACTCTCGCCAAAACCATGAATGGACTTGTTCCACTTCTCCGAGAGCAACACCAGCAGGTCACCAGTAGAAGGGCTCTTTCGAAGAAATATCTCCTTCTACATGTTGAAAAAGTATTTGCGTTTCTACAGAATTGAACATGATAGCGTTTCGTATATTGACCGAAGGTAGGTAGCAAAACTTTTGCAAACTATTTGAAGAAATGCGTTCTCTAGTCAAGATTTATACTGACATATGATACATTCATTAGATCTGAAAGTAATTCAACGTCGGTTTAATCAAATGTGTTTTACTGTTATATTTTGCTTAACAAACTTCAGCAGAAGGTTCATTGGTGTGGACTATAAGTATACACACTTTTGTATGTTTGTATGCAATGATATTAAATTGGTAGGAATATTAATACATAAGTGTATCGATACACTGTGTACAAAACAGTAATTGAAATATGTTTTTGTATAGTATGTATGTACTTGTAAGAGAAGTATACGATGTTTATTGTTAATCAAAGCTTACATATCGTTGCTCTCATGTACAAAGGCCTTTACTCAAATAATTTCAATTTTACAGGAGAAGTTAATAATATAATAGTAAAAGTAATTATTAATATGTAATTTTTTATATATCAAACACAGAGGCAACAAACAAAAGTAACGGCAAAAAGAGCTTCGTTCTCGAACTATTGCCAAACTATTAAAAACGAATGTTTAGCGATATCAAAATGAAATAATTAAAAATATTATTAGCGAATATTCAGTGATGTCGTTAATCAGAGGCAAGCCTTCGACACTGAAAGATTGGCTGCCACAAACTGAACGACGGGTGAACTCTATGAGTTCTTTTTCATTTAGCTTCCAACAGTCGTTTTCGAATGTTTTATCAGCGAAATGTTTGCCAAACTTTCGAAAGGTGATGTTATTATCGAATATCGTGGTCAAGTGGTAAAATTTTTGTGACAAGGTGTGTTTGTGCAATGTGCTCGAATCGCTTAAAAATTTAATTTCAAAAAAATTTGATTTATGGCTTTTCTACGTGAGAGGAACGATATGATTGTGTGCACATAAATAGATATTTTTGGTACTTATGTATTTAAATGAATAGAAATCACGTGCTTTACAGTATTATAGAAGCCACTAATTATTATTTTCTTTTTATTGTAATTGACCAGTTCATAAACAATTACAAATTATAAATGGTAGCAATACACGAAATAAATATTTTACTTACTTTGTTTACAAGTGTAACTTAACGTTTCTACAAATTCTAGAGTTAAATTTAAGTAAAATATTGGAACATATGTTAAGAGGGAATATAATTTTTCTATGGAAAAAGGTTATCGCTGTTTTTGTATGGGTTTTGTATTCATTTTTTGAATGGAACATACCAAAACTTATTACCGCATACCTCTTTATAGGGTCTTTCTCTTTACCGCATATCTAACGGCCTGTCTGAATGATGGCACGCTTTCGCTTTACAGCACGAAATACCTCGTTAAACGTCTAAAACATAGGTGATTCACCGTTTTTTAAGAAAAAATGTAAGGCAATCAAATACAACTCGTTTTGTAGCCTACATTTTTAAAACCTACCTAGGCCGTATAAAGAGCTATGAGTTTAATAGTTATTATAGTCAAGAGCACTTGAATGTTTCATTCGACACTTGAAAATGTTTAATCTCTCAAAAAGTTCGAAATAAATTGAGAGAAATGAAATTTGAGTTTGTTTACATTTTTTACTTTCAAGTTCCAGTGATACCAAAATTACATTTTTTATTGCACAATTTCTATATATAAGCGCTTTTTTGTATATGTGTATTGGCGATTTATTGTGGAATTGAGACATGGCAATCCAGTTATTTATTTGGATCACGTTCAAAACGTAACAACATAGTTCAGATAAACTTTCGATAAAAATTGAGATGACACCAACTAATTATGAATATTTGTTTACGTGGAACATTCATTTTTTTACCTATTTTCATTAAACTCGCATTCTACTGTAAATGCATAAAATTTTTTTGGCATTCATTACCTTCGTTAGTAAAGACACATTCTTCTTTCAAAGGAGTAACGAACGACATTGTCCGACATCTACTGAACGCGTAATAAAACATTTTACCGTGACTTCTAGCAAATGAAACGATGCAGTTGGTCGGTACATAAAAAAATAATACAAAACAATCTACATACATACGTCCTTCTTAAAGGTAATAACAAGTCATAAATGTTAACAACCACTTGTTTAAATACATACATATGTAAGAGTATGAATGAGGTGAATCCACATAAATATCGTCATGTGAACTACAAAGTCTTTGATTTGATATCGTGTCTAGAATGCATGAATTACAAACATTCACACATTCTCAAGGGTTTTCAACAAATTTTTATTGAAATATGCATGGAAATATCAAGGAAATCATACTAAAATACAGTGAACTGAGCAAAATATTGTTGGTAAGAACACAAAAACTAATAATAAGGATACGCGGTATATGAGTCCTTGAAATAAATATTCATTTCGAAAGTAATTCATCAGTATATGAAAATATACAGTCAATAATCGTAATCTTGTAAAAACAAAGAAAGTTTTTGATTCAGCTGTGGTTTTCAATGCAAAGTGCATAAGTAGTATGTACCGCGAAAAGATTTGAAAACTAGGCGCATTATAGGTCGATGTAGAAAAAGTTTGAAAACGTGTTTATTACATGAAAAAACTTTCTGTAGTACTTTTTATACCTAATATTCTGTCTGTTTGGTTTTCAATGCAAAGTGCATAAGTAGTATGTACCGCAAAAAGATTTGAAAACTAGGCGCGTTATAGGTCGATGTAGAAAAAGTTTGAAAACGTGTTTGTTATATGGTAACGGCTGCCATGGAAAAACTTTCTGTAGTACCTTTTCTGCCTAATATTTTGTCTGTTTTGTTTTTGATGCCCAGTTAAGTGTGATTTTATATTTATCTCAAATGATATCTCATTAATCGACTTATTAATAATATATTCACTTGCTTTAGTCCTAGAAGTTCTTTTGAAATTCTTAAATACATAGCTTTCAGGTTTTTCACCGATAGAAAAAGTCTGCAAATTCGTTAACTGTAGCATAGCTATGGTGTTATTATTGAAAATCATTTTATTATTTGAGAGAAAAAGAGTATTTAATACCTCAATCTATTACTTATGAGATATTTATGTGATGTAGGCCATGCATATGAATGTATCTGTTCTAAAAGTTTGAAATATTTTCGACTAAAGAAGATTGAAGAGGCTATGACTCGAACTAAGATATGTAGAAATAAAATATATTACTGTGTTAAGTAGCAGACCCGATAGGCTAATGCATACACCCAATTCACAGGGTGACTTTTTACGACGTCGTTTTTCAACGTCTACTTTTGTTTGTGGGAGAACGGTGAGAGAAGCAAGAGATGTAGAAAACAGAAAACGTTTTTCTTTTTTTTTTTGTTTACACTGTTCACCCGCAAACAAAAGTAGACGTCCAGAAAAGTCACGGTGTGAATTGGGTGTATGTTTTAGCCTATCTACTACTTAACACAGTAATATATTCTATTTCTACATATACATTGGGTATAGTATGCTAGTCTATCAGATTACAGGTTTGTTTACACCGTTCACCCACAAACAAAAGTAGACGTCTAAAAAAGTCACGGTGTGAATTGGGTGTATGTTTTAGCCTATCTACTACTTAACACAGTAATATGTTCTATTTCTCCATATACATTGGGTATAGTGTGCTAGTCTATCAGATTACAGGTCGTGGGTAACATTCGCATCGGTGACTCCGGTAACCACATCTAACATGTGGTCTAAGTTACTTGTTTGTAATCTTATATTAAAAATTAATGTGTGTTTGTATGTTTGTTTGTTTTTGCCTTATGGACAGCTAATCAGCTGAACGGATTTTCTGGAAATTTTTACAGTGTCTGTCTGTATTTGTGTAAGGAACAATATGCTATATAAATTTCAAAAATTCGAGCTGGGCAGTGTCACGCCCATATATTAATATATTATTTTTCTATAACTTCAAAATGGTGACAGAAAAAGTCTCTAAATTTGGCCAAGAGAGATTAATTGTCAATTCAGCCAAAAAGTTGGTGGAATTGTGGAAGCGATACCTCCCATTCAAACTAAATATTGATTTTAATACATCTAGAGAACGTTAAAGCTACAGCTTTAAAATTTGGTCTGATTGACTTCACGGTCAATGTAAATTATCAGTCAAAAACTGAGAGGAATTAGAACATCTTATACAAACTAAATATTGATTTATGTATATCTTGAGAACAAAAACTGAGGAAACTACCACCATGAATAAATTAAGGAGTGTACAGAGACTCGCCTGCCTTGGTATACCAGACGCAGGCCTCCAGCAGGTTGGTCAGCAGATTGGCAGGTAGCAGATTAGGAAGGTAGCAGATCTACTGAACAAACTTAGACTGGAAGGGGCACAATATATCCTATGGGTCGTAGTGTCTTGCAATAGTGCCTGAACGACACGATAATAATAATAATAATAATATCATGAGAACGGTTAAAGGAAAAGCTTCTAAATTTAGTCGCAATGACTTTAAGCCAATAAAAATCACCAGTTAACATATGCGCGGAATTGTAAAAGAAGACTTGGAACCTCCCATATGAGCTAAATATAAATTTCTTTATGTGTTGATAACGGTTAAAACTAAGGTTTCAGTATTCGGTCCAAATAGCTTCATAGTCAATACAAATCATCAGTCAAAAAGTGGACGGAATTAGACAAGTAGGCGTGGTAACTTCAATACAAAGTAAATATTGATTTTTCTATATCTTGAGAACAGTAATAGTAGAAGTTTCTAAATTAGGTTCAAACAAAGTCGTGAACAATACACATGATTAGTCAGTAAAAGAGTGAATTAGATAAGTGGGTGTGCGCCTTCCATTCATAAACATTGAATTTTATATATGTGGAGAAAGGCAACAATTAAAGCTTCGTTATTTATCCACATCAGCCAAAAAGCGAGAATTGCAGAAAGTACACTGGATAAAAGCTATATTTATATATGTCTGTATTGTTACGTTTTAATCTTTTTTTAACCCTTTGAGTTCTTTTAAATTACGTAAAATAAACACCACGTTGTTGTTGTTTTAGTTCAGTTTCTATTTCCTCACTTTGTTTTTATAAAGTTTATGTTAATACAGAAACTTATTTATCTTGCATTTAATATTCCTTTATTCAACACTTTCATTTACACCTAAACACGACTTTACTTTATGATTGCAAAACGATAACTAAACTAACCAATGAATAAGATGCCGCCTTTAATATACAATTGATATTACTTCCAAATGTTCTTGTTCTTACCACAACATTCAATTCATAGTTCCGTTAACTTTATATGTAACACCCAAAATCGGTAGAGTAACACCATTAATAACACAAATTAAGTATGGCAATACCAGGTCTAGCTAATGCTTTAAATACATAGACGACATCAGGCAACATGAAAGCAAGCATCAAGTTGTTGCTGCTATGCTATCGATTTCATAAATATTTTGAAAGCAGCAGCAGCAATAAAATTAGGTTTCATTGCCATCTGTTTTATTTGTCAAAAAATATTTGTTATAGAAAAGATTTTTCAGTGATGACACTCAATCTTTTCAAATCCACCACCAAATTAAAATCGGTTTTTTAAACATTACTCAAAAATATAACAATCAATGAAATTATATGTTTAAAACTTTTTAATTATTAACATAAATGCTGTTTAATACAATACCATATTTTAAAGTTTATTTTATTTTCAATTTTATATTGCATTGGTATTAGTAATTTTCGTTTTGCTGCCTTAAAAATAAAAATTATTTTATGTTTAGCAGCAGCGGCAAAGGTTGTTGTCTAGGCTTTTGCTGTGCTGCCTTTAAAATAAAATTCATATAAACGTACGTATTCTAATTTTGACATTTTGCTGCCTGCTGCTTGCTGTCGGTTAAGTGTTTAATGCTTAAGATAACTACTGTACTAATTAAGTGTATCTTTTTTTACGCATTGTTTATTTTCGTAACAGTAAATTATATACAAAAATAAATATGTGCTTATTTGAAGAGTGTACACAGATAAACGAATTATTCTACTGTGTCTTTCTGGAAGAAGCCATAGGCTATCGCAAATGTTTGGATTTGGACCGGAATGGAACAAAAAGTGGAAAAAAGGTAAAAAAAAATAATTAAGATGGGGGTAGCGAAGCATACCTGGTTTTAACTCGTAGCTATAATATAATTTGTAATTATATTCTAATTTAACTAAATAACTACTCCAGAAAGCTTAATATAAAACTCAAAAGTAAGAGAAGCATAAATATTTTTGTCAACTTTAGGCAACTTTTAGCATTTTCTAGTCGAGGGAACGTACATAGGTTAGATCTGCAAATTGTGTAGATAGACAATTAGCTCCACAAGTTCGTTATAAAGATATTCATCAAATCAGATACGTTATGATTTTTAACCAATGTAACCTCCAAAGAGTTACGAGAACTTAAGGCCTGGTTAGCCAAACGTTGATGTCTTAAAAACGGAACGTACGTTAACTTACGTACGTTTGTGTAGTTAAACAAACGTTGAAAACGTGCCGTATGTCAAAAGATAATGTAAATAAAAACAAAACAAATATTTTTTGAAATTCTTCATTTTTTCAAAATTATTATTTTATATAAATTTAAAATGTCAGTTGTTCAGAATAGTGATGAGAGTTCTTAAGTTGATACAAAATTAAAAAAGTACTAAATAGGTTTAAATAGTATTTTTTATTTAAGTATATAAAAATAATATAATTATATTTGTATTTATTTACAAATATAAATTATTACAAATCATATACAAAATTATTGCCAAAAAAGCTTATATGGAATATAAAGTTATTTATCAAATAAATGCAATTTTATAATTTTTTCTCTCTGGTACACTATAGGCCAACTTAACAAAACTTTTTGCTTTTAATTTGATCTAAGAATTATATAATTGCTTATCTATCACCTAAGAAAGTATATTATAGCTAACTTTTTCCACATTACAATGTACGTAGGAGCTTTTATATAATAAAAAAATAGTAATATTTTTTAAATCGGATAAAAAATTTCTAAAATATATTTTATATTTAAATTATAAGAAAATTCTTTAATCAATCGTTTTAAATTGCTCTTTTTAATTATGTGTAAAAAGTGCCAAGAAAGGGTAAAAGTTCCCCCATTTCATTTAATATACAAACAGGCCATCACGGCTTTACAAATGTCACATAAAAACGTTAAGCAATTCTATTTTATACAGGTTGTTCCGTTCCGTCAACGTGACATTTATTTTGGATAATCATTTGCATTGTTTTCATATGCTAGAAACCAACGTACGTTGCGTTACGTTTAACCTTTTAGAGAAATTCACTGCGTAAGTAAGCCGTAATGTTGAAATTTCTCAAATTGTTTTTCAGTTACTCCTACTGTGAGTATATGGTATTCACAAAGCAACTACATTTTAAGCGGCTTACCGCTGTTGTTTCTGTTTTCCGTGTTAAATTGTTCTTTCTTGGTTGACAGATAATAGTGTATATGCACAAAAGCTGAAGTAATAATCGTGGTCGCTGAAGAAATCGACTTCATCCTTTATACTTTTACTCCTGGTACTTTCGGTATATTTTCGGTTGGTGTGACCTATTTACCTCTATTTCCTATTCTTTGCTTAAAGTATTAAGCCAGAGTATTTTTTGCGTATGATTTTGAGGCACTTGTTGATGAATACCTAAAGCTTTTGCATATTGTTATTCGATATAAGCCAGGTTTCACCACAGAACAGCAGAATTAATTTAACACCTGAGTTGATTATTATGAGCTTAGTTTGTCTGGATATATGCTAGGAATGTTGCGAATGTCCGCATTCACATACTATTCCCTTATTTAAAATATTCGCATTCGGTAAAATTTTTGTGAATATTTTAAGCGAATCTAATTAAGTAGATCGATAAAACTTTTATAAAATAAAACTTTCTCTCTCTCTCTCTCTCTCTCTCTCTCTCATTAGTATTAACATTAATCTAAACCATTGTCAAGCAAAGAGCGGCTCTTCTCTTCTGTTTTCACATGCAGATCTCACACGCATAGGAAAAAATAAGCAAAAAATGAACAAAGAGAACTAAAGTGAAAACAAATGGAAAAATACAGTGCAAAATGACTTGAGTGAGAGCTCTCAAATTACTACCGCAGTTGTAAAATGCATTAATATTAGTTTGCCGGACAATGGTTTAGATCATTGGTTTATATCATTGTCCGGCAAACTAATATTAATGCATTTTACAACTGCGATGGTAATTTGAGAGCTTTCACTCAGGCGATTTTGCTCTGTAATATCCCATTTGTTTTCTCGTTAGTTCTCTTTGTTTATTTTTTGTTTATGTTTGGTTATGCGTGTGAGTACGTGTATGTCTGAAAACAGAAGAGAAGAGCTGCTCTTTGCGGGAATCTGCAATGTATGCGTGTTAGACTTGGGTGCTTTAGCTCTTTTCAGTGATCACTTAGTGCAGTAGTTCAGTACTCAGTTGATTTCACATAAATTATTATCATTTTGTTGAAAATTTTAATTTCCAAATATTTCGCTTTGTGGACGTTTTTCAATTATAAACATTGATTTTGTTTTTTGCAATAAGATATAGTTTAACGATATCCTTGGATTATTCTTTTTAATAAGTCAGCATTTGAACGTAAATATGCAATCAGTGGAACAAACAACTTCACAATGGCCGCAACGGTTGCCAAAACTTTTGACTGATCATTGATTTTTCAAAAATTGCACACATATAGTGCATATGTACTCGTATATAATAGAATTTTTTTTGCAGATAATTTTTAAAATAACATTTTATTCCGGTTATTTTTAAGGATATTTTTTTAAATTTTAATAATTAAGAATTTACAATAACATGTTATTTCAGATATATGCTCGTATGTACATATTAAAAGGTTATTTGTCGCAAAATTTGCAAATGTACACTAGCATTTCAGGCAGTTTTTATTATTTTATTGCCGGGGTTTTAACTGATTTCGACATCTCGTTTTTCCATTTTTTATATTCTTTTGAATGAATTAGACCGTTAGAAAAATTAAAGTCAGCGAGACAAAAAACATTTTAAACTAAAAAAGAGAAAACAGAGCAAAATCAATTGTGTTCGTTTTATAACTTTTTCATACGAGTTTTCAATTGTTTTAACATAATATATTCATATATCTTTTGCTAAATTTATAAATAAGCGAAAGGAAACATGAACTACGGAGCCAATAGAACTCATTGTCTGGCAAGACTGATTGTACATGTTATTTTCAGATTGACCATACCAACGTATGTTCTTTTCATATAAAATGAAAAAAGGCACACGAACTAAAGAGCATCAATCATGAATGAAAAAGAATCATGTACGAAAAAGAAACACAAAAGAACAAACGACCGAACAAAATACGGAGCTAAACAGACTCATTGTAGTGACCGACTCTCTTAGCTCACTTGTGTGAGTAGTTCAATTGTACTAGGTCGTTCACGAACTACCCAACTCTAATGCGTGTGACTATTTTTACTTTTCACGCATACATATACGATGTTTGAAAACAAATGTTTGCCAATGTATAAGCGGTTTCAAACTACCACAAATTGTTAACTTTCCAGACACAGCTGAATTCTAAAAAAATCTTAGCAGCTTCAACGAGTATATATATAATCGTCTTCTAAATAGACGGAATGAAAAATTTTTATACAAAATTTTAATATTTCCATTACTTTTATCAAGGAACTTGTTAAGGATCATGTAATAATATTTTCAAAGAGGCCTAGTTTTTACCATCACCTCTATGCTTGTAATAAAGCTGTAAAAATCCGTTTCAAATAAAATTCTATAACTTTTTCCACAAGTTTTATTAATTTGATTTATTTTTGTTTTTAATTAGAAAATGCTTTGATGATTATGTACAAATGTGCGAGATTATTTGTGGATAAAACGATATCAAAATATAGCTGAACGACAGCGCCTTAAAACAGACACTTCGATTTCTGTAGATCTTGAAGGCCTGACCCCATAGCCATGACTTAACGTATCTGGCGGCTTGGTCCACTTGACGAAATACGTTTTATAAACTACAGCTTGTATTTTTGGTTTCAGCTTACGATATTTGCCACGAAACGGTCGAAGTAGCCAATAAAAGTTCTCTAAGCGTGGGCATTTACGACGCCTAGCTGTCTTCAGTTGTAGAGCATTGTTGTTGTTGTTGTTTTCACTATCCACAAAAGAACCATAATTGTGTAAAGCTACCTTATATTGTAGGGAAGACTTTAATATGGAACCAGATATGGTTTGTATATCTTGAGTTTTCAAATCTTTCAGGCATTCTTCTTTCTCTTTCTGTTTAATGGGGCTTTTCATTTTAGTAGCTGAGACATCTTGTGGGGCTTTACATATTTTAGTGCATGTTTCATAAATCTCCACTTCTTGTTCGTTGGCTTGCCAACAATATGGCAATTTCAGACAATTCAGCTTAGATTGCGTCTTTAGCGATTTAGCGTCAACATCGCTTTGATCTTCTGGTTCTTCACGTATGGGAGCAATACGTGCAATACGATTTTGCTTGCTTCTTAAATAACGGCATAGTTTTCTGTTATTGCCGCAGTGTGGCGTTTCTGGTAATATTTTTTCTTGATGCTCTTTTAAAGCCCGAAATTCTTTACGCCGCGCAGCTGCTAGTGTCATTTGATTTTTGCTTTCCGGCTCCTTAATATCGTCTGGCATTTTAACCAAAATATAATGATCATTTACTAAGCAAATATCGGAAACTTTTGAAGGCTTCTGTAATTGAACAGGCTTAAAAAAATCATTTACTTGGCCATTTTGATAAATTCGATAATCTTTTGGTTCTCTCACTTCATTATAGTAGGCCGCCTCTAAATCATTAGCTACTCGTATTATGTCTGTTTCCTGGCTTTTTGACTTGGCCTTTTTATCTTCCGACAGCTCTTCTTCCGTTTCAATTACAACAACAGGTGTCTTCTGTCTTACCAAGTGTTTTGATTTTAATTCTCGTGTCGCATGTTTCTTTTCTTGATTTTTTGTTTGAACTTCTATTGATTTTATTCTACACCCATCTGCAGGAGGAGTATGAGTCAAAGGCTCAGTTGATTGTGCTTCTTTATTTGTTTTACGAAATATTTGTAAATATTGTCCTTGTTGATGTGGTTGGTATTGTTGTTGTTGTTGTTGTTGCAATTGTTGTTCTGTTGCTATTGACATATTTTTTGTTACCCCCGAAAGCCAGTTGTCTAAAATAGAAAAAACGTAAAATACAAATAAAATAAAAATAAAATATAAAAGAAATAAAATAGACATTAGAAGTTTAACACAATTAGTGATGGGAAAATAATTATATGTATGTATGTATGTATGTATGTATGTTTGTATGTACATAGTTATAAATGAATTATCTGCCTTATTCTGTATTAGACTGTTGTATAAAATTAGACATTAGACAGAAAATTAATAATTTATGACATAAGTTGAATAAATGTGCATAGTTTTTGCTTACAATTAGAGTTAAAAGTGTAAAAACATACGTCGTAATTCACTTATTATTATTATTGTTAAAAGGTATTGTAGCCCTTCGTCCCTTTGACCTATTGTATAGTCCTTGACTTGTATAAGGTTTTCCTATAATATCGTTTCAATTTTGTTGCCCTGATGAACTTCAGGATGTAAGTTGGTGCCAGTAGTGGTAGTTTTCTGCTTAATATGAGCCTCTGTCTAAAATTTTAGTGCTGCACAATCACCAAGGGTATGGACTACACACTAGATACGATATTACACGTATTTTTTCAAATATTCATCTAGCGTTCAACGTCCAGTCAATAGGTCGGGCTCAAGTTATTCTTGGTAGTCTGATGCAAAACTAAAATATTTTTTTATCATAGTCGACCTGCAACAGTGTGGACTTGCGCAAACCTATTTGGTTTGAGAAAACTAAACACCTCTCCGCCTATCGATTCATTATCATTCATGACATTTTTCTGTGAACCTTTAGGTGTATATGATAACCTTATACTCAAAATAAAATGGATCGTAAAATTCGGCACATGTTACATTTATTATCGTTTAATGGCCAAGCCTTAAATGAAAAATCTGTACCAAATAAAAATAAGAAAGGCGAAATGATAACCACTACTAAAGCTCAGCTCTCCGGGTAGAAAGAACATTTATTTAGACAATGATTATCTATAAAGCTCGTATTGAATTAACGTTCGAATATGCCATGATTTCGCTGTCTATAACAACAACTTCACCCTCAAAGGTAGAAATAAGTGATGCCATAAAATCTTTGAAATTAATTAAAGCTGAAGGTATTGACAACACCCCTGCAGAGACTTCTAAAGCTTGTTCCAAATATGTATGTGCGCTTCTTCACGCACTTTTAAATGAAATATGGGATAAAGGGTGATACTAAACCTAATAATATTGTCACGTTTTAATCTTTTTAAAACGTTTGAGTTCGTTTATATTGCGTTAAAATAAAATTAAACACTACTTCTTTAGTAGTTTAACAATTTATCAATTTTTTTATTAATTCCACTGTAACTTTTCTGCACTTTGTCTTAATACAGCAAATTCGCTTTTACAACACTTTTTATTTGCGCCTAAACAGACTTTACTTATTGACAGCCAAATAATCACTAAACTCACCAGCCGCAATTCGCCACCTTTTATAGTATTTCATTATCAATTTCGAATGTTCTTGTAGTTGCTAAAAATTTCGATATATTTACGGTAAATTCAAATGTAAAACCAAAATATCCCAAAAAGAATCGAGCTGTCAACTCCGTTACGCATGCAGGCGGCAGTACTCTTAAATTAGTAAAGGTAATTATGGCAACGATGGTAAGCCCCGACACAAACCAATAAAGTCCATAGCTAAAAATCCCACAATAAATCTTTGATGTGGTGGTTTTCATTTTCGTAACAATATGTTAAGTAGCACCATAACTAAATTACCTAAAAAGAGCGAGAAATCCAACTGTGATAATTAGAAAGACATAATAGTACTTCTAGCAGTGATAAAAATAATAATGAAAGTGTTATTGGTGAGCATAATGCTGCACTCTAATAAAAACATTAGATTAGATAATTATTTAATTATTGTTCATGTTTATACATGTTGTTTGTCAATTATAAGAAGGTTTTTGACCCGATAAAGAGAGAGTGCATCTGGACTGAATTGCTAAATTTTGCAGTGCCCGCTAAAATAACCTGGATGATATGAACACTTTTAAATCCACTGTGATACATAATAGTCGACACTGAAGCATTTAGAACCACATCTAGCGTAAGGCAGGGATGTTTTTTATCACCTCTTCTAATTCCAATTGTATTTGAAGCAGTGAATTATCTGGGTTCCTGTAAATCCTGCTATATATAGAGAATCGTTGGATTATGCTGACGATAAATGTGAACTTTCCTACAGGCGTGATGGCATATCGGGTGTATTTTAAAAGCTTTCAGATTTGAATTAAAAAAAAAACGCAAAAGTTAGAGAAATGTATGAAATCTTAATTTGAGTCGATGGAACGATCTATATAATTCAATGTTTAAAGATGATTTCATATAACTGTTCATACGCTGGGTCCAATTTTAGCATATTCTCTCTAACATATCGGCCGAAATCTTAGAATAAATTCTTCAATATTAACCTCCAATTCATCAACCGAGCCCTAACATAGCCCCACAAAGAAATAGTCTAAAGGTGTTAAATCGCACAATAATAGGCGGCCAAATGATCGGCCCCAAACGTGAAATTAACTATTCATCGAACTTGCCTTTCAATTGGGCCACTGTTTCGTGCTGTATGGTGTCTGACACCGTCTTGTTAAAACCACAAAAAAAAAATTGTAATCATCGCACAGTAGCTCATAATCTACACTAAACAGTGCATTTTTCGCAATGCATTGTCAGTTCTTGCAATGCTTCTGGCTGCCCTTCAGACCAAATACGGTAATTCAGTTTCCTTACACATTAAGCCAAAAATGAGCTTCTTTGCTAAAGATAATTTGTCTAGTTTGAATACTTCTCACACTGCACGAATTTTGATAACAAAATTCAATTACTTAGAAACGCTTGTAAGTCGATTTATGGTTAAATTATAGACCAAACTGAACATGTTTGACAATAACATGTTACACGAAAGCAGCTGAGCTACTAAAAACAGTGTTGCCAAAAGGAAAGTTGTTAAAAAAGATCATGCAATACAAAAGCCAGTAAATCAGCTAAAGTCGGCCCGAACATTAATATTAGTAAGACAAAGGAAATAGGATTACATACATACATTACATAGGATACATAGCCAATCACTATTCACAATCAAATATTAAAAAACTTTCGAAAATTTCAATATTTGGAAGACATGATTAATACAATCGAAACGAGAATAGGGAAAGCTAGAAAGAAGTTAATTTGCATAATTGGTTATAATGTGGCGTTCAATAATACAATACACCATGGAACCAAAGCCAAATATAAGTATAGTATTTACCGTCTGTGTTCTGTAAGTCTTACCATATGACTGCGAAACATAGCTTGTGTCAGAGGAAATCAAGCGAAGAATGGTATAGTTTTCCGAATATTTTCGCCTTATAGAGTATCAAATAACCAGTTACTTGAAACGATCAAAATTAATAACATAAGTAGTGAAATACGAAGAAGAAAGTTTGTTTGGATTGAGTATACCTTACTTCGGAAAGGTAATAACATTTGCAAAAGAGCCTTAAAGTATAACCCTCATGGTCTTCTGATGCCATTCTACCTTAAATAAAATCAACAATTTGCTAAATTTCAGAAACAGAAAGTTTCGTATTCTATTAAAGTTGAACGTTATTGCAGAAGGACACTTCAGACAGATAACTCTTATTGAGAGGCTGGGACCATCATGAAGTAGCTTGGAAATTATTTTCAAGCTAAGCTTATTGTTGTTATTGAAAACTAAATCGCTGTCGTCTCGGAAAAACTTCTCTTCTTTTAAGGCGCTCCAACTTTGAAGCCGATTTTGTATTTCTTTAAAGGAAATGATTCGGTGACATGTTAAAAGATAAACTCATACCTATTTATTCTGAAAATGTAGGCCGTAAATCGAAACACCTTTAAACAAGATGAATGAATTTTTTAAAAACATGGAATATCCACTATTTTTTAAACATAGAACGAGCTAATTTGCGCCTAAAGCGAATGTGTTCCATAAAACAAACAGGCCGTTATAGCGAAATGCCATGTAAAAAAAGCCCGTATAAAGAGGTGTGAGCTTATATTGTATCCGTCACAATAGCCGACGGAGCAATGTTCGGAGAATACGCCAAATGCGGCCTTTAGTCGTTTCTAATAATTGCTTTGAACTTTTTAGACATGAGGTCGAGTGTTAGCATGCGTTCTTGTCCTCAAAAAATGAGCAGCTTTCTGGCACATAATCTACATGTTATAAAAAAGATAAGAGAGGTTATAGCTAAAGTTTATCAATATTTTGAATAAATTTAGGTTGTACCAATGTTTCACAACAAAAGCCCAAACAAAAGACCCGTTTTTAAGCTATACACTCAATAAAATAATAAATAATAAAAGTTGAAGAAATCATTACATTTATATCGTATTTCGAAAAATCATGTCTGTATTTATATTTCGGCCGTTTTTCTCATAATGATTGAACGTAGCAATAGCAGTTTTCTTCGATCACCAAGTTTTAGCAGCTCATAGTACACAATGACGCCTTGATCCCACCAAAAATGCAAAATTGCATTATAAATACTAAAACAACGTGATTGTATAACCAAACAAAAAATATTGTCGACTTGAATGAAATTTGGAAGCATTTATAAAACCCAAAAAAAACCCATAAAAAACCAATAAAACCCGGTGGTTGGACTTTCTGCCAACCCTGCTTGAGAGGTGGGGAAAATATTGTAAGCAGTGATGGACAATATTTTTATTAATCATATTATTATATTATTATCTTTTAAATAAAACCCACCCGGGTTTTTTAAATATACCCAATTATACCCGAGTAGGTTTTATTGGGTTACCCAGTGGGTAGCAATCAGAGTTTGCTAGAACTAAAAAGCGTTTTAGATTTGAACACCATACATCGTGAAATGGCAAGTCTAGGTGTTTTTGTTGGCACAGTGACCACGCTTTGGAAAACAGTAAGCCACAACTGGCTCCAAAAAACCAGCCCGGACTAAGAAAATATTTTTAGTATGTTTTCATAGAACTTAAATCCGATTTAAAATATAACCTCTTGAGACCTAAACATGAAACGATTGTGATAACGGCTTATTTTTGTATATATCTTTTCTTTTAGGTCATTATTAAAGCACTTGTTTTTATTGAAACAAAATTAAATTCTCTAATTATACAAAAAAAAATATATATGTCGAAAGCTTTGGTGAAAAAGCCATTTGCCGATAGTTTTTGAAACCATAGAGTTTTTGAAACCCTACGCCAAGAAACACAAGTCTAGCAGATTCCAAATAATGTCACTACTTGTAACAAATAAAAACAAATAAACCAAATCTTGATTAAACGAATTTTTTTGCTTCAAATTAAAACCTTTTTTTTGATTTGGTTTAATTAAGTCATATTATTAATTTATTACATGAATGTAAAAAATTTACTTTAATAATTAATTAAATTTAATTTATTATTCATTTATTTTACACAATTACATTGCAAAAACACGCAATTATTAATTGTTTAACTAAATGAAAAATAGAAAGTGCTACAAACAAAACAAAGTGTTATGCGGTTCTTGCATTAGTTTCCACTTCTAATGAAATACAAAGAATTTGTTGTTGTTTATTTGCACAAACGGAAATTATATTCTGTATTTGATTATTAAACTTACACGAACTTGAATTATTTCCGCACAAAATTTAAATTTAACGACATCTTTCCGTTACTTATTACTCACACCGCCAGCACTCATCGAAATAATCACTTCACTATATAACAAAAATTTAAAAAAAGAAATACTTGTCTTAAAGAAGCATACTTTTAGGCTTATGCTTATTTCGTTTTGTTACACTCGATTTTATTCTCTGTTCGTAATTTGGTTTTTTAGACAATGCAGAGTAAAAAAAAATTATTATTCAAAATATTTCGTTAAATTTTTTTATAACAAAAAAAAAAAACATCTTAATGTGAGAAAACACGGCATACAACTAAATTGAAAACGAAAATACAGCCCTTGCGATGTCTGAAGATTGAGTGGCAAGCAGTGCTGCAGGCAAAATCAACAACAAACTCTGTTTTTTTTTTTGTTTGTAAACGAAACAAAGGAGCGATATATGTGTGTGGAAGCGAAATTGAGTGTTTATATGATTGTGTTTGATATGGTTTAAATGCATAAACATTGAAAATGGTATATACTTTTAGGCGGCAGATTATAATAACATTCTACACTAAGGTTACAAAAGTTTGTTTTGATGTTTGTTTACCTTGATTTACATACTAACGGTACAAACAGGTAGAGTTATATGTATACGTAGTGGTACTAAATATGTACACAAAAATGTATTTTCTTATAAATATTTATTTTTTTATAATAATAACAATAATATAGCAGAGAATGTACATTTTGTACATACATACATACATACATACTATTTATTTAATGAAATGAAATTATTTTAATGTTTGGATAATTATTACAACCTGTCGTTATCCTTCAAAATTTATTGTATTTTTCTTACTTTTTAAGCGACACTACGATAGATAGCAAATACTCCTAATGCCGATATTAATAATTTATTTCGATTGCTTTATCTGAAAGGTACATACAGTGATAACAACGTATAAGCGGACAAGTTTTTTTTCTTATAGATAAGGCTTCTAAACGTAAAACATATAATAAATATATAGACGTCTTGTAAAAATTAACTTATTTTTTTAAACTTAAGACACAATCAGTAGCCAGATATTCAATTGACAAAAAAAGTACATTGGGGAGAAATGAGCAGCACATTTAATAAAAAAAGTAAATTATTTTTTAAATCAAAGCGCCTTAAAAATTCATTAAATAAAATGGAATAACAATTAATACATCAAAGAATATAAAAATGCGATTATTTGCAATAGTAATTCTATCATATACTGAGTCAGAGTGCACTTAGTACGATTATATTGAGGTAAATATTGTCCAAAAAAAGCGTAACCACTATTTTGTATAAACATATAATGGAAACATTTCTTTTCATATCCACATTTCTTAAAATAAGAGCTAAACAAAAAATAGTGTAAAAAATTATAAGATATTTGAATATATATAAAAATTTGGAAAATAAATATAAAAAACAAATATTTCTATAAAATAGTAATTACGCTTTTTCCGCCTAATATTTTCCTCAATGTGACCGTACCTGTAGTTAACTTTTTAGACAATTTGATTTTATCACACATAAGTTACTCCATCAATCTCAGATTAATAAAAGTCAGAAAAAAGGTGTCACATGGGCTTTAAAAAGGCGTCGTCAATGTATATTTTATCGGGATGTTCCAAACTACTTTTTTTTCTGGAGTAAAATAAGAAGTACAAAGCAGTACATTGACTAAAAAAAGTACGTCTACTGTTGAAAAAAGTACGTCTGTAAAGTTAACTATACTAAAGTGCAATCAGTAATTTATATTTATAATACAATTTTGGACTCCTGGTGGTAGCAAGGCGGTATTGTGTTCTATGAGCTGCTAAAATTCATTGATCGGAGCAGACTGCAATTACTTTGTTTAAACCATGCTTTCCTCCGTTAAGTTGTCTATTAGACAAAAGTACTTATAGAACGTTGATAGATCCTGAACAGAGGGGATTCTTGCTTCATTGCTAGACTCACTTGGCTTAGAATTAAACACAGGCGTCACAATCAGTTGTTTAAATTGGATAATGGGAGCATCTCCTCTACTGTGTCTATTCTCAGTGGACATTGCGTTATGAATGGGCACACGCAAAGGTTGCGCCTAACGGCGAATGACTTCTTTCGAGGTTGTAGATCGACTGAGGAAGAGGAGAGTGTGGCCCACTTCATTTGCCAGTGTCAGTCTCCAGCTAGACGTAGATTGGTTACACTTTGCTCGCTCTTTCTCGATAGCTTAGCGTAACTATCGACCATTGATATCAGGCTAACAGCCAGGCTCATTAGACGGTCGGGCTGGTTTCCGACTTGATTTACGGCATTGTGCTTCTATGTGAGACCAACAAGCCAGAGACAATTGACGCTTTAAAGGACAATATTCGTGAAGACATTGGTGAAATACAACTGCACACAATCGAGGCAGCCATTTGACAGTGAAAAAAATCAATTAGTCTCATTGAAAGCGACCTACAAACGCCGGCACCGAACGGCAGATATATTAGTTAGTGAAGATTTTCACAGCGTAAATACACATAACCAGTCGCTAACGCTGTGCGGTGATATCGCTGTTGAACATTTTCAGATAGTGTGGCCTAGGATTGAACCGACGACTTCATGGTTGGATGATGGGTGTCTTACCTAACATACCACAGTGACACACATACTATTAAATACGTAGTGCATGAATTTACATACAGTGCTGTTCGAAACCTAAGCAACTTTTCTTGTCGAGACGAATAAAGACTCGTATATTACCAATTGATTTATTCAAAGTAAAACATTTAATTTTTGTTATCTTAGGCACCTAAATTATAACTATAATAACAAACTACCACGTGATACAACAACAAAAACGAAATTAGCTCCTTCAGTAGCTGTTCGAGACTTAAGCAACTTTCAGTACTTTATTTTTATGGCCTTCGCACACCGTTTTCGCATAGTTTTTATGATATTTGTTAGAAATATTGTTAGTATTGATTGCCACTTTAATTTTAAGCTTTCTGTCAGCATCTGCTTATTTTTAAAACGACGTCATCCAGCTCTGTGCTTCAAGAATTAAGAACAATTTTATTTAAATAAAAGAACCGGTTAACCGTTCATTTGAATAATTATTAACCGAAAACTGATTTTTTTCAAATTGTAACTTTTCAAACTATTCGAAAACCGATTTTTGAAAACAGTCAAATAATCGATCTCCCTAGTAAACGCACACATCTTGACTGTGATATAAAGGTACAAAATATAACTATATTAGCTATGATATGATATGATAATGAAACTAATTTCATACGTTTTATGTACCACTACTGATTCATTGAGCGTAATAAGGTGGTACAAAAAAATAAATGTGTATCACATGTGATACATTGGACAAGGAATCTGGTAATATTCGAAAAGTAAATGTAAAGCTAGTTTAGGAAAATAGATAATAGAAAAGATTACGATCCGTAATTATTCCGAACTTATAGAAATATCTGCGCGGAGTCTAGAACCTTATGTAATTGAACGTCTATGGAAGGAATTGACTAGGATGGTTCATTTAAAAAAGGTCAACATCCTTGTTCAGTTAAATGTGATATTATTAGAAATATTGAACTCCATAGTGGCGGAAGCATGTCAAAATTAATTTTAATACGCTTACTGACTGTGCTAGAATGCAACGGCTAAACCATTTATTACTGATTGATTGACTATTGATATCTCAGTAATTCAAAAGTTGTTTTGATCGATTATGCGTTGAGTTTAAAAACATTAGTGATTTTTGTTCTTGTATTAAAACTAATAGTTATTAGATTTGTTCAATAACATTACTTGCAGAAACTTGCAACGAGAGAGTAAAAAAAATGTTTTCACAATTTCTCTGAAAAATGCTCAAAAGTAAATGAACACTTTACCAGCCACAATTTGCAAGCTAAAATAGGGCTGTAATATATAAGTTTGTAGATTCTTTTTCGAAGAATATTTTGCATTCTTTCATTATGTTAAAATTCATAGCCAACGTTCGTCGAGCTCGCACTCAGTATTCAACCATTTCAGCATCGTTATCACTCTCTGAATCACTCGATGAATCAATAAATAATCCTGATGTACTACATCCCGCGTTATTTATTTCAGTATCTTTAGACATCGTCTTTTGGTGCTGTGGATCCTATTTTAATCACAACATTGTTTTCTATACATTTTATCGCTTTAAATATTTACTTTTACTTACAATTTCTTTAATTTCGAAAAAAAAAATATTTTTGTTTTCTATACATTTTATCGCTTTAAATATTTACTTTTACTTACAATTTCTTAAATTTCGAAAAAAAAAATATTTTCAAGTTAATTTTTTCAGAAAACTTGATTTGTATCAATTTGATATATAAACATAAACACAAAACAGATGTTTGAATAATTCTTGGAGGTATAAATTTTACCAGCAAGAATTTGCAAGAATTTTTTGCAATTTCTTACTCTCTTCTGACGCTCTGTCGTTGCAAATTTTTTGAGTTAATGAACACTCTTCCAATAACAATAGTCACAAATTCGTAACAATTTTTAGTTATTGAACAGACTTATTATTGGATGAATTGTTATTTTTCTTATTATTTATAAGGACACATGTCTGAAGTTTAAATAAAATCCAGAAAAACCTATACATTTATTAATAGACGACTTATCTATGAGAAGGATACTTGTCCGATTATGCGTTGCAGTCACTGTATGTTACAGTTCATATGTACATAAATATTAATTTGTGTGTGTGTGTGTGTGTGTGTGTTAATACGAAAAAAACATTTGAACTTGTCATTTGTTTTGTTGATTGTTTGCTTTTTTGGTAGCGAATAATAAGTAAAATTCAATAATCGATGTTCGTCGCACGGTAGTCGATTAAATCAACTTTTACATTACGGCGTATAGTAAACAAATACATTCGTTTGTAGATATGTACGAGTATGTGTAGTAAATGCATTTGATGAAAATATATATAGAATTTAATGCTATTGAGTTATAAATAATAGGTGTTCGTAGAGAAACGAGCTTTATTATGCGAAATATGTATGTGCCGTTTTGATCGATAACATTTTGCACTTTTTGGGATAAAGTTATTATTCTATCAGTGTAAAACTTCTGTATTTTTGTAGCAAAAAACTGTTCACTTCTACGGAATTTAAATTTCGACAGTGATCGAAACAAGTGAATATGAATGGAATGCTTTAAAACTTCCCAGCCAAACTCTCTCAGTTCCTGGCGGGTCACCATAGATGTGTGTGGTCTAACGTTGTCATTATGGAACACGATATCTTTTCTGTTGATCAATTAGTGCAGTTTTAATTGAATTGCTTGCTTCAATCTCGTTAATTGTTGACAGTAGAAATCAGAATTAATCTTTTGATTAGGTCGTAAAAGCTTATAATAAACAATTCTCTCCCAATGTCACCAGACACACGGCACCAGGGCTGCCAGATACTTTTTGTCATCCTCCTCAAATTTAGGGAAAAAAAATTCCTAAGATATCCGCTCTAAAACGAAAAAATCTCAAAATAAATTCCTTTAAACAAAATAGTACTTTTAAACGATTAATTTTTAATATATTTCTGTACTATGTAGCAATGAAGATCATTTTATGTCATAAATATACATTTTTACATTTATAAGTATATACAAAGTTCCAGATGTACATATGTATTTCAACTATCCATTAGCTTATAAAGAGAATTTATGGGCGTATATGAAGTACACATTTTGAAAAAAGAAAGAAAAAAACCTTCTGGATAATATGTGCAAACATACCACTCAATATTACCAAGAATCCTGTCATTCTATGAGAAGATTTCAAGCTATTATAGACGCTAAAAACAATACTAAATCTCGACCTAGGGCCTATTTAAAAAAGTACTTTGAATTTGTTAAATTAAATAAAAATAAAAATTTATAGAAAAAGGAAGGAGACTTCTCTCAATCGAAACCGCTACACCCGGTTCTATTTTTTAAACTCATTGAAAGGAACCTACAGTTTAAGGCCAGCTCCTAACAGCAGATGCTTTAATTAGAGAAAATTAAATTAAATACCCATAAACAGTCGCTAGCAATGTTATGAGGTGATACTGCTGTTAAAATTTGTCAGATTGTCCGTCCAGGTATTGCACCGAGGTAGTGTTGGTAGGCGGCTGTTTTTTTGTCTACCATACCATAGTATCACACAAAACTGCCACGCGAGTCCGTTAGCAAAGCACGACCTTGTTAGCCGCACTAAGTTGTAGAGAATAGCCAAAACACTCTTCGACTAACCGCGATTTCAGCGAACAAAAATCCTCACTCTGGCTGACTATCCGAAAATATGATTATGTGCGCATCTCTGATGCCCCTCTGTAATTGTGTGAATTCCAGCTTGAAAGACACTTGACCATAGGTACGGAAATCTTTGTATTTGGTCCAAAGACTCTCGCTGCAACAACCGTATCAGTCTTCGATCCATCCGTGAACCACTTTAGACTTCTGAGATTCACACAAGGCCCCGAAACTTATTTTACGCGATCAGGGAACATCTCCGAGAACTAGTTTAGGATTCATATAGTCCGTAATCGAACACACGTTCAAGGCACTCATGCTTCTTCACAAAGGTGTGCAGGGGTATAAACCCCATTATGGCCTCAATGTTTTCAATTTGACAGCCTAGCATGGCTCCAGTTATAGCCACACAAGCTTGTCTCTAAAGATCACCCAATAGTTTCCTAGCAACCACCTACCTGTTCAACCTTAGGTCACCAAACAAGGGATGCCTATATAATGATCGGCCTTATAATCAGCCAATCTTAGAGCGAATTAATGTTATGTACGTGTAGCTACACATATTATACTCTTATAGGTGCTATTTACTTTTCGCTCAATGTTTTTTTCTCTTTTTTTTTGTTATATCGCCGTTGATTGTATTTTTGGTTTTTGGACAAGACAAATTTTTATTTTATTTGTGCGTGGAAAACCATATGCGGTGAATCGAAACTAACTTTTAATAGAAAGGGGTTCTCAATGTTTGTTTAGTTTTTTAGTTCTTTTTAGATCACGGCCCAATGATAACAAAATGTTATCATGTCCATGTAACATGGACTGCAGTATACAGAATGATCTTTGTGTTTAACAAAATTGTCAAACTTTTTGGAAACAAAATTTCTCCTAATTTGCCAAATCTGCTCTGCAGGGCCCTATCTTTCTAGATGTCAATCCTCTCCACTATCTATCATCTTTTTTGCACACTATTTTCGTACATGAACTCCTTTTTTCATGTGGTACCTAAACATCGTGTTTCTTTATGTACAAAATGGTTGATAACTGTTTCTTGATGAATGCCTCCTAGTTTCCTAGCAATGCCACGACTTTTTTAACGATTGGTCGACCAGAGCGAAGTGCATTTTTAACGTCAAACCATTATGCTACTGTTGCTCTAGTTACAACATCGTTTCTTAAACTTCACACAATTTTTCAGCGGGAGATTGTCGCATGTTTGGTAAATTTGTGCGACCATTTTTAGTTAAATTTTTAACCCAACTTAACCGAGTACCTTATATATTTGAACAAGCGAAAAATCATATAAAAATACAAGAAAAGTTGTCTTCACTATGTTTAGACTTTCGTATATTTTCATGTCAGGAAAGTCTTTTAAACTCTGCCTTAATATTAAAAACTTCATCATCATACATCACACTATTCAAAACTGTAGCTGTCCATCAAAACAAAAACAACCAAAGTTCATTAAAAACGTTTTTCAATGTTAACTCCCTCTTAGACAAAAAGCAAAAACTAAGAAAAAAAAGTTTTGTTACCAAAATAAATAAATTATTGTTGCCACAATACGAACGAGCAATACGAATCACGATAAACATTTCAACAATATGTCTATATTTGCTATAAATCAGTGTTCAGCCCACGTTGCCTTAGGGCGCTCATATGTGTGTGTCTGTGCTTGTAAGAATACCACAAAAGAAAGCAAAAATCTTCTTTTACGCACTCTTTGTGCCGACTACTGCTATAAATACTTTCATGCAATCTTTATTGCATATTAAAGAATACATAAAAGAACATACAAAAGAAAGGAGTGAAAGGGCCAACAAAATTATTATTTAATTGCCAAACTATGAAGAAAAACTTGTCGGCTATTTTTCTTTTTCTACTTTAATAAAATGAAAAACCTTTTTCCAATCTTCCTTGTAAAGCTGAAAAAGTGAGGTGCATTAAAATGTTTAGACAGCCATTAGTGCACAATAATATTGGTAAAGAGCTAATCATTAATTACTTATAGAAAATTTTACATACAGTTTGTCAAAAAAATCGTTTTACATAGTGAAAAGGTTTTCTTTTCAACTTTTATCATTAAACAACAAATTTTTTGATTTATTTTTTTCAATATTTTTTTATTAATTCAAAATAATCTGATTATTAACTAACAAATAATATGTATTTACAATTTATGTTTTTTTTTAATCTGGTAGGTTTTGCTGTCCAAATAATTTTTTATTATATTGTTTCATTAGTCAAGTTACTATTGTAACTTTTAAAAAAAGTTTTTATTTTTATTATCAAATAAATGCTGAATATACTTCACAGTAGAACAGTGTCGAATGTAAATTAGTTAGTTTGCCAGTCCGGAAAACGGTCAAGCATTATTTGAAATATTCTCAATATGAAGACAAACTATGTAAAAATTTAAAAAAAAATTACCATAGGTCCCACGTAATAATTAAAAGAAAACAGAAAGCGTGTTACGAAGAAAAGTGAACAAAAATTCATTGGTATCCACAAGAACACTTTCTGGTGAGTTCGGAGACGAATGTTCCGTGACAGTTTCACACGAAACGGTAAGGCAAGTCTTGGAAAAGAATGACTGTTTTATATAGAGAAGCGCTAAAAAACCACTGCTTACAATTCGACACAAAGAAAGGCGAGTGTCTTTTGCTGTATCGCTTATTTTCAAACTTGAGAACTGACTGGGATCAAACTATATTTTGTGACGAAACCATAAAAGTGTTTCTTTGTAATGACGGTCCTAATGAAGTATGGAAGAAACCTCTTAAAACGTTGAAAAGTCGAAACACAATTCAAACTGTAAAATATGAAAAGTTTCGGTAATGGTTCGGGGGTGCACGTCTACTAAGGAAGTAGGAGAAATTTGTTTCATTAAGAACAATATTGAGGCGAATTAATACCTGGACATATTAAAGTGGAATTTAATTTACAGTGCTAAAAAATTGGCTCTATCAGGATAATAACCTAAAAAAGGCTCTTTTCATAAGAACTTGTCTTCTTTATGACTGTCGCAAAGTACTGGACACTTATGCTCAGAGTCCAGACTTAAACTCAATTGAGAATTTAAGAACTTATCTTAAAAGAAGTACTGCCAAGAGGCTTTTCAAAAACCAAGATGAAGAAGGAGCTGTAATTATGGAAGAATGGGATAAATTTCCAACTGAATATGTGCAAAAATTTATTTCTTCCCTGAAAAGGTGTCTCTAAACTGTAATTGATGCCAAGGTTGGCTATACAAAATATTGATTATCTTGCAACTCAATATTTTCATCCCATTTAGCATGTAAAATCATTATCTTGGCAACAAAATTTTAGGGTTTATGTTTTGTTTTTTATCTTATTTTTCAATTAAAATTTATTGTTTATTTCTTTATTTTTTGTTGTTATTTGTTAGCTAATATCTAGATGAAATTGAATTGACAAAAAAAAATTTTTTTTAATGAAACATAAAACCTATTCTTTTTAATGATAAAAGTCAAATCCAATTCTTTTTTCTCTATGTAAAAAGTTTTTCTTGACAAACTGTATATTGAATGTACATATAGATATCATATAATATAAATTTTTATGACGATAACAACTAAGAAATTAAAAGTCGGTCAAGCTCTACTACATGTTACCATTAACGACAAAGTACTTCTTGAAGTTGTAAGTTCTTTGCAGAATGATGGAAACAATAATGGACCGATAATCTAATCTATGTACGTATATCTTGTTCAAGATCGATATAAAATTCAACCAAATGTCAAAACGGCTCAAAAATTTAGTTTTATTATTATTAATTCCTTTTAATGATGCTTAAATACAGCTCAAAATCAGCCTTGAGGTAGCAGTTTCTTTCTCCATCAGTCTTATCTAAGTATGGGCTAGTCTTCCGATTCTCTAGCTTCTCTTATATGGCCAATCTCTCGGGTTTTTGCAGGGTGTAATCAACCCATCTCCATTTCCATCCCATAATTTCATAGACATATTATTAAAACTTGGTATGATCTTACTAATAAGAAAAAGTTGATATATTATATCTGGCATAAATATTCTCAGATTGCGCTGTAGACTACGGCTGATAAATGCCTTATTGGAATTGACATCCCTAATTGCTGTGCTTCACGCTTGTAGCCATAAAAAAGTGTAGACTTTACGAGTTGAAGATGTTAATTTTTTTTATGTTTGGGAAGGTACAATGTGGAGATCGTTGTATAATATGTAATCGGCCAAAAGATTTATTATTTTTATTTATGTTCAATCTGTTTCAAACATTAGCACTCGAAAACAATGTCGAGATAACAATTTGAATTTGAAGGCTTGCTGCATAACTAGTGTTAATATACATAGTTTTCCTTTTGACGATGTTTATCTGTAAGAGGTGTAGAGTTCTTCCTGTACAAAATTCAGCCTCTTCTGCATGTCGTAATGTCGAAGTCTTTCAGCCTTGTGTTAAGTCCCCAGGTTATATAACTTGGTGGGGATAAAGCACACACAGTCAAAGACAAATGTGAACACAGTCTTGTCTAACACCATTTTGGTCGGCCGACGCTGCCATTATGTGGGGTACAACAGCTGTCTCTTGAGAACAGTGCCATTATTATGTTGATTATTTTTCCAGGCATACCCCTGCAAGTCAATGCGTTCCAAATAGGCGATTGTGTAAAAAAACCTTTTCGATATCAATAAAAACTGGATAAAGTGGCGAACGAAACTCATCGGATTGCTCAGTCATGATCTTGAAGCTGTTTATATGATCATAATATAATCTACAATATAAAATCCAGCCTGTTCATCGCACAGCACCGATTTTAAAACCTCAAAAAGAAGTTTGTTCATAATTTTTTTTGCAATATTAATAAAAAAATACAAGATAAAAATACCTGGAAATCGATACGATTTTTCAGATAGGCGCTGCCGATCAGAACAAGGATCTGCTTTTGAAATATTATAAACACCTCTAAAATCTCGATTTACGGGTAAAAAAACGGTTTTTCGGACCTTCATAAGTGCATGAATAATAACTGCATATTACCCGATTTTAAATTTCTTTTCGGATTTGGAAAGAAGAGAAACAGGCCTTTTAAATGATATATATTAAAAAAAACTCCGGGCGGGTTTTACGTATTAGGAGCTTAAATTAATTCGGTCCTTGATAACTCAAAAAAGATAATAAATTAGCAAATTTACCAAAATAAAAAACTATAAAATCATTGCATACATCTTTTCCACATCTCTTAGCCAATTTCTGAATCCCGTTTCAGGAAACTTCTCGCCTTTTGAGGCGATCCAACTTTGAAGCCGATTTTGTATGTATTTATTGAAAATAAGTGATTCGGTGACATACTTAACGATATTGTATCCATCGAAATAGCCATTAGTCAGAGAAACCAACGTTCGGTGAATACAGCGGGTGCGGCATTTATTATTTCTGACAATTTTTTAGCAACTTTTATATAATATACACTTTGAAATAAAATACACCTCATAAGCGCCTTTAAAATTTATTGTAGGATTTTGGTATATTTGGTGTCACCCTGTCAATGTCGTACTTATTTGTGTATTTGGCAGCACTGCCAATTCGACTATCTTTGTGTGTTACATTTGAATTAACGATAATACTTCGAATGTTGTAGCAAGAACAAGAACATTCAGAAGTAATTTAAATTGTATATAAAAGGTGGCGTCTTATGCATGAGTAAATTTAGTTATCATCTTGCTGTCATAAATAAAAAAGTCGTGTTTAAGCGTAAATAAAAGTGTTGTATAAACGAATATTAAGTTGCCGTATAAAAGAAGATAGACTGTATAAAGATAAAGTGAGGAAATAAAAACTGTAAAACAACAACAACGTGGTGTTTATTTTATTTTGACGAAATTAGAAAGAACTCAAACGTTTTAAAAAAGTTAAAACGTAGCATTATTTTATCACGAAAAAACGAATACTTTTTTATAGAATCTTTGTTTTTTACATAATTTGAGTTCAAAAAAAGGATAAATATAAAAATTCATGGTACTTGATGAGCCAATGGATCCTGATTTTAGTATACTTTTTTAGAAACAATACATGTTTTATTACCATTTGAACGCTTGGTCGACAGTATAATGATTAATATAAAAAATTAAAATCTAAACTTTCTATAGAGTAGTTTTGATTTACCTGCCTTTAACTTACGTGCACATTACCTTTACCTGTTCAACATTATTGTGCTGTGTCCTTATTTCTATAAATTGAGTACAAAATTATTTTTTAAGTGCACATGAACTTATGTGTCTTATGTTTTTTAAACTTTTAAACCAGGGTTGGTTGCGTCTAAAAAAGGTAAATTTGACGTTACTTTAAAAAACGAATAAATTGCTTTGTTGTTCAAATTTATTTCTTAAAATAATTCTAGACTGCAAGGACCAAATGCTCATCATTTAATTTCGGATGTTTTGCTAGTCTGTAAAGCAGTAATCTTTAATTATTCACATACCTGCAAGACAAGGCAGATAAAGACATATAATTTAGCTTCACGTTTGGTTTATCTGTACAAAAGTTCTAACAAAAGTTAGTTGTAGTTGTAGTTGCAGGTAAGTCAAAACTACTGTAAAACTAGCTGAAATCCGGCGTGCTTCGCTATTCCTATTTTAATTATTATCTTAACTACTATCTTATTTATAATTTTTTACACTTTTTTTCCATTTTATCCCCTTTCGGCTTAAAACTTAACATTTAAGATAGCCTTCCAGAAAGACGTTGTTTCTTCTAAAAAAAACATTTGCTGTTTGGCTGCATACAATCTTCAAATAATTTTTATATAGTATATATATATAGATAGCTTTCACCCGGTGTTCGATACCCGTTTACATAATCTTTCCCGCTTTTTGGCTAATATAGATAGATAGCGAAGCTTTGATTGCTGTTTCTTCTTTAGTATGAATAATAGATGGCACGCTCATTTACCCAATATCTCCCATTTTTGTCTTATGATTTAGTCTATTTGTGTGGGAGGTACCATGCCCACTTGTCTTTATAAACTTCAGCATTAACCGTTCTCAAGATATACAAAAATTAATATTTACGTTTTATGGAAGGTACCATGCCCATTTATCCGATTCCGCACACTTTTTGGCTGATGATTTGTATTGGCTATCAAGCTATTTTGACTAAATTTAGATTCCGTTATTTTAACCATTTTGAAGATATAGACAAATAAATATTTGAAATGATGTAGCCGGATATACAAAGAGTTACTGTAAAAATTTCAAAAAAACCGATACAGCCGTTTAGCTGTCTATAAGACACAAATAATCAAATGTATGTATATATTTACAAACATATTTGTACAGGGTGGTCCAACCTAAAGGCACGATGTTAATTGTAAATGAAACAAAGATTTCAGAGAATTATCTTAATATGTTCTATGATCTATGATCTATGACCATTATGTGTGAAACAAAATATCGGCTAAATGTTCGCCACGGCTTCGGCGGCATACCTCTATTCGTCGGTCCATATTTTGAAAGGCTATGAGACATAATTGTGGTTTAATGACGTTATTGGCTTATTGACGCACACTTTTTGTTTTAAGTATCCCCAAAAATAGAAGTCCAACGGTGTCAAATCACATGATCGTGGCGGCTAATTAACATCGCCACGACATGAGATAACTTGGCCATTGAATTTGTCGCTCAAAAGAGCGATAGCTGTATGGCAAGTAGAACCTTCAAGTTAGAGCCACATATTTTCCAAGTCCATATCCTCATTTTCTGGCCACAAGAAGTCCACTATCACCTCGCAATAGCGAACACCATTCACGGTAACTGCTTGGCCGCACTCATTTTCGAACTATCGCGTACAACAGCAACGTTTTTCGCAGAAGGAACTCGGCGAGCATGAATAGGTGTTTCCATATTACCTAGAAGCCCGGGTTGATGAAATTTGTGTTCAAACCTGCCGATTGTGGATACATTTGGTAGATTATGCTGACCAAAAAAATCACGAAGTGCAAGAAGTAAAAGGCTTCAACAATCTTAACGCGCTGCTCAATTGCGTACCCCTCCATAACTGAATTTGTCAAACACTGAAACAAATAAATATCAAATTAAGTTGGGCAAAAAACTTGTTGTTAAGCTGTGACTCACCATTAACATCGTGCATAATGGTTGGACCACCCTATATAAGATTTAAATTTATGCGAAAACTCCCAATTTAAAAGCAGTTTGATGTTATGAGCAATATGAATAAAAAAGAATGTTTAGTTTTATTATTGGAAGAAAATAAGATACCTGTATAATAAGTACAACCACCACGTTGTGCTCACAAAGGGGCCTCACCGTACACGGGCAGGGGACACTTGTAAGTATTGTCGGGCAATAAAGGGTTAACTAATACACCAAATTTTATAAAAGTACCTAGCTTCTGTTCAAATCTTTAAGCCACGTTTAGATAAAATTTGTTTAAAAACTATTTTGTAGTCTAAGACAAATTTTACGAAAATTAATCCATAAATGGCTCTGTTACATAATCTTTAAACAATAAACGAAAAAACATAATTTGAATTCGTTAAAAATTGTAAAGTCTCTATATAATGATCAGTTCAAAACTGTCCCAAGCAATCTTATGTATATGATACATAAAAATATCGTATAGAGTTTAATACAGTCGAACTTAACTAACAATAAATATGTACATAAGTATGTTTATTTATGATATTTTATATGAATTTCTTTTATTATGCATATTTTGTAATTTAATTTGGTTTTCTTGTTTTTTAATATCGATTAGATAAAATACGCATACGCTCAACATGACATGATAAACGAAGTAGGTTAGCTTCGTTTTTATTGTTTGCAAAATTTAAAAATAAACAACAACAAAATACATATTTAAATTTGTATAATAAATTTTTTTCCTACATTTGAGAATTAGAACAGATTGTAATTGATTTTAACATTCTCGATTCAATTGAATGGTAAACAGTGGAAATAAACGTTTTATTTGATTTAAAATTTTTCAAATACAAATCCAAAGTATCGAATATTAAAAACAAAAATAACAAAAAAATACCAAAAAATACAAAAAAATAAATTTAAATCTCAAGGTCATATTAAAAATAAAAACAAAATCAACACAGCGAAATAGAAAGAAAGAAAGAAATAAAAAGAAAATAAAAAATACTCGTGAAATGATAAATGTAAATATTGATATTTAACACACACACACATATATATAATCACACCTACTCAAATAATCATAAGTGCGAGTGATTACCTACGCATATATAATATGTATGGTAGATATGTAACTACAGATATACACACTTTTGTTTGTAGCGTACAATCAAAGTGTATACGCATTGAAAGACTCGCATACACATAGGTAATAAAGGGTGGGCAAATTTGAGATTAGAAAGTAAATTGGCTTAAAAACACATTTTCTTTTACAAATTTAGTTTTATTCATATCAATATAAAATAGAAATATGGAAATTAATAATGAAATATGATGTCGGGCAAATGTCCATCTCTAGCACGTCGGCAGACGTCCGCTCTTTTCACAAAATTTTGAAGCACATTTTGCAACAAAGCTTCGATTATCTCGTCAATGCAGCGCCGAATTTCATCTTTCAGTGTGTCAGTTGTTTGCGGTTCGTTCAGGTAAACCCGATCTTTCAAATGGCCCCAGAGGAAATAATCCAGCGGCGTTAAATCACAAGAACGAGGCGGCCAATTGACATCGCCAAGTCGAGAAATTATGCGACCGGGATATTTCTCATACAATAACTGAATTGTTTGGCTGGCCGTGTGGCTTGTCGTGCCGTCCTGCTGAAACCAAAGGTCGCTGATGTCAACATTAGCCAATTGTGGCCACAAAAAATTTGTTATCATGGTTTGATAGCGCAGAGAATTCACGGTGACGGTGTTTCCTTACTCATTTTCGAAAAAAAACGGGCCGATGACGCTGCCTAACCACAAACTGCATACAATTATACGGTCACCTTTTTTGTAATGGTTTTTCGAGGACTGTTTGTGGATTTTGTGAGCCACATATGCAACAATTTCGTTTGTTTACATAACCGCCTAACTGAAAATAGGCCTCATCACTAAAGATGATTTTGTTGAAAAATGCGTTGTTTTCGTTCTGTTTTTCACAATTAAAATTCTTTGTTCAAGACTGCAGCGTTCCATAGTTAAAATTTCCCAATTTTTTACTAAATAAGTGTTAAAGGCTGACAGGCAATTTACTTCCTAACCTCAAATTTGCCCACCCTGTAGTTTGCAATGTATAAGGGTAGAGCATGGTTTAATTTTTAATTTTACTGATGTTTATGAACATCGTTTAAAAAGTATGTGTGTGCTTATTGAAAAACGTTTGATAGATCCCAACTTCTATAATTTATTTAAATATTGCGATTTTCTTTTCTCATCAAATCGCATATATCCTACAAACAATATTTCATTTTTTATATAGTACGCAATTATTTCTCAGAAGGTACCAGCTACTCTCATAAAATTGTTCCTTTGCTTTAATAATAATAAAACAATATTTTTTACTAGAATATTATCTTCGAGATCAGAGGTAATAAATTATCGTGTATGCTGGAAAAGGTTTAGTAATTATTCAGAATTTTATATCCACGATTGTGAAGCCTGTTCCACAGGGGTCCCACTTATATGAAGTTGGTGGCCAAAAATACTTCCAGTTTGAATATTAAGGTAAACCATTGTTGACTGCCTTATAAAATTGTGGAAATTATTCATTGTTAAAATGGGCGTGGTTGATAACTAAATACACCCCTATAGCGCCCTAATAAAAACATGAGAAAATAAATAATTTATGCAATTTGATATAAAATTAAAAATAAATTTGAAAATTTTATAATCTTAAAAGACATTCTATTGAGAAAATCAATAACAGATGACAATAAAATTTATATTTACTTGCTTCGTTATTTTTGTTGCCCGTATATATAAGGATCTGAAAGTTCTACTAATAATCGAACAATATTTTCAAGAGCTGCTTACCAAAGAAACTACTGACCCCGCCAATTGTCAACAGATTTCTTGCATTTTATTCATAACTAAGCATACCTATTTAATAAATTCATTAATAGCTCAGTTTCTATATGAAATGTGTGTAAAAACATCTCTAAAGATAAAAATGGAAAAAATTTAGTTTGCTTGAGAATAAGACACAGATTCTTCCAGGTAACCTGAATAAAGTATATAACATACGAAAAATCTATTCGCTTCCTTTCTAAGCATTCGGAATATACCAGAAGATAATGGAACAAACCTCTTTACTTGTCCCAATTCAGAGACATTCTCCCAAGAATTGATTTTTATTTATTCTTGGGTACCTCACAGAGTTACAGAGTTGCCGTCGAGCTCCTCTGTTTGCTAAGCAGCCAACTGTTTTGTTTTCCTTATGACTCTTATAATCAGAGACCAAATATAAATATTGAAAGATATCAGACCTTTGTCTTTGAGCTCTCACAATAAAGTAAAATAAAGTCTTCAAATCTGACTGACCGCCATTTCGGCCCGAAAGATTTATACCAGCACCAGCCTGCTTTGAGCCAAGTATAATAAATTCCCACATAACAGCAAAGTGGGAGACATGTAATCATTCACCCTTATCATAGTTACCGAGTCGTAGTCATTTCTTAATTTCCTTGTAATAGATTAAAGAATAATTTTGCATGTGCTCTTTAGTCGACGACAAAAATGTTGAAATATGACAATGAATACGCAAAAATAATAAGAACCAAGTGTGAGACTGGTTTTATTCTATTTGGTTTTTGCTATGCCAAAGATATCCTTACCCAATGTATGCTCAAAACAAGTTCAGTCTCGATGAAGGATTTTGGGATGATAGGGATTTTGTTGTTAGTTGTTTTGGTTATTAGTTTTTTTGGCAACAACTTGTTCACAAGCACTTCTAGTTTGAAGGATATAGACTATTACTTTCCACGTTTCACATTTGTAAAAAAGACCGACTTCACACTGGAACTAAACAATGCCTTCGAATTTTATTTTCACTGTAAGTCTGGTTTGCATGCAAAGTCATGGCTGATTGATATTTGCGCAACACAAGCCAGGTGCTTCCTCTTTATATTTAAATGCTTTGCAATGGACACATAATTGATCCATGCTACGGATATTAATAATGGGATGTACGAGTACATTATAATCAATTGTCGGATCATATTTCAATACAAGACGCATAAAAGAAATGCGATTGGTGTTGTGTATCGCTGCTCTGGAGGCTCTTCTCGCAGCACGTTGTTGTTCGATGCATATTTCGCGATTTTCTTGTGAATAATTTTGGTATAAAACTAACATTTGATTCCTGGCTAGTTCGTTGTTTTCTGCGCGCTCCTCTTGTGTCTGCTGTGAGCGCAGAACTCTCATATAATTTGTGTGTCGTGTACGGCGACCAATATTTGCACGTAAGCGTGGCATTTTGTACTGCAATATACGTTTCTTATGATATTTTTTTTTTTTTTTTTTATTTTTGGGGTAGAAAGGCTGCCCTTTATTGTCTTACCTGTTGCTTATTTACTTTTCCCAATAGCCTTCAATAATACAATTCATTTACTTTCACTAACACCTTGAGTTAATTTATTAAAATGTATGTAATATTTAATTTAAATAAATTAATCTTCAATTTAATAAGTTCTTTTTTTCGCTTGACACGTCGGGATACTTAAAGCCGCTACACGCCGATACACGCCGATCAAGCACCTAACACCATCAGCAAAACATAAAATAGGCTTATTGCGCAAATAGAGTTTAAAAAAGAGTGATAGATATTTATTTACTTTTTTTTAAACATATTTTTTTCACAAAAAGATGTTAGGTTTCAGTCGGTCGGTATCAGGCTAATTAACGCCACTGCACGCTGATTAACGAACCAACGCCTTCAACGAAAGACAGCATACTGCAGTAGTTCTTGAGTTACGGTGCAAACACACAAAAAAAATTGCGACATCTGTCAGACGAACTTAAAACTACACAGTAACACTCCTCACGCCCCATAGAGCATGTGTATAAAGTTTGGTCGAAATCGGTGCAGTAGTTCTTGAGTTACGGTGCAAAACACAAAAAAATATTGCGCCATCTGTCGGATGAACTTCAAACTACACAGAAACACTCCTCACGCCCCATAGAGCATGTATGTACAGTTTGGTCGAAATCGGTGTAAAAGTTCTTGAGTTACGGTGCAAAAACACAAAAAAAAACAAATATTGCGCCATCTGTGGGACGAACTTCAAACTACACAGAAACACTCCTCACGCCCCAAAGAACACGTATATTAAGTTTGGTCAAAATTGGTCCAGTAGTTTTTGAGTTTAGCGACCACGAAGATACACGTCATTTTTATATACGTATATAGAGATATGTACTCGTATATAGATAAATTTTAACCGGTATGTTCTGTTCAATACCCGTTTATCTTATCTTTCCCGCTTTATGGCTGATATGGATAGATAGCACATATAAAAAATACCATATTTGGTATAAATAGAAGGTGCTACACCCATGTATCCAATCTCGCCCAGTTACTGACTGATGATATGTATTGTTCACAACGTTGTTTAAACCTAATTTAGAAATTTCTACTATTGCCCTTTTCGAGATATACAAAAAGTAATATTCACTTTGTATGGGAAGTACCACGCCCACTTTTCCAGTTCCGCCCACATGTTGTCTGATGATTTGTCTTGACTACAAAGTTATTCATACTAAATTCAGAAGATTTTTGTTTTAACCGCACACTTCTCCAATTCTGCCCAACTTTTTGCCTGATGATTTGCATTGACTATAAATTTATAAAATCTTTTCGTTACCATTTAGAAGATATAAAGAAATAAATATACATTTTGTATGGACGTTTTGAAATTTACTATGTATAGCCTATAGTTCCTTCCAGACATACAGATACTGTAAAAATTTCAAGAAAATCGATGCAGCAGTTTAGCTGCCTAAAAGGCACAAACAAACAAACAAAATACCTACATGCAAGCACATAAACCATCTACAGACTATCCCCAACGTACCCTGAAATTGGTCGACCCGTTTAAGCAGTTGGTGGTGAAGTTTTTGTTGAAATTGGTCGGCCCATTTCCGCAGTTAGTGGTGACAGGCTCCAAGCAAAGCGGGAGGGGTTACTCTAGTATACAATAAAAAATCAAACTCATGTATTGACCTTAAACTCCTAACCCACTTGAATTAAAAAACATAAAAGTGTTAAAAATTAAATTCAATATCTTCCGTATATATGTAATCGTACAACAATAATAAAGCGTGTATGTACATATTTTTTTCAGTTTGAATTAAACCCTTTGCCCTGTCTATAGATACAATCAAATAGTACATACATACATACGAGTATGCATATATACGAAGTCGTTCAATACCAACAAATGATGTTAATTATTGTTGACATAATGTTTTAATTACATTTAGTATATACAAGTAGTTATTGTTGTTGAAGTTTTAATCGCTACTGCATTAGGTTTATGAATAAATTTTCAACGTTTACAGCTTCACTATGCAACTTTTACTTTTCGTACAAATATTTCCTTAAAAATACAAAAAATTAAGAGTAAAATTCAATGGATGGATACATTTTGTTGCATTTTAAATTTAAATATTTGTCTTGTCAGCCAACATTCGTTTGTAAACATTTCCAAGGACAAAGGTTCAATTGTAGAATTGGATGTGATTACAGTTTTCTTTGTGTTTTGTTCATTTACAGTCATCGCTGAAAGAATTTTTTTTTTTATGTATGTATATGGTAAATCTGCTGGATTAAATGTGAAAACCAGTTTTATTCTTGATTTTTCGTTTTTGATAATAATTTACAATTTACAATACAGTTTATTTCATATCTAAACGGATATTTATATGGAAATATATTTTTGATCATTTTATCCAGTGTTTTAATGTTCGATTCCGCTTTATAGTTAAGTCCTGCTTTTTAAACAGAAATCGATCTTTTTTGAGTTTTTTTATTTTTGGTAAATTAATTTTAACATTTGGGTATGCGAAAGCTCTGTTCAAAGTGGATGCGGCGTGAGCTCAAAAATCGTGCCACAAATCGATGAAAACGATGGCAAAATTGAATGAATTGGGCTTCAAATTTTTTACCCACCCACCGTATTCTCCAGATTTAGCCCGCAGCGACTTTTTTCTGTTTTCAGATCTCAAGAGAATGTTTGCTGGAAAGAAATTTTATTCCAATGATGAAGTAATCGCTGAAACTGAGACATATTTTGTCGAGAAAGAGAAATCGTATTATAAAAGTGGTATCGGAAAGTTGGAAAATCACTATACTCGTTGTATCGCCCTCAAAGGCAACTATGTTGAATAATAAAATAGAGTTTTATCAATTTTTTTTTCTTACTTATCCTACGAACTTATTGAGTGACCTGAACATAAACCCAACGAAAATAATCCAATGGGTTTAAAACACACGATCCTATTATGCTAAATAACCCTTTCATCAAAAATGTCTTTGAGTAAATCAACTGTAGCGCGCGCAGTATGGCGTACTAATTGAGATACTAAAAAATCTCTAATCATGTCTATAGCGTTCACCATTAACAGTCACATTCTGACCATCATCGTTTTAGATGACATGTGGATTAAAGCGCACTAAACAATATTTTTCCGTGAATATAATGGTCTTCCAACAAAAGCTTGTCGATTATTCTCACCAATTCAAGTTGTTCGCCCGGCTGATAGTTTTTTTTGTGTTCACATGCTGTCAAAACATTTTCTTGCACAGCAGAGACTTACTAAAAAGAACATTCGAAGGATATCGTCAAACTATGTATTGCAAAAAACATGCTTAAAAACATATTAAAAATAATATATGTACGTATTTATAAATATGTATGTGTAAATATTTAATGTTTATAATTGAAATACATCCAGAAAACGATATATTTAAAAATTACAATTTTCAACAAAATAAAATATTTCTAATTTACAGGTATTAACTGTATATAACTTTTGTATGCATGTTTTTTTGTATGGATATTTTTTGAAATTTGCAATACAATATACAAAAAATATTGCAAAAATTAGTTGTTGTACAGACAACTTCACCTTATTTAATTTCAACATGGTGTAAGCCTATCCGTAACGAAATGTCAGACCAAACGAAACAAAAAGCACCTATCAGCTGTTAAATTGGTTGCCAACTAAAGCAGTGTTGTCAAAGTTTTGAGCCTCTAAAAAAATACCTGACATGTCTGTTATTATGTATGTTAAGTTATACAAATTTAAATGAAACTGGGCGAGATGGGCAATGCATTCTCTATACAACAGTCTGGATTATTAAGGAATGACTTTTTTTAAGACCTTTTTTATACAATTGGAGTAAGAGCGAAATTTAATACATTTTAAATGAAAAGTACGCTCAAACACATTATTATCTAATCCAATTTATAAATAATAATTACTTAAACATACGTACAGACATATTTAGTATTTAATGTAATACTATTATAAAAATCGTTTAATCTACTTAGCGATTGTTTTTTTTATCGAAGCATAACGTGTGCCTTGTAATGCATTAAAATCTGATTAAATTTTAAAACACAAACAGTAAAAAAAAACACTTGAAATTCGATACAGTAAAACCCTTTAAGCATAAAAGTTAAGAATCATCATAACAAATCAAACAAAGTTAATATATTTTTTAAGTAAATAAATACAATAAAATAAAATAGTGAATGCACTCTGTCGGTTGTATTCTGTTTAATATTCAAAATAAACATTTTTAAACTTTAAAAGAGTTGCGAAAACTAAAGTTAAAAAAACAATCAGTAGAAAATTTAAATTAAAAAAAAAAAAAATAATATCAAGAGACAATAACTGGCAAGTGTTTACAGCTGAAACTCTGGATATTTAAGATTTGCCACAGACAAATCAGTTTTAGTTTAACAATCGAACGCGCCGGTTGATATAGAGAGGAAATACTCAAAATAAGCGGAACGAAATTAAATTTTTAAAATTAAATTAAGTTGGTGATAAAAAATTATAAAAAAAGCTACAAAAACATACATACGAGTACTTCCAACTGAACTGAACCAACTTAAAAAAAAACAAAGATATGGTTGAAAAATTTTTCTGCACTTAAACATTTCATATCTTAATCCTCTTTATACGAAAACAACAACAATAAAACATAAAATGAAATGTAAATGTCATTAAAAAAAATTTTAAACAATAGAAATGAAAAAAATACTTCCGCCTTTACTACAACAAAACAGATATTCGAAACTACAGAAAGACATTGGTCGCTTGATACGAGTTATACCACCACTTTCTTAAAAGAGAACTCTCGATTTTTTGACAATTTGTGCAGTTTTAACTAAACGGGGAAAAAGCTTTTGTAGTCGTCTGATTAATCCTAATCTAAGAAAAAAGGGCAAATCTAATAGAACTAAAATATTTGGAGTAGATTTGAAACCGAACTAGCGCAAAGACAAGGAAGAAAGTAACAGCTCATCAAGGCTTACTGCATAGTTTCTCAAAACACATTCATCATTTTTTAAAGACAAGTTTTTACTATTGAGACCAGAATCAAACTTGACATAATGATTAGAGTCACACATCTTATTTTAATTTTAAATGCTCACTCATTAATTTGTTAAATTTGTCTACGGTCGTGGTTTAACTGTTTTTTTTTTCAACTAAAGTCAATTATGGACAAAACCTTACCAAGTGTTGTTAATAATCCTAAAAATTTATACAAATCTTTTTAAAAAAATAAAATGTGTGCTAAAGTTGTTAGGTTAGGTTAACTGGGCCGTCCGTCTGTTATCGGCGAGGTTATTCGAAGGGCCTGTAGCTCTTTGTGCTCGTCTTTAAATGGCAGACCCATGAAAGAGCTCGAAAATGCAGACATAGAAGAATCCCAGGAAAATGCTGGCTCAAAAATGAAGATTCAGTTCACGTGAGGCAACCGGTACTCCTGACGAAGTTGAAACAATCCAGACTTGCATACAAGTGCCTGCACTCTGCACTCCTACAAAGTAGGGCAATCACACAGAAGGGGGTTATATCGATTCCTTTTCTTCCTTCTCCTAGCAGCTTCTTCAGTAGACTTGGCCAGAACGTCCTTTGAGCTCCGACATGAAGTGATATGGTCTGTTTCATTGAAAACGGTGATAGCGGTCCAACTGTGTTTCATCATGTTCAACTCCCATATGACTATCGAGGGCGACAGCGTTATCATAGAATGAACATCATAGAAACGCAACCATCAGCAATATTATTCCCTCTGATGGCCGCATAACCATATCATATCGGAACCCATATCAGTTTGTCAGGCCGCCCAGTCAGGCCAACGAGAAAATACAGCTGAGATCTTACCAGTCTGGAGTCAAGTGCATTGATTGCCGCAAGACTGTTCACGGAGATTCTAATGGCCTCTGAGGCTTCAGGATTTAATTCTCATATATGCCTTGTGCCTCTGTGCATGGCTTAAAACACCGCCTGGATTGCACAGCCCGTTGGCAGTCTGAAGTCAATTTCACCAAAGCAGAAAGACGAACTTGTGCCCGTTTACATCCTTGAGCCATATAGACCGATACATCATTCTTCCGAACACAGTTCTCCCATCCCACTCATCTCTAGAAGGTATCCTAATAATATTGCCCTTTCGAAGTTCAGAGTAGGTATTGCACAATCTGTCCGCCCATTTTCTATATGTTAGTGCAATGCACTATGCGAACGTGTCTCATTCCGCTCGACTTCCTGAGCTAAAGCGCTGATTTTGCAAAGAAACATTTGATAAATATATCCAGGGTTGGGTATAATCACAATCGTCTCCCGTTCTGAGTCCTTTATAAAACAAAATTTAATCAAAAATAATGTGGTTCGTACTTTGACTATAAGAACAAAAACTAGTCAGAGGGATATACTTCTGTCTTAGGATATACTTAGTCTATATACATATTTGCTACAAACAAAGCGTAGTGGTTCTAAATGCAACAAGTAATGATCAATAATCCCAGAATTGATCAGAATTTAATCACTTAGCACAAATTCTAAAAATTTACTTATTCTTATTATATTTAATCATGAATAACAAAAGCATAAGTTGCTGCAGCTCATAATAGATAAAACCTTCATAATAGATAAACCTTCTAAAGAAAGGGTCATTAGTCCTTGACCATCATATTTTTCGTTTGATATTCTTGTATTTTTGAAAATACTTAAAAGTGATGGTAATTCATATGCCAACCTGTATGCATATCTGCCTCGCTCCACGAGTTACAAAATATTATCAACTTCTTCAATGACTGGCCGATCCGAGCAAGGTCCATTTTGATATAAAAATATTCAGAATCAAGTATATAACCCCTGGATCTGCCGTTTACTCTCAGCACACACTTAACACATCTTCTTGCATTCTTTTTTCCTTTTGTTATAGTAGAAAGGCATATTGGCATAATAGTATATTGCTTCATATTTTTTACTTATTTTCAAATCAATATATTTTTTACTTGAATGACGAATTGAAGAACTTAACACAACCGAAGTGGTATTAGACAATACATGAGCATGAACACTATTTAGTGACAAAAAACCCATAACATGGATAATTTTGAAAGTATTTTGGCAGAACCTGATTTCTACTCGGAAAAATTATTCGAAAATTATAAAATTTACTTAGCAAATACAATAAAAGATACTCATGTACATATATGGACTAAATTAGAATGTCAAATCAGTTTTAAGAAATCAGATTGCATTATTTCTAAAACCAAGTCATTGTACAATTAAAATCATGGTACTGTGGCATAAAAATAATTATATACATTATTGTACGTATGTAAAGTATATCTACACATACATATTATACATATTATATATGTATGTGTCGATAAAGAAGAGTAGCTTAAGTCAACTTTAGACATTCTTACTTAACGACACAAATTTATCTTATCTAGAGACAATCTCGGAAAAAATCTATTATAATACACTTCTATTGAAAAAACTCTAGTCATATAAGATGTTTCCTTCTTCGTATCTTGTCTTTTATTATATAAATTTGTGTCGGTTAAAAAAAAGTCGTAAGTAGACTTAAGCTACTCTTTCATATTGACACAGACATATTAAGAGCATTCGATTTGATTGGTAATATTGTGTAAAAGTGTTTGATTTTTCACTCATTTGATAACTATGTACATATGTATGTATGTATGTATGTATGTATGTATGTTAATTTATGTCAAATTACAAAATAAATTTTAATTTAAATTTATTATTGCTGTTTTTAAACCTATAACAGACATGATTACATATTTAATTTTTTTAAGGTTTCATCAAGTTGTCGAAGAATAACGTGATTTAAAATTCCTACTGCAGCGTGAGTAAAACAAAAATTTATTGCGAGTATACTATTTTTCTTTTATTTTTGTTTTTATTTCAAACATGTTTGCCAAATATTACAAAAAAGGTTGCAATTTATTAAGGTGACCAGACATGTTGGCAATGAAAATAATTTACAAAAACAGCTGAATTATTCGTTGAAAGGTATATTCTCGATGCAAAAAATATCAGCAATTATTAAAGTTCGACTTAAATTAACAGAAGTACATTCGGAAACAACTTTGAACATCATAACTCTAACAAAAGATAGTCAAGGTATATAAAATTTTTTTTGATTTCATTAATAAATGGCAATAAAACACGGTTAGTTGTTTATTTACTCTAGGTGCTATTTATACGAAAAGTGAAAGTAATGAGTCACCCATTGAGTAGGCATCTAAGATAAATTGAAATAAGTCTAGTTAGTTAGTTACAACGGGTAGGCAGTCACAAGTCAAACTCACTTGTGTCTAATACTGATCCCACTCTGATGCCCTCAGAAGGTAGCGTCCAGGTGGACCCACATGTCTGCGCCACGGACCGAAACGAACTAACCAAACTCATGCACAAAGAAATACAGCCTGCTGAAATTTATATCAACCAAATCTGATATTATATGCAAAAACGATGACCAAAGAAAACATTGACATAGGAAATGTTCGACAGTCTCCTCATCTTCCCCATTCTGACAACTAATACACTAGTCAATGAATGGTAGACCCAGTCTCCTAGCGTGCCCAACAGCCACCCGGTGCCTAGTGATAACAGCCACCAGGATTCATAGCCTTGTCACGGCATCCCCGTGATAGACTACGAACGAGCCCACCTTTGCTGTACCCTGCCCAACATGTATCACAGAACCAGAAGTGTGCAAAAGGAAAGTGGCATCCCAACCAGGTGGTCAATGACTTCATTGCCAAAGAGTAAGCCTTCCCTTGCTAGTCCGTTCGCCACATAAAGTCGGAGTGTTCCACATAATCTCTAGCATTAACATATTAGCCGCGATGCCGAGTAGACACCGGAAAACATCGACATCGAACACTCTGTAGTACATCAACCAGTCCACTGCCCTCTTTATCGCATAGACCTCCGCCTATAAGACACTGCAGTAGTCTTGAAGTCTAAAGGATGCGAAATACTAAAGTTTAAGTTTGATATAAATATTTTTTTTAGCAAAACTTGATTAACATTTAGAGCCTTTACTGTCATACAAAGTTTTATTCAAAAGCTAGAGAAGTCTGAAAATTTATATCCAGGCAGTTCGAAATAGCGTGAGATTTGGCACAGATAAGTATCAAATCGCACCTCAACATCGAGCCTAGCTGTATCAAACTATGGAGTTTTTACCTTTTAAAAGGTACACTCTTCTACTGTTTATTCATCTATTTGTGGGTATTGGTGTTCCTTTTACCTCTGTTAAATTGGCGATTAGACAGAAGTATCTATAGGAAGCTGGCAGATCCTCAGCTGAGGAGGAATTTTACTACACTACTGAACTCACTTAGTTTAAATTGGATAGTAAGCGCACCAATTAACTACTGAAACTAGACTGCAGGGACTAATGCTGGACTTACAGCTTATTACAAGTAGACATGCGTAAAGGCAGCTCTTCATGCAAATGATTTCTGTCAAGGCAGTCTGGTTCAACGTAGACTTCTAGAACATAAACATAAACATAAACATAAACATAAACATAAACATAAACATAAACATAAACTTAAACATAAACATAAACATAAACATAAACATAAACATAAACATAAACATAAACATAAACATAAACATAAACATAAACATAAACATAAACATAAACATAAACATAAACATAAACATAAACATAAACATAAACATAAACATAAACATAAACATAAACATAAACATAAACATAAACATAAACATAAACATAAACATAAACATAAACATAAACATAAACATAAACATAAACATAAACATAAACATAAACATAAACATAAACATAAACATAAACATAAACATAAACATAAACATAAACATAAACATAAACATAAACATAAACATAAACATAAACATAAACATAAACATAAACATAAACATAAACATAAACATAAACATAAACATAAACATAAACATAAACATAAACATAAACATAAACATAAACATAAACATAAACATAAACATAAACATAAACATAAACATAAACATAAACATAAACATAAACATAAACATAAACATAAACATAAACATAAACATAAACATAAACATAAACATAAACATAAACATAAACATAAACATAAACATAAACATAAACATAAACATAAACATAAACATAAACATAAACATAAACATAAACATAAACATAAACATAAACATAAACATAAACATAAACTTAAACATAAACATAGTTGCATCACAACCAACCAATCTTAAGAGGAACAATGTTTTTGATTAGTAGTGACATACCATAATGTCATAACTGACCAATTTGAATTTAGTTGTCTCGACGACGGTTACGGTTACGACGTTATGTAAAGTCACGTCTAACTGAACGTTTAATAATTAACAGCTTAGTGTCAACACTAAGCTTAACAGATTTCACTAGACTAAAACTTCTGTAGCGCTATTAATAAAACATTACATTTGAAATTGCTCTTCAATGACCTCTTGTATAGTGTAACGCAATTTTACTTCTAAAATTCACACCCTTAATACTAAAATACAACTCAAAAGAGCTTTAAAATGTTTCAGCGCAAGTATGAACCTCCTTCATCCAGCAAAACCTAGAATCATTGTTATTCACTTTTTTCATGAATACAGCAGTGCGTGTGTTTAATATGAGTGTAGTTGTCGTTATTTCTTGTGTGCAGATGTTCAACATATGTGTTGTTTTGTTTTTACAAATAATTAATTTTCATGACGATTAAAAAATATTAATTAAACATCTAAGGTAATAAGTTTCTCAAATAGTCAGTCTGGTTATATTGAATTAGAATCCAGATAATGATCGGTCTAAAATGTGGGCAAATTTGAGGTTAGGAAGTAAATTGGCTTAAAAACACATATGTTTTTTAATTCAGTTTTATTCATTTGGTTATCGTGGTTTGGGTTCACAGAGAATTAACAGTGACGGCGTTTCCTTGCTTATTTTAGAAAAATTACGGGCCGATGATGCCGCCTAACCACAAACCGAACCATACGGTCACTTTCTTTGGATGTTATGGTTTTTCGAGGACTGTTTGTTGATTTTGTGAGCCCCATATGCAACAATATTGTTTGTTTACATAACTGCCTAATTGACAATGGGTCTCATCACTAAAGATGATTTTGTTGAAAAATTCGTTGCTTTCGTTCAGTTTTTCAAACAGCCAATTCACAAACGTTCGAAGCAAACAATGATCGGATGCCTTTATTTCTTGAACAAGTTAAACTTTATAAGCGTGAAGATGCAAAATGTTGCGCAAAGTTCCTCTGTTGATGCCCAATTGTACTGAACGTCGACGAGTTGATATTCCAGGCTCATTCTCAAAACTTTGCCGTACAGCGGTATGTTTTCATCACTACGGCCGCTATGAGCGTATTGTTTTACCTATTGTCAGCAACAGTACCGTGAGCCTCGAATTTAGCGATTCGGTCCAAGAAGGAGCCTGATTACGAGGAAAAGCTGCTCGAATTATACGAAGTGATATAATAAAATTTTCAAAATTTTCATAGTCAATTTTCACAATTGAAATTCTTTGTTCAAGAGTGTAGCGCTCCATAGATAAAATTTCCCAATTTTTTACTAAATAAGAGTCAGAGGTTGACAGCTCAATTCTTGGCATTTCATTATTTGACAGAAAAATTAACTTTCTAACCTCAAATTTGCCCACCCTGTATAATAATTTCCTATCTTAATAAAACCAAAATTAATTCTTTGACAACTTTCAATGTAGATAAATCTTATTATCCCCGTGCTAGATATTGTTCAGCCTTGGCTCTTTGTTTGTATTATTACCTGTTGTGACGTCTATCTTTAATTACATTTTGTTTCACTCAATCTCTACCATATTAATGTCTCGTTTTTATTCTGTATTACTACTTACCTGCTGAAATGAAACCTACCATCCTTGTTTTTAAGTAGTTTTCACGGATTTTAAATTAATATCCTCGATGATATCGTTGTGACGTCTATCTCTAATTTTATTTTGTTTCACTCAATCTTTACCATATTAATGTCTCGTTTCTCTTGTGTATTACTATTTACCAACTGAAATGAAATCTGCCATTCCAAAATTTATTTTGTATGTAAATGTTACTTTAATTAAATTCAGCAATTTATTTCATGTGTCAAATGATAGAATAGCATCAGCTGGTCACCTTATCTAATCAGTTTATTTATATTTTTTTCTTGACTCAAATATTATTCAATGTTTATGCCACATTTTGCTGCAAGCAAGTCAACAACCAAGTTGTATTTATTTTTCTAGTTTTTGTTGCAAATGAAAGTGCAAGTTAATTTTTTTATTCCATTTCTCTGTTTAATGGTTCGTTAGCTCAGACAGTGGAAGTGTGTTTTTGTGCTGTGTCGAGCAAGTTGTGTCTTCATTTTACTTTTATTCGTGCGCATCGGTTGGTTCGTTTTCTTTTACAGTTTTACGGAAGAAAAATAAAGTGGACGAAATAAAAGAAAGGAAGGAAGCCTTACAAGTTTTTTCATAAACAAATTACAAATAAATATCAATAAAAGTTATAAAGAAAACTATAAAAAATTGAAGAAATATTGCAGTCTTTTTTAAAACAAAAGAAATATGATTGAACAAGAAGTGATACAGTAAGTAAATCGTAAATTATAAAAAAATATATTTTTAATTATTTATTTTTAAATTTTTATACCCTAAGTTATTATATTATAGATGTATGTATGTTTGTACTGATATTGGTAATATTTTCTTATATACTAACAATAGTTATTAAATCTTAAATTTAAAAAATATAATCGAATCGCCGAAGGCCTTACATCAGCTTTCCAAAGTCCACATTATGATTATCACTATTCTGACCAGACTATATTGCTAGACACTGCGACTCATAGGATCTATTGTGCCCCTTACGGTCTATAGTTTGTTCAGCAGATCTGTTGCCTTTCTTATAAACACTAGCAGATCTGAAATCATAATGGTGAATGTGTCTCCCAATGAGACCCTATGTCTCTCTGAACATTCCCATCTAAACCTCTCAAAAACCTATCATATTTATACAATATGTGTTCCGCTGTAAGCACAGTCTACAAACAACCACATCTGTGACTGCCATTCTCTTCAGATGCGCTCCGTTAGGATTTTCAAGTCCGGCCTGCCATATTTAAGAAATTCAAAGCGATGCCCAAATACGGACCGATTGTCGCCCCAGAGTGGCAAAGTCCGCTTTGAGCATTCCAGTGTTTCAAGCATTTGGCAATTTTCAAATCCTTGATTATATTGAGAATGGTAGTAAGTAGTGCTGCACAGTAAAGTTCCAGACCGATATAGCGTTTCATGGAAATTTTTCTAGCCAATGTATCCGCTGTTTCATTACCATCTAGCCCGGTAAACTCATCTAAAAATCTGAACACATCTCTTCTGCCATGACTAAAGAGAGATTGAGTGCGCCTCACGTCATCTTGAGGCCAGGTCAGCTTCGTGATTCTGGTGGACCCGACACGGCTTAACCTGTAGTCCACCTGATACAGGTAAAAAGAATATACCACCGCTTTTCTCCACTCTATGCCGATCCCGCACAGGACAACTCGTTCGCCCGCTCACTCTCATAGAAGTTACAGTATCCCGGAATTCAAACAAGGTTCGTCTCAGAAGAGGGGCTGAGGTCTTCACCAACCCGCCCGGCTGTCCCTTGCGTACCGTCCCGGGATAGTAGTAGTATGCTTCCCTAATGGCCAATATTTCCGCCAGAAAAACAATCGAGCTATCAGGACGACTGTAGTGGTGATATAGGCTAGCTTCTACCGAGAAAACTTCGGAATCAACACCACATCTTATCTTTGAACCATCCATGTAGATCAGAAATGCTCGTTCATATTGTTCAGGTTACGAAGTCTTTTGGCTATTTATTTATTCTCTTCGTGAATTAAAAAGTGCATTTGTACTGAATTTTTTACCACAACAATAACAAAATCTTATTAGAATATTTTTTATCTACCATAACTATTAAAAATGAGCTCTTTACTTTTGTCAAGGATCGGTATCTGCCTTTATGGGTTATTTTACTTTCAACATAATGCTTAAAATGTAAAATTTTAATGCTTAAAATGTAAAATTTATATTCTAAGAATTTTTTATAACTTTTTGGAAATAAAGAAAAGAAAAAATTTGTTCGCTAATATTGGTCAAAGTTGGGTACCTGCATTTAATTTTGCATAAAATCAGCAATAGCCAACCGATTTTCATTTATTGTCAACACTTTAAGCTTTAATTTAAAACATGTAGAATTCGCATTCTGAAAAAATTATTATGACTTTTTGAAACAAAAAAAATGGTCTAATTTTGTGCGAAAAAAATTTTTTTTCCGCAACAAGTTGCGAATAACTCCGGACTGTTGAAATTTTGTTCCTAAACATGTGGTGGTAATTGGATTAAAATCGGTTGAGTCGTTTTCAAGTTATGATGAAATATATTGACTTAACTACCATATTTTGCCACGCCCATAAAAAAAATTTAAGCCCGATGGAAAAAAACTGAAAACGGATTTGAATTCAGCGCATCAAAATCATTATATTAAAGGCTAATTACGCTTATAAGCGTTTGTTATTCTTCTGTCAAACGCCGCACTTTAAAGTAATACTCCTTATTTAACGTACGACTTTTTACTAAAAAGTACCATGGCAATCGCAGAAACTAGTGAGCAAAAATTTATTATTTGTTTGAAGAGGGGGTGACGTCGGAAAGAGAACTAGTTGCATTTAAAAATGTTGTCTATTATGAGAGGCGTTCTTTCCATTTGTTCAGTTTTGTATAGCTGAACTAAAACGAGCGCTTACTTAAGTGTTAACCATCAAACACAACTTTAGACCATAAATATAGCAATGACAGATATTTTGACGTTAATTTTACCAAAAACTTAATATGTAATTTCTTTATTAGCAGTTGTAAGTTACTTGAATGATGACTTCAACTGGTGGCTTCGTTGAACCTACGCTAAACTTAACTCCTTGAGTTTTACCAAATGGTGTATAAAAGGCTGGGTTGTTTGGTATTTGTATAGGTAGAAAAGGCAAATGATCCGACTTAGTTGTGATATAATGTGCACTTTGGCTTCTGCCCGGTGATTCCGTAAGGCGTTATGGAGGCTATCTGTGCTGGTTAAGGATTAAATTTAAAACTATTTTAGATCAATTCTGCCAAAGAAGCTGGGGATTTCAACGTCTTAACACGTATACGGTACTACATCTAGACAGTGTAAACCAATTTTACATCTTTAATGTCTAAAGTGAAGTGGCTGGCAGATTCATAGTGTACTGTCCGGTTTTAAGAGCAATGACTTATTATTTCAAGGACGCACTGAGCGACTTTTTCAAAAACGTAAGCTTTCAATAATGCAACAAATACATCTTCTACACTACACTACAAGTGATATAATTTCCAATATTTAAAAAATATATTTCCATTTAATTAATTAAATATAATTGTTTTCTACAATATATTTGGGTTATATACGTTTCCAATTATAATTATTTACAAATTTAATAAACCTCAATAAATTTTTTTCAAATGGTTGCTAACTGACACATAAAAAACAAGAGGGTAAACCATTATCGAAATACTTATAACATACATACATACGAGTACACAAATGAAAACAAATGATAAATAAGCAAACAAATAAACATTAAATATCACATTGCATTATTAAGTATGAAAATGCATACAAATTATCAAATGTTGATAAGATTTGCCGATAAAACTTTTAACGCCAACATATTAAACGACCATACTCACTTCCATACTTGCTCACTTAACCATTTCAAATGTAAGTAGCAGCTACTAAGTTGTTAGCGAGCGTAGAATTTATTGTTGCCAAAAAAGTGTTTCGTTGCATATGGATTGATTTACGATTAAAATTGAATCGGCCAAAAAAAAAAAAAAAAAAAAAAAAAAAAAAAAAACGTTTTAAGCATGTTCAGAATTAAAATTGTGCGACAATTAACTTGATGAAAACAAAAATGGAGCAGTATAAAATTCACATGGTTATGACCCTTTTTTATGTCAAATTCAATGACAGTGTTATTACATTGTATGTTTTAATACCCTACACCATCAATGTACATTAGACTGGTCCTTATTTTCCAAAATAAAAGATCCTTAAAGGGGAACCTCTTAAAGTGTTAATTTAGTAAAAGAAAATATTCTGCGAAAGATTAAAATCGATATCATATTTTTAACACGTGCCGCATTGAGGCTGAACATTGCACCTGTGTATAAAGTTCAAGGACCATATAAGGACAAGTCTACTGTACATGGTAGGGTTACGTTGTCTTTGTAATGCCCAAAAGTATTTAACCCAACTACAACATTTATCTACTTAGATTGCGATCAAAGCCCAAGTCTCAAGAAATAATATTCTTATCGACCTAAGACGTTCAAAAAAAAAAACTTTGCTTTTCGAATTATAGGCTATTTTATGAACTTTAGCTGGTATGATGATGCCTCTGAAGCATCAATTATATGGTAGCCCAAGAATAAACAGAAACTGTGTATTTTAAATTTCTATTGCAATTTCAGCATTTTTATGTATAGTCGTGGGGAGTGGGAAATTGTAGCTCCTAGAGTCTACCCCAACTGTTTACTGTGGTTTATGGATGGATCTAAAAATGGACAGTGGTTTGGTTGTCGTAATGTGGCTAATATCAAAATATGTGCAAAATTAGTTTGTGTATTCTAGGCGGAAATCCAAAAAATTCCGATAGCTAGGTAGCACTAAGAGACCTTTCGTGAGAGTATATAGATTCGTATTTGGTATACGAATACTATACCAATGTCTGCACCCTGACATTGGGGAGCAGAGTAACACTTTGTTGGGTCCCTGGATACAGAGGTCTTATGGTAAACGAGATCACTGATGAACTGGCAAGACGGGGCTCAGTCACCAGACTTGTGAGGCCAGTGTCGTACTATGGAATTAACTGATCACGGCTAGGGGAATGATCGATGAGTGTGAACATGAACTCCGCTCGTCGTTTTGCGCACAATGCTACGGTCTAAAAAAGCAAAACGGCTGAGGAGACTCTATACCTATAATAGGAAACTGCGCCACATATTTGAAATATCACCCCTTCAGCCTCAATATGGTACCTACCATGGAGGAGACGACAAAGCATATTCTCTGTGAATGTGTTGCCATTTACTGAGACTGAACATCTTCGTCATCTACCCATTGGGTATATTGTAGTCTTCAATCGGAAATTTATCGTATTCTTCTGAAAAATAGTGTTTCCAGACCGAGCGGACAGTGATCAGTCTATAGATATTGACTCGATGAATGTTAAATAAACTTTCTTCTGAGTGATTACTAACTTATGCATTAACTTCTGTATTAAGGGAGCTGACCCTAAAATGTTTGGCACAGTAGATCTCTTAGTTTCCTGAAACTGATACTAATGATACCCCTAGCCATCATGCACATTTTGATTAAGAAAGAAGAAAAATCTCTTGTTTCTTGAAGAAGGTTTAATCATATATAACAAAATTTGGCCACATAAGTATTTTAAAGCATAACTTTGAATAAAACCCTAAAGAGGATTGCTCTAGAATTGACATATATACACTGGCGGCCGGCTATTTAGGGAAAACAAATGTATGTAGACTGACATGAATACAACTTAATTTTTTTTTTTTTTTTTTGGTTCGAATGGTAAAAAGTATATCAAACGTCTACCGGACCAAGGACTTTGCCCTCAGTATACTTTCAGTATACAAACACTTGTTGTCCCTAAATAGCTGTCCACCAGTGTATATATTTGTTACTTAATTCTCAGTTAGTTCTTTAAGTAGAAGACGAACATGTTCAATAAATACATATAAGTAACTAGAGTAACCCTTCCCGCGATTCTGAGAGCCTTTGTGTCGTGTATTGACTACATAGTACTTATACCAAATTCAGAACCTTCCACTGTTCCAGAGATATACAAAAACTAATATTTACTCTGTATGGGAGGTGCCACTGCCACTTAACCAATTTCGTCCACTTTTTGAGTGATAATTTATATTGACCACAAAGTTGTTTGAACAAAATTTAGTGGTTCTCGAGCTATAAAATGACAATTTGTATAGATTCAAAGTACGTTTCCCTTATATACTATTGTTATATTAATCGATTCTAACCTAAAACATTAGCATTCTTTTAATAAATCTTATTATTTTTATTTTTATTTTAGCACAAATTCAGTTTCGAAACGCATTTTCGATTTCATTCAAAATGTTTTTGAATTTTTTTTCGTATTTCTAAAAATGCTCTTGGTAGCATTTCAGGCCATCATTGAAACTATTTTACCCAGGAAATTAAAGGATGTGAGCGGTGAAATTGTATTGGTAAGTATGATATTGCAATATGTAGAAAATAAGACATTATTTGTCTATCAACTCATACAAACCTAAATATCAAAAGCATTTTTATTGTCAATAGCTTATAAAAAACTATTGCCATTTCTATGTGAGAATTGATCCGACTTCTAAGATATAAATAAAATTTTGTTATTTATATAGATCACTGGTACCGGTCATGGCATTGGCCGTGAGTTGGCATTACATTATGCGGCTCTTTATAGTACTGTTATATGTGTGGATATTAATGGAAAAAACAATGAAGATACTGTCAAAAGTGCTAAAAGATTAAATAAAGGAGCCATCTTCAGTTATACGTATGTTTTATTCAAAAATCGTACTTCTTATGTTATCTGTACATATGTATATACATACTTATATGGCATTCATTTTATATATAGATGTAATGTAACAAATCGTGAAGCAGTTTTAAATTTAGCCAACAAAATTAAAGAAGAAATTGGTCTTGTAACAGTGTTAATAAATAATGCTGGTATTATGCCCATAAATCCTTTAGATAAACAAACTGAGGAAGATATACGCAGAACATTTGATATCAATGTGTTGTCACATTTTTGGACTTTGGAAGCCTTTATGCCGCATATGAAACAACAAAATCGTGGTCATATAGTAGCTATTTCTTCCATATCGGGCATTGTTGGCTTACCCAATCTGGTACCATATTCTGCTACTAAATTCGCTGTCAGAGGTCTAATGGAATCTCTTTACACGGAACTAAGAAACGGTCCCTATAAAAATTTGGTAAGAAAATACAAAAAAAAAAAAATTAAATCAATTCAACAAAAATATCGCTATTCATTTAATTAAGATTAAAGTCACTACCATTTGTCCGTATATGACAAACACGGGTTTGTGTAAAAATGCTAAAGTACGTTTTCCATCGATATTCGGTTTATTGGATCCCAAAGAGGTAGCCGCCCATATTGTACAGGCCCAACGCTCGGATGAAAATGAAATTACTGTGCCATCGTATTGGTATCATATCAATAGATTTTGCCGTTTACTGCCGTTAGAGTCGGCCGTTTTATTAATGGATTATGTTGACAGTGGTGTTCAAGCGGAATAGTATTTTGATTATCCTTAAAAGAAACGTCTTTTTAGTTTTTAAATAGTTTATGTAAATTAAATGGCATAAGGACATTTGCCTACATTAATAATAGGGATTATTATGTAAATCTCTTTTATGTTTATCGTTTTTTAATAGACTATTCAATATGTATGTATATAATATAGATGTAGTATGTATTTATGTAATTTTATTTAATTTTTTTATACAGCAATAAATAAGTATATGTAAAAAATAAAAATGAAATTTATCAGGTTATAGGGTTAAAGCACTTTATTTTTAAAAAATTAATTGCCGCAATCCAAATTTACCCGTGGTGACAATAGCTACTTTACTCGCATGTTTTAAATGACATACTCGTTAGTATAAATTCACTCTTAGTGCGTCGAGCAAATACAGACAATTAACTTTTTTGTACGTGGTGTATTTTCTTTGTTTTTGTTTTTTTTTTATATAAATATCACCAGAAACAACGATTTGAAGTTCTTTTAACTTTAAAGAAGATAACATAGAAACGTTATATAACGTCTATTTAACGGTTGAATAAAAGATACATTTAAATATTATGTTTTGCACAACTGCTAAACGCTAGATGCCACCACTAATTATTTGATACGAAAATTTACAACTCTGCAAGGTAGTTAGCAATCAGCTGTTCTTTTAAAGATACGCAAACAAAAGAAGTGAGTAAAATAAAATAAAATTACACTTTTAGTGTGTTTTTTTGTATTATTTTTAAATATATCGTTTTAATATAAAGCCTGTGTGCATTTAAAATGTTAGGCTCGCTAAATGACTATCGAATCTTTAACAGTTGATTTAAGCTTTTGTGAATTGGGGCACTCCTTGGAAATATGAGAAACCCATTATTTGGTTACATGTATTGTATAGTAGCGGGCTATTGCGATTATAGCAATACTTCTTAATGCAGTTAAATAGTCATTTACCAACTCTAATTCGAGCAATCACTACTAACTGCAACTTTGTGTAACCTTTGTGGTATCCGGGTCAATTGTTCAGATTGTGTTTTCTGCTGAAATAAAGAGATTAAACAATATTGGCCCTTATAATAATGGTTGGCGTATATGTTGTCATATTTCGACATTTGTGTCCTAAATTTGGAAAAACAGCAAACTTTTTTAATATACTACAATGTACGTCTATCCATGCATTGACGTAATGTTACGAATGAATCGGTATAAATCTATTGTATTGGTATGGTATTATTGGTATTTAAATGTAATTTTATAAATTTTAGTTTATGTATTTCTTTTTGTAAAATTTTAACAGCTATGGTAACAATCCTGTTCATTATAATTTACCCTATACCCTACCTAAGCATTCCAAGACAGAAACTCCATTTTCTTGTGAAGAATTACAAATACGCTCGAAATGTTCTATTATGGTGAACTTGATTGGTTTATCATAGCTATAGCACCTACAGGCCATTTCGTTATAGTCGTTGGCAATTAAGATCGGGTTTTGGTGGTGCCCTGTAATCTATAACATTAAGGATGTGAACAGGGTACCGTGATGCTGAATGTATTTTTGTCCCTGCTAAAGAAAAAATCTTTTTACCGTTAATAAGAGTGGAAAGTTTGCCTTCAACTCATATGGACACATGGGTATGTATTTATACAAAATATTTAATATTACGCAAAATTAAGGCGTTTTCAGACTAATCCATATACATATATATTACAAACAACTTTTACCGATTATATTGAAATTTAGTAGACGGATCTCTAGCTAATGAAAGTGCAATAGGGTATGCTTTTTCAAAATTGAACAATTTTATAAAAGTTATTTTTTTAACAATAACGAACAAACTCCTGATTTTGCTAATTTTGTAACAAATTAGTTGCTGCAATCGAACTGAAACTCTCTAGAACTTTACCCCTTTGTCTCATTGGATTTGAATATCGGAACAAAATCTATATAACCCACTACATACCACACTAGTGAGTATGGGTTTAATGCAAATGGACCAACATTTTTTACATATGACATATGGGAAAAGAAATTTCTAGAATAACAGCACTTTCAGTAAAACAAAATTATTTATTACATTATTGCAGAAAATTTGATTGTGAATGAAATGAGAAATTATTATTTGTGATTTATTAATTATTTTTTTCCTCTTCAGTGAAGGCAATTGAGGCTTTGGTAGCTGATTTTCGTTTTTGTTTAAACTGACTGTCAAATGATTTATTTTCAATTTGCGTGGGATTATAAAAGTCCATATAGCTCTCTTTTGCTAAACGTCCAATGGCTGGTGGAGTTGGTGGCCGTTCTAGACCTGAAGCCTCATGTATTTTCAGATTTGTAAACACTGGTGTATATGAAGCATCAACATCTAAAGTTATGCGTTGCTCCGTTGCACTCGTACCGGGTAAATAGAAATGTTTACCCAAAATTGGTTCACGCAATTGCTTACCATACATATGTAATGCTTCCTCTTCTTCGACTGTATCCTCTTCATCTTGAAATTTATCTCCTAATGACATCTTGACACTTTCTAATTGTTCTCCAGTTATTACCTTTAAAAAATACAAATGTTAAAATACAACAGAAAAATACTAACTGCCTATTGGAAATTAAAAGTTTATATGAAAAGTTCTAACAAGTTTTTAAAAGTTTCTTGTCATATGAAAACAGGCCACTATACATACATATATGTATATATGGATTTTTTTAACACGTTCGTGGACGTGAATGCTATAGAATTTAATTTTATTATAATGCAGAATGACGTGAATGCTATAAGCGACTATAGCACTAAAAAAATTAACATTAATTATTTTGAATTTAATTTTGTTATTAATTACATAATTAACAAATTTATATAGTTTGATAATTATTATCCCTGTTAAGATATAGACTCACTGATTCTTAAGGCTTTTTCGCATTATATTATCTTGCAAAATGCTTTTAATCAAACTTCGTATAAAACACTCAATTTCAAAATAAAATCACTGTCTTGTTATGCACCTTTTTGATATATTTACTATCCACGAACGTGTTAATAATAGGTATATACATACTTTAATAGTTGTAGAGCTAGCCACTTTTTTAATATCCGGTGGCATACGATAATGAGTGTTTATTTCTTCAACCGGTTCAAATGGTGATAATTTTCTCCAAGGTATAGGTGTGCCAAATGTACCCAAATAACGTCCACCTAAGGACCACAAACGACAGGAAAAATCATGACTACCACTGCGTGTGAAATGTTTCCAATTAAAACAAATTACATTTCTTCTTTTTTTAAGTCATAAAATATACTTACGTTATCACTAATTTAGGTAAATTTATATATACAATTGAATTTATTGCTTTTATGTGGCCCTTGTAACAACTAAGTAACATTGGCTCAGGTTGATTGCGTACTACTCGCTTAGCTCTAGCTAAGAATTTATCACCGCGCAAAAATATGAATTGTAAACGTAACAAAGGCATACTCACTTTGACTTTTTCTTTTTCTGGTATGCTGAAAATTTTCAAAATAAGTATATCTGATTACAGAGTGACTATTACATATTTGCACAAAAACTTATAAATAGAAACTCAAAAAGAAGCTCTAGAGCAAGTAAGCCATTGCTTATCCGTTTTAATTTTTTGAGACATTTATTATATTTCGCTCTATAAGAACCTGTTGATTTACATAAAATATATCTTCTTTCATTTTCATAAAGAAATAAAATATTACCTCTACAAAACATGTACTATGTACATACATACATAAGTATATAATCAAAATTGTCGTTACATATTAATAACAATAATAATAAATGCCAATTTTGTGGTTGATAAAATTTTTTAAGTAAGTTTTGCTTCAGTAACATGCAAATTAAGTTTTAATAACTTTTATGGAAATTTTTATTTTTGTTTTATATTCAAATAACGTGACAAAACTCCCCCATTCGTAATTTGTCATTTATTAAAATCACTTTTTTTGTTATGTTGTCCTACTTTAAGTATATGCAGTGGTGAGCAGATAAAGCAACATACCAATGAACATCGAATTAGAAGCGCAAAAAAAGTCAAAAAATACAAGAAAAATAGTTCGATTTTAAATTAAAAAAATAAAGAAATTAGAAAAGATAACAAGGGAAAATTTAAATACGTCTTGACATACTTTCGACCAAAGTTTCGATGGTCCGTTGCAGAATATTAGCCAATTCCGTTTATATTCTCGAGGGTTACTCTGTAATTCAATTGAAATTGTACGAGTTCGAACAAAAGAAACTGTGTAATAGAATTATCGCAATTTTTTTTTTCAAAATATATATTTTCCTTTACGTGTTCATAAATTCGAAAATACAACTGTGTAATACGACAACGAAGGCCAAAAACGTAGTATTTGTTCGCATTTCAATCGAAAAACATTTTGGAAGCGAAAGTGTATAAAAGTATAAAATGTAATTTTCACATTTTTCTTTACATTTTTATGACAAAGCAGATAGAAGACCAATTTTACAAAGAGCTATCCATGCTTTCCATTCACTTACTGACTTGTTTATTTGGGCGTTTTTATTGTTTGGAAGATAAACAATTAATGACCCTAGCGTCACTCTCTCTCTCTGAAAGCAAGCACGATTAACCTTTTTTTGCTTCTAGCCTGTTTATATTATTTTTTTTTCGTACTTGTAGCACTGTTTGTTGGCGAATTCCTAACTTCTTGGTGCTAAGTGTTAATATTAGTTTAAGTCTATTATGAAATCGAATGAAAGTAGGCTTTATTTAAAGTGTAATTTACAAAAGACAGTATCAAATGCGAGATGTTGTTTGTACAAAAGCTACTACATGACTGACTAAAAATAACATGAGCAATACGAAAATAAAGTTGCATTGTTCCATTTTCGCGATTTTCCTGCAACAAAATTGAACTACTTTTTATATTTTTTGATTTTATGGCGATATCAACTCGAACTTCATTAATATGTATCCTCATCTGATCGACACTGTAGATATACCAATTTTTTATACTCAACTTTTTTTGCATTGTTGTATGTATTCATATGTATTTAAATAAACAAACAAATTTTAAGCAGCATTTATTTCAAATGTAACCTGTAATTTCGAAAATTTTAATATCAAAAAAAAAAAAATCACACACATTAATAAACATTTTATTTTTAATAGGAGATATTGAAAGCTTTAATTTAGGCAAATCGAGCGTTTGACATATGAAATATTCCGTTTTAAAAGTAATAAGTAGGTTTTTCTTTAAATCGAGTGACGTAGGAACGAGATGTACTACGGATTTGTAAAGATTCTGTATTACTGAAACAGCTTAGCATATGTGATGAATAATTTTTTGCTCTATTTTTTCTTTTAATTTTGTTTACAGAAATATGGAAATGATATGTAATACCACCATCTATTAGATACTTACTACCACCAAAATAAAATTAACAAAACGAAAATAGATCAATAGATCTAAAGCTTTCGATTTATGTGATAGAATAAGTTTTGGAGATAGCAGCTCCAAATTATACAAAATGAGATATCAAATTAGTTATATTAAAGGCACACTAAAGTATACTAACTTTAAAATGATGATAATGAAAAACGATTATGTACTTTCATTCACTATCACAATCTTACTTACCAATAATTTTGAATATGCCAAATTTTTATATAACCAAATGCAGTACCCGTGAATAAAAAACGATTTTTACGATCTGTAGTCATTGATAAGACACAATCGCCGGTTTTATGAATTGCATTGAATTTATTTATATAACCACCACGCTGATGATGTGAGAAAACTTGTATTATGCCTGTTTCCAAAGCCACTAAAACGCTGCCTATAAAAAATGTGCTTTTTTATTATACATTATCTTAATAAAAGTTTTATATTATCTATCATACCGTGCTGTTTAGTCATGGGACGAGTTTGTAAAAATAAAACTGCCTGTACAGACATAGGCAATATATCAGGTTGAGTCATTGACGGTATTAAACTGTGTTTGTTCATATCAATTAGATCTTCGTCAATTTGAAAATTAATTAATTTTCTTGAAATACGTCTATTAATTTCTCGTATATGTTCTGATATCGATCGGCGCACAAAATGCGATACACTTATATTGCTGAGACGTTGAAATTCCTTAGCTTTGACTTCATCAATAGCCGAAGCTCGACCACCATGCTTAAGTTCTATAAATTTTGTAGGGTTTGCAACACTGTAGCGTCTGTAAGGTTGACCTGTTTCGAGTTTCCAAAATATTAATTCGCCAGAATATGTTGCCGTCACAACACCTTCACCTAGCTTGACATCGGCGCATGTAATATCATCAGTATGAAACATTGGCCATTTTTTCGGATCACCATATTCTCTACCTTCAACATCATTAAATTCTGTAACTTGTTGATCCCAACCAACGGCTAGAATTCTTAAATACAAAGTTACAGATAACAGTTTTATACTTATTATAACAAAAATATAAAGTATTTGCGAAATTTACCTCTCTACCACCCATATAACTGCAGTTACTTCATGTTCCGGCTTAATGCACATATTACGTATGCAAACAGCATTATTGTAATTCCATATCTTCAAGGAACCATCTCGAGCACCAGTAAGCAAAAATTGTTCCAAGGGATCAAAACAAGCTGCTGTTATTTCTATATCAATAAATTCACCATAAACTTGTTTTGTATGACAGTTTTTCATTATAATTTTTCGTCTTCCCGTCCAAGGATCCCATACAATAATGTAACTGTCTAAGCCGCATGTTACCACATTTCGAAACAAACGATTATATAATACCACTGATACAGGAGCAGCATGAGTATTGCCATCGGTAAGATCGACTCGTATCCGGGGATTACATTTGATTGCAATTAATTTACGACCACCCACTAATAGTACACGTAAAAAGGCGTGGTAATAAAAAACTAAATCATTTTCAGTTGGTATAAGTCTAACAAGATCACCATAAGTTTGCAAGAGTGTATGTTCTTGTAGATCCCAAACTTTTATTATTTTTTGATAATCCACACTGTAAACCTTTTTCTCTTCGGGCTGTACAAAGACCATAACAATGCCACCATTATGACCCGTTAGTATCCCAGAAGGTTCACCCGATATATACACATCCCAAATGCGTACGAAAGTGTCTGGTCCACCAGTGACAACAATATTATTTCTTTCATCCACAAAAAAACTGGTAACACCCTGAAATAATAAATAAATTTATACAAGATTAACTTTTATAAAACCATTCATTTATACCAATGGAATACGAAATATAGTTTTATCATCACCATTAGCCACAATTAAACCTGGACAGCGACCACGATATCTCTTAGTATTACGATATTCAGCTGCCACAAACAACGAATTTAAACGAAGTGAATAAAATGCGTGCTGAATCATTTCAGTATGAATATTCAAATACTCTCGAATTTTGAATAGAGGCAATTTACCCTAATAATAAAATGAAGCTTAAGTTTCAAGTGCAAAGGTTTTTTGCTTTGTTTTTTTTTTTATAAAATTACCTTCATAACATCTGACCAAAAAACTTCAATTAAAGCTGCTCCTGGTTTCGATTGAAAAGGACCTCTTAGAACTGGAGAAAATTCCAAAATTCTTACATTTCCTCCATAATCTCCTAGTATTAAACGAGAATTAGTGTTGTCCTTCGCGTGAAAGCTATATGCCATTTTACAAACTGCGTAGGGCATACTACGTATTACAATGCGCAGAACAAATGTAGAAGCTACAGTTTCATGAAAACGTAATTCTCTTTCAGTAGATGATGTACAAACTATACTAACATCGGAGAGAGCTTGTATGCATAAAATCCAAGTGGACATTTTTAAGTGTACTAAAAAATGTTAAATAAATAGAGCAATCAATTTTATAGCCCGTAACATAAACAAAAACTTACAACTTTCTGACATGCCACTTCGCAAAGGCGATAATTGTGGTGTCCAAAAACGTACTTGGCCTTCTTTACTTGCAGTCACCCATATGCCAGTATTTTCTGGTGTATCATTTGTGGCTAAATTTTTAATTTTCTTTTCTATTTCTTCAGCTTCATCATCTACTTCGTCAGTGTTTTGCAATCTTTTCGTTTTCTTTTCGTCTTCATCATCGACTACATGATCGGAAATTTGCTTTAACAAACTTATACCGCAAACTGGCGATCTATGTTCTGACTTTTGCACCGTTGGGGGTGCAGCTATTGGTAAAATTAAGGATTCTTTTTGACTCGCAGGATCATCTTCTTGAAAACCAAATATTAAATAAGAAATAAATTCATTCCAATCACATTTAAAATCACGATTTTGATTAATTTTCAAAAATAAACGATTATATTCCATATCGGTAAACTCAATATTCAAATTTTGCAATTCTTCACGTAATTGAGCAAAGGTTAGTTTTTTTTTTTCCAAAAAGCGTTTATGTAAAAGTTCAATTTCATCTAATTTCAACCATTCGTGTAAACGTTCCGGTCTATCCATTTTGTCCAAAGAGGCATCAGAGGATATTGTTTGATATTCAATTGCATCTTGGTCTTTATTTGCTCCAGTATAATCTAGGCTCTCCATATTGAAATATCTTTAAAATTAAATCGGTTTTATTTTCTTTTCATAGAATAAATTTTAATTTATATTTGTCACATACATGTGTATGCATGTGGATATGTATGTATATACGTAAATAAAATAAAAAAACAAAATCGTATTTGATCATCGAACATTATCCTTTCGAAATAAAATGTATTCCTTACTTTAAAATAAATGAACCACCAAAGTTAAAAATCTTATTCTTTTAACGCAAATATATAAATTTACGTCGACTGCATACAGTAATGATACTTTACACGGTTCTCTCTGGCTATTTAAATACTAACAACATCAATTCGTTTTATAATGAAATCGAAAGCTTAAAACGAACGAATCAATCATTTTCTATTCGATTTTAAAACACAAAAACAGTTTAGTTATCATTTTCTATCACACACGTTTTTATTAAAATTTTCATAGAACAAGATGAAAAATGAAATCGAATTCGGTTTGAAGCAAAATCGAAATGAAAACGAATCTTATGGGTCGATTATGAAGAGCAACCGAGCTACAGTTGCGTTGCTAAACGGCAACTAGATCTTAAAATTAATGCCTCGATTATGGATGGCTACCGAACTTTTATTTTGCTAGTTGCCATTAGTACTGGTTGGTATTATGTATGGCAACTGGCAACTACTAATTGTTAACTTTGGCTGCCAAATACGGTTTTTATTGGCAACTGCAAACTGCCAGTTGCTGCATAGTCTAAAAAAAAAAATTAGATTAAAATGTATATTTTAAAATAAAGAGAAAGCAGGTTGATATATTCATTCAGGATATTGAAATTAATTCCGTTATCGGTAATGTGTGAATGGAAATTTTTGAAATGCTGATTAACTGTGGCTCACCGGTACCTAAATCAGACTAGTGTTAAAGGGTATGGATATACTTTACACAAAATTTAAAATTGCATGAAAACGACAAGGGGCCATCTAAAAAAGTTAGCTTGTTTTCATTGGAGCAGGCTACGTTCAGCATGTTACATTTTGACCTCACCGGTAGTAATAATTAGGGGTAATATTTTTCGCACGAGGCTTTAAAAAATTGTTCAGGAGCTGAAAAAGAAGTAGAAACAAAGCAGCTTGAACAACAAATAGAAGAATATTAGATGCTAAAGAGAACTATGCAGCAACCGAAGAAATAAATTACAGTAAACAGAAAAAAGCACAATCCCCTTTACAAAAAATGAGATGTTAACAATTATTAAGAAATAAATGAATTAGAGCAGTTTGTTCTTATGCACATATTTATATATGAATTTTTTATCTTTATTAAATACGAATGGCCTTGCCAGTTGACAAAGCAACTTAAGTTCGGTTGACATCCATAATCGATCCATTAAGTTGCCATAACAGCTTTTTTCGATTTTGAGTCGAATTTCTTTCATTTTCGATTTCCATCACATATCTGTATTTTATTTTCACATATTGATATATGTTTACGAGCTATCCCATTATTGAGATAATTCGCATTGGCTGGAGATTATTTATTTAGATTTTCTAGGTACTTAATACAAATTTTCAGTGCTACAAATTGTCAGATTTTACTTGTCTCATAAATATTAGATTTTTAAGTAAAAAAATATATAATTTATGTACGTTTTCTTAAGTACTAAATTTATTTAAAACATTCTATAACATAGGTTTCATAAAAGCATAATTAAATATATATTTTATATACATCGTGCAATCAAATCATTGATTCCATTACCGCGATCACCATATTCACCGCCACGTTTAAAGGGAACTGAAACTTTGTTTTTCCAACCATCGCGGGGACTTGACAGCTGAAATTTAAAAAACAAATTTGTACAAACAAAATATTTGTTTACTTATTTTTTCTTCAACTTACTAAAAACGCACATAGAAATTCATTAACAGCTTTAAAATTGGGACCCACTGTAAATATCTCATGAATTACATCTTCCAGACAAATTATGCCTTTATCTTCCAAATTTTCCTCTATCATAGTATTCGACTGAATGGCTGTCTTTTTACCATTGATACGTGCAAAACCCTTCTTAAACACCAATTCACGTACAGTGGCAATACTGGGATAACCATATACCACAAATGGTTCTATCACTTTCAGTAGTATTTGATTCTCCTTGCTATTCTCCAAGAAGACAGCATTGTGACGTAGGTTTAAGTTTAAGGTTTTCATTATTTGGTCTGTGGTTTGATCAAATATTTTCTTGCCAGCATGTCTCATTACCAAAAGCAATTTTTGATTGACTTTTTCCGAATCATTTGTGTCTAAAATATTAGTTTTTCTAACTGTGTGTTTAATACGATTTGCGGTGCGTTCCGCTTTAAGGTAATTCATAACAAAGGATTCAGCCCTACGGAATTTGTGATGCTTTTTAGCTTTTGCTACGCGTTCAGTTTTAAGTTTTTTCTTCTGTTCGAGTGTGGCCTTATTCTGAAGAATGCGACGCTTGCGATGTGTCAAAACTGAGACAGTTTTTCCAGGCAGTTTATTAGGTACCGCATATCTGTAAACAATTTTCGTTTTTAATAAATATAATTATTTTCATAAATTTCAACACTATAATTACTTTTCCATTGAGTTTTGTGTGTATTTAATTTGCAAAACAGTTAAGAAACTTGAAGATATTTATTTAGAAATCCAACAAAACCCTAAAAGATAATATAAACACGTGCGACCAGTGTTTTCAAAACGAATGATTGAATGAAAATAATAAATGTACACAGAGTTGCAAAGAATTGGTAGTATGATAATTGTAAACAAAAGTTGCCAGTTGATCCAACAGTTTCAGAAACTATATGACATTGCTACTAAAAGTAATTAATCCTCCGTGTAAACAATCTGTATTCTTTTTTTTACACATTCCGACAACTAAGTGTCGAGCAAAAGTATAGTCATATTTTGTATTAAACACACCTATATTTTCTTAAAAACCTATATTAAAATTAAGGGTAGCAATTAGTTGACAACACTGTTTTTAGTATAACAATATATAATATGTTGTGTTTATTTGTGCTAAATAACAAAACACAGACTCAACAAAAATCATGGTTGTTGCGTTGTGGTTGTTTTTCGTTTGTGTTTGTTCGTTTGTGTTTCGTCCGATTTCTCGATAATCAAACAGTCATCGAGCTCTATTTATAACAGGAATACAGAAAAAATCACGGGGATAAAATTTTGCCATCAAATCTTTTTTTTTACAACAAGATGTGTTTATTTCGCAAAAGCAAAAACGTATGCAAAAGAAAAGAATGGAAATATACTATATGTCTACACATGTGTGAAAATTAGAAAGAAAGAAAAGTCGACAGATGAACGAATGGATTTCATTGGTCAGGATGGGGGAAGAAATTAGAAAAGAATGAGCGAATGAGCGAAATTATTGAAATCGCAATTCCATACTTTTAGGCACGTCAACGAAATATTTTAACAGGCTAGCAGGAAAGTCGGCAAGTGGGTGTAGTTATTTAAAACTTTTATGCCAATACAGATTAATGTGCAAGTTGTGTATAAATATTCGTATTGTTTGAAATAGCAAACCTGAATATAAAACAAATGTGTAGGAAAGAGATATCACTATTTTTATTTTTTAAATAAAAAAGTACATACAGTCGTTGCATTTCCTTGTACTAATTTACTCTACTTTATTTTCTGTGTTCCTAATACATTGGATTCAGAATTCAAAATGTTTACAGTCGAAAAAGAAAACAACAAACAAAACAGTCAGCTGCTTGCTCTCTCGCTTGTCCGTTAGTCAGTTAGTGAGTTAGTCAGTTTTTTTATCCGTTGTCATTTTTAACTTTTCCACTGATATTTTAACTTTGATTATATTTAACAGGAACACATAATTTACTTAGCAAGTGATTCACATGCATTAAAAAAAATACATAACATACATACACAATGTATAATGTATTGTTACTAAAAATGAAAATAAAAAATCAAAATTTCTACAATTACCAGTGTAGTCAAACTTCGAATTTTTGTAACCACATTTCTATAAAAAAGAAACCAAACTTTTAAATCTTAAAATTAATACAAAAAACATTAAAACATGATTTTATACCTATTTGGATTTTATAATAGTATTGAGTGAATATAGACTGGTTAAAAAAGCTTGGTATAATAATTGATGAGACATTATCCTATTTGTGCTAATCATTTTAACTATGTTTTAACGAACTTTGCACATGAATAAAATATCGTTCTCTCATATGATGACGTTTGGTTATGATGAGGTTTTAAAATTTATTTCTTAATAATTTTAGCTCAAGAGTCTTTACACGAAACAAAACAAGTGATGATTTTGACATGAAGAAGGAAAACCGCCCTGGTCAAACAAAAATGTTCGGAGATGATGAATTGAAGGCATTTTTTTATGAAGATTATATTTAAACTCAAAAAGCTACTTAAGCAAATCTTTGGGAAGCAGTAGCATTAACCAAAAAGCAATGGAATTGAGTACCGCACGAGTAAGTGCCTAGAGATGTTGAAAGCCGAAATTTCATGTCTGGAATGTTGCTGGAAAGTTATAAAAAAAGTTCTCGTGGTATTTAATCATTACTGGCGATGAAAAATAGATCTATTGTGGCAACAATTAGCCAAATATGCCAAGATCAGATGAAACTATTTATAATCTAGACCTTGCCCGTCCGACCACCATTTGTCTCGATCGTTAAACGAAATCATTATCTTTATTCTTTTTTATCGAGAAAAAAGTAACCAAAATCTAAAAAAGTACACATCTAAACATAAAAAAAACAAACAATTTTGGTTAAAAATAATCAAAATGGCAACGTTGACAAATACATATTTATAATGTATGTACATCGCTATTGATGAGGGGATGGTTATTTATGTGGACAGTCAGGATGCTAAGGCCCTCTCTTCACTTCTGATACTGACACAATGTCAAACTATGTTGGGTTTCTGTAAACTGTCGCATAATTGGAAACGAGATGAGCTGGACAGAAAAGGCGCGGCAAAGAGTGTGGTTTTAGCGGACGGATCTGTAATGAATACGTTATAAAGTGGCAGGGGAAACTGTAGGGTGTCCCGGCTACAAGAAGACGCTGTACGGAATTAAAGTATGAAATTTTTCTTCGAAAATATTCTCTTTTGGTAAATAACAGTAAATTAAACACAAAATATTTTAAATTAATTCTATTTTGACGATTTTGGTAAAATGTGTTAAGCGTTTTTAACGTTTTTATTTTTTACGTATCTGACAGATACATGGAAGATAAATTTTTCTACCCTAAATTGTTTATTTCAACGTTCTGCGTTAACAGTTGCTTTACAAATGCCGGGGTTTATTAACATCTATTTTTTTTTATCGTAATATCGTAATTTTTCACGTGTCATATTTTAGTTTTTTATTATGATTTATTAAAAGTAATTTAAATTGGAACAACTTTAACTTTTAATTATAAAAAAGATAAAGGATTGTTTTCATTCATTAAATTGAGTTTAATTTCAACAATAAATTGGGTAAAAAGTACAGTTCAATATCAAATTGTGCGGTGTGGTTTCTCCCTTAAATGGATGACGAAATAATGGAAGTCTATTGGAACATTTTCAATACTGTATACATACATACATACATACATACTAGTATAGTATTTCTCACAAAATAATAAGAAAAGAGTTACCAAGAGTCCAAAAAAAGTTATGACCAACATTTTATTATAAAATTTCCAAAAAAGATGAGAATTTGTATTCAAATTTGATATGCTTAAGAACTTAAATTATACCTGACAAGCATTAAAAAAGTAAATATTGACAACAATGCAACATTAAAATACAGTGTCATGTAGAATAAAAGCAACAAACCAATAATTTCATTTTAAAAAAGTCTCTCGATAACTTATTTTGATTTGTCACTAAACAGAACAGTTTTTTATTTCTACTACGTTTGCAAAATCACACAGGAATTTGTCTGTATAGAAATGAAAAACTAGGGTCTAATCACCGCTTACGATAACGAGTCATTTTGATCGCATAATTTAATTTTTTGGTTATTACGACATTCGATTTCGTAAAAAAAAAAACAATATTTGAAATGAGATCTTTCAATAGCGAGTCTTCATTCGAGTGTAAACTTCCTAAACGTTTTTCGATATATTTTTAAATGTCAAGTCAACGAAAGATTGTGGAAAATGTATGTTTTATTTACGTTTAAGTTAAAACACAATTAATTTTTTTAAAATTTTTAGGATCAGCAAAAAGCCAAACTCGATTTTTGATTCAGATGAAAAATAAATAAAATAAATAAAATGATTTAGTACAAATTTTCAATTAAGTTATAAAAGTATAATTCCTACTCATGTTGGTACTATTCTTTTTCCTTTAATTTTACTCACATTTAGCCTCAACATATGTTGTGATTTTTTTCAAAGTTTATGATTTCATTCACAATAACAACGATTCGATAGCAATCGAATGCGATACGATTGATACGTATTGAAAATTATTTTCGTACGATAGACTATTCGATATCGAAAGCGGCGATTAGACCCGTGTTCTGTTTAGTGACGAACCAAAATCCAATTTAGTCACAAAATGTATGAAAATTGCAACATACCAACCACTGTACCAAATTGTTTATAAAAAATGAAAAACTACCAATATTGGCCTGAGTGACAAAACGGCAACGCTTTGCATTGAGAATTTATGCGTTTTTCTAGGAAAAACAATAAAAACATATTGAATGCGCATGCGACAATATGCACAAAAAATTCATTGTACTCTTAACTTATTTTTTAAGAAAGAGGGAGAAATATATAACTTTTAAGTTCAAGGTTGCCAGATGAAATTTGCAGAAAATCGTAATTTTTCCGACAAATCGTCAAAGAAATCGTAACAAAAAACAACCAAGTTTTTAGTGCTTTCACTTTTCATTTGCAGTACCTATATAGTACATATAAACATGTACAAAAGATACCTCGTTTGCCAAATTGATTGACTCTACTTTTAGAAATTTATTAAATAGTAATGTGAAATATGTAGTTTAATATGCATTTCTTACACAATTTGGTGCTTATTTTGTTAAAAAATTCACATATTATTCTTAGATAATTCTCTAGCTTCCATATTCTGTTCGCATTTTTTTCTTGTTACACTGCAAATACTTTATTCTGTTCCAGGCCTTACGCTTTATTAACATTGAGCTCAAGCAAAAATTAGAAGTGGGCTAGTTGTCTCACCTACAAAGAGGAGTTATGATAATTTTAGACCTGCCAATTGTCCATATCTCAAAAATCGTAATTTTAGAGGCAAAAAACGTCAATCATCATTTTGCTAAAATTCTGTTAAAAAATCATCAAATGTGTAGCTATATTTACGTGTTTTAAGAAACCACACATTTTGAGATACATAACAGTGTTGCCGTCTTGATTCAATCGGCCCTAAATAGGTAGTTTTATACTTTGCAAATTGGCCTAGGTGATTTGATCACCATTTGATCATATCAAGATATGATTTAAAGTGTTAAAAAAGTATATTTTATTAAAATGTAAAGCTACTTAGATCGGTTAACCGATTAGATATTGGATCTAAATTAAAAGTAAAAAAAATGCTTAACACTCTGTTGGCCCTTATCATGGCCAACAATGATAAAAATGAATGTAATATACAGCAGCGTTTTATGTGTAGGATGATTTTTATAGCCGCATTAGTACTATTGACATCGATAACTATGGTTTGACAGCTGAGAATGTCTAACTGTTTTGACATTTCTGTTCCGCAATGTATTGCCATACAAATCATCATGAATCGTTTAACGTCATAACAACGCTTCCAAGTTGTGGGCATTTACTTTGAAAAAATAAATCTGTTTACGAGGTTCATAGAACACTTCGTCCATTTTACGGTCAACATAATCGGCCTAGTCAGCAAGCAATTCGTGCAGTTATTGATCGTTTTCCCACTAAATCTACTTTTATCGATTCAAAACCATCAACAAGACAAAGAAATGTGCGTGTTGAAGAGAAAGTTTTGAAGAAGACGTCGAAGCTGTCGTTACAATGAATAGCGAGGGCTATCGAGCCTCGCTGACTGAATTTTTGTTTCCGAAAATTAATCAGGTAAACATCAACGATATTTGGTTCCAACAAGACGGCGCAACTTGTCATATAGCGCGCTTAACAAACGTTTTATTGCATAATCGACTTGGCGACATCTTTCTTTCCAGGAGTGGTCCTGTTCACGTCATGAGATTTAACGCAATAAACTAGCAACTCTGGAAGAATTGGAAGCCAATATTCAAACCACCATTAATGCCATACTGCCAGATTTATTGGAAAAAGTAGTCAAAAATTGGACTGATCGAATAAACATGTTCAATTCTGCTGACGTTAATTCTGTGATTACTTAACGAATGCCCTTTCTCCATTATTAAAATCGTTGAAAAAAAATTAAAAAATTTGCTATTTATCAAGGAATGGGTGTTCGAGCTCACAAACTTCCAAAATGTAATTTTCTAATATTTGGATTGGAAAATATAATTTGTCCACGGCAACACTGGTTTACAGATAGATACATTGGGTATTTTTATTTGAAACACGTTTTCTTTGAAATGAAAACAGGAAAACGAAAGAGAATTTAAGATAGAAAGCAAGCGCTGATTTTTTTTGCAGAGAATGTTTTTGTTTACATTTTTCACAGCGTTGCCAGCAGTAAGATATTTTCTATCACAGGTTTTCAAGCATTCTTTAAAACTGAAATGTGATTTTTTTATGGAAAATTATCATATGTTACATGTATGGATGTGTATTTTAAATGTATGTACATATTTAAATACTTTTATTTGAAAATGATCAATAGTAACCTTTTGAATTCTAATTGCTTATGTTAATTATGCAAACAATAATTTTTTTGAAAATAATATAAATAATACCCACCTACCTACTTTAAAATAAATTATTTTGTTCTTTTCAATAAATTTTGTATTTAAAAGAAATTCTAAAAAGCCTCTACATATCTAAAAGAATAACGAACGTCTAATAAACAACTAAGTACTAAACTCAATAAGTTTGCAACTTTTATTCATCCACCTTTGCATCGTTGTATTCAAGTTTTGTATTCAATTGTCTTTTTAATTTAGTTACTGACCAGAGTTACTCGCAGTCGGTTGTCGTAGCGGAAAGGTTAAATAAAATACAAAGTAGTTAGAAAAAGTAAATAATGACGACTGTTAAAAAATAAAATAAAGTAATACTACCCATTAAGAAAGTAAATTATAAAATATTTTTAAATAAGAATTTATTACAAAAATACCTAATATTTATCAATAATAATAATAAATAAATAAGTTAATAGAAAATAAACGTGTTGCACCTATTCATTAATTTGGCTTGTTATTATTAAACATAATCATCATCACAACCTTCATCATTATTATTAATAACAAAAATGTCTGCTCGTTATGGTAACGATGTTAGTACCAATCTGGTAGAATTAACAGATCGAAATAAGCCACCATCACAAGCAAGAACTGATAATAAGCAAGACAGTATTAAGTCTGTTAATGGTGCTAAAAATTTTCTAGACGAAAATATACCATTGGAAGGTATAGCTACTGATGGTAAAATCGTACTCAAACGTAAATTGACACTAATAAACGGTGTTGCAATTATTGTTGGCACCATTATCGGTTCAGGTATATTTATTGCACCAACTGGAGTTTTTCAAAATACAGAGTAAGTATGCAATAAAATGTATTGAAATATTTATTATACATAAATATTTATTAACAAATTAAAATGTAATCTGATAAAAATGTATTCTTTAACTCTTGCGCCGCTAAGCTCAGGACACTGGATTAGCACATTTCACGTACATATGTATGTTACATTCAAATGTTTAGTGGCTTTCAGCTTATTTCGTGTAACCAACTTAAAAAAAAAACTACATACATATGTACATATATACTTTGTGCATCAAGCAAATATTTAGAACATAATTATTGAATATTTTAAACAAATAACATTTCTTGTTACAAAGACATCAAAAAAGAGACATCAGCATATTCAACTTTTATAATCTTATATATATATATATCTATATATATATATATATATGTATGTATATATATATATATGTATGTACATACAAAAATGAATGTGTGTATGTTTGTTGGTTTGTTTGTATGTTTGTGCCTTATGGACAGCTAAACGGCTGAACCGATTTTCTTGAAATTTTAACAGAATCTCTCTGTATGTCTATATAAATTTAAAATTAAATTACAAAAATTGCAACTGGTCCACGCCCATACAAAGTAAATATTTAGGTTTCTATATCTTTAAAATCGTAATAGAAAAAGTCTCTAAACTTGGCCCAAATAGATTTATAGTCATTACAAATCAGCAGTCAAAAAGTTGGCTGAATTGGGCAAGTTGTCGTCGTACCTCCTATATAAAGTAAATATTGTCGAAATCAATATTGGTTTTAGTATATATTGAGAACGGTTAAAGCAAAACCTTCTGAATTTGGTCTAAACGACTTTATAGCCAATGCAAACCATTAGGTAAAAAGTAAGCGGAATTTTGTAAGTGGGTGTGATACCTCCAATACAAATTAAATATTGATTTCATTATGTCTTGAGAACGGTTAAAGCTAAAGTTTCAGTATTTGGTGTCAATACCTTCACACTCAATTCAAATCCTGAGATAAAAAGTGGGCAAAATTGGAGAAGTGGTTGTGGTACCCCCATGCAAATAAAATATTGATTTCATTATATCTTGAGAACGGTTGAAGATAAAGTTTTAGTATTTGGTCTGAATGGCTACATAATCAATGCAAATCATTAATCAAAAAGTGGACGGAATTGGACAAGTGGGCGTGATACCTCCCATCCAAACTAAATGTATATATCTTTATATCTTGAAGACGGTTCAAGCAAAAGCTTCTGGATTTGGATTTGGTCTGAATGATTTCGTAGTCAATACAAATCATCAAGCAAAAAAAAGGACAGAATTGGACAAGTGGGCGTGGTACCTCCCACACAAAGCAAATATTAATTTTTATATATCCTGAGAACGGCAATAGTACAAGTTTCTAAATTAGGTTCAAGCAACGTCGTGAACAGTACACATCATGAGCACCTCCCATTCATACTAAATATTGTATTTTGTACATGTGGAAAATGACAAGTATTAATGCTTCGTTATTTATCCACATCAGTCAGAAAGCGGGAATTGCAGATATCACACCGGATAAAAGCTATCTATATACATACTGTCAAGGAAAAAAGTCTACATACAGCCTACGATTTTGAAGTTTTAGAGAATTAGTGGTGAAATTTAAAATAGATGTTATACCAATGTGTAAGGTATTTATAATTAAGATTATCTGAAGAAAAAAACATGTACGAAAAAAATATAACTTAGAAGTTATTAGGGAAAATATAATAATTAGCAGTGAAAAAAACCTACATGCAACGTCCAACTACTAATATCAAATAGAAATTTAAAAACGAAGAAAGCGAAATAATAGTTAATTTTGTTGATTTATTCAAATTTACAAGCATTACAACTGTTGAAGTGGACAAAGGGTAATAAAAGAATATATATGAATATTTGTCCTCGAAAATGGCAAATCGAAGAGAGATATACGTATATTTCAGTTAGAAATATTTGTATGATCGTCTGTACAGTAGTAGAACGACTGAATTTTGCTGTCTTAGCAATTTCTTCATATGATTTATTTATGATTATATATATATGATTATATATATATATATATATATATATATATATATATATATATATATATATATATATATATATATATATATATATATATATATATATATATATATATATCTTCAAATCATATGAAGAAATTGCTAAGACAGCAAAATTCAGTCGTTCTACTACTGTACAGACGATCATATATATATATATATATATATATATATATATATATCATACAAATTATATTAACAACAATAGTACCGAAAATAAACTAAGATCTGGCAGACCTAAGAAACTGTCGAGACGTGATATTACCAGTTTTGTGAAATTGTCGGACATTAAAATTGTCGGACATTGAGAAAAATGTTTCAATTAAATTGTTGCTCCACGAACAATAATACAAATTTTACAAGACAATGGATTTCATAGCAGAATAGCACGCAAGAAGCCACTAATTTCAGTAAAGAATCGTGAACTTCATCTCGAATTTGCTAAAGCACATGAAGCAAGGTAATGGATTTCTTTAATCGGCTTATATTTACAAACGAAACTAATTAAAACATTTTCAGAAAAGTTGGCTGTTCAAAACATTGCACTTGCTTAAAAGAATATTGTACCTACAGTTAAACATAGTGCAGGCAGCGTTATGGTTTGGGGCGCCATGGCGTCAAATAAAAGGGCTCATTTAGCTTTATTTGGTGGTAATAATGACCGCTATCATTATAAGATCGTACTGAAATTAATTTTGGGGCATCTGTTAATAAGTTGGTCCTGGAGACAGATGGATTTTTCAGTAAGATAACGGCGCTAAGCATATTGCGCACTTTTTTCGAGACTGGCTTCTTTACTATGCTTCAAAATAGTTAAACTCACCACCCCAGTCACCAGACTTAAACCCAATACAGCACATATAGGACCTTTTTTACGAAAATATGACATTAGTAACCTTGAAACATTAAAAATTGCCCTTATTCGTGCATGGAGCGAAATAACACCCTCTATTATACAGAATTTGGTGACATTAATGTTCCGTGGTCTCCAAGCGGTTATTGATGCCCAAGATGGATCAATAATATATTAAAAGTAAATTTTTGTTTTTAATATGTAAAATTTTTAAAGAATGATTCTTTTTTGTAAGCTGTATGTAGACTTTTTGCTATGAATATTATTTTTTATTTTCCTCACAAACTCTCTAAAACCCCCAAATCAAAGGGTGTATGTCGACATTTTCCTTACCTGTATACTATATACAAATGAATATGTGTTTGTTTGAAGACTGTATACAGCTAAAACGCAGAACTTACAGTGTCTTTTTGGAAGGAACAAATGATTGAAGAGGACAAAATGGGGAAAAAGGGTAAAAAATGTAACTAAGATAGCATTTAAGATAATAATGGATCAAACCAGGTTTTTGATAGTATTTAGTAAAATTACAAGATTTGAGAGAATCTCAGAGCTTAATTGCTGTGTAAAGATTTAACATTTTTTAATCATGAGGTATTTTCTTAAAAAACAAGCGTTTGCACAGAATAACATAGAAATCCCCGTGAAATTCAGTTAAAAAGTTTACAAATGTCAGTTAGATTTGTTTTTACCATGTGTCGAAATGATTGGAAAATACAAAAACAAATTAACACAAATTTTAAGAATTTAGACAGTCCAACACATTATATAAAAATATATGTATATTCGTGAGAATAAAGTGGCCAATAATTTACAAAGGAAGTTGGATTAGTTCATTAATCTGTTAAATCTAAAAATTTGAGTGACGTAAGCAAAAATTCAAAATGCATAGTACACAATACGTTGCGTGGGGCTTGTGGACAGTATGCCAAGAAGATGTGCAAGGTTATCCTACTACCAAGTACTAAGTTTTGAATTAAATAAATTAGCAGTTTTGCTTTTTTTTTCTGGATGAAAATATATATATTCATTTATTTGTGCTACAAAGATTACTATTCAGTCACTTCATGAGACTTCTTCTATTTTAACACAAAATAAAAGAATAATAACGGACAAAACTGAAGTAAACTAAGGCCATTGTGATATATTAGTACATGATTAAAATAAACATGTTAGTTATAAATTGTTAGTTATAAAAAGTACACATAGGTAAAGTGGTAAAATCATGTCCATCACTGTATACTATCATACCTAATCATTTACATTCATAGAATTTAAGACTAGTGAAGTTGTCGTTGGCAACGTAAGCGCAAGAGAACTCGACAACCTTTTTTATATTTACTTACGTTTAAGTGACAAAAATAGGACGAGTATACACCTCCTTCGCTACGAAATGGTTAATCTCTACAAGTTGTCTTAAGCTCACAATAGTTGGTTGGATTAGTAAGTTTAAAACTCTTTCTGGATGTACGTATGTATGTATGTGTACTTATATAAGAAATATTCGCTGACATTAACAGTTTTAAAAAGCAAAATTTGATGATATCTTCCACATTCGACCATATTCTTAATATAACCTATGTACAAAAAAATTTACGATATTATTAATAATATTATAAAAGGCTTCGATAAGCATTTGGCTTAATTCAACTTTTACTTTATTTTTTTCGAATTTATGACAATGGTAATTTAAGTCAGTTATTTATTTATTTATAAACAATTTAATATTAATTCCAATTGTATTTTGTTGTTGTTATTTTTGCCGTTTTTGTTGTTCTTTTTTAATTTATTATTATACTTTTACGTTGATTTTTTTTAAGAAAGATCAATTAACAAAATCACTAAGAATTTGTCAGCAAAAATTTACGTTCGTGTTAAATACTTACTTAATACATACAGTAAGTGTCAAAAAAATAAACACCCTAATACTTTAGAATTTAGCTCATATTTCAGACTTTTAAAATCAATTAACAAAATCACTAAGAATTTGTCAGCAAAAATTTACGTTCGTGTTAAATACTTACTTAATACATACAGTAAGTGTCAAAAAAATAAACACCCTAATACTTTAGAATTTAGCTCATATTTCAGACTTTTAAAATGCAATGAATTTCAACGTTTTATATTTTTTAAGACCGTATTTACGGCTTTACAAAATCCATAAGAAACAACAAAAAATTATTACAATAACTAAAGTTATACAACAAAAACAAAAAAAAAACTATCTATTTACGCGTCAAAAATAAGTTATACAAGGCAACAACTTATGCGATAAGAAAAAAAAAAGTAGAAATATCTAAGAAGTGATACCATTTTTCTGATAGGTGCTATCGAGTACAACAGGAATCTGATTTCAAAATGTCGACAAAACCTATAAAATTCTGAGTTACAGGTAAAAAACCGGTTTTTAGTACCTTCATGCACTGAAATGAAGAGGAATAGAGCTATTAAATGGTGTATAGTGTATAATTTTTGCCTTTCCAAATAGGTAACTTAACTCCGTCGATTTCCTCCCAATTTTAAAGAAGGAGGTATCATTTTATTCATAACTAAACGTATTACTTTAATAAATCCAAAAATAATACCAGTCCTATATAAAATAGCGTGTAAAAAGGACCAGCGTGTTAAATACTTTTTTGCACTACTTACGAACAATAAAACACAGACGCAGAGGTGAGAGAAGAACAATTCAAAGAAATTAGCAACTTTATAAACGCAACAAAATAAATTAGATCAGCTAAGAAGAAAACAACTGGAGAATACCATGCAGTACCATCAAGTGGCTCGAAAATTTCAAAATAATAAAGCGGCAGTTGGAAATATATAGATATTTTAGGGTTCTCATTATGGATCACATTAGCATGGGAGAAAAAAAGGCTACCTACAACGTGAATAAAAGGTATCATAAAGTTATCAAAAAATAGCGACTTGAAGGACTGTAACAACCGGAGAGAAATAAGTCTGCTTAACACCATTCACAAGATACAGTCAATACTGTACACATCTTTACAGATAAAATTCTAAAATGACATACCACCTGTTGCTATAGATCGTCGACTTTAAGAAAGTATTTGATTGAGTGACGTAAGGTTATTTGAACTCTAAGTTCTTTACAACTGGCAAATCAACTAATCACTCCACACCAATTCAGGCGTAAAATAAGAATGCCTACTAAAGGGTGAGCAAATTTGAGGTTAGATAGTAAATTGGCTTAAAAACACATTTTTTGACAAATTCAGTTTTATTCATACCAATATAAAATAGAAATATAGGAATTAATAATGGAAAATTTTGTAAAATGAGCGCACGTCTGCCGACGTGCATGAGGTAGACATTTGCCCGAAAGCATATTTCACCCTTTATAATCTCAGTTATTCAACATCCTGCAGGATGCTACATGAGCTAAGTTCACGGAGAGGACTATGTGGATGACATTTATCTACAGTCAAAACTTGACTTACACAGATTGGCTCGCAATGTTAGGTACAATGGCTACAAACGCCAGCGTAGAAACAAACGTATACAACAGCTATACATTATTTAATGCGATTGTGTAAAAAGAGTTTCATAGTTGGGCAAAACTTCCACCTAAACATTGGTTAAAATTACATTTTGATATTACATACTAAAGAGTGGTAGTAATACAATCGGGCATCTGACTAAGATCCATTCGTTTTTAGGCCTAATTATTGTAAAAAAATATTGCAACAATTTTAATTTGACATTCCATAAGACCAATACTTTCCATAAACTTTACAATGTACATACATATGTACATATGTAAGTTTTCTCACAAACAGATATACTCTTAATTTCAATTTCATCTACATATATATTTGATTTAAAAAAATACATGTAATTGACAATTCAAATGAAATAAACTTGTTTTTATTGTGAAATTTGTTTTTGATTAATTTTAAAGATCAGTTGGAAGTTCACTTTTGATATGGGCCGCTTGTGGTATTCTCTCAACGATTGGCGCATTATGCTACGCTGAACTCGGGACTAGCATTACACGTTCAGGAGGAGACTATGCTTATTTGTTAGTGGCCTTTGGACCACTTGTAGGATTTCTAAGATTATGGATTGCCTTATTGATTATAAGGCCAACAACACAGGTACGTTGGCAGAGATGTTTTTAGATTTATTGTGAACAAAATAACTGATAAATTTTAACGATGTAATGAGAGTTGTTAATCTTGAATAAGAATCAATGAATATTAAAGTATTTAAATAAATTAAAACAGATGTTATATTCAATTGCAAAAAAACACACACGTGCTCGAGTTTGTTTTGACATTAAAGCCATTGACATTGTACTGTATAAAGTCAGGGTTTGGAATGTTAAAAGCAATTAAAAGCTGTCAACATAATGATTAATGCGGTTTTAATTATTTATTATTTACAATTATATATTTCTTTTTTCTTCTTTTTTATATGTTTGATTAGACAATTGTAGCTTTAACGTTTGCACAGTATGCAGCAAAACCGTTTTTCGAAGATTGCAATCCCCCAGATAGTGCAGCTAAACTATTGGCATCCGTTTGTTTATGTAAGTATAATAAATTTAAATAAACTTTGAATTTCTTTTATTTCTACAGCGATCTACAGTTCTTGAAAAACTTTCCTTAAAAGCAGTTCTAATTAATAATTTATTTTTTATTAAGTAAAACAAGTCGGAGAGTCATTGTTGCGCTTATGTTTTTTCATTAACATTTTAATTTTAATTGTTTAACCGAAATACTGAAAAAATTATGACACTTTCTTACTAAATGATCGGTCTTAGTCAAATTTTTTTACAGCTATCCAAAAAATCAGGGGCCAAATCGTCGTACTCGTAATAATATAAAGTTAAATTACAAAATGTCACAATTTCGATCAACGTCATTCGATCATTTTTTTACATTCCTGTTAAAAATTTATATGACACCTGGCCTTTATGTGGTTCAACTATGACTATAAATTTTTGAATAAAAGCTGGGATCAAATGTTACTCAACTTTCACAAAATTTCAAGCAGTTGTTAAGACATATAAAATCTTTATATGCAATGAGCTTCATTCAAATATAAACAATTTCGAATGAGTTACAACCATATTAATAACCCCTACCATTCGTGGAGGTGTGGAGTAAACTGAGTAAATACTTCTTTAGTGTTTTTATTTGATATTTTAATGGGAAAATTATTTCCTATCTCTATGGGCAATTGACCTTTACTTTTACTGAGAGGAAACATCATTTTTTCTAATACTTCGGAAGCCGGAGGAAGAGTTTACACAGGAAGCATTATCAGACGATTTTCTAAGCTTCTAGTTATATCTATCTTATATCTTTAATTAAAGTTTTCGAATTCTTCGCCATAACATGGCCTTGATTGAGATCAATAAGCAATTTATCGCAACACTCTAATATACCCGAGTAAAACGTCATTCCCTGTTATAAGACAAAACTGTACTCAAACAACCAATTTCGGAAGGCGATCCCCAAACGGCCGATTGGAATATCATAAAGATCCAGGTTATTAGAATATGTGGGCTTTAATTAACTTAACCAGAAAGAGTCAATATCAGATGATACCGAAAGCAAGTACACAAAGAAATGAATGATCAGATCCAAAAGCTACACTACGGGAGACGTACACAACAATAGATCAAAATTTAAAACGCAATGCAAGCAAAGATAAAGGTTCCTATTCAAATGAACTTGCTCAAGGAGTACAAACTGCGGCAGGAACGAGACGAAATGGCAACCCTATCGGAATTTCTGGAATTATTACAGCACGTAAGGACAACAAAGTACATGGCTTCGGTGGACACTTACTAAAAGCAGATCCTTGCACAAATGCAAAAACTATTATGGGAATATAACCCTTCTAAGTATGATTAACAAAGTAATTGCTCATACTATAATAAAATAACTATCCAGCAAACTATCACATGAGTTACGCCCACAACAGCCAAGGTTTTGATAGAATATGTCTGTCTGTCCTGGAGCAGTCTGCTGACTGGCGTTCACCTATTAATATCACATTCATCGACTTTGAGAAAGCATTTGATACTTTGCCTAGTAGAGTAATATGGTCTGCAAGTCTAGAGAAAACTAATATCTCTCGTCAAATCATTATACAGTTAGCTGTCGTCTTTAATATTGTACTAGAAATAGTGATGAGACTTGAGAGATAGGGATATGATCAAAAGACTGGAGGACTTACATTATGCTTATTATCATATTGTTAATTCAGCAGCTGTGGAAAAAAATGAAGGCATTACGTATAAATTTTGATGTAAGATTTAAATTCAGAATTCAAGACAGCGACATAGAAAAAGTTGACCTTTTTTGCTATTTGGGTAGAGTTTTTAACAAAATGTTGAGGGTCTTGTTCGGATATTGCATACGGAATCAAATCAGCAAAGCAAGCTTTGGCTTTCTCGAATATTTAAAATTAAGCTATTTATCTACAATGTCAAATCAATTATGCTTTATGGATGTGATTCATAAAACGCAACTCCTCTCGATGTTAACTCTATGCGAGTTTTTGTTAATAGATGAATGAAAAAAATTCGTAAAGTTTTCTGGCCAAATATAGTGTCTAATGAAAGGTTATGGTTGCTCAATCAACAAATTCCAATTCAGCGGAATATTTGAAGAAGAAAATGTAATAGGATAGGGAGCATACTCAGAAAAGCCACTGATGACATGGCGGTAAAGTAAACAACAATTTATTGCTTACAGCAAGAGCAATTCTTCATAAAATAGTTGCTTTGCTGACTTACTTATAGTAATACTTTTGCTTTTTACTGTTGCTTATTATTTTTTAAAGTTTTCAGTAAGCATTCAGAAACACAGATATTTATTTTGTAGCTGTAAAAACTGAAGCAAAGCTAAAATTTTAGTGCTATTGCTAATCTAAAGCATGCAATTTAAACACTGATATTTGGCACAGTTTTTAGATATCATTTAAGAAACTAAAATGTTAGTCGAACTACGATTATTAATTAAATTTTAGTTCATTAATTATTTAAAAGTCAATCGAATTGTTACCTCTGATTTTTTGACGATTGAACACGAGCAGAATGCAATCAGTATTGAAGCCTGCAATAAACTGAATTAGAAATAGTAATTTAAATTTTGATATTAAGTTAATATATTACATAATAAAAACTTTGCACGAAAACCCTATATTTTATATCTATATGTCTATGTTTCTACGCAGTTTGAATTGTACATTTTAGAACTTTCAGAAAGTTGTTAACTTTTCAACTTTAAAGCATCTAACTGATAACATTGAATAATTTTTCTCTTCCTATAACATTGTAAAACATAAGATGAAACTTATTTTTATCTTTGAATATATTTCTTTATAGGTTTTCTAACTGCCATTAATTGCTTATCAGTAAAATGGTCGATGAAAGTACAAGATATATTTACCGCTGGAAAACTTTTGGCTCTGGTTATGATCATTTTAGCTGGCATATATCAGATGGCTACAGGACATTTGGAAAACTTCGAAAATATATGGGAAGGCAAATATGGTATCGATAATATTGGATTTGCCTTTTATAATGGACTATTTGCTTTTGGTGGTTGGAATTATTTAAATTTTGTTACCGAAGAGCTACAGGATCCATATAAGTAAGTTTATTTTTTTGTTGTTTTTGAATTAAATTTAATAAAATTTAATTAAATACAGCATAACATATTTAATTTCTTTAAAAGCTTTCCTCTACTTTCTCTCTATAATCATTCTAAAGAAACACTTGTTGCTTCCTTTTATTTACATTTTTGGATTTGAACTTTTTGCCATTTACGCTTAAGTGGTTTCATTGTATAGAAAACTCAAACGCAGCGTAAAGTTTGCAAGTCAAGACAAAAATTGTTTTCAACAAACAAACGAATAAAAACTCTTATCAAGGACATTTGTAAGGATTCTTTTGTATATAAATTGGAGTAGGGAGAGAAAAAAAACAACTACTTGTTGATTTTGTAAATGGTATAGCAACCCTTATAGAAATAAATTTAACTGTATAAATATTAAGTGTTCTGTCATTTACTTAAAAGAATTAAATCGTTACTCATTATATACAAAATATGTATCTATTGAAACTACATATCTACACCACAAAATAATCATGAAAGAGTTCCTTATAAGCTCTGACATTTAAGCAGACTAATTTGCAAATGTTTAAGGGATGACGTTTGATATGTTTAATGTAGTTTAAATCCATGTTATACTATACAAAGTAAATAAATATTTTTCAAATCAAACGCCATGATTTTAATAATGAACTGTTATAGGTTAGTAATAACATTAATTAAAGAAAATATATGAATATAGTATATTTATGTTTGATTCATTAAATGATTTAAGAGAAAAATTTCTTATAAGACCTTTGTTTGTAGAGTATTTTTAATTCATAAAATTGTCATCGAGTACACTATTAGAGTAAGTATAATGTATAGAAAAAACTTCTACTATTTCTGTTCTAAAGATATATAAATATTGATATTTACTATGTATGGAGATGCCACGCCCAACTGCTCCCATTTTTTGACTGATAATTTATATTGAGTCCAAGTTATTTATACACATACATATTTACTTTGTATGAAAGGTGCCGGACCCACTTATCCAATTCCCCACTTTTTTGATGATAGTTTGTATAAGAAAAAAGTTATTGAGACGAAATTTGGGGACTTCCACTATTACCGTTCTCAAGATATACAAAAATCAATATTAACTATGTAAGGGAGGTGCTACGTCCACTTATTCGATTCCACCCACTTTGTGACTGATGATTTGTATTGACCACGAAGGTATTTAAACTAAACTCGCAAATTCTTACTGTTACCATTTGTGAACATATTTTATGGGCGTGTCACCGCCCAGTTGAAATTTTTGAAATATATATAGCCAAAAGTCGGATCAGCAGTTTATCTATTATTTTAAATTTAATAAAAAGTATTACATAGTTATACAATTTTATCGTTTTAGAAATTTACCTCGAGCCATCTGGATAGCAATGCCTCTAGTAACGGCTATTTATGTGCTAGTGAATATGGCCTATTTTGTAGTGGTTTCAAAAACGGAAATGTTAAGTTCTTTAGCAGTAGCTGTTACATTTGGTAATCGTATGTTTGGCTCGCTGGCATTTATGGTACCAATTTTTGTGGCCTTAAGTACGTTCGGTGGTGTTAATGGTGTCCTGTTTACATCGGCACGTTTATTTGCAACTGGAGCTCAAGAGGGGCATTTGCCAAAATTCTTTCAACTCTTTCATGTTAAACAACAAACACCCATACCATCTCTAATATTTTCGGTAAGATTATACGAGTACACTAAAATTAAAAAAAAAATTTTTTTATAAATATTAAATTATAATTTTTAATTGCAGTGTCTTATGTCCATAGTGATGTTATTATCAGCTGATGTTTATGCTTTGATTAACTATTTTAGTTCTATTTTGTGGTTGTCAGTAGTAGCCAGCATAGCTGGCATGTTGTGGCTAAGAAAAAAGAGGTCGGTATCATATTTTTGTTGATCAGAAATTGATTTTAAACAAATGTTTTTACTTTGCAGACCTGATATACCTCGTCCAATACGTGTACATACCGCCTTACCAGTTATTTTTATTATTTGTTGTATTGTTTTGGTTCTAATGCCAAGTCTGACACAGCCCAAAAATCTTTTGGTCGGTATCGCTATAACATTAGCAGGAATACCATTCTATTATGCATGCATAGCTTGGAAAGATAAACCACAATGTTATGGACGTTTTTCACATGTTGTAGTGAATCTATGTCGGGCACTTTTCAATACCACTATCATTGAAGGAAATGAGGACATTAAGAATTAGGCTTAAGCACCATTATACCCTTTTTAATATATTGTAAGTGTTGGGCCACTTAAACTTTAGGATCACTGATGCATTATATCTTAAACAGATTTATTTATATATTTAATAATTTATATATTATTTATTTATAATGGGTAAATTTTATGTACAATATTATATCTTATCCTCGCTTAATTTGATATTATCTTGTTGCTGATGTACTTAAGAAACAAACCAAAAATATCTAAAAGTATAAAGAATTACTTGCCTTTGCATCGACCATCAATGTATTTAAAATTTAAATATATTTTGGATACTCACTAGTTTCACTTGAACTCGCTAGTTAAATTTAGTGTTTTTTCCATTCCATTTAATTTGTAATTATTTTTATAATCAAAGAAAAAAGAAGTTGTATACATGTGCTTTGATGGATGTATTTATTATTAACGCTTGTATTCGTATTTATTATTAGGACCATACTAGGGAAAACAACTCCAAGAAATTTAATAAATTATAAATAAAATTTAAGAAAAGTAATTTGTGTATATTCCATAAAACACTAAAAAATCATTTCTGTTATAAATTAGTGTCACGAAACAGTATTGGCTTTATCTTGTTTGAAGATAAACTAAACCTATATTCCAAACAAATGTTATGGTATAAACATTTTTGCAAAGAACATAAAATGTTGAGGCTGCGATGTTGGCTTTAAATTGTAAAACAGAAACGTAAATAAATCACAGCAATTCCAAACTCGGCAGAACCTGCGTATGCAGTCGGTGGTTTGGAAATGATTTTCAAATTTATTACACATTAGCTTTTAAGTAAAGAGACTTTACTAATGATGTACATAGCTAAAGAAGACTTGTGTCTGTCAAACATTCTTACCGGTAGAACATTTATGTTTTGTTTTAAGAATAAATACGCTGATTTGTCCTCGGACCGTTAATCGAATTATTTTTGAAAACAAGAACGCATTTGACACCGAATTTTAATAATTGCAATTCAAACATTTAATCGATAAATGTTTTTGTGTGGCATAAAAAAAATTTGTTGTCTATGTCAATTATAATTCTAACAACAACAACAATCACACATCTCACAAAAACCCCTCAGATCTAAAATAAGACATTTATACATAAAAGATAGCACTATATTATTTGTTAGTATTTCTCATCAATTTTTATCTCATTTTTATCCGCTATTTTCACTTTCTTTTATTTTATGTTTTTGTGTTAAATAAGTTTGGTCAGCCGTTACTAACTCTGCATTGAAAGGCTCAAACATAATATAATATTGCTTACTTAAGCTACTGTCAAAAACTCAATTAAAAGTCTGTCAAATACTTGATTAACTTCTTGGTGACTATAATGTACTTTTTGAATTGTTGTGTTAGTGAGAACATGAAAATTGCTATCTGAGAGTTCAGTTGAATGGATAATTACCATTATTAGTATCTGGATGAATTTATTTATTTATTTTTTATTAAAAATATACAAATTTTGATATTTTGTGTAAACATTTAAGTATTATCAGAAAATTGCAAATCTGCATACACTTGATACGTATGTTCGCTATTTCAGCGACGAATAAAAGCAAGAGCATCCATTGCTCAACGTGTTTCTTTTGCTATTCACCCTTATTCCATTTAGCGTCGTCGTCATCGTCATCAATTTAATATCAATCTCAAATTTTATCGACATCGTCATCAATTCAATACAAAACTAGTATGCCATAAGAGCAGTGTAACGATGTCGATGGTTTATCGATTTTTAAAGCACATCTCTAACAATTTAGATAGCTGGTTTTTTATTTTCAGTTTTTATAGTTTTTTTTTTTTTTTTTTTTTTTTTTTTTTTGAAGGATAATGAAATATTCACAATAATATACAAAATAAAAAATAAAAAGGGCCTACAATTTAATATAAACTATGAAATTTGTGCAGCTTTTGTTCAGTCTCTCCCACTTCTTTTCCTTGATTAATAACTTAATTTTTTTAAATTTTCATTTCGGATTCATGCTGTTCTTTTTTCTTTCATTTTCCTCCAATAATAACTGATATTTTTTCTTTTCTATTTCTACTAAATCTTTTTGGCATCTACTTAAGTCTTTTTGGGTTCTTTTCATTGATGACATTGAATTATTCATTTCTTTTGACATATGCGCCTGTTCATCACTATGCTTTTGGAGTAGTTCTTAGTGATCATTTGATGATCCTGGTTTCTTCGAGGTAGATTTTTCCTTTCTTCTTAAAGGGGTGCAATTTTCGCCGCTCTGTATAGAAGTTGAAGCTGGCAGTATTTCACTTTCATTTTGAGGAACCAATTCGTTGCTTTCCACAACTTCTACGAGTATTTCCACATCCTCATGTTCAATAAATTCCACTCCCTAAACAGATCCTTTTGGGTTCAGCTGCTTCTGAAATTGAAGCAAGTTAGTCACGGCTTCTTCCAGCGGGCTAAGTATCAGTTGTTTATAAATTCCGCCCCCAATCGACGTACACTCTGCTTTATTTGCCACTAATTTTATCTTCACTTTGAATTTTAAATCCCGCCAAACCTTTAAAATCAATTTTATTATTCAATAATCTTTTTATAACTATTTATCTTACCTTTTGCCAACCATCACCTGCTCTTTTAGGTGGACCAAGAGCATTTAATATCGTTGTTATTCTTTCCCACTGCTCTTTGAAGTCACTGGAAAGACTGCCTTTTGTAAACCCTTGGCAAGCGGTGGATTTTTTTTCCATCTCCTCCACTAATTTATTAAACTGTATTCTGTTTGTAATTTTTTTTCTTTTTCCATTTTTTTAACTTAAAATTGTGCTATTGAAAAAAAAAAATCAGAAACGCTAAAACTGTTTCGACACAAGCCAGACCGACGATAAAATCAGAGCCAATTTAAATCGATGCCGCCTTTAACGTTGCGTACGGCATACGAAAAATGCATCGACGCTTATCGATAAAATTTGATATTAATGATGGGCATACCGATTTACAACAACCGACGCAAAATGTCATCGTTTCGTATTGATAACGCTAAATGGAATAAGGGTGATTGTTTTGCATACAACACACAAACAGCTGTTTACGTACGTTGAGTTCGATTGGGTTCGCTTAAAACGTAAGCATATGAAACTGAAAGAAATTTGAAGATTATGGTTATACACTTTTGATTGTGTGTATTCGCACAATCGTTGAAGCTAGCCTAGGCTAGGCTTTAGATGTTATTCGCCTGTCTGAGATTCTACAACACAAAGTAGTTTTTGTATCGAATTGGGAATTCATTGTAATAAAGTTAAAAAAATCTAATTTGTATCCTGGCCAAAAAGTAATGACGACGTCGTCTCCAGTTGCAAGTATCCTTGAGACATTACTTCTTCCTAGTCTGACTAGACACAACTACAAAAGGAAACTCATCAGTATGGACTCCGCAGGCAAGAAAGCACCACTATCAAGTGTTTTAGTTGAGTATGGGGAAAATTTCCGTCATAAACCGTACATTTTCCAAAACGATAACGCGGTACTCCACAATTCCAAGGCAATTAATTTTGTTCTTATAAAAACATTAATGTTCATTTTCACAAAGCTTTTATGCTATACGCCGCCAATTTGAGATTTTATATGATTTGAGAACGTGCATTCTAGAAAAATGGTAAATATACTGCTCTGAACGTTACGAAATACAGTCAAATTCAAGCCAAGACGATTGAATGATGTCAACTTTGGAACAATAAAGTATTAGGTTATAAGACCGTTTAAAAAAAAATGTTGATAATATTACTTTGTACGCTATAACTTTTTCGTTAGAGAAAATATATATTTTTTTGTCATAATAAGAAAAGGTTATTCAATACATTAGTTTTATATCTACATTGAGTTCTTCCCTAAAGGGTAGTTTACACGATAATGCTTTGCGTACGTAAAATCAGAGAGAAAATATAAAATTTCATCCGTATTTTAAAAATGAGAATACAGATCTTATGACAGAGTTTTTAAAGTTTACACGATATGCAAGAAACCAAAACGAAGTAAAATGAAACAGACCAATAGTGGAGCGAAAAAAATTGCTTTTTTCTTTGTTTACATAAAAATACATCAAGGTTTGTTCAATAACTTTAATTGGAGTAACTTGCAACGATAGAGTAAAAAATATTTTTGTAAAATTTCTCTCAATTTTTACTTACAATTTCTTAAATATCGCAAAATCTTTTTAATTTACAATTTTTTTTAGAAAACTTGATTTCTAAATATAAACACAAAACAATTGTTTGAAAAATTCTTGCAAGTAAAAATTTTAGAAGCAAGAATTTGCAAGAATTTTTTTGTGTCTCAATTTATTACTCTCTTCTAACGCTCTCTCGTTGCAAATTTTTTGAGTTAATGAACACTTTTCCAATAACAATTGTTACAAATTCGTAACAATATTTTAGTTACTGAACAAATCTCTATTGAAGTGTGATGGTTTTTAAAATATTTTAAAAAATAAAGAGAGCCGTACGACTGTCAAATTTTCATCCGTATTTTCTCTCCATGTCGTGCGCTCTCATTACCAGGCCTGCCATATTTGCCGATTTACCAGCATTTTGCCGATTTTTTGCCCTAAAATTAATAGAATGCCGATTTGCTGATTTTTGCTCCAAAAATGCCGATTTTTCTAAAAACACGGCAACTTTATTTGTTTTAGTAGCACCCGGGTCTTATAGGGTATTATCTTAAAAAAAATTCCTGGTGAGATTTTATTTTTTTTTTGTATAATCAGTAAAACAAACTTAATTCAAAGGTTTTCACGGTATATTTACAAAAAGTAAATATAATTTATGTTTTGGTTGTACAAACTAATTAATTTTTTAGTTCTAAAAATGAAGTTTATTTTTGGAAAGATAATGAATTAACAAGTAAATCAAGTAATTTTCGAATCTCGTCTAGAAAAAACATCTCGTCTTTTCCGCAACTTTTGCGACGTGAAGCCGAGCGTTGTCACACAAGATAACTTTATCATGTTTGTACTTATATTCCGGCCATTTTTCTCATAATTCAAGGTACAAACAAAGTAATTGCTGTGTGTACCGTGATTTTACCAGCTTGTCACCTTGGTTCTACCAAGAGTGAAAAATAATAAGACATAGTAATTGTATTAACAAATAAAAAAATATTGTAGATATGCAAGAAATTTAAAAGCAGTAATGAACCCAATGAAAACATTGGCTAAGTTTAAAAGAAAAACAAGTTTTTGCCAACCCTGCTTTAAGCTGTCGACTCTTTTTGGTGGACTTCCATAGCCAATTCATCCAAAAAATGTTCCATTACGTGAATTTCTGGGTTCAATGTGGGTATTTCTTAAAGTTTGGAATAGTTAAAGACTAACGAAAGCTTTGTGACACCTGACATGTGTATGAGATCACTATCTTGATAGAATTCGCTATTGTTGGCTAAACCCAATTTCCCTGCACTTTGCTTTACATTTTTTTCTCAAATATTGAGACAAGCAAATGTGAGCATTGTACTAACAATAAAATGCAATTTGTTTGTATCTTTTATTTTATTTTGTTATATTTATATTATTTTCTATATTATAAGCATTGCTGAATTGTTCTATTTTGTTAATAAAAATAACATTATCGTATTTAAAATGTGAAATTTTAATTTGCCGATTTTTTTTCGATTTTTAAAATCGAAGTGCCGATAATGCCGATTTTATTTTTTAAATATGCCGATTTTTAATCAAAATTATCTGGCAGCCCTGCTCATTACATATTGTGTTTACACGATACTGTTCGCTCTCTTCCACACAAAAACTTGACATGTCGTACGACCTGTATTATCGTGTAAGCCCCCCTTAAAGAGGTTTTGATTTGTATACGGTCAAATTTAGATGTGCTCCTGTGGTGCTAGATAGGATACCCGCCTCCCAACCAAGAGGTCCTGAGTAGTTAGCGACTGGTTATGAGCATTGTGCTAAGAAAAATTTCTCTAACTAATGCATATGCCGTTCGGAGCGATAAATTGTAATCCTTTTCAATGAGTTGGAAAATATGATAGAGTGTACCCATTGTTCCATTTGGGATGTCGCGGGAATTATGTATGTATTATAGAATTTTAAAGAACGATTATTTTTCTACTTTATTTTTAATACAACAAACCTATTCTAAATTTAATTTAAGTCTAATTCGTTAGTAAGCTTTCAGCGATTGGCTTCGTTTTTGAAATTGACGTACCTTCTAGTTTTTAATTTTGTAGGAACCACAAATATAAGGACCAATGTGCGTTATATGTATATGTTAAAATTGATATAGTCGTTGTACTAAAAATAGATTTCTCTTAAAATTGTTTTTTTTTTTAGATAATCAAAATTTCGAAATTATTTGTAAGTCATTTAACGCTATCCGGTTACCCTAAATTACTGTCATTATCTCTATACAAACTCACATTTGTAGTTAATGGAAAAACTTTTAATAAAATATAAACGCCCCACAATCAAACTATTGAAAAACCTAAAACCTTTCCTAGACACTTGAGATAAAATAAAAAACTAAAAACAAAAATCATAAACAAATGTTGTAGTTGATACTATCTGACTACATAATCCTCTACATAAATACAAATCAATAAACTGCACTCGATTCTTTCTTTAGACTAAATGAAAGAAAACTATAAGTTTGATGCCTGCTGTGACCGGCAGATTTAGTAGTTCGAGAAGTTTTTCTTAGTGTTATACGAGTAACTAGTCAATAGCTAATAGTTTGAGGTGATGCCGCTGTTGAAAATTGTCAGTAGGTTGAATTTAACTCAGGTAGATGTCTTACCTACCAACCACAAGGGCAGACATCCCCTAGAACTTAATTAAATTTGGTTATACAGGTCAATATCTGCTCTGATCACAGCAATTACCTGCGTTTATATGTGAGATCATAAAGTGACGACAAGCCATTTTTAAGCTCGGTATATTGCAATATTTTTCAGCTTAATTTTCTACAAGTAGGTACATACAAGTGACATCAAATCTAAAATCTCTAATCCGATATAGCCTGTATTTTTAAAAGTTAGTGTAGACAAGTTTCTCTTAACCTTTTATAAAATTTGAGCTAAATTTGATGAAGATTAATCAATATAATATTTGACAATTTTTTCTCGAATTTTCTCCTGGGAGCATAGAGCTTCACAAAGCATTACCATCTTACACGGTTTATTGCCGTTGTCCTTGCCCCTTCTGTTGTAAGATTTTTTTGCCTTAGCACTTAGATAATTGTGTGTCGGCAGGTGTTTCTTGGGCGACCGCGGCTCCTTGTTCCTTGAGAATTCCAGTTAAGTGTCATCCTTGTAACACTATTGGGATTTTTCCTTAAGGTATGGCCGATCTATTTCCACCTCCTTAGTCTTATCTACTTCAGTATGGGCTCTTTATTTGTCAAATTCAATAGTTCCTTGCTGATGAATATCTATAGCTTTTGCGCGATGATGTTAGACACAAGCCAGGTTTCACTGATGTACATCAGAATTGACTTTACACATGAGTAGTTTCTTCTGAGTTTGGTTTGTTCTGCTTTTGCTTTGTTGAGTCTGTTGTTTCCAGATAGCAGAAGCTATCTACATACTTAATTGGTTGGCCATGTATCATGATGTTTTCTGTGCTTTGGCATAGCTCGACACTGCGAGCCAGTCTTTCCAGCTCTTCTAGTTTTGACTACAAGTTGGAGATCTTTTGTGAGAATAGACAAATATCATCTGCATAATCCAGGTCCTCGTTTGTCGCGAGAGACTCCATACTATATCTCTTCTCTGTAAACAGACTTCGCTCATGATCTCATCCAGTATGATGGTGAATAGTAGAAGTGAAATTGGACATCCTTGCTTCACTCTAGCGTTAGTATGGAATGATTGCTTCCGTTGCGAAGAACAGAGAGTTCTACATCCTCAAACATTGCTTTTATTATTCGGATTATTTTCTGAGGTACTCCTTTCTTTCAATGCTTTTCATATGGCAGTCCGTTTGATGGTATTGATGGTTTTTCTGAAGTCGACGAACAGGTACAGGTGGTACGCCATTCTAGAGACTGTTCTATTATGATGAGTACAGTGTTGGCCTGGTCTACGCAGTTTCTTTTTGGCCATATTGTCTCGCAATATGTTCTCTAGTTTGCTAAGAAGCCTTCCCTGTATTATGACTGCTAGTATCTTGTAATGGTGTTAAGCAGAGTGACTCCACAGTTATTGCAATCTTTCAAGACGCAACTTTTTGGTAGCTTCACAATGATGCCTTTCTTCTTGAGGGCAACCTCTCTTCCTTCCATGCCAATGTGGTATGAGGCCGTATTAAATCAGCTGCGGTTGATTATTTGACCCTAGGCTTGACAGAAAGAATTACAATACGGAATAAAACCAGCTTAGATAACCTACGTATCATTTTAGCACTCAAGCACTTCAATCAGTGTGAAAAATAAAATAAATATTTTAAATCAACAACTCGACTTGTTTAATAGACAGTTTAATAGACACAACATACCTATCCAGAATCTATAGTTCAAAGCAAATCCCATAATGCTTTTTAAGAGATACATACATATATAAATAATAAAAATAAATGATCACAATAAATCATACGAACACGACGTTACACCATAAACAAAGAACCACATTTTGAGACAGGAGAGCAAACTGATGACACAAAATCAAATTACGGCATTAATTTCAAAATTACGTTGGATCAATCACCATGGGAGAAAGCATTTAACACTCTTATGAACTCTGTAAACGTATTTACAATTGCACCAGTACATATGTATATCAAAGAGATAATAGCATAGAAAAAATTCTCTCACAATATCATGGTGCTTGTGTATAAAAACCTTTTTTTAAAAATATTTTTAGAAGATAAAAAGATTTCAGTAGTTTATTGAACGTGCATTAGAACGGATAAAAAATGATAAAAGAAATAATTTTCAATTTATAACTACTGAATTGTATGTACATATAAAATAAACATATAATTTAAATAGCCGGAAACGGATATAGTGATATAGTGAAACTTAAAAGTACGAGTACTACAAAACAATTATAAAATTCTCATGAATATATCTATAAAAACAAAGTGATTTTTAACAAAACAAAACAAAAAAATTAAATTATTAAATATTTATTATTGAAATCACTGAAGCGGAAATCATTTACTTCAAAAACAGTGACTAAACAAATAAATTTTTTTAGAAAAGCTTGGAATGGCTTGGGAACTATTTATTTATTAAGCCTCTGAACTAGGCTATATTAATAGTATTTTATCAATGCACATTTGAATAACACTAGTTTCCAAGGTTTTTGCTTACTTTTTAAAACATACATGGGGCTATTAATTCAGGCTGTCTAACTTTGGGGAAATAGTAAAAAATCTGGGACATCAAAATTTTATATATAATATGAACAAAAAATTGAAAATTATGAGTTTCATTTATTTTTTTATATAAATTTGTATTTGTTTCCCTTAAGGCACTTTAACAATAGTCACCTAGCATGTGCTTATTACAAAAAATAGCTCAAAGGATTTTAAATCTTAATGAAACCGAGCATGGTGAAGCTCGTCAGTCATATTCCAAGGTTTCTGGAAAAAGTCCAAATGGCAATGGAAAATATGAATTATGAGGGACATATTTACACCTATCTTTTCGCAATTCTTCAGTAAATCAGCAAAATATATAATATCGTAACTTGTAGTTTTTGAATTTTCTAAAAAATCTCGAATTAACAAATATTAACGCCGGCTAACGTCAGCAATTTTTGGAAAGATTCGAAAATAGACTTCATTTGTATCGCAACGGTTTTTTTTCTCCAAAGTCTTCAAAAAAAGAAATATCTGTCATAAAACTGTGACATGTACGTGGGCAAGCAATAATAGAAAATTAAACACAAAGGTAGTTATTCGAAAAAATATATGTTTCACTTAGGGAATAATTTTCGTGTAATTATTAAGTTAAACATTAAAAAAAAAATCAATAATCAGTTGAGTAGTCAATAAGAGAAATATCTTGTTAAAATTTGCAAAATGGAAGATCAAATTAAAATTATGAGTTCGAACTTGCCAATCAGGCCTCGAAATTAATAATATCGCAGAGATTGTTAGTAGAGAATATGTTTGTAAACATTTTTCTGCTCTTAAGAGTAGAAAGAAAGAAAATTGCTAGACGGCTTTCACATGCCTTTACCAGATTCCACTAAAAAATATAAACTATTTCCATTTTACTTATCTTATAATTATTATTAGTAATTTGTGGGGTAACCTTAGTTTAACTTCCGAAAGTCGTGTCGGTATTGATCTGACTAATTTGGATTTTTCTCCTTCACCGATAAGCGTAAAAATAATCTAAAATTTCGTAATGAACAAAATTCTTTATGTAAAATTGATAACTGAGAGATATGATTTATAGATCGCAGAAAATCTAAGAATAACAGCTTTCGAAATGTTCGAAAATGTAAGATAACCTTTCAATAAAGACATTCATGAAGATATCGTACAAAAAAAAAAAAAAAAAAAAAAATAATGAAAAAGCCAGTAACCAAAAAAATAATATTTATTAATAAATGGCTTTAGAGCTCTAGATTCCGACAAAATCAAGTTCTGCAGCTTTGGAGTAAAATAAAAGAACTTTGTTTGGCGGAAGAAGCGAACAGCGCTAAATAAATAAAATCTTATTCCAATTGTTAAGCACGGAAGATGTGGTATTATGCTTTGCGGGTGCATGTCAGCTAAAAGACTTGAATAATTTATTTATAGAATCCATAATGAACCAGTAAGATTATTTAATTATTTTTAAAACAAATTTTACAAGAAAATGCAGAACAGCTGAATTTGTTCTAGGATAATTACACTAAACACAAAGCGCAAAATGTTAAGTTGTGGTTCCTCTGTAATACCTAACATCAAATACATCCTCAATCAGCATTACCTTAACCTCATAGAGCATTTTTGCGATTCACTACAGTGCACAATCCACAAACATAATATTGCCTCGAAAGAAATGTATGGTATGAAAGCGATGTTATGGAGGAATAGACCAAAACTAGCGAAGAAAAAAGATCCAAATTAGTCAGCTCAATGCCAGAACGACTTTCGAAAGTTCCTCAATGATAAGGATTGTCCCACAAGTTACTAATAATAATTATAAGATATCATAAAATGACTTAATAATATTTCAAATGTACGAATACTTTTCTCTCCATACTTTATATTCCAGCAAAACTTTATAGAATGGATCTTGATAGAATGGACACTTTTTCACACTTAAGGCTTAAAGTGTGCATATATTTATTCTGGCAAATGTATATATTTTTTTAAAAGACATAATAAATATCAATCTTATAGCTATAGAAAAATTACACTTCGTTTATTAAACATCATATGTATATTAACAGTATATTAGTGGTAAACATGCAGAAATATTTTAAATACCCTTAACGCACCATTATTTTTTGGAGTTAAAAAATGTACATCCTCTGATCAAACATGTACAATAAACACTGGTCTACAAAAAACAAACAATTTTCTCGCCTTTAAATAAAACTATATGAAATATAATAATTTTGATGTGCTGAATTCAATTTTTCCCCCAAAATATGGTAGTTATGTCAATATACCGATTTTAATACAATCACCACCAAACGTTTAGGAACAAAATTTCCTGTAAATCACCTGAACACCATTTTTTGTATTTTCAACAGTTTCGGAGTTATTTACAACTTGCCTGCGAAAAAAAGAAATTTCGCGCAAAATTAGAGCAATTTTTATTTTTTTCAAAAAGTCATAAAAAATTTTTCAAAATGAAAATTTTAGATGTTAAGCATTTAAATTAAAGCTTAAGCTTTCAATCATGAAAATCGGCTGGCTATTGCTGATTTTATTCAAAATTATATGCAGGTACCTAACTTTGACCAAAATTTGTGAAAAAATGTTTTCTTGCAAAATTAGAGGAATTTTGTTTTTCTTTTATTTACAAAAAGTTATACAAAAATTATTAAAATATAATTTTCACATTTATGCATTTAAATTTAAGCCAGCTATAAAACCTATAAAGGGAGGTACCTAACTTCGACAAAAAAATTTAATACATTATTAGGCAACACAAACATAATACGCATATACCATAGTTTTATTTAAAAGGACTTTTTTTGCTATAGATTAGCGTAATTAAACCACCAGTCGAGAAAGAATTGACATAATTTGTTATTTTACACCTAAACAAGAACGGCAATGGTACAAGTCATTGAATTTGATTTTTTTAGTGATACTCGTCAAATTTTGTGTGTATTAAATTAAAAAAAAAAGAATGGTGAAGTTTTGTGCTGGGGTGAGGCCCTCCCTAATGTCAGTATCTATATAATTACTAGGCGAACCATTTCTTTGCAGCCCTTTAACGCCTGTACTACTACACCGATTTTGAAAAATGTGTATACATGTGTTTAAAGCTTTTTCTGCGCAAATTTGGACAAATTATTAAAATCGGTCCAGTATATTGGGAGTAAAACGACTATATAATTCTTACTAACACATAGAAAAAAAATCATTTTTTTGTGCAGCTATAAATAGAAAACAAAAGAAAATTTTTATATGTGTATGTATATTTTTTTTATTTGTCACTAGAGTAACCCTTTCCGCTAGAGTTGGGTTTTTTAGCTCTTTTAATCCATTTGGCGCCACTGTACCCTATTGGGTACACCTAGAAAATGGAAGACAACTATCAGAATATAAAAGTTATACTTGTTTTTAGTCTATTAGTTAAAAAATGACAAATGTAGCATAAAAAATATAATAAAAATCAGCTTTATTGATGATAGTATAATGATCTCTGAACTTATAGTATATTCGTGTATGCAAGTACTTACGACATTTTATTATTTCTTACTTCTTTTGTAAAAGCTTTTTAAATTTTATATATGATTTTTTATAGTGTACTTCACCTATATAAAATTTATTTTAAATAAGTGGTTTGCAGTTTATATTCACTGTACCCTATTGGGTACACCTAGAAAATGGAAGACAGCTATCAGACTATAAAAGTTATACTTGTTTTTAGTCTATTAGTTAAAAAATGACAAATGTAGCATAAAAAATATAATAAAAATCAGCTTTATTAATGATAACTGTCGTATAATGATCTCTGAACTTATAGTATATTCGTGTATGCAAGTACTTACGACATTTTATTATTTCTTACTTCTTTTGTAAAAGCTTTTTAAATTTTATATATGATTTTTTATAGTGTACTTCACCTATATAAAATATATTTTAAATAAGTGGTTTGCAGTTTATATTCACAAAAAAATTTTGTTTGGAATACCACTGTACTCAGTTGGGTACAGCGGCTGAATCCAAATACAAATTGTAGGAACATTGTCCTTCTTCTAAATGTAGAAATACAGAAGCATAGTTGCAAGCTTATCTATGTAAATAGCGAAACACAAAATAGGAAAATTTTAGAAATTTTAAATAAAATTTACAATTGTTTTAGTGTAATAAGAGATCTTTATCATCAGATCAGGTGTATAAAAGTATAGCAGGCAAAATTCTAAATTGTTTACTGGTTATTTTCGATTAATTCAAACATAATAACGATTCTAAAGTTTTTAAGGGCTTAAAAGAAGCAATAAATTCGATTTTATAAGATAGTAATGCTAATAAAAAGTATGACTTTGCAATAATACCAACTAAACTGAGTGATTCTTTACTGCAAGACGCGCCTGGTGGTTTAAATGTGAGAAAAATGATAGCAGCGATGATGAACCATTGGCCGAAAAGCTCAAGCGAAATCACTATCAAGAATCAATGTGACGTAAGTGTGTACCAAAGTATTCTTCCATGGGTCGATAGGTTTGACAAATAAGTTTCAAGATCTTACCACAGTACAAATATTTAAGAAAATCTTTGTTGAAGAACTTATAAACTTGATTATTACAAACTCAAATTTATAAGCCAAACAAAAAATAGGCACAACTTTCAACTAAACTTTAACAACTGGGTATCACAAATTACACAGATGGGTATGTGGACATTGGAGTGATATCCAAATCGATGACCAAAAAAAGATGGAGAGATATAAAAAGAATATCCACTTGGTAAATAATGACGTTGCCTATTGGTGGTGATGGTGTAATGAAAAATTCTTTCAGTAGGGTATAGTTTATCTTTATCGTTTTCAGGGTTACCTCAAGATTATATAGATCACTAGCCTAAAAAAACTCTAAAACTAATAATGTCATACTATAGTATCCCATACAAGAGGTCGCTGGCAATGTAAAAAATGCGAAAAACATTATGTGTAGAAAAACCATGACTTAAAATTTTTCACTTGCAAGACGCCGCTGTACCCAATTGAGTACACATACTTTTTACCTTACCTAACGATTTTTTTTAGTTTTATCTTTTATTTATGTTTATTTAGTTTCCTAAGAATAGAAAAATAAATGTTTCAAAAATATATAACTGCTGGTTTCATTTTGGCGGTAAATGGGTTAATGAGCTAGTTTGTTCACTTACAACACAAAACATTTTGTTTTACATACATGTGTTTTGCGAACGAACTAGCTCATTAGAAGAGCTAAACGACCCAACTCTTCTTCCCACTTTAGTGTTTTATACATATGTACCTATAAAATGCATTCCTTATAAGAAAAATTTAAGGGAATGCATTAAGTGCAATGATTTTTATTGATTACTAATTAATTAAAACAAAATTTAGAACCTTCCACTATTACTGTTCCAAATATATACAAAAAATCAGTATTTACTTTGTATGGGCAGTGCCAATTCCATTTATCCAACTCCGCACCTTTTTTGACTGATGATTTGCATTGAGCACAAAGTTATTTAGATCAAATTTAGAAAATTTTACTATTACAGTTTCAAAGATATAGGCATATAAATAACAAATTTATATGGGCGTAGTACCGCCCAGTTAGGCAAAAACCATCAGTGAAAGTACACCTTTCCAACGCAAGTATTGGTTTGGAGTATAAAATTTTGAACATAGGACAGCTTATTTTTATCTACATACATATGTATTTTTTTATTGGACTAAAAAAAATTCTTTTGGAAAAAATTAGTTTATATTTTTATGCTTACATACTCGATATGTACACTGCGCGTCATCAAGATAGAGCCACCCATTTTACTAACAGTTAAGGTTAAATATTATCTGAACCAATTGTGATAGGGCCTTAAAATTTTTATTTTCCATCAATGCTTTTGAAAATAAGACAACAATGACTGCTGTACCATTCAATATAGTATTTTAATTATTTTTTTTTTTTAGATAAACTATACTAAAAACGTATTAAAAAATTGGTCATCAGAATATTTTGAGCAACTATATAGCATTTTGATTCTAAAATACTATATTTTAAACAGTGTTAAGGATAATAAGTTATACGTGGCACCGCCTTTGTTTGAAATCGAAAATTCGATTGGAGATTGAATTGTAAAGTTTTTCAATATAATTCAACGAAATGGTGGAACAAGTGTGTTTGACTTTTTCCATTAATTCCATTATTGTGCTCTATTGTTCTCGGGACTCATACACTTTCCTAGCCACCCATCTTCATACGTTCTTGATTATATTTAGGTCGGGCAAGTAAGGTGGCCATTCAAAGGCGTCACATTTTTGGCTCTGAATTTACGATTTCACGAATTGGACTGTATAAGTCTTGCAAGATTTCCGAATAAGTATAAAAGTCGTTTTCGAAACGCTATTGTAGTTTTCTGCATTTATATGCGACGTTAAAAACTGAAACTCACAGGTGTCGTAGTGCATACTATTACAGCCCCTCTATCTTCTATTGCATTTTAATTGCTTGTGAGCGAGATTACACATAATGATTTCCGAAAAATGCTGCAGAGACGCATCGTATGCTTGTCGAGGCATATGGTGATCATGCTCTAAACGGAAAAAATAATGGGTTAATCCGGGACAACCATCAACTTCGATTCGACAGGAAGACAATGCTATGTGTCTGGTGGAAGCAGAAAGCTGTGGTATACCACGAGCTCTTAAAACCTGGTGAAACCATTAAAACAGATCGCTACCGACAACAAATGATTAATTCAAATCATGCATTGATCGAAAAACGACCATAATGGCACACAAGACACAGCAAGGTAATTTTGCAATATGAGAATGCACCTGCACACAAAGTAAAACCGGTTCAGGAAACAATCGAAGCATTAGGTTGTGAGCTGCTACCCCACCCGCTGTATCCACCAGACTTGGCTCCTTCCGACTACTATTTCTTTTCATCCTCATCCTACGAGGAAGTCGAAAATTGGGTGACTAATTGGTTTGCTTTAAATGACGAACAGTTTTATTGTCGTAGAATCCACAAATGGTCAACACTTTGAATAAAATATTTTTTACTTTCCTATTAAAAATTAGTGTTTTCTTTTCATTTCATACCGGTTCACCTGGTAAATGCCAGATGCTAGAATGCGGCCGATTGTGTCAGTATATGAGTACACTAGTAATAATAATTCGTATGTTAAGGTACGGTCACATTTGGCAAATATTTTAGAAAAAAAAAACGTAACCCCTATTTAATGGAAATATTTGCTTTTTTAATATTTATTTTTTCAAATTAAATTATTAAAAAATTAAAAATTTTTTGGTACTATTATTTGCTTTAAACAAATATGTTTCCATAAAATGTTTCTACAAAACAGTGGGTACATTTTTTTCGTCAAATATTTGCCAAATGTGATCGTAGCTTTATTCTCCATGCCTGACAAAATTGTATTTTTACAAACGACTTGTAATGTTTACTTTCTAACGTACATGTCTAAAGCTATGGTCACTTTTGTCAATTATTTAAGAAAAAAAAGTAACCACTTTTTTAAAGAATCATTGCCTTAAAAAAATATATAAAACCAGATAATAGTACTAAAAATATTTAGATTTTTAAATTATTTAATTAAAAAAAAATAAAATAACAAATGTGACCGTACTTAAGTCGTTATAATATGTAACATTCAAGCAGTTTGACTGAAAATGTATTTCGACCGCCGGGGAATATTTTTGCTTAGCAAGAGCCAGATATAAACTTTGAAATTTAATACAATCATATCGTTGCCCACATGTAGAAAGGCCCTAACTTGTATTGTACTGTACATTGCACACAAAACACAGTGTCACAAAAATATAATACAATAGCATTAGAAATGACGATTTTACAAGCAGTAGTATAGAAAGCCATAACTCATTTCTTGCATAAACCACTAATTCACCAAGCATATGATAAAGAAATTGAGGTCTAAACACCAAATTCGTGTTAAATTTTCATCAAAACCTGTTCCACTTTTATAATATAATTTCTATTATGTTTTTCCTTCTCCTGTAAAATTGATATTATTTGAGTCAGGGCCTTTCTACGTAAGATCAACGATATGAATTTTACCGATAAACGTTGATTTCCCATATATTATCACACTATATTATTAACCAGCAGAAATTATTGGAGTACATAATCTATTTATGTTAATATGGAGTAGTTATTATCCAAGGTCAGAAAGCACATCGACAAAGGAAGGTCTTTAGTGCAAAGCCAAATCTATTAACCCCTCATCTTAAGGCTCCAAAGAATTCCAACACTCAATTTTTGTTACTTCAGTTCAACAAAAATATTTATCGGTATAATTAACGATAATTTTTAAATATCCGTTATGAATATTAACGCAATCATATGTTTTTTCTGTATTAATATGGCAACACTATACGCATTTGTTTGCTTGTTTATGGAACTGAACACATGTACCCGCTTGGTAAACAAAATTAAAACTAACACAACGTAGTCTTTGACACACAGCTGTAGTTAATAAACAATTTATTTATTTATTTTAGTATTTATTTAACCAAATTCAATTGAGGAAAACACATACAAAGTTAATTTTAAAACGAAATGAGTAAATTTTGCTGTATTAAAAGAATTTCTGCAAAGGACGGAGAAGATGAGTATTTTGCTTACACTTATTTATGTATTTAAAGAAATTTAAATATTCAATAATTTTAATATATTGTAATAAAATTCATTTAAACTCAACTCAAAATTTGTATATTACCTGCCAATATTATTTTTATTATGGCCATTCACTAAATTCTTATCAAAGACAATATATATCAATATGTCACCAAAGAAATCGGTAATTTTTAAATGTATTTATTTAAATTTATCACTTTGTACTTTTAATTTGTTTATACATTCCTCTAATTCATAAATATTTACTTAATAAGAAACTACTCAAGGATGTGATGTCATAAGCAAATAAATAGTGTTGCCAAGTGCCATGAATTGCAATGATAGTAATTATTTAAAATTAATATTAAACAGGGATGTATAAATGGAAAATTTCCAGATTTTGATAATGTTAATTCCCCTTTCTGTATGATAAAAAAGGATTAGAAAAAGTCGACATTTTGAGCTATTTTGTAGACGTTTCCGAAATTTAATTTTTGTTGATAAAAGTGATATGTATGTCACGGGTTTTTTAAGTTATGGTTTTGTTGACAAAGTTCTTTAAATAAACCGATACCAACGAATACAAAGTTCAACAGCTAAACATGTATGTAAAATATTCAGCACATCGATTGTCGCGTACTGCTTATATAATTTAAAATTTCTTTGTGGTAGATTTAACGATTTTAGCATATAACTGAGGATAATTTTTAATCAAGACTTGCTATAGCAAATATTCACAATACGTTGCGTTAATGTAAATGTATAAAAAGGTGACTAACTTGGTCATTTCATATTACATACTAACGTTAATAAGAAAAAAAGTTTAAAAAGAGCTATTTCAAGGGAAACAGCAAAGTAAATACAGTATATCCTTTTCCATAATATTTTTGTAAATTTCGTAGGTCATTGTTTTCAATTGCTGAGCACTCTTAAAAAAAAAAACAGATTTCTTTTTATACAACTTAACGAAAGAACAAACAACTGCACCCTCAAATGATGGAGACCCAATTAATGATTTCAAAATATGATAGATATATAGTGTAAATCTGAGAAAATTTGCAATTGCAAATAGAAGATAGTCAAACCCGATAGTAATCACAATCAATCTTAAGCAGAGTTTAATTACCGGTAATCACAACACCAATCTGATATCGATTGCACTCTCTTCATACTGAGTTTCTTCCAAACTCATTCCAACACGAGTTTATTTCAATCTAAACTCCCCTCACGCTGAGCCCAATAAGCTTTCATAAGAGAACCTTCTGCTGATATCTGGTTTCGGTTAGGCTTAGGTTAGGTTAGTTCTCTTCTTTAGCAGCTATAATCTTGCCAGTATTCCTGTGTGCTATTTCCTAGTCCTCGTTTGGCATCTATACGCATTTAGCGGATATCAATAATGGACTACTTATCTCCAGCTTTAACACCTGCCTAATCTGATTCTGATTCACAATTTCGACCTTTAAATTACCACGGCTCACAATACCTACTGCTATATTCGTTACCATCAGGGCTACCCTAATAGTAGTATGTACTTTACTGCGCTTAAATTTTTGTTCTTGAACTTCATTGTCTGGCGATTTAAAAGCATCTTCACAAGAATATCTTCAATCGGTAAAGCATTATTTATTACGTCTACCGCCCAAAATGACTTAAAAAATATAAAGGGAATTGTCAGATGATGCTCTAACTTTATTGGATGATAAAATGGATAAAGAGAGCATTTTCCAACAAAATAACGCTGCCATTCCCGCTTCCAAAGAGTCATTGAAATGGTTTGAAGAGCACAACATCACACCTAAGGAATAGCTTGCAAGTAGTTCCGATTTAAATAAAGTGGGAAATCTTTCGGGTTATATGTCATGTGAAATCTATATACAAAAAGTCCAAGGATGCTTTATAAAACTGTGTTAGAACTGCATTGGTCATTCAGCAAGCTTAGGAAGATTTTGAGTCATAAGTTGCTTGGAAATTCGGTGAAATCGAAGTCAAATCATATTTTTTAACTAGTAAATAACAATTGTGGATCAATTAATTCTTGAAAATTAAATAGCTGTGGTGTTCCTTTTGGACTATATAGTCACTGCGTTTAAGCGAATATGTACCAATGCATTGGTAAAAGAGAGAGAAGGGAGCGAAATTAAAATTAAGAGTGCGCTTACACTAATACATGCCACTGTACATGCTGTATAGAGATTCTCGAGCAACGCCGTATAGTTATTCAAATAGCATATATTGTGTTCATTGTTGCATTTCGCAAAATATAAATAAAGGCCCTCCTATTTACTTGTGATTTTTTGATGAAAGTAAAATTTCTTTTTTATTGAATAGTTTGTGATAAGGAAGAAAATGCTTTGTTAAGATTTTTATTACAATAAACTACGCTTTAAATTGCTATTTTCTAAGTAAAACATAAAAAAGATAGCAGTTATGGCATAAATGCCATTTATGGAAAGAGTATTTAATTATAATTTTTTTGATGACTTCGTTTTATTTATTTTGTAGTTGTCAAGAACTTGAAAATTATTTTTTTAACATTAGCTTTTTTTCGTATATAAATAGAGGCTCGTCTGAATAGAATTGTTTTAGTGAAACTTGTTGATTTAAATTAAAAGCAATTGGTCAGTCAGTTTTCCCAGTTAAAGTCGTGTGAGTCATTCAGTAAGTACAAATGAATACTACAAAACTGTAATGAATACTAGGACTACGCAGACAACAATAGCTACTTTAACCGTATAACCATTCATATCAGGGTCATAAATTAAATTCAGCTTTTAGTTCAAATGAAAGAAAGTGCGTTAAATTAAATTGGATTTAAAGTGAAATTGTAATAATTTAAATTGTAAACGATTAAAAGAAAAAACAAAATGATAAAATTTAAAATGTTTAATAAACTTTTAACGAATAATGTCATTTGCATTTTGGTTTCCCTTGCAACAATTACACGTATGGGTAAATGTTCGAGTAATGAGACAAATAGTGACTATACATTTTGGGATTTAAGTTCTGAAGAAACGAAAACTAATCGTCAGGATTCGGGAAAACTGAAAATGTGGCTGACAATAAGTGCACAAAAACGTTATCTAGAAGTATCTTGGAAAAATGCCCCTGCCCGTGAGAATGATCGTATTATGTTGACTACAGAGGAACCAGTATCTTTTAAAAAACTCAAATGGGTACCCACAGAAAAGCCCCCTATGGCAAAATATAAAATAGATGATACAACAACCGAGCAAATTGTTTTTCAAGGCGAGGGTAGCGGTAGCGGTGATTATACGCAAAGTACAACTACCACCACAGAATCACCGTACAAAGCTAAAGATATTCATTATTGGATATCAAATGATGGTTCAAATCCCATTGTAGCTGCCCTAGTGCCTTCTGCGCCCTCATTGTGGTTTACCACTGGCATACCTTTCGATTATGCTCTCTCCAGAAATGTTACTTATAAAACGACTTCATACGGCTATTGGGCATCGTATGTAAGCGGTATTGATGGCTCAATATTGGCCAAAACAAGTTTACATGCCTATCCAAAATGGATGAATGAAATGCGTTCCATTGTGGGCGGCTTACGATTTCGCGATCTTTTTATACCTGGCACCCATGATTCTGGCTCATATCGTGTTAACTTTGATCCTTTAGCCAAAGAAACTATAGTTACTAAGTATACGTTAACACAAGACGATGATATAATGGGCCAGCTAATGCATGGCATACGTTATTTGGATATACGTGTTGGTTATTATCGTAATACAGCAGAAATGTTTTATGTAAATCATGGCATAACGCGGCAGAGACCTTTAATTGATGTCATCGATCAAGTGAAAGAGTTTGTAGAGAAAACCAATGAAATAGTAATATTTGGCTTAAAGGAATTCCCAATAGGTAAGTCATTAAGAAAATTTTATTAAATGTTGTTAACATCTAAACAATCACTCAATGTCTGTAGATTATAAAAAAAAGCAGATAGGTCTAGAATAGAAAATCAGCAATTGCGCGATTAACAAATTGAGGGACTATTATCACACATTGATCATTTGAGGCATTTTATTTGATCGATAAGTACAATACTCATTTAGACAAACAGTTTGTCAATGTAAAGACTTGTAGGTCAAATATTAAGATTCAGAACTTCAGTTAGTACTAGCCCAACTTTAATCATAGCTGTCGGGTATACTGCTAGTGGCCTATTAGAACTTGGGTTAAATTAGTCTGGTGTTCGAGTAGGAAAAAAAATACTTTCGAAATCGAACCAGACACTAAATTCTAATACCAAGACTACCTGAAACAGTAGGAGGGAGCTAAGTTTTCTGACCTGGCAATTGTATGAATCCTATCAGAGATTACACGTAATGATGTAAAATCACATTGCAGCTAATAGTTAATTTTAATTTGATTTAAAAAGAAAGGCTTCAAATTCACAACATCAATTTAGGAGATCAGGGGAAAAGACCTTAAATTCTACTATTAAGTTTGAAAAAGGCTGAATTTGGTATATGCATTACTATTTAATGGCAGTACTTGGTTATCGTACAATAAAAATTATTTGTTCCTAATCCAATACTTTCTGTATATTCTGGCGTACTAAGTATCTATAAAATTAGGAAACTATAGACTAAGCTGGTTCTATATTATCAAATGTTGAACAAAAATATTTAATTTGTATTATAAGTTAGTGAGAATATTTCAAGAAATTGTAAGCTTTTTAAATCCTAATCTGCTTATTTCGATAAATCAGTAAACCCTATTGAGAAGACAATATGTTTGAAATTTGGCCAATTTTAGAAAATAAGAGCTTAATTACACACCTTCGCAACTATATGAGTGATGAAATAACGCAGTGCGTAAAAAAAAATACCTGACAATAATCCATTTTTGGAATATTCGAAACACCTCCAAAATCTCGAGTTACGGGTAAAAAGCCGGACCTTCATGCACTTATAAGCTAATAACTTAGCTGAATATTAAGTGTCTTTTCGGATTTTGAAGGAAGACAAACAGACCTTTTAAATTATATACATATACATATGTATGTGGTTTAAGTAACCTTTAAGAATCTTTTTTTCCATCCAATTTTTCCCACATTTTTCAAGTTTATAGGCGTTTTGGTGCACTACAAATTTGAAAGTTAGGAAGTAAATTGGCTTAAAAACAATTCCTTTTTTTAAAAATTCAGTTTTATTCATACCAATATAAAATAGAAATATGGGAATTAATAATAGAATATGATGTCGGCCAAATATCCACCTCTCGCACGTCGGCAGACGTCCGCTCTTCTCACAAAATTTTGAAGCACATTTTGCAACAAAGCTTCGCTTATCTCGTCAATGCAGCGCCGAATTTCATCTTTCAGAGTGTCAGCTGTTTATGAGGCGGCCAATTGACATAGCCAAATCAAGAAATTACACGACCGGGAAATTTCTCATGCAATAACTGAATTGTTTGGCTGGCTGTGTGGCTTGTGGCGTTGTCCTGCCGAAACCAAAGGTCACAAAAAATTGGTTATCATGGTTTGGTAGTGCAGAGAATTCACGTTGACGGCGTTTCCTTGCCCATTTTCGAAAAAAAATATGGCCCGATGATGCCGCCTAACCACAAACCGCACCATACCGTCACTTTCTTTGGATGTAATGTTTTTTCGAGGATCGTTTGTGGATTTTGTGAGCCCCATATGCGACAATTTTGTTTGTTTACATAACCGCCTAATTAAAATTTGGCCTCATCACTAAAGATGATTTTGCTGAAAAATGCGTTGTTTTCGTTCAATTTTTCAAACAGCCAATTCACAAACGTTCGACGCAAACAATCGTCGGCTGGCTCTAATTCTTGAACGTGTTGAACGTTATAAGTGTGAAGAAAAATGTTGCGGAATGTTTTTCTGGTGATGCCTAATTGTTGCGAACGCCGACGAGTTGATGTTCCAGGTTCATTCTCAACACTTTGCTGTACAGCGGTTATGTTTGCATCATTACGGCCATTACGAGCGTATTGTTTTGATCTATTGTCAGCAACACTACCGTTAACCTCGAATTTAACTGCTCGAATTTTACAAAGAGATACAGTAAAATGTTCACCATTTTGATAGTAAATTTTCTCAATTAAAATTCTTTGTTCAAGAGTGTAATGTTCCATATTTAAAATTTCCCAATTTTTTACTAAATAAATGTCAAAGGTTGACAGCTCAATTCTTAACATTTCATCATTTGACAGTCAGTTTCTTTTTTAACCTCAAATTTGCCCACCCTGTATATAGAAACCGCACTATTATGAATTAAGTTTATTTTCTTTCCGTATTTAGATATGAATAAAATGAGTTTTACGTTTTAAAAATCGGTTGGAAATTTTTCGTAATGTGCAACTCATGAAAATATAATACAATTGTTAGCAAACCAGTGTTTTTTTTTTATTACTTTGAAACTGTGTTTTTAAAAAAAAGTTTACAGTTTTGTAACAATCGTATGATTTTGTCACGAGTTGCTTTACTCGAAAATTTAATAACTCCGTCAATTTTTGCCGAATTTCTAAAACTCATTTTATTCATAGCTTTAATTAATTCATAAATAGTACGGTTCCTAGATATGTATATATATAAAATAATGCATAAAAACGCATCTAAACTTAAAAATGTGGAAAAATTGGGTAGAAAATATGTTTGCTTGAGAAATACACCCAGATTCTTCAATGCTACTTAAATGACACACTATGCTGTATAAATATGCGTACAGAGTTCTTAGTATAACATACTTTAATGTCTGATTGTGGTGTTAAGGAGTAACGATATTTTTTGAAATTGGTTTTATTTTACAGATAAACTTCTGAAAAAGTGTTAGGTTTTTTCCTTTCACATTTACATAATTTGGCAATAACTAGCAACCTTAAAACAATGGTATTGCGGTTTTATACATACGCAAAAGTATGCGTAACTGTTTTTTGTCGTTGAATAATGCCATAAAACTGAAGTTTTGTTCCAAACTCATTAATCATCAAAGTGCAAAATATTTAAGAAAAGGCCATCAGAATAGAAATTAACATTGCTGAACGTAAAATTATAGTACATTTGTGGCAATAAGAAACAACTTATAGCGAAATCGGACAAGAAGTTGAAGGAACTCACTTCTCTATCCAGAAAGTGATTAAAACATGTTGAAAGCCTTAGAATTTTAATCTTAAAGCTTCGTTCTGGTCGCCCAAAGAAATTATCTGTACGCAAAAGAAGAAATATATTGCATTTAGTGAAGAAAAACCCCAGATTAGCAGAGTCAAAATTTGCTTAAAACATAAATACAGAATTTGATAAACAAGTGTTCAAAGATACAATGCGAATAACTTTGAAATAGGTCTACTATAGAAGTCATAAGAAAATAAAGAAGCCACTAGTGTAACAAGACGAAATGCTTTCGTTAAGGAACATAAAAATAAACCTCCGGAGTTCTGGAAAAAGCTTCTATTTAAAAAGTCAAGTAATATATTTCACTTGAAACATTTATGGAATTTAAGAGGAAGGAGGATATGAACTTGGGTAAAGCAACTAAAAAGCTCCTTCAAATGGTACTAAATGACGAATGGGAAATAATTACCTCTAATTACACTAAAAAATTGATTGCATCAATAACAAAACAGCTTAATTAAGTTCTTTTCTATTGAGAGCTTCCGAATTTTTATTAAAACCCAGTTTGAATTATAAAAAATCGATGATTTATTTTTATTTTATTTTATGTACGCATACTTTTGCATGCTTAAAAAACTGTCATACCATTGTTTTATGGTTGCTAATCATTGTCAAGCTATGCAAATGCAAAAGGAAAACATCTTACATAATTTTCAGAAGTTTGTCTATAAATAAAAAAAATCCGTTGCTCCTTAGAAAAACAATCAGACCTTACTACAAACATGTATATATCATTTAAAAGGTTTGTTTGTCTTATTTCCAAACCTGAAAAGAAACATAAAATCGGTTAATATTCAAATAAGTTATTAGATTAACGTCAATGATGATCCAAAAAACCACTTATTAGCTTATACGTGCATGAAAGTCCGGTTTTTTACCCGTAACTCGAGATTTTAGAGGTGTTTCGAAAATTACAAAAATGGATTCTTGTTCTACTCGATAGCGCCTATCAGAAAAGTAGTATCATTTCCAATCTATTTCAACCTTGTTCAACCTTGTTCAACCTTGTTTTAGCAATGATTGTGATATTTAAATCATATCATATGCCATATTTTTAATTTTTTTCAGGTTTTGGAAAAAATTTAACGGTTCATCACAAACTGGTGAATTATTTAAAAAATCATTTCGGAGACTTAATAGTACATCCATCAATAACTTGGCGAGGGTCACTTAATGATATTTGGCAAAGAAAACAAAATATTATTCTTGCATACGATCAGTTTTTAGTAGTTAATCAGTATCCTCATCTACTATTTGGCTCTGTTGAACAGAGATGGGGTAATGTACAAACATGGAAGGATTTGGAGATTTACCTAAGGATAATAAATGGCCAAGATATATCGTAAGTTTTTTATTATGACAATTTTTTGAGAAAATTTTGCATAAAATTATGATTTTTTTTTAACAGTCGACTTACTAGCCGCCCATTAGCTGATATGGCTGAACTAACACCCAAAACGTGGGATGTAATCGTTAATAAATATGGTGGCCTGCGTAAAATGGCCGATCGAGTCAATTGGCGTGTTTCACAAATGTATATGAACGAATTGGGTATGAATGCAAATATCGTAGCAGTAGATTTTTATCGAGGAACTACCATAGTAGAGACAGCTTTAGAATATAACAAAAGAAAAGTCATATATTAGTTAGAATATATCTATGTATGTATATAAAATTTTAATTGCATTTTGTGATAGTGCATAAAATAATAATTCCAAATAAATTTTTTTTAGTATTGTACAGTATTTATGTAAATATAAAAATTTAAGTTATTTTTCGTTTTAAAATAAAATGTAGTGCATTTGTAATATTTATTGTAAATTAATAACCTGTTCAATTTAATTAAATTCAATTGAATTATCCTTTTTTACGATATGCAATTTAAACTGAACAGATTCATTAAAATTTTAAAAAATATGATTTTTACACCCTATATTCGGCAGTCCGTTTATCTAATAAATAAAAACAATCCTATAATATTCAACAAAATGCCTTATAATCAAAGTCAACAAACTTTTATTTACTTGGTTGAAATGAGATAGCGATTTTAGATATCTCACATATAAACGTGCATTCGAAGAAAGGCTTTAAATATCACTGCTTCTATAAAACATTTTTTACATAGGCAAGTTTTTTTTGTCTTATCTGTGTACACTCGCGATAAAAAGATGATCACAGTTTCAACTATCGGGTTTTTCATCAAAAGTTTTGTTTTCTAAAAGACGCATATTAAAATAATATGACAATTTGGACATTATAATTGTTGTTGTTTTTGGTACCTTGTTTACAATTCTGAGTGTCAATTATTTTTTGCCTGTCTGCTGCCTTTATGAATCGATTCTTAATACTTTTCAGCGTGGGATATAATCTTATACACGGCCCTGAAAACAAATCAGGGAATTTTCTAGCTGATTTGCCTTTAAAACAATGGATATAATAGCCCAATATTTTGCAGTTCGTATTCCCTGTATGTTTTCATTTAAATATAGAGTCACTTGTTGCACGTTTGTCCCATTTTTTATTGCTAAGCACTATGTGACGTTCTTTAACATACGATAAAATTCATTAAATTCTAAGAAATTTCAATAATTTCTTACATTTATTTTATAGCATTATTAACGTTTGTAATGTGTTGGTCTATTTTAAAAGCTATGACGTCTCGAAGTCCTTAAGAAGTACAGAACGATATGTGTAAAAAAATAAACATGTTAAGAATTTGTGGTTGGAATTCTTCAATGAAAATAAGATTTTAACTTTCTTTCTACTTTGAAAACATTTCTTTTACAAACTGTGTGTATTTTTGTTTTTTATGTTCTTGTTGGAAAAGCTTGTACACAACATTCTTTGTTTGTGTATTGGGTACATGTATAAAGGTTAGAAGAGTTTGATGTGCTCAGCGAGTTCTCGCTGTTAAAAAAAGATATCAAAAAATTGGCAAGAAACTTTGCTAAAAAATTGTATTAAGTACTTTAAAATACTTGGTATATTGACAATAGCACACAGTGGGTGTCCAATCAAACCGAGAATATTCTAAAACTGTCTATGTTATGATATTAGCTTTCTTCTAATAACGTAGTGCAGCGCATCGGAAGTTCTTACATTAAAATCGTATGCCCATTCGCAAGTTTATGCCAACTAATTAATGCACCCATCTTCTGATATATCTCAATTACAATATTCACAACATTGTGTTATTATAAGAAACACATAAAAGAGATTTGATTTGCAACGATTGCAAAATAAAGACTGCATCGCTGAAAAAAAGGTAATTTCATTATCTAGCGAAATTCACCCATAGTCTATAACATGTCATTAACAAACTTTTAAAGGTAATACAATATTATACATATTAGTTAATAGACAAGCAACTTAAACCTCAGTTTGATACCAAGGTGTCGAAGAGAAAAGAATTATCGAACAAATTTAATACAAAGTTGTTTTGTAGCAGCTTGTGATGTGTCCCTTCAAATTATTATTTGTCCAGTTCAGCTTCTATATCCAGATCAAGAAAAGAAGCAACCTAAATAGGATGAGTCCAAGCTGATTCCACGTTAAATTGGATTAGCGTGGCTGAGCAGCTGAAGGAGTGCAGAGTATCATGTGGACCCGTTCCGCACACTAGGCAGCTTTCGTTCTGTCGCTGCTATGGAAAGCTGGTAATTTTCGAGGATTGTATTTAGGCCGTATTGGTCTCTGCGACTGCATCAGTGGGAATATGTACTGTGAATATTTAATTTTATTGATTAATAACTTCATATTTGCGTAGTTTTCTTTCACATTTGTTGAATGCGCTAACTTTGGTCAAAGTTAAGTACCTGCATTTAATTTTGAATTAAATCAGTAATAGCCAACCGATTTTCATGATTTATAGCTTATTTTATTCTCAACATTTTAAGCTTTAATGTAAAAGAATTTATGATCTTTTGAAAAACTATTGCTCTAACCTTGCGTGAACATTTTTTTCGGAACTGGGATATGAATAACTCCGAAACTGTTAAAAATACAAAAAATGTTATTCAGGTGATTTATAGGATATTTTATTCCTAAACATTTGATGGTACTTGGATTAAAATCGGTCAAGTCGTTTTCAAGTTATGATGCAATATACAACTATCATATTTTGGACGAAAAATTTGCCACGCCCATAAAAAAAACTGAGCCCGATGTAATTCAGCACAGTAAATTCGTTATATTCCATATAATAGTTTTATTTGAAGGCTTTTTCTGCTGTAGACCAGAGTTATCGACAGAACATTATACAAATACAATCACACCGAATATAACTGATAAAGTTGAACCAGGTAGAGCAAGGAGACCAAATATTGTAAGAAACTTAACTAAATTATTGACTACAACCAAAATAAATCAGAAGTAGATATTATTAATTATGAAGATATGGAAAATCAAAGCAAACAGACCGTCTTCGTCGCTTCCTTATTGAACTGTCAAATCAGTTGATACGCCATCACATCGTATTACTTTCATAAAAATCTTCTTGTATTGCAATATCCACATATCAGAGACGCTATGGCAAAGTTTAATATATTTGTAATTATTATATTCAAATTATAATTTTTCTCTTCAGGGTCTAACACCTATACCCCAGCCTAAACAATCACAAATTAATATGGAAACATCAAATTTTCCTTCATCTTCGTCAAATTATCGACCATTATGTACTTAGTAAGGATACTACAAAAACTAAACGCAAAACTCAATTTTATACGGTATAGCAGCAAACCCATGTGCCTACAACATTGGAAAGACACTAAAACGCATGTTTGCAATGACTGCGATGTAAAAAAATTGAAAACGTAGTATATATCAGGTTACTCAATAAGTCCGTAGGATGGCACTTAGATGGCGTTACTTGAATTTTGTCCATATGATTTGTATGAAATATTATCCTTCAAACGATACGTATATAAATTTAACAGCAATCTGACTATTGATTCGTGAGTTCTTGTATTTTGTGGGAAGCAACTTTTGTCATTGAAAAAAATGGAAATAAGTGAATTTCGAATTTTGATAACGCAGTGCTTTTTAATAAAAAAATACAGTGAAAACCAAACAATGGTTTGGTAAACATTATCCAAGCTCTGCTCCTTAGAGACAAATGGTAGAGAAGTGGTTTGTTGAATTTAAACGTGGTCTTACCAGCACAAATGATGCAGAGCGCAGTGGATGCACAAATAAGGCCCTTATTCCAGAAAACATAAAAAAAACATAAATTGCACGAGCTAGCTCTGTACAAAGTGAGTCGCGTTTACTCACTGTTGAACAAACAAGAACGTGTTGATGATTCAAAACAATGGCAAAACTACATGAATTGAACTTCGAATTGTTCCAACGTCCACCGTATTCGCTAGATTCGGCACCCAACCCCTTTTTCCTGTTTTCAGATCTCAAAAGAATGCCTGCTGGAATGAAATTTAAGTCCAGTAATGAAGTAATCGCTGAATCTAAGGCATATTTTGACGTGAAAGAGAAATCGTACTATAAGAGTGGGATCGAAAAGTTGGAAAGGCGTTATACTCGTTATATAGTCTTATATATTCGTTATATAAGACAACTATGTTGAATAATAAAATCGAGTTTTATCAAAAAATTTTGTTTTTTCTTGCTTATCCTACGGAGTGACCTGTTAATGCTAGAAACTAATTTAATTATTTAAATGCATATAAAAAAATAATTAAGAAAACACGTTTATTTTTACTTTTTGTTATGGTTTGCATTGTGGTCTGGCTAGAACGCAATGAATGCATTTAGTGGTAAAGTGTTTATGGAACATCGTAGGTTTAAAAAAAATAAATCGTCATTAGAGCAGAAAACAAACAAAGTAGACTGTCAGAAAATGGTAACGATAAAAATTTATAAAAAAAAATAAGATACAGTGTATAGGGAATTGTCAGAAGTTCAAAAATTAATAAGTTTAAGGATTTAAGTACTATAAGTTAATTCTTGAAAAAAGATTTCAATGATTAAAAAATGTTTAGATAAACCTTTATATAGGGTCCGCCAAATAATTTTTTTTTTTTTTTTTTTGAAAATGCTATAAAAAAACTACTGAATATTTCTCAAATTTCCTTTTTGATTTGAAAGTACAATCCTTCCGGTTAATAATGGGAAATAATTTCATTCAAATGGCTGCCTCGGCTGGCCATGCAGTAGGCTACACGATCGGTCCAATTTTTAAGCACATTATCGATTGTGTGCAGCTATATTTCACCAATGGCTTGACGAATATTGTCCTTTAAAGCGTCACAAAAAACTGTTTCAGTATCAGTACCAATGAGGAACTGCAGAACTAAAAAATTGAGAACTATGTTCAATAAAATTAAAATTACATAAAAATATGTTTTTTTAAATAAAATTTTCCTCAAGGCATATTTAGGAAGGTAGTGTTGCCGGTTCGGCTGACTGTTTTTTTTTTTTTTAATGAAATACAGTGAATTTTAATTGTCGTTCAATTTTTGCCTGTCTATTTTTCATATACTCATAATTTTTTACTAACGCGCTCGCATCTAAAAAAAAAATTATACAAACTTGATTATCAATTCTGCTTTAAATCGAGTGTTTCAATTATCGTCCAAAATATAAATAAATAAATAAATACTCGTAATCATAACTTGTATGAAGTTGTTTTTTCGGCGAACACATTTCGAACAAAGAAATTGTTTTCAAATTGCTGCCTACGTCACAGCTATCAGCTTTAGTAAATTTTGACAAGCAATATACTCATGTATGTATAGAAAACAGTTTCAATGAAACATTGAACGTGTAACCGCAGTGTGATCCCGTTTTGACGTGATTTTTTGCACGGTATCATTTGGAACGTAAATACAATGTGCGAACAGGATCAAGTGTATTTTATTACAAATGTTAAACGTTCTTTTTTATTTCACACCTAATCCTGTTTTACGTCATTTTTTGCACGATATCGTTTGGAATGTGTCTAACGTGTGAAAACAGGATTAGGTGTATTTGATTAAAAATACTATTTCTGCTATTTGTTTTTGACATTCAAAATTCACAAAATAAGTAAGAAATATATGTTGTTTCTTTTTTTTAATTGGTTGGTGCACAGTTGCGCTACCTACTCTACATATCACATGAAATCCAAAAAGGCCCAAGTTACAAAAAATTCTATATCGATTTTTTTGACTGATTAAAATGCACTCTTTTGAAATAAAACAAAATGTTTTTTGTTGTTTTTTTATGCAAAAAAAAAAGAACGAAGTGTAAAAACCTAAAAAGTTGTGCAAATTATAATATTATTGCTACTACAATTAAGAAAAGAGTAAGCAAGCAAGAAGTGTATCAGAAATGATCCTTCTGGATTTAGATTTCTTCAACTAATGGTCTTTTGACTACCTTTTGAAATTAAACATTAATTGTTAATTATATTTACATTAAATATTTAGCACATATAAGATTCCAGTGTCTTCGTAAAGTTTTTTACCACATATCTACGTATATATATGTATATTAAAATTTTACAAATAAAGAATATAGTACAATCGATCTGAAAAAAAGTACACTTTCATGAGTGTTAGTACAATTTGTAAACCTTATTCCCATCCCTTATTAAACTACAAATTTTTCATGTTACCGATTTTGTAATAGTGCTTTTCAATATCAGTACGTATATTGCTTACAACCACGTTTTGGATAAAAAATAACTACATGGCAATTCTGCTTAACTCTATTGTGAATTACAAAAACAAGATAATTCTACTCAGCTGCTCAATGTAAACAAAAAAATCAACATATTTTACTAAATTATAAAAAACTAAACTTTTTAAGCATAAATAATGATAAAACCACATCCAGTATTAGAACCTACTCTACATCAGCCATTACATTCAAAAGTAACAAATTATTTAAATGACCAACGTAGGCAAGGACAATTTTGTGATTTGATTCTGGAATTGGAAAGTGGTGATTCGATTTTTGGTCACTATTGCGTAGTAGCTGCACAAAGTCGCTTCATAGGTGGTTCACATTTTCAACAAAAAGCTCTTCAATTTTCCATACATAATCCCTTAAAAGTTCAAATTAGGAATTTCAATTGTACGGAATGTTTGAAAACTATCGGAGATTTCTTCTATGAGGATATGGTCACTATCATTAAAGAACACGAGTCGCATTTTAAGCAATTGGCCAAAATATTAGAAGTTGGCGAATTATTGAAGATTTTCCAAATACCAGAAGGAACTCATGGTATTATCGAAATAAAAAGCGAATATTTAAAAGAATTTACAGAAAGTTATATTAAAACACAAGATTTAGAAACCAAAACACAAAATACAGAAGAAAATTATATGGGCTTAAACAAAGTAAAACAGGAAAATATATTCGATGAAAAGAAAACCTATTTTAAGGTCAGTAAATACAATATTTCACCAAATTGAAGTTAATTAATATCGTTTTATCTTTAATAGTTAAAAAATCCTCGTTCGTCTTCATCAAATAGCAAAATAAATTATTGCTTGGCATGTGATTTTAAATGTTATAGGGTTCAGGAAATGATAATGCATATGCGCAACTGTGAAGCTTCCCATTTAACTTGTTCACTGTGTGAAGTTGGTTTTCTTAATTGGCGTGAATATGACTCCCACTTGAGACATCATGATGCAGATGTAAAAAAGCCATTTTTCTGCCTTGAATGTGGTATACGTTTTATGACTAAAGCTGCTTTAATACTACACCATCCCAAGCACTCCAAAGAAACACCGCATTTATGTCCGCACTGTGGCAAGGGTTTTAAATGGAAACAGGGTCTCAGCTCCCATTTACAAGTGCATAATGCTGAAAAAAGAATGCTATGTGATGTTTGTGGCTACAGCACGACTCATATGAAAGCGTTAAAGTCTCACAAATTACGCCATGCAGGCGAGTTTTATAAATGTCCTCATCCCGGTTGCCACCATCAAGCGAATCGTAAAGAAAACCTGAAACTTCATATTGAAACCCATAAACAGGAGAGGCCGTTTGTATGTGAAATTTGTGGTTGTAAATTTAGTTTATCGAAAAATCTCAAACGTCATGCCATGAAACATTCTTCGGACAACATTAATAAATTTAAATGTCAACTTTGCACCTTTAGCAGTCATCGCTCTGACAAACTGAAAGAACACGTTCAGCGTGTTCATACAGAAAAGGCTATGCAATTAGAATTGCCAGAAATTGTTGAAAATGCATTTGAATCTAAAACAGATTTAGATAAATTTGATTTACCAGTCCTACCAACGGAAATGGAAATGAAAAATTCTCAAAATATTGCTAATAATTTGGAGAACACGAACGAAGAAAAGGTTAAGAAAAAAGTTCGCAAGAGATGTGCTACAAAAGTAATAGGGGAGAGAAAATTAAAACCTATTGTACCGAAAATCACTATGGTTAGTACAAATAAAATGGAAATGTGAAATAATTACGATTTATAATTTTGAAAGAAAAAAAGTTGCTCATAAAATATATATGTATTTCAAGACATACGAGCACAAAACAAATTCAAAAATTTTAATTTTTACAATATTTTTTTTATTAAATCATTAAACAATTTTTTTTTTAATTTGTTAAATTCAACTTTAAAAATAAAAATTACCTGATATATGTGATAAGATAACAAATCCATACCACTAAATTTAATGTAGTTTTACTGATATTTAGCAGAAATTTTAAAATATTATAAAATTGCTTAGTTTTTCTACCATAAAACATTCACTTGGTGTATATACAATTAGAATCTATTCACCCATTATGAATCAGCAACAAAAAACACAACTTTTCTTAAAGATATTTTAAATAAAAGTACCGTTATATTGGAAACTAGCAGGTAAATTGTTGTTGTACCATAACATACAATACATGCCTATAACTTTTTATAGGAAAACGTCTTTTGCTCAAAGACAACCGCGTAAACAACCGCGAATTATATCAAGATAATGAACGCATGCACATATCAGATGTCACAAAGCTTTCGTTGATCCATAATTGTCTCGAATTTATAGAAACACATGCGCGGAGCTCAGAACTTAATGTAATTGGTCGTCTTTGAGAGGAATTGGCTATAGGAGTTCATCAAAAAAAGGTTAACGCCCTTGTTCAGATGAATTTGACATTGCTAGCAATATTGAACTCCATAGAGCCGGAAATGTATCAAAATCAATTCTAAGGCGCTTACTGACTATGCAAGATTACAAATGATATGCGAATTATTACCGACTCGAAGTTTATTGCATTTTAGTGAATCAAACTTTGCCTTGTCCGATCATGTGTTGAGTTTAAAAAATTTAGTTATTTTTGTTTTTGTATTGAGACGTACAGTTATTATTGGATCAAATGCTAGTTTTCCTGTTATTCATAAAAATAAATATCTAAAGTACAAATATGACCCCGAAAAATCTATATATTATTTTATAACGCTTAGAGGACGTATCTATGAAAGAAAATCGTGTCCGATTATGCGTTGGAGCCACTGTACATATTCTTTATTCTAATTATTGATGTGTAATATAATTTTTAATATAATATATTTATATTGATTGTTTAATTCTAAGTTATTTAACAAAATTTTTAAGTGACAATCACTGTATGCATTTAGCACATTATTTTGAATATTGATTTGCTAAGAAATAAACAGTCAAAACACGTAAATCTAACGTTTAAACGTTTTCTAGAATATTGAGCAATAAGTTTACGTTGGTTTTCTATTGTGAATTCGCCTTGGTGTGTTTGATTCGCGTTTTCTGGTTTTTTCACCACAATCGTAAGTCTACAATAAACTACGGAATTAAGAAAGTTACATTTTTTGTTGTTAAGTATACAAAAACAAATAAACATGTCGATAAAACAGAAAAATTAATAACAACAATGGGATGGCAATTTTCGAAAACTTTTGTATGTATGTGCATATGTGTAGCTTTGTATATTAAAACAGCTGATATTTATTTTAGACATGCGAAAACCTTATTAGATACACTTTGCAACCGGTTTAAAAGACTAAACGAAAACAAAAACACTGATAAAACAAAAATGACTCATAAATAAATTTTTTAGGAAAAGAGATATTATTCGTTCAAATTGCATTAAACAATAATATTATGAAAATACCATTTAGAATTTCATAGTAAAAAAGTATACAAACAGATAAACATGATCTTTTTTTTTAAATTTAAAGTAGAGCACAAACAAAACATTTATCGAAACCGGCAAATTTCTACACTTTTCTAGAGGTTTATGGAGGGGGCATGAAAGAGAAATAAAAAAAATTAAAACAACAATATGCATGTTTGAGTAAATATAAACAAATGAAACTGGAGAGAATATAAAACCGTAGTACAAAATAAGTATAAACAAAATAGATAACAAAAACAATTTAGTACAGAGAGAAAGTAGTTGATAATCAATAGAAAAAGTGGCATACGTATACACAAATATGCATATGTATGAACATATGTAAATACATGTATACATACATACGTCCACAATATTATTGAAACTGACATACAAATAAATTTTAAATAATTTTGTTAAATAAGCAGAAAAATAAACTCACCAGACAAACATAATTAAATTACGTGTCGATTTTGGTTTCTTTACCAACAAAAACAATAAAAAAATTAAGAACTTTTAGAAAAAGAAGAATCAGAAAATGCGCATTAATTTTTAGCGTACTGAAGGAAACTCAATGTTAAAATAACACTATTAAAGCCATTATAGTCTTAAAATAGATACGTTTTTATGCTTACTTATGAAACGAAGTTTAAAATTTTATTTCCTTATAAATTGTTCTACTTGCATTCCAAACTGATATATTTGCCAACACACAATAAGTCTGTTTCTTTACTTTATGGGTGGGAGTAAACAATAATCTCTTTCAATAAGAAAGAAAAATGTAAGCGAACGCAAGAAACAAAATATTTGACTACAAAATGAAACGTAAACGTTTTGACAACTAATCATAAAAATTAGCATTGTGTTTGAATTTTTATAAAAATGTGAAAATAATTTAATTTAATAATTTAAAATTTAATTTTAATTGTCTGCAACCAGTTTTTTTCAAACTTTTTTAATACAAATTTTCAATTTCTTATAGTTTTTCGAAGAACTATTTTTTCTTGTATTATTGCTTATCTCTCAAACAGCTGATTGTTTAATAATTTATCTAATCTACCCAAAAAAAAAAACAACGGGATATATTCCCGCGCGATACCAAATTAAATTAAAGAAAAGACCTAATATTTTACAAAATTAACGGTTTATATCGTGTTAAACCGAAATCAAAACAAAACAAGCGATAAAATTACTCAAAAGAGCATGAACAAGATAAGAGAGAGGACTGTTTTTTTAAATTGCTCTCTTTTTTACCGTTGCGTTGGGGGTATATATAAAAGCCCCATGCAGAATGCTAAACAAGTCTAATAGTAAAAAATACGCCGTGCATTAAAGGACTGTTTAAAAAGTCTGCGCTAAAGTTTGTTTTTTCTCAAAACAAAGCAAGAAAAAAGTACACACAGTTTCTTTTTGAAAAAGAAATAAAAACAAGTCTATAGAAAATTTAAAAAGTGGTATAGAGAAGAAATTTAAAAGGAGGAATCAAAAAGTAAACTTTTTACAAAATAACACTATAAATACACAAATTTTTAAAACCAGTACAAATCACTAGAGAAAGGAAACATGTCTGAAGCTTATTTTGATGCTTATGATCATTATAACTATGATCAGGACAAATACATATTTTCGGGACACAGTGGCAAAAATCGTTCCAAAAAGGAAGCCAGCGAACATAGCAATCATTTTGATCCCAGTGGACATTCCAGAAAACTTTTAACTAAATTCATGAATACCAACAATAATAGAAAACTTGTCTGTCCAGGCCACAAGAATTGATACGTCGTAAAAAGTGAGAAGTAACTAAAGAACTAGAAAGAGAAAACTAAAGGATATCGAAAAAGAAAAGGAAGTCAACACAAACAAAGAAATATTAAATAACAAGAAAGTAATTATTAAAAAAAAATTAAAAAAAGGAAAAGGAAATACTTATACAGAAATCGAAAGCAAAAAAAAAAAGTTTATAAAAATTAGTGTTTGACAAAAGAAAAGAAATACCTATTTTATTAATTTAATTGTTTGAATTTCTTGAAAAAAGGGTAACTGGTTACATTTTAATAGTTTGGCACTGCTACGCAGTGCTAGACTATTATTTGTAACCAAATAATATTAATAATTTCGTAGTTTCTGTCTTATTTTTTTAATTATTTATAATTTTATTTCTTTATTTAACTGTAAAAATTTTTGTAATTTATAACTTTTTACAAGTTTTTCATATTACAAAAGATTTTTTATTTTCTATAATTCCTATTAATTTTATTTATAAGTAAAATAATATTGCACTTTTTATATAATCATCATGCCTCTTTATTATATTAAAAATAAAATAAAAATTCTAATAAATATTAAACAAATATTTGTTCTTTTTACTCACCCCAACACATCTCGATTATATTTTCGTCTCATTTAGTGTTGGTATATAAATACGCACACGTATGCGATCACAAATAAATCAATGGCCTTTACATTTGGTATCTGTTGTTAAACAGTTATTGCACTTTTATATGGCATTGTTGTTATTGTTGCTTAAAAAGTGCATTTATTCTACTCAAAATGGTGGCTTTGTACTGCAACAACCTTTATTGTTTTTGCAATTTTCTTTATTCTACTTAATATAAGTATTCTCACTCACTGGGAGGGGTGGGAGGATAGTTTGTAATATTGAACTTTTTTCCTCTTTGTTTTACTTTAAGTTTTCTTTGTTTTTATTTAGAATAAGTTTATGTATACATACTACCAACACACACAAACATACATACGTATGTCCGTATGTAATTGTGTAGAAGTGTGTGTTTACAATTTATAGCATGGGAGTGTAACCTCGTCTAGTTTTAGACAAACAGGAATCGGAATAAAAAGGTTATTGAAAAAAATATATTTTTGGGAAACTTCCAAGCTAAAAATACTTTATTAAGTATGATTGTACACATATGCATAGTTAAATGGCTTTTAAGCAAACAAACATTTGAAATTTAATTTATGTATCTATGTACCTATATTGCGCATGTTGAGCCACTACTTAAAATATACAATCATATGTATAATGTTGGTGAAAATTTAAATTTTTGATCTTGCTAAATCACAAATTTCTATGTAATAGTACATTTATCTCCAAATTGTTGCGGAATAGAAGCATAGTTTTGGAAAACTGCCTTTCCTCAAAAAAAAAAAAAAATAAATCAAAAAATCATACTTTCATATACATATATGGTTCTGTTAATGAAATAATAGTAAAAATTTAGGACGATGTTATTATTATACTGACCAGGCTCTCTTGCTGGACACTGCAACCCTTAAGATCTACAACAGCTCTGATTATAATATACAAACCGAAAAAAATTTAAAACACCAAATCTATAAATGTACTGCTTAAATTGTATAGAGTGGTATACAAAAGTCTACAAGCCCCCCGAAAACTGGACTTTACACAGAACTATGGGATTCTCATATTCAAAAACTATATAATTAGAATCTAGGAGAAAAATAAAATGCAAATTTACCAACTTTTATATAAAATATTTTTTGTTATAAAAAATTGGAAATTCAATTTTCAGAACACAGAAAATCCATATACTCTGCAGTAGTTGGTAACTAATTTTCTCGAAAAAATTAAAAAAAAAATTATTGTTAATTTATATTTTAGAGAGCCATCTTTACTGATCAAACGAACGCTTTATTCACAGATTGCATTGATTTATCTTCGATTAGGTTTTAATGTGTGAAACGATCCATAGTTGGTTCAATAAAAACTTAAATGATGAGTCACGCAACGCCAAACCATAATGAAACTGCGTAAATGCTCATTGCATAGTTTTTAATCCTCATAGTTCTGTTCTCTGCCACTGTAGTTATAATGCCTATTTTTGTTTTAAGAGCCTTTTATCATAATAATGTGGTTTTGAAATTATACGAGTAAGTATATGGTTTATTTTTTCACTCGAAATAAAAATACTTTTGTTAAAGAATTACGGATACAAGAAAATTGTTTAAACTTTTAATGCGGAAGTAAAAGAAAAGTTTGGGTTTTTTATGTATGTTATCGTATGAAAAAGACGTCATATAGTGTTTAGCAATAAAAAATTGGAATTTCAGGAAATATAATTCTCAATTGATTGGGGTATATCTATTATTTTAAAGGCAAATCAGCTAGAAAATTCACTAATTTTTTTAGGACCGTGTACAAGATCATAAAACAATTTACTATGAGCCGCAATCCAGCACAAGAGATTTAGTTTTTCCAGTGGAAAAACACTTTTTTACAGTAAAGATATCATGTAAAGATCTTTTTGTTGTTGTTAGCGTTGTAATATGTGTTTTTTTTTTAAGTTATGACGTCTCGAAGTTGTTAGGAGATACAGTAAATAAGATTTTAACTTTTTTCTGCTTTAAAAAGACTTTTCTACAAAATGTATGTTTGAGTAGCCAAAAATATACATATATTGTATGCAATTAAGAAATATATTGAAAAATTTGTGTGTCCTTATTATTTTTTCTAACACTGTATGTAAGTACAAACCTTCATTTTCATAGAAAAACTGGTCTATTGAAAAGAAAAGGATTACAAAAGTTTAAAAATTTTTGGTAGTTTGGTAGCAATGGTGTCTTCCACTTACATTATCTTTATAAAACGTGAAAAAATTTCATTACATTACATTTCTTATCTAAAAGAAATACTAGGTAGGTAGGTAGGTAACTACATTTCTTATCTACAAGAAATACTATACGTAGTGGAAAAAAACATAGACTGCGATTGTTAAATGAAAATATTAAGATTGTTAAAGATTTCGTAAAAATTAAACACTAAAATATTTAAAAATAAAATAAAGATAGGGAAACTTTTAAAAACTGCTGAAGAATAGAATAGTTAACATTTTTAAATTGTTGTATAGCTATGTATATAAGTAGCTATTGATTACAAAATTAATAAAATTGATGTTCTAATGTTTTCTAAAAATAATCGCTATTATTCTGCGTTTCGGTTCCGAATTCATTTACGTTTGAATCGAAAATTGGTATTCAACAAAAAAAAAAAATTATCGAAAGAAGACAATAATGTTCTCAAAAGCATAGGAACCTATGGAATAGAAACAGAAAAATAAGCAAATAATAAAAACCTAAAAAATAGTGCATACACAAAGGGCTGCAATAAGAATACACTTAATTTTTGTTTGTCTTTTTCATGCGAGTGGACAAGCGTAAATTTAAATTTTTATTACATTTATTCACATTTTATATATTTGCATTTCGTATTTAATAATAATAAATAATAAATTTTACCAAAATAATAAATTTTGAACTAAAAAACAAAAATCGACAAATTCTCCGCCGCAAAATTAGCGACTTAGAAAAACGTAACTACGAGTACGATCGTAATGCAGGGTACATACAATCGAAAGAAGCTAAATAAAATCGAAACGCAGAATACCAAATTTGGAAACCGGAGAAAATTGTGATTCGATTGATCCGGATTAGTGGTAAATCAGTCTATAAAGATTAAGATATAAAGTTTGCTCTATATAATGTACATGTTAGTGAAATTGATGGAATTATATTATTAAATATCACCCAATTTAATTAAAATTGATTATTTTGTTATTAAACAGAATAGTAGATATTTACTGATCAGTTATTATTGCAAAAAATTACAATTTGTAAATTCTATTAATACGAATCAAATTTTTGATAATTGTAGGAAAAAATACATTTGTGCATCAATAAATATGATTAGGTAGTCAAAAAAGCAAAACAATGGTCCTTATCATGGTTATCTTATGCATTCGTTGTCGTAAATTTAAGGAACAATTTTGCATCGACTACGACTCGACAACCATGATAAGGTTGAATATTTTTGAAACTTATAATTAGAATATTAGTATAAAGCTTATTTTATTAAAAATAAATATTGAATCAATAAATATGGCTTACATTCCGAAAAATTTTAAATTTAAGAATAAAATTGTGATTCAACAAATGCAAACATTTTTACTACAAGAGAGAGTTTCTAATCTTGATGCTTTTTTCTTTTTCTTTCGTAATGCTGGGCGCGAATTTTCTTTTTTTGTAAAAAAAAACTCGGAAAATTGCCTAACGAAATATCAGGTGAAAACGATTTTTATAATATAATCGATAATCAGGTCCTTTTTGTCTAAAGAAACATAACGCAAGAATTGTGAAATACTTCAAGTATTAATAACAAATTACTGATTTTATTTCAAATATGCTATACAAAATTCTTATCTTTAATATAAAGCAGCTAAAGAATAAAAAACCATTCATATTGGCGATCTTATACGTTTTAAAAAATAAATGCTGATTAAAATTGCTTTATGACTAAGATTAAATTTGTGTCTTCAAAGAGATTTTTATTGTTATTAGAGTTCATAGCTATTTATGTAAAAAAAACACATTTCGCCTTTTAGATTTCATCATCCAAGTTAAGATCTTCTTCAGGGAAGTCACCCACTTCAACAGCTAGTGGTGATACAAAACCACCATAGTTGGGTGGACACGTAAAATAGCGATGACCTTGAACCGAGCCATCGTTCTTGCCTAGTGGTTCATCATATTTAACACCAATAAAAATGCCAGATTTACCTTCTAAAGCACCATTATACATAACTGTGCCTCTTCGTGTAGGGCAACCTTTTACTGTGACCTGACAGCGTGATCCCACTGTACATAATTCAGCCTTTTGTTTCTCCAATTCTTCTTTTTCCTTGCGCTTTGCCTCCTCTCGTTTTTGTTCCTCTTCATTGTATTTGCCCATACGATTTTTTTTTAGAAAACTTCTTACAGTGTCTTGTTTCTGGTCATATTCCTGATCAGGCAAAACAAATTTCTCGACCTGCTCTTCATTTGGATCCCAACAGAAATTGTCTTTGACGTGAAATCTCATTCCAGACTTAATTGGTAATGCACCTAACATCATGGAGTCTTCATTAAGTGACGTCACTAGCTCCTCACCTTTATAGAGCTCCACTTGCATTGTGCCGGCATTACCACCAGTAATGATTTGTAATTTATTCTTTAGCTCGCCAACTGTCATCGATTTAGGAAATTTTATATCGAAAGCGATGTTTTCCGTTTTGGAATTTGTAATATTTATTTTAATAAAGTCAGAAGTGCTTGTTGAAATCATTTTATATTTTAATAATTCAATTTGCTTCTATATTTAATTAAGAAAAAATATTGGCAATCACTTTAAACAAAATTCTCTTTGTGGCTGATTTGTTTTTAAAGGGTGTTACCAATAGAGAGAAAAAAGAAAAAACGAAACATATGACTCATACAGCAATGCTAACAGAGTGGTAGCTTTATCGTCATACTCAAAATATTGAGGAAAGGGTGACCAGCTGTATTTATATGTAATTTATGTTTTTCGAAAAAGCTTAGCTCTTTTCAGCGCGTAACCTGTTGTGACAATTAGACATTAATTAAAAATAACACTACTAAACAGTATTATACTTCTCACAGAGTCGATAGCCAATGAAGTACTTGTACTTCTTTTCTATTAGATTAGTTACAATAATTATATTTTGTAATAAATAAAAAAATAAATATATATGCATCATCAAGTTTCAGAAAAGAGCGTAGAAATGGTGCTACATCACACTGCCTTAACTAGAGTCAAAACAGCGCAATTTGTTGCAGTTAACCTTCTGGCTACCTCGAAAATTCTACCCTATCGCAAAAGCTTGAGTGGAACATTGGGTAACGTTACAATTAACTCTTAGTTCTATGTAGGAGAACAGAATATTGTACCGCCCTGACGTTAACTGCTCAAAAACTATAGTAAAATTTTACTAACCGAAATTATAAGTTTTAAGGACTTTGTTTTTCCTGAATCTGTTATCGCTGTTGTTGTTATTGTTGTAACAGCGCAACCTGAAAATGTATACCTTTGCCTGCTTCATCCAACTCAACATTTCTAGAGTTAGGTTTGCCTTCACATCGTAAGGGCCTATTTCACATGTACACAGGTCACGTATAGTGTCGCTTATTCTAGACCAGTTTGTGTTTAATCGAGGGCAGCATCCTAATCTGCGTTGCACTAATGTCACTCTGGTAGGTACTTATTCTGCTAGATGATAGTTCTGATACCTCCTCCGATGGCGTCCAAGGAGAAACTGATTCGTAAATGTTCTACGCGGTTTCGACTTCTTGTTTCTATATTTCACAAAAGACTGCCTACCACACTTTAGTGATTTAGCATCCATAACGACCTAAAAAACCTCGAAGACCTTGTAACTTCCACACGATGTTTTTTCGACTTATCCCTACCAGAGTGCTTTATAAATTGACTGGCAAAACAGTTCGAACACAATTTATTGTCTGATTTGGTGTTGTTTTTGAAAGTTATCGTTATCCTATCATATCTTTTAGTCTGATTTGATAGAAATTTTACTGTAGACCATAGATTGTTGGTTCCGGATGTTAACTTGCATGTTTTGGAAGAACTTACTGAACCTTTGGTTCAGTTGGCGTATTCTGGGTTTGCTGTGGTACATTTGACGAAGTTGTTCTCCGTTAAAGCAGAGAAGTTCGGTCTCAAGACTGAAAACTGGAAGAGTTTAAACGGGCGGCTGCTACAGGAACGATGTTTCTAAATTTCCTTTCTGTGAAGCTCATGTCAGAAGGGGTAGGTAAATCATTGAACTTATGGTTGGTTGGAGGCCAATCACATTGTAATCCTGGCTGTATGCGATGTGGCACCGTCCTGTTGAAACCACATGTTAGTCAAGCCCATAGCATGCAGTTGTGGCGTTAAAAAGTTTTCAATTATATCACGATATCGCTCCTCATTGCCCAGAACCGACTATTCTATTCGCATAACCATTCAAATGAAAATGTGGCTCGTCACTCATTATGATTTTTTCATGAAAATCGATGATTGATTTTGATAAAATGTTTTAACGATTAAAACACGTTGGTTTACTGAATATTTTTCCATAATAAATTTTTCACGTCTCTACTTCACAACTGCCAAATATGAACTGTGAAGACTAATGTTTACCAAAATGGCGGCAAAACAAAGTAGTTTACCTTCCCGGCGGACACCCTGTATTTTATACTACAAAGTAGAAGGGTACTTTTATAAAAATCTCATAAAAAACAATTTTTGGAAAAAAAATTTAGAAAAATAACAAATTAAAAAACGTAGGCGCTAAAAACAATATACCTATAAACAATTTCAGCGCAGATAGCCTAAAGGCATTTTTTCATTTCTAAAATACAATTTACCGATAAATAACAAAACAATGAATAAATATAACTAGAAAAAGAAAGATAACCATCAAAACAAATTACAAAGGTGCCATGTGACCATTGTAATTCGTATAAGTAGTTCAAAGTAATTATAATTCTCGTGTAAAGTAATTATAATTCTCGTTTCAGTAAAAAATTTAATCATTATGTTTATATACATATAACTCAATTTAACAGTTTAACAAAGTACTGAATGTATAGCAGTTGTGGGCATGACATACAGTTGAAGTTAGAACTATAAAACTTTGTGGGTATGTTTGAACGATAAGTTTTTACTTGTTAACATTTTTGTTTTTGTACACAAAATAAATTTCAGGGTTAAATTCATATAGATATATATATTACTTTTTTGGTTCCATAGATTGATTTGCTCTCATACTAAATGAATCTACGTGTTCTAGTAGTCGCACACCAATTTTTTCATTCTTAATGATAAGTACATATATAGTACATGTTTGTGTTTTATATTATTTAATGTTTGCCTTTGTAAGTATTTTTTGTTTATTTAGAAAATTAGATATAAAGCAAAACGTTAAAAAGCCGGATATTTTGTCGTTTTTATTTTTATTTTGCTTTTAAAATTGTGCTCCATAGACTTTTTATTTTATTTATTCCTATGTTAAATTATTGTTGTTTTTTTACCTTGAGAAATTTTATTTTTATGATGAGAATATCCGCAGATGGAAGTTTAATTAAATGTCTTGTTTAAATGCTCCCTACATATATTGTATGATAAACCAATATATACACACGTATGAATGTATTTTACGCATGTAACACTGCGAAGTTAACGAACTTCGAATTCATATATATTTCCCTTGTTGTTTTATTATTTATTTTTAATAATAAAAAATATTTTTAATTTATAAAAGGTTTAACAAAAATTCTGAAAAACTTTTGTCAACCAAAAATAATTTGTATTATATGGTAAATAAAATCTAATATCCAATTATTAGTTTGCCAATGCTATGGCTTCATTAAAAGGTCCGCTTGAATCTTATAAATGTTATTCATTTTTGTTTTATGGCAAATATTTAAATTTATATTGAACCTGACAAAAATGTGTTTAATTAAAGCACAACAAAAATTTTCGTTACTCCCCCCCAAGTATTTTAAACTGAAGTATTATTTTAATTACGTCGCATTTAATTTTACAAATATTTTAATTTATTTTACTTTATAAAACTTTTATGCGTTGCTTATTTTTAATATTACATGGTTTAGATTTATTTATTCTTTAGAAAAAGTTTAAATTTGTTTTTTTTTTGTATTTTTTTCAATAGCAGAAAAAAAAATTATAAAAGCAAAGTTAAAATTCCTGAATTAAATAACTATTTTGGTATTTATTTATATTATATTCATTCAAATAACATTTGTTTACTACTTTGTATGTATATAAGTATGTATGTTCATGTATATATGTAGTTGGTTTTGACGAATTCTATTCTTTAAAAATTAACGAGCGTATTCATGATTTATATGCTATGTTTGTTAAGCTCAAATCAACAAACTTTCAAGCACTGAAACAAATTTGCCACAAATCAACTTAGTCAGTGTTTAACGATTGTTGATCTGAGCTTAGCAAACATAGCAGCAAGTGTATTAAAAATCATCAGACTGTCACTTTTAATGGATGCAAAGGTGACTGATGAATAATTTGAGGGTATTCCATTGCCCAGAACCGACTATTCTGTTTATTCACATAACCATTCAAATGAAAATGTGCCTCGTCACTCATTATATTTTTTCATGAAAATCGATGATCGATTTTGATAAATGTTTTAACGATTAAAACACGTTGGTTTACTGAATATTTTTTCATAATAAATTTGCCATGTCTCTACTTCACGACTGCAAAATATGAACTGTGAAGACTAATGTTTACCAAAATGGCGGCAAAACAAAGTAGTTTACCTTCCCGGCGGACACCCTGTATTTTATACTACAAAGTAGAAGGGTACCTTTATAAAAATCTCATAAAAAACAATTTTTGGAAAAAAAAATTTAGAAAAATAACAAATTAAAAAACGTAGGCGCTAAAAACAATATACCTATAAACAATTTCAGCGCAGATTACCTACAGGAATTTTTTCATTTCTAAAATACAATTTACCGATAAATAACAAAACAATGAATAAATATAACTAGAAAAGGAAGGAGAACCATCAAAACAAATTACAAAGGTGCCATGTGACGATTGTAATTCGTATAAGTAGTTCAAAGTAATTATAATTCTCGAGTAAACGGTTTCAGTAAAAAATTTTATCGTTATGTTTATATATATATAACTCAATTTAACAATTTAACAAAGTACTGAATGTATAGCAGTCGTGGACATGACATACAGTTCGAGTTAGAACTATAAAACTTTGTGGGTATGTTTGAAAGATAAGTTTTTATTTGTTAACATTTTTGTTTTTGTACACAAAATAAATATCGTGGTTAAATACATATAGATATATATTACTTTTTTGGTTCCATAGATTGATTTGCTCTCATACTAAATGAATGTATGTGTTCTAGTAGTCGCACATCATTTTTTTCATTCTTAATGATTATTGTGTAATGTGCAAACAATTTGTTTAAATAAATACATATGTAGTACATGTATGTGTTTTATATTATTTAATGTTTGCTTTCGTATAGGTATTTTTGTTTATTTAGAAAATTAGATATAAAGCAAAATGTCAAAAAGCCGGCTATTTTTATTTTGCTTTTAAAATTGTGCTCCATAGACATTTTTATTTTATTTATTCCTATGTTAAAATGTTGTTTTTTTACCTTGAGAAATTTTATTTTTATGATGAGAATATCCGCAGATGGAAGTTTAATTAAATGTCTTGTTTGATGCTCCCTACATATATTGTATGATAAACCAATGTATACACATGTATGAATGGATTTTACCCATGTAACACTGCGAAGTTAACGAACTTCGAATTCATATATATTTCCCTTGTTATTTTATTATTTATTTTTAATAATAAAAAATATTTTTAGTTTATAAAAGGTTTAACAAATATTCTGAAAAACTTGTGTCAACCAAAAATAATTTGTATTATATGGTAAATAAAATCTAATATCCAAATATTAGTTTGTCAATGCTATAGCTTCATTAAAAGGTCCGCTTGAATCTTATAAATGTTATTCATTTTTGTTTTATGGCAAATATTTCAATTTATATTGAACCTGACAAAAGTGTGTTTAATTAAAGCACAACAAAAATTTTCATTACCCCCCCAAGTATTTTAAACTGAAGTATTATTTTAATTGCGTCGCATTTAATTTTAAAAATATTTTAATTTATTTTACGTTATAAAACTTATGCGTTGCTTATTTGTAATATTACATGGTTTAGATTTATTTATTCTTTAGAAAAAGTTTACATTTGTTTTTTTGTATTTTTTCATAGCAGAAAAAAAATTATATAAACAAAGTTAAAATTCCTGAATTAAATAACTATTTTGGTATTTATTTATATTATATTCATTCAAATAACATTTGTTTACTATTTTGTATGTATATAAGTATGCATGTTCATGTATATATGTAGTTGGTTATGACGAATTCTATTCTTTAAAAATTAACGACCGTATTCATAATTAATATGTTATGTTTGCCAAGCTCAAATCAGACTTTCAAGCACTGAAACAAATTTGACACAAATCAACTTAGTCAGTGTTTAAAGATTGTTGATCTGAGCTTAGTAAACATAGCAGCAAGTGTATTAAAAATCAGACTTATGCTAAACACTTGCTAGGTTTTCACTATGAATACGGTCGTTAATTTTTAAGGAATAGAATTCGTCATAACCAACTATACACATGTACATACGTACTTATATACAAAATAATAAGCAAATACTATTTGAATGAATATTTTAAAAATTGTGTGTAAAAGGATTATTCTATTTTATAATAGACTAAATAAAATCCGGCGTGCTTCGCTACCCCCATCTTGATTATTATCTTAGCAAAATTTATAAACTTTTTTCCATTTTTTACCTTTTCGGTCCATATTCAAACATTTGAGATAGCCTTTATTTTTTTTCAGAAAGGCTGTATGATCTGCGTTTTAGCTGTATCCTTTCTTCAAACAAACAAACATATATTTTTATATAGTATTTTATCGCAATCAGTGTAATACTATTCGAAAATTAATATTTGCTTTATATGCGGGGTAGTTCTGCCACTTATTATATCTAGCCTATATTTATTCCAGTAAATTAGTTTCATAGAAAAGTGATTGGAACAAAATTTGAAGACCGTGCTATAATAGTGTTACGAAAAAAAAAAATACAACACAGCAGCGCTTTAAAGCTGTATTGTGGGATTTTGGTACATTTTGTGTCACTCATTTGACAGAACTGTCAAATCGACCATCTTTACCTTACATTTGAATTAACAAATATGAAAATAGAAGATGGCCAATATTTCCGGAACCTTCCAAGCTGTAGGCAATTAGGTATATAAAGGGGCTGCTTTACCAACAAGTTAGTTAGTTATCGTTTGGCTGTCAATAAATAAGTTGTGTTAAAGCGGAAATAAAAGCGTTATATAAACGAACATTGTGTTATACAAATCAAACAGTATAAAAGGTATAAAAACTGTAAAACAACAAAATAAAGCGGAAAAAGAAAACAACAACAAAGTGGTGTTTATTTTGTTTTGATGCAATTTAAAAGAACTCAAACGTTTTAAAAGAGTAAAAACGTAACAATATTTTACAAATAAAAACTATAACAGCAATTTAACTGCATCGTAAAAGGAGAAAGTTCTAATCTATGAGACCTTTGTTTTCCATGCATATAATTCACCATTTCGTGGTGATAAATTAAATATTTTAAGATGAATTGTTATATGTAAACGACTCTGAACCACATTGTGAGATATTCCCTTCCGGCATTGGCCTTTCTAACGAGCCAAATAGGTATATATGGTTACATGATTTCTGATACCAGATTGTTTTATTTTGGTCGTTGAAAACTAGCTCACACCACCCAAATCGTTTAAAATAATATTAAGACGTTAGTTACAGTTAGCTGTTCAAACCTAGTGGACAAACAAAGCAGATTTTGCTGTTCCGCGATTCCAAGCTTCTATATAAAATTATGAAGTGCCTAATAAGAACTCATGCTTGAAGTATGGGTATTCCACATAATGTCTTCAGTATAAGTGGCTGTAGTGCGCAGGAGGTTACGATTACTCAACTCCTTTTTATACTCTTTACCTAGATTAGGGAAGCGTTCCGACTTTTGGGCGCTTCTGAACAATCTTCTTTGCAGGTTAATGTGGCAATATGATATTAGTTTAACTTGCTGTAAGCTCTTTCGCTAATGGTTTAGTGTGCGGTACCGTATTTCAGATTTAATGGGAAATATTTTTAGCATTATCTTTCTGCCCTAACTAACTTAATTTTTAACAAAAACAGGTAGTTATACATAGCTATCAAGAAAAAATGCGAATGTTGCCAGTAACTTATCGCATCAATAATATGATATTTCGAGACATTAAAACGATTACTTCACACAATCATCAAGATATATACTTATACACATATAAGTAAATTTAATAATTTTTACCTCTTTACATATGTTCTCTTTTGTTGGTGATTGTCCTTTTTGTTTTAAAAATAGATCATTGTTTTGTTAGTTTTTGTTTTCATATACAATTACTTTTACACACAATATAAAGTATCAGTTTTTGCTTTTTAATGTTAAATAAATTATCTGATTATATTGTTATAATAACTTTAAATACATTCACTCACTATTTTTTTAAGTCAAACTTAAGTAGTGCTCAATCAATTCAATTATTTACTGTTAAAACTGAACAGCTGTCGAAAACATTATTTATCAATATACAGTACAATAAAGCCGACGCAAAAAGAAAACAATCATTCACAATAGGCTTTGAAATTTTTAATAAAATTTTCAAGTTAGAGAAGAAAACACACGTAGCCAGAAATAGAAAAGAAAAATAAACTTTTCTGTTTTAAAACAAATTAAACACATTTAAAATGTTTGTGAGTAAACGCTCTGGTATACCTTTAATTTGGTATATCTTATTGGTGGCTAATTTTGGATATATAATTGTGGCTCATGATGCCAAAGATTTTGACGATACGATTTTATATAAAATTGATTTCGATGTTCCAGATTTTGATAAATATCCCGTGAGTAAAAAATTTAACTTAACTAATCTTCTATTTATATGTTATATTATTTGTTTGGTAGGAGCTAAAAGAACATGTACGAACGTTTTATACCCATGAGCAAGAAAAGTATGATTGTGTCATACCAAATGTACAAGAAAGCAAGAAAGAAGATCAAAACAATAAAAGCCCTATAAGTAAGTAAACCTTAGAAGTATAAAAGAACAATGATCAATAAATTTAAAGTGGTATAGTGTATTAACTCCGTACGTGTGGATTCTTTATTCTTAATACCATCACTAGTTTCAGTTGAATATTATATACATGTCGTGTGGGGTAACGGTTGACTTCTGTATTACCTTTACCAGCCTACCAAATTGCAGTAGCGGTACTAATCTCTATAAGACAGAGCAGTGATCATATTGTTTTGTACAATTATGTAATAATGATCCTCAATATAACAATAAATCCACTAAAAACGACTGAAAATTGAACCACATTGATATTGATTTGATTGGGTCTTCCAAAACATAAATACTCATAAAACAATTTTTTTTTAACAATTTGTACTTATGTTATAAATATTCATCTTGTCTGCATTTCAGATCCCGTTAAACTATTATATCCTCTCATCCATAATCCCAGTTGTTCATATCGCATTGAAGCCTACTGGTCTTATGAAATTTGCCATGGACACTATGTGCGACAATATCATGAAGAGCGGGAGGGAAAAGCTATTAAATTTCAAGAATACTATCTGGGAAAATGGAATCCCGAAAAGTATGACGAACTTGAAAAAGAGTTTAACGAACATAAAGATGCTGGCACTATAAAATATAAAACAACTAAAATCGATAACATTAATTATCCCTACTTTGAAATGGTATACACAGATGGTACAACATGTGATATAATAAATGCACCGCGAATAACCGTAATACGTTATGTCTGCTATCCGCATGGCAAAAATGAAATTTATTCATTTAAAGAAACTTCGTCGTGTAATTATGAAGCGATAATACTAACATCTGTTTTGTGCGCTATGCCACAATTTCACCCTGAAGAATATAAGGAGGTACCGATTAAATGTTTTAATTCGCTTACTGAACCAAATAAGCCCTTAAGTATGCTACGTCAAGAATTAAGTGAAATGCAATTATCTTTCGATGATATACCCATATCAAAGGAAGGATTCGATGCAGCCTTTACCATGGCTCAAGTTCCTAAAGTTATTATGAATCGATTGGATGATGATATTGATAAATTGGTATTTGGTTTTACCAAAGAAAGTGGTAGTGCTACTTTGGGTTCACAGCAAGAAAGCAATGCCGAAGAATCAAGTGCTTTAAAGGAGCCACCAACATCACCAGCAGTTTCAGATATTTCACCTCTATTGGAATTTATACAGGGAACAACATGTCTAACCGGGGTAAGGAACTATATGAATTAAAATCATCTTAATCCTCGTTATTAAATTAGGGTCGTACTTTGTTAATATTTTTATTATAAATTTTTTTAGGGATCTGGTTGGTGGAAATATGAATTCTGTTATGGAAAATACGTACGACAATTCCATAAGGATAAAAAATCCGAAACAGAACTCTTCTTAGGTCATTTTAATGCCGAAGCTCATCGACAGTGGCTGCAAATGAACCCCGATAAAAGACCTAAACCACAGTCTTTATCTGTGTGGCATCATTATGAAAAGGGCTCGAAATGTGATCGCACCGGTCTTCCACGAGAAGTTGATGTTGAGCTAACCTGTGGTAGTTTGGGTTCAATGAATCCTACGGCCGTGTCTATGTATTTATTGGAACCGAAAACATGTCAATATATCTTGGTTTTTGAGTCGCCTTTAGTTTGTATGCTAATGGGTTATACTGACGATAACGGTTTGATTGATGACGCGAAATTACAAAAACTCTTGCAAGAAAAAGATAAAGTTTCAACAAAAAGTGGAGTAGAAAGTGTTAATAAAGAGTCAACTGTTCAAGCAGCAACACCCATAGATATAAGACTTTAGCTAATTACACTTATTTACATTTATAATATAATTCCCTCCCCCTTTTGGGGATTTTTGTAATTATGATTTCTTTTAAATTTAAAATATCAAGAGCTTTTTTAATCTTAAATTATTTTAATTTTACTTTAATAAAATGAATAAAAATAAATAATTTCAAAATAATATCTCAATCATATTTATTAATCACTAGGCTTAGGTAATTCGTCCGGTCTTAATTCTAAGCTTTTCATTTTGTTTTCAAGTGGTTTGTCAGCATTTATTTCTGCTACCACGTCTGTAAAAAGTTTATCCCATTCCCAAACTTCATCAGCTTCATCCAATAATTCCTGAGGCTGTAAACATTTTGTTAATATTGATAAATCAACGTCTTCTATGGCCGAAAATGCGTTTTGTGCCAATAAATCTGAATTCAATTCCTTTAATGTTACAACACGGTTAACAGCAATACTAAAATGTATTTGATTTTTTAAAATTCTATCATACATGTGGTTAGTTAATTAACTCTTTTACTTACGAAGATGCCTCAGCGATTTCATTTATTAACATGTCATCTTTTATATCATCCAAATCGGGTATGATCGGTATATCTTCAGAGGGTGAAGTAGTTGCTGATGTTTTCAAACCAAAGCGATCGCTGTAAAAGTTATCGATATAAAATTTTAAGAACAAAATGTTTAATTGAACTATATATGTGTATGGTTCAAGTGAAAATAAGAATAAGATGTAGACTTACTCGTCAAATGAATTCTTTTTCGATCTGAAATCAAAAAGTGTTAATACGTTTTCTAAAATATTAAGCGCTTACAATTACTTTAATTTATTACCCACTGCCGAATCGGCCCAACCTCCTGAAATTCTTCGTAAAGCTGGTGGACGTTTAGATTCCGTTGAAGAATTTAATAAACTTGAAACATCAACATTGCCACTCCCACCAACGCTACTTGTTAATGGAGTCGATATATTATTACTAATAGACGCTGACGGCTGTTGTGACTGCTGTGACGACTGTATATCCAAACCAATATCAATAGAAAGTTCAGGATTATTAGCAAGTTGATCAATAGAGTTTGATGTAACGCTTGCAGATGTCTTGGCAGAATCTTTAAGAAAATCTCGACTTTTAGAACGACGTCCTTTTCGGGCAGTGGTCTTGCAATAAAACACATTAAATTCTATTAAATAATAACAATATGGTTTTCTTCAATTGATTTACTTACTTTTCTTATAGACATTTTTAATTCTTCAGCCCAATCCATTTTTATATTTTTCTTTTAATTTTAACAATTGCTTTTCTATTTTCTACGAAATAAATCAAATTCTACACTGTTTATTTACCTGGTTTACCTTAAAACCAGTTTCTATGGTAACTTATTTTGTTTGTAAGTAGTAAATGATTATAAAGTTGTAAAACAAAGTTATTGTGTGGAAACAGCCAATGTCAGCTTATCTCGACTTACGTGCAACATATGTATTTATTTTCTACTTATAAGTATTAGGAAAAGATTAAAGTACACAAAATTCGTTAGGGATTTGTTTTAAAATAAAGAGATACATTTTGTTTTCCAAAATTTAAAAAATATTTTATGTTTCTAAAGAAATGTTGGACATATGAGTCCTCATCTCAGTTTAGCTCACCAGTTCGGAAATATATATGTAATTTAATTATTATTATATATATTAATTCCTATAACATCCCATGAAGAAACATGGGGACTTCTCTCAGTCAATGAGCTGCACCCGATATCATTTTTAGACTCATTGAAAGGGACCTACAGTTTAACACCGGCTCCGAACGGCAGATGCATTTAGAAAAGTTTTCAATAGTAGTATTACCCATAGCCAGTTACTAGCTAATGTTATGAGGTGATACCTTTGTCTTTTTTTAAGATGGGCCGGCCTGGTATTGAACCGACGACCTTCAGGTTGGTAGGTGGGTGTCTTACCTACCATACCATAGCGGCACACATGTAATTCAATTAGCAGACTTTTAAGTCTGAAGAGACCCCTTAATGATTGAGGAGAATATACCATTGGATGATATTAAATTTAAGAATAAACCCCTAGTAACACTTTTAATATTTGCTTGGTGTTTCATTTTATCCTCTAGAAAGAATTACTAAAATAGATGACAACAAGTTTTGTATGTGTTAAATTATTGGTTTTTATTATCCTGATAAGGATGGTACAGGTGTTCTCATTTTTGTGCGTATTTTTGAATTAAATATGACTGAAGTTTATTAAACTTTTAGTAAATGATTCAATAGATAATTTTTTCAGTATAATATCGAAGTTTACCGTATCTAAACTGGCTACTTTCAGATATCATGCATCATAGAGGTTGCGGATACGTTAAGATCTTGAACGTGGTCAACCGTTATCTTAACTTTATCAAAACCCTATATGGATTTGGGTCTCTTGACAGACATACCAGATAGATTACAGTATAGCAATAATATAGCTGATATATCAGAACAAATGAACGATGAGTAAATGAGCCAAATCTATATGGCCAAAGCATAGGTTAGAACAAACCTTATAGGGGCTATAACTGGCTATTAGGCTCTTAAAGAACATTTCTAAAGACTGCGAGTTCAATATAATGATTCCTGCATTAGCTGCAACAAGGAAGATGATGAAAAATCTAATGAACATGGTCTAGGTCCTTTTAATCCATGGTATTCAGAATATTCTATAAATGGTAAAGAGGGGGAAAATCTAATGAACATATTTGCTCTTCCTCGGCATTTGAAGACAGTCTCTATGTAAGCTTGCTTGCGTTTTATAAAAATTTCTTTTAATAGGATAGCCATAGATAGCTATTAACATGTTCGTGTACTCATTGGCCGACCTTAAAATAGACTAAAAAGTCGCATGACATAGTATCGTTTTGTCTGAAACCTTGTTTGGTATCGAACGGGTCGGCAATATTTTTATAATTTTAACTGTTGTCAGTTAACGCCATCATGCAGAGTCTAATCAAAAAAGTTAATGGGTATTGATCTGCGTCTCGTGAGTTTTTCTAAGATTTGACGCAGTGTCATAATGCGTCGATGGTACGAGGGCGGATTGACATTGAAGCTACCTAGCGCTAGATGGCAGCACAAATACAAAAACTTTTTCTTTCTTAGAAATTACGATCTGTCAAACGTCAGCTGTTAAAATTTTAGCCAAATTCATCGATTAGTTTATTTGTTGTAGTCGTTTGAAGTAAGCAACTTTTGTGTTTCTTGGAAAATGGAAAAAAGTGAATTTCGTGTGGTGATTAAACACTATTATTTGAAAGGCAAAACGGCGAAAGAGACAAAAGAAAAGCTTGATAAACATTTCGGCGAATCTGCTCCGTCAGATTATATGTTAAAATATTGGATTGCTGAATTTAAACGGGGTCGAACAAGCACTGCAACAATACCATCACCAGGTAGGCCGAAAGAGGTGGTTACTGAAGAAAATATAAAAAAAATCCTCGATATCGTTATGAATGATCGCCGGGTCAAAATACGTGAGATTGCTGAAATGGTATATGAACGCGTGTTCAACATTTTGCATGAACATTTGCATATGAAAAAGCTATCGGCAAGATGGGTGCCGCGTTTGCTCAGTGTTGAACAAAAACGAGTTCGACAGACCACTTCACAGCGGTGCTTGGACATCATAAAGCATAGTCCTGGCATAGATTAATAACTGTTGATGAAACGTAGGTCCACCACTACACACCTGAAACCAAAAATCAATCGAAGCAATAGATGGAAGCTGGTGGAAGTGCTCCGAAGAAAACGAAGACAACGAAATCGGCTGGCAAGGTTATGGCCACTGTAGTTTGGGATGCACACGGAATATTGCTCATCGATTATCATGAAAAGGGATCCACAATCACAGGAGAGTATTATCGTGCATTATTGGATCAATTGGTTGATGCAATCAAGGAAAAACGACCACACTTGAACAAGAAAAAAGTGCTCTTTCTTTAAGACAACGCACCGGTTCACACAGCATTAGATACGATGCTAAAACTACGAGAAATCCACTTCGAATTGGTTGATCATCCACCTTATAGTCCAGATTTAGCCCCTAGTGACTTTTTCCTGTTTTCAAACTTGAAAAAATGGCTCGCAGGAAAAAGATTCATCTCAAACGAAGAAGTGATTACCGAAACTAATGCGTATTTTGAAGAGTTTCCAAAATCGTATTACTCAGATGGTATAAAAAAGTTGGAAAATCGTCTTACTAAGTGTAGTTAGCTAAAAGGAGACTATGTTGAGAAATGAATGGTTTTTGAAAGAAAAAAAAAATGTTTTTTTCCTACTTAGGTAGCTTCAATATCAATCCGCCCTCGTAGATTTTCTATGTACATGTACATAAAGCTATTGATATGGCCCAATTAAAGCGTTAAATTTATTCACACAGTACGCTAGGCAGGATCATATATGCGATGAGAAGGAGACTTATATCCCTATAGTTAGCACATACTGCCTTGTGTCTTTTCTTCTGTACGGGATATAGTGAACTAAGGTTCCAATTCGTTGGTTATTAATTCTTTTTGTTTAACTTAGTTTGAGGGGGAATTTACTAGGCTATGGAAGGGTGGCACTGATTGAAATAGGCAAAAAGGTTTATCTTTTTAATTCCGGGCTGATTCCCTGAGCTTTTTCTGCTCTACCGGAAGCAACTTAGGTTTGGTTTGATTTGAGGACGAGCAACCAGCCGGTCAAAACTGGACCGGTGGATGCAAACACTCGGAGACCAATGGTCCATTGTGATCATCCTGTGCGTAAACCTATATCAAAGAAATGAAAAGAAGAATAATAGTACAAAAAATAGAGTTAAGGATAAACTAAAGAAAGCTAAAGAAATAAGCTTGAAGGTCTCACACCTCCAAGGGATCCAATCAATTCCCATGCCACAACTAGCTGAGGTCCTTGGCAAACCGAAGGATAAAGGTAGAGAGGTTAGACTTTGGATCGTAAGTTCACCCAAGAGTCGATGCTTCCTGCCTGAGAGCATGGGACAATGACAATAAATGTTCGATCCCATAGCCTATCGGCATTCGCCCATCTACGGATCATCCCACGAATACTACAATGGCCCGTAATAACGCCTGTAGTCAGCCTCAGCTCCACATTACTCATAGAGAGAAGAGCAGACGTCCTATGACTGAAAATAACCGGCCATATAGATCTAGAAACCCTACAACCAGGGTCGCTGAACCAGGTTTGACCTGCCTTCTTAGTGGAGAACCTCTCAGTACACTAATGTAATGACTCAACTGCGGCACGATAGAGTCCTCTCCGGAGGACTGGTGACGCAGAGCCTTGACGAACCAATTCATCAGCCTTTTCATTGCCAGCAATACCACAAAGACCCGGTACCCAGCACGTCCTTCCTCAGCCTACCCAGGGCTAATCCGCAGTCCCTAACAATCTTGGATCTGACTAAGCACAGCTGGTCAGTCACCAGGCCTCCAATCTAATTTTCAGTCATCTCCACTGCCTTTCTAACAGCATAAACTTTTGCCTGCACACACTATTCAACTTATAGGAACACCTAAGGTCAAGTTGTACGCAGTAGACGCCAGCACCGGTGACTTCCTCCGTCTTAGATCCGTCTGTACAAAAACCCAGACCGCCAAGAGGAGGGTCGCACCCCTGCCAATCGTCCCTGCTCGGTATCAAAGACTTACTTCACAGTCTCAAAACTCATGGTTGGCAGGACATAGTCACTCCCTCCACTTGTTTCAAGACTCAAATTCAGACAGCGCAGAATACATTCATGTCTATAATCAGCATCCCGCCAAAAGTCCAGTTCTTAGGTGACTAGTGGAGCTGTTCACCGAATATATCGGTCTTAAATACCATTTCCATATCCTTGGGAATATTTTTTATCTGGGATGGATCCAGAGACATCCTATTATTTACTTTGTGGCTGTCCTGTTGTATCAGGTCGCAGGATTAGGTTTTTAGGCAGGCTACGGAGACTCCAAGGGCGACATTTGTTCTCTCAGCGAGTAGAATAATCGGCTTTTTTAGTTGCTTCAATCTGCTGTGGAAGCGTATAGAGCTACACAAAAGAAGCACTGGATCGCATTCCATATAACCTCAATCGAAACAATCAAATAATTTTTATTTAAATGCTGAATGTGTTTGTCTGCCAGTCTACTGAGATGTAATTGAGATATTACATGACCCAGCACCACGGCATTTAGGCCTCTCGTACCACCACGACAAACTTTTATAAAAGCTTCTCCGAACTTTCAAGTTTCATTGTATGAAAATCCTTGCAGAGAGTCATAAACCACTCTTTGTAGTCTTCAAATTCCCAGTCGGATAGTAAAGATTGATATTTCCAATGTTGTCATTAAATATATTTTTAGTAAGCTACTAAAAAAGGATCCTTTCTTGTTTTTGATTGTTTGAATATACATACATATATATGTGTATAAAACTGATATTTAAAAAACTGATATTTAAATTAATCGTTTGAAATAACCACTAGTCGCTAGATCTCAGCACTAATATTTTCAATACCGAAACTTACAACCCTGTAAATGGCAGTTGTCAAACAGATGTTCGTCTACAAAAATACGTAAACAAAAATCAAAAAACAAAAAGCAAAAGAAAGTAAAATTAACAGTTTTTTGCAATCGTATCTACAGTTTTGTTTTTAGTTTTTATTTTATTTTGATACAAAAGCCTGAAAAAAGACATTAAAACAATATTTTATTAAAAACTAATTAAAAATACACATTAAAAATTCTTCATTTTATTATGGCCTGCGAGGTAAAGATCTTTGGAAAAATAAAGGATTTTCACAAAGTGCAAGAGTACTTTGGACTACGACATGGTAAGTGTTTTGCTCGATCACTTTTTATGAATTTGTATGTTTTTTAAGAGTATTATTAATACTTCTAATAAAGATATAATATATATAATACTTTAACAAATTATTTTTAATTTTCTTTTACTTAAGATGAGAATTGGTTGAATGGTATAAATTATGCCATTTCTCCTACTGGTGAGGTAATTGTCTTGGCTTTGGGCGAAAAATTAGCATTGCTTAGTTCTTATTGGGACAATAAAATTCAATTGTTGGAGTATACGCTGAGTTGGTGCGGAGAACTAGAAGATCCTAATCAAATTGTGACCTCCATTGTATGTCTGCCAATGTATGGACGTAACGTTACCAATGGACCCGAATGGACCTGTATAGCATTGGGTCTCAGTTCCGGTATGGTAGTTTTTTATACAGATGCCGGTATAAAAATATATTCACAAAGGTAATTTTATAAATGTTTATGTTGTATTTGTAATAAATGTTTTAAATATTTTTGACAGTTATCATGAAGATCCCGTTCATTTTATTAAAGCTTATACGCCACCAAGACATTCCGAAGCAGAAGCTTTTATTTATATAATTTATGATCAATGCGTTTGTACGCTGAAAGGTTCCGATTTAATACCCCATCTTAATAGTTTGCGCAACAACCTTAATCGCACAATGGGGCGCAGTTTAGCTGCAACATCAAATAATCAACCATTGGGAGAAATAGCCGATGTTTTAATGTATCAAAAATTCATATTTCCTACCCGCGATCGTGATACAGTAATCAATGATGCTGTTATTGATGCCACACAAACTCCACGTGTATTTGATCATTTTGTAGAGCAAAGCGTTACAAATGGTTATTATGCCAGAGTTTCATCAACAACAATGCAAAGTTCCACTGTACTAGGTGTTGGCGCAGAGCCATTTTTAGCTTTTTATCATGCCGAAGAAGGTTATAAAGCCATATCTTTAGGGGAAGTTGCTAAAGATGTTATTGGGATGGCTTATCGTAATATAATGGGAAATATCTTCAGACGAACGGCTCCACCCACACCATCTCCCGAAGAACAGCCTAGTCCCTCAACATGCAAAGAGTTGAAAATGCGCTCTAAATGTCGTTTCTTTGATGGCAAGCGTGATGGTCTGACCATAGCTATAGCTCCTACAGGTCGCTTGGCTGTTGTCGCAGACAACCTAGATCGTGTTATGTTAGTCGATACTCAGAAATCGATAATATTAAGGGTGTGGAAGGGTTATCGTGATGCTCAATGTGCTTTTGTTCCTGTTAAAGAAAAAACTCTTAAAGGTGTTCAAACTTCACGTAGAAAAGCTTTATTTTTAGTTATATATGCCCCACGATTGGGATGTTTGGAGATATGGCCTTTACAATATGGTCCAAAGATAGCTGCTTTCACCGTTAGTAAATGTGGCCAGTTAGCCTACAATACACATGGACTCATGGGTATGTATTTATGTACTAAATACAAGTAATATTTATAACACTACTAAAATGTTAATGCATCGTCAAGTATCTTGGTGAGGTGAACTCAAATGATTCTCACAATTTTTAGAACTCTTTTTAGTTATGGCAAATGCTAACTTATTATTTATTTACAAAAGGCCCAATGTCGTCAGTTAAATATGTAATAAAATATTAATCTTCGCGCTAAGCTAACTAATGAGTCGAGTCTTAAGATGATCTATTTTTTCTTGATATATTATATATCATTGTTTTTATTTATTTTTTATTTTAGGTCTTTCTGTAGATAGTAGAGTGCGAGCAAGTATTAATGCTTGCCTATTTCTCGACCCGAATGATTCCAGTGTTAAAGAAGTACAAATTCCTTTCCATTATGCTTTAAGCACTACAAATTCAGCAACTTCAAAGGATATACATCTTCTTCGACGTCTGAAAAATCTTTTACGTTCGACAGATGCTACAAAATTTAATATAGAGGAAATAACTTCAATTGCTGCCGATTTTCAAACCATTGAAGTGAGGCAACAATGTTTGGAAATGTTACTAAAAAGTAAACAGTTGCAGGCCCATATTTTTCAATCAATCATTAATGCATTTGATCTAACGCTAATGCAACAAATCAAAGATCCCGAAAAGTATAACGTGAAAAATTTAGATGAATATTGTCAATTTCAAATTGTCGTCCAAAACTACAAACGTTTATGTATGTTTTATAGGGATATGAAAGAACCACAAAGAAAAGAACATGTCGAACTATTGGAATTAATGGATAGAGATTTAGTGATAATACAGCAGTTAGTTTTATTACTAAATGATTCGTTTGTTCGAAAACAATTATCACCTCAAGTTTCTTCAAGTGACACAATAACAAAGGGAGTATCATTTGGTGCAGAATTAGATGATTTAGGAGATTTCGTGGATTTTCTAAATTTGTTTCAAGTAGACCAAAAAGATTGCGTACCCTTGTTAGGAGAAAAGGCACAATGCTATGGAGAAGTAAGTGGAAAATTATTCAACAGATTTTTCAAGTATGGTTTGTGTTTTGAACAATTTAAAACAGCTGCCAAAAAATCATCGATACCTTGTCGAGATCTATTGGTTTTGGCTTTATATTACTGGTTAGAAAAACCCTTTACATATAAAAACTGGTAAATATATACATATCTTTTGTGTTGTAAATATCAGTATTTTTAAAGACATTCCATATGCAATTGTTTTAGTGATGAAGTGGTGGATGATATGTCTCGTTTAGCTGCTATGATTATAAGCATTTGCGATTTGGTTGGTGACGAAGTCAACAATTATGCCTATAATTCTATTTCGCCTTGGTGGCAATATGTACGGGAATTATTATTGGAAAGTCACAAATCTCTAGGCTTGCTGGTCGCTATAGTTTGTAAAACAGTGGCTTTAAATCTAAGAAAAGAATTTAAAGAGGTAAATTAAAATAATAAAAACTCAAAAAGAACCTAAAAAATTTTTTGTTTTTATAATAGGGTTCTTGTGATGAAGGTTCACAAACAGAAGATGAAGAACGATGGGAACGCATATCGCACGATGAAGCACAATGGGGACTTTTAATAGGAAAAATGGAAGATGTCGCCATATTGGGAGCAATATTGGAGTAAGTTTTCTTCTATACACTGAAACTTTACATTACAGAAAAAGACTTACATTTAATTAAATTTTGTATTTAAAATAATAAAATTTCTGAATCCATTTTTTTCTAGATATCCCATTATAAGTTTAGAGCCCGTTATGCCTGATGTACCATATGAAATTCCTGATTGCAGCTTAAAGTCTATAGTGAGTGGTGGCAAAGGCATTGTAACAGATCTTACTGCCAAATGGCTTATTAACACTAGAATACATCCATCAAAAGTAATTGAAATTGATAAAGCAGAAGCAGCGCAGGAAATAGTTAAAGAATCTTCTTTAGAACCTTTAGATGACAAAAATGATGCAAACACAAACACAACTACAACACAACCCATGCAATTAAATGATAGCGTTTTAATCAAGTTAGCATTGCTAAGAAAACATTTTCCATTCAGTTTGGAATCGGGTGTCTTATTATGTTTAATGACTTGGCATTATATGATATTTTGGAGTAAAAACTTAACGAGTTTAAAGCACTTTAGAGCAGCACTCACTTGTTTAAGGCAATTTAAACCGTCAGATTATGCTCTAAAGCATGGCATTGGTTGTATGTTATGGCAGGCCACTTTAAAATATCCTTTACAATCTACTGCCAAATTAATACACAAAGTTGGTCGTTTACCAAAAGATAAAATGTGCCAGCAAGATATTGATATGACAGCTTCCTGTGTGCCAGAATTTTTGGAATTATGTTTAATGTTTTTGCAGCAACTCGAGGAGTCTTTAAATCATGATAAACTAGAACTGCAATTTGAAATAAGTTTGATAGATGGTCAGTTACCTCTGCAATTTTTGGCATTACAACAGCATCATGCTATAAAAGAACAATTAAAACTTCACTATGAATTGACGACGGTCTTACATTTTATATCATTTTTCCAACTGAAAATACCAAAACCTTTAACAACTGTTTTTGATGCCATGAGCAACAAAGCCTTCTTCTGTGACATCAATAAGGAATTAAATTTTGTCTTGCCCCAACCAGATCTGGTTTTACAACAGCATCGCTGTGATTTTCTCTGTAAAGCGATAACAGCATCAATGGATCTCATAAGAGAGGATTTAGAACAATTATATGTGGCAGAACATATGAAATATATGGAAGAAATATTTAAGTTAGCAACCAGTTGGTCACTTGATCAGAAACCCTTAAAAAGAAGACAAGTATGTTTTTATTTATCAAGTTCAATAATTAGTTTAAAAAAATGAATAATAACAAATCTCTTTTAAGGTTGTTGATTTATATGCCCATGGTTTTGATGCTACTGCTGAGAATTTATTAGAAAATATACATGAAGATGAATTTATTGGGCGTATGTTATTAGAAATAGCTGGTAGACGCTTAAATTTGTACACAGACATTTCTCAAAAAGCGTTTTTAACAGTTGCATCTGTTGGTCATCGTCTGCTTGGCTATTTGGATGATCTTGTAAGTGTGATTGAGATTTTTTATTCTTAAAATACAATATAGGTATTATATTCATCAAAACATTGACATTAACACTTCATTTGTATATCTAAACTCTTACTGCATATCAAACCTTCATTTTTAAATCCGAACTGTAAAGCATAATCATATACTAAAAACATATATATTTATTCTATAACAGCGGGAATCTTCAAATTTATCGACATCTTTGCAAATAACTGCCTCTGAACCTTGTGAAATTGATTTGATTGCCTTGACTAATCTAGTAACGAATACAATAACATTTTTATCCAAAATGAGGTCATCATATGTCCATATCGCTGCCCAAATGTACGATGCTTGCAGGTTATTACAAAAGTGATTTCTAATAAACCATAGATGGTATCGCTACTGCAAGTAAGCAAAAAAAGAAAAACGTAACCAGTCACCACCATTTCAAACGCCCTTTTTTTAACATTATTGTTTAGTTACAATTACAGTTAAGCATAATATATTTATCATTATTATTTTTAAATAAATTATATATGTACACTTACTGATACGTTTATAAATTCCAAGCAATAACTATTAATTTTTGAATTATGTAATTGTAAAGGGTTATAGCTAATTCACTTTGAAAAAAATTTAAAAAAATCAAAGGTTTCGGTCCCTCTATGTGTGGGGCCGGACACAGGCTACTACACGCATGTACCCTGAGTGAGCACAACTTATTAACAATTTCATTACCTGGTTCCTCAACCTATTACAAAAGCTTTATAAATGTTATAATTTCTCGATATGTTAAGAACCAATCGATAAGTTATTTTTGCAATATTTTGACTAATCATTCAATGTCTTTCAACTCTTACGAATTCTTTGTTTTCATACTAAACATTCAGTAGAAAGGCCAAGTAAAAAATCCGTTAAATTAAGCCTTTTTAATCGGAAAAAGTTTTTAATGGTAAAATAATGCCATAAATGTAAGTTTTGTAAAATACATATATTTTCTAATGTCGTTTGAGTTGAAATCGTCAAAAAAATTCAAATCTAAATAACTTTTATAGCAACAAGTGGGTATTTTCCATTATGCATTTTTAAAAAAATGTGGCAACTTTAATTCAATTTGATATGCCCCACATTGATATAACAACTCTGTTCTTACATTACATATATATGTATACCAGTTGTCATCTTTTTTCCTTAAGCAGTTGTGAATAATTGTTTTCGTTCACTTTACACACATACATTTTTTGTTATCAGTAAGTCAGCTCCCCCAAAAAGTATACTTCATTTTTAAGTAAAACGGCATTTCCTTAAGAAAAGAAAAATAAAATCAAGAAATTAACATTTCGCTGCAATTTGAACAGTTTATTAAAAATTTCCGTTTTAAACGCATTCATTATACAAAATGCTGACGGATTTAGATGATGATTTCTTTTTTGAAGAAGATAAAATGTAAGTTCTCAAAATTTTCATTGTGATTTTTAAATAATTATTCAACATATTGTTGAATGTATTTAATGGATGTGTTGGGTGTATGTGTGTAAATGTTTAATGATATCTTGGCACAACGAGATGCCGTCTCTTGTTTACTTTTAATTTTAATTGGCTTGGCGGTGGTGGTTGTTAACTGTTTGCTTGTGTGTGTGTGTGTTGTCTTTAAATTATTTGATTTCCGTTCTTTTTGTAACAAATCAATACTTCTTATGTTTCTTATTTCTTTTACAAAACACACCAATTCCTTTTTATACATCCTCTTTTGTATAATTACATATTAAAGTAAAATTTATAAAAATTAAAAAAAATTATATACAAAAAAAATAATTATTATAAAAAAACTACTATACAATAAATTAATATTAAAAAAATAGTTTAAAAGTTTCAACAATGGAAGACAATAATAATACACCGTTATTACCCATAGAGGCCTTATCGTAAGTATCATAAACAAAATGATTCATAATTCATTGAGATTTCGTAAAGAAAGTAATGGCTATATAATAGAAGCTCTCTTAATCAACATTGTATTTTTAATTCAAAGCTTTGACATTACACCGATAAGTACGGATCCCTTGGAACCTTTATTAGGTAAATTGGTACCGACTAATGTCACTAAAAATTCGTCGCCAACCAATACTACTGCAATGGCTAATGATGTAAATGTTACGGCTGGTGGTGGTAGCGGTGGTGGTGGTGATTGCACAACAGAAGAATCATCTCTAGCCATTGATACGAATGATACAGTTGATTCTCTTTGTCAACTTGTTAATGACAATTTGCTTTCAAATGATGTGACTGCCACTGTTGTTTATACTACATCAGCTTTTGAGGCTGATAGATTTAGCGAACTTGCTAAGCAGAAATTTGAGTTAGAAAGATTGTAAGTGAATGATAATTGATTGTAAGCTTATAAAAGGACATCATTTTAGTGTATTGCTAGACAACAAGAACAACATAAGTAAATAGTTGCAAAATTCATTAACTCATATTTAAAAATTAAATGACCAATCTAATACAACTTATTACGTATTTAATCAACATATTTTTATGTTAGTTAGTCTACATAGGGAATGGTAAGCTACTTTTAATTACGCATAGTTACTAAGAGACCACATTTAAAGTTAAATTTACTTCACTAGCATCGATACTCGGAAATACATAATCTCGACTTCGAGCAGTTACTAGTTGAAAAGAGAAAAATACGATAATTTTGACAAGGTCGTCTTAAAAACGCAGAAAAGCTAAAAATCTGCTGAAATCGAGAACTGCTACCTTAAACAAATATCTTCAAAATCTGTATGCAGCTACAGATTTAAATTATTCCTTATGGCGCTCAGTAGGAACCTCAACAGACTTGTAATAAGCAGACTTCCTTTGCGAAATTATAATGGAGACTGGGCGAGAAATGATCTTGATAATGAGGATTTATGTATTTGTAGAACATTTAAAGTAGGTTTTCACGTCGAATATTGCAGAAAGCGTTATAGAAATATCAGCTCAAGTATCATGGTTTAGTACAGCCTCATCGCTGAGATGAAGAGTATACAGCCTAATAAGCCTAATAATAATCTAATATACCAAAGCAATATAAGGCGTTATTCCTGTTGTCTAATATATTCAAGATGAGAAATAAAACTAAGTGGAGATGAGTGCATTCTAAATCACCAATTCAAATTTCGAAGCTAGCATAACACAAACACTGAACGGATTTGAAGGCGTCAAAATAAAATTTTGCAACTGAAGACAAATGCGCCATAAAAAATACCTAAAAGTGCCGAAGATTAGAGAGGAAATCGCGAAGTATGCTGAGACGTATTTAAAGATGTAAGAAGTTCACCCGAACCCACTAGCCCGTGCAATCTCGAATGAATGTTGGCCATAACCCATTGAAAAGAAGAGTCACTGCGGACCTAATACAAAGAAGAGCGCGATTAATGTCAAATGGATGTAAAATCTCATAAACCCATGATATTTAGTCACGCACTGACTGGATTTGATTATTGGTACACCTTGTTAATGAAGATTCGATCTAATAAATTGTCAAAAAAAAAACATTGAAATATCTATATAAAACTACTTATCAGATAATCTAATAGCTTTGAAAAAGTTTGCCAATGTTTGTTTAAGTGTATAAACTTACCCGAGGCTGCCAACTACTAAAATGCAATCTAAATGACTCTTTTTATCCAAATAAGGTGATATGTGCTGGAGCGACATATATCATACATGTACAACCTTTCAAATGTGTACAACAGTGCAAGAGAATAATAGAAATTTTTTTTAATTATTTACGATCCCTTAATAAATAGAACAATAATTAACAGTAGTATAGAAAAAATAATATATTTTTATATGTAATAGTGTAGTAGATACATATTTCCCGCGACATCCCAAAAGGGACAAGGTGGACTTTTCTTAATCAATGAGCTGCACCCGATTCTATTTTTAGACTCCTTGAAAGGGACCTACAATTTAATGCCGGCTTCGAACGGCATATGCATTAGTTAGAGAAGGTTTTCATAGCGTAATACTCATAGCCAGTCGCTAGCAGTGCTATGAGGTGGTACCGCTGTTGAAATTTATCTGATGGTCTGGTCTGGTACTGAACCGAGGAACTCTTTGTTGGTAGACGGGTGTCTTACTTACCATACCACAGCGGCACACAGCGCAGTGAGATAAATACTCAGAATTACATTTTATCTGGTTTTTTACATGATTTAGATAGTATAATAATTAGATCATAATGAAATATTACGGATAATTATATGCACATATATATGTATTGCCAAGTATAATTTTAGCATTTAATTACAACTTTTTTATTTGCTTTTTCTCGAAAAATTTCCTGCGTTTGTTGTGTTGTTCATTCCAAATACATTTCCCTCCTAACTAAATAATATTTTTATCAAATTATTTTTTATTTGATAATCTCATATTCTTAGGGGTATGACCGTAAGCACAAAATCGGTGGTTATAGTCAAAGATGATACAAATCTTATTGGTATCAGTATAGGTGGTGGAGCGCCATTGTGTCCATGTTTGTATATAGTACAGGTAACGTTTTTCGTATGATTTTGCATCTTATAAAGTTAAAAATGTATACACATAAACTTGTATATACAATTTTAGGTATTTGATGGAACCCCAGCTGCAAGAGAAGGTTCCTTAGAGAGTGGCGATGAATTATTAGCTATAAACAATACAAGCGTCAAGGGTAAAACAAAGGTACAGGTGGCCAAAATGATTCAAACTGCAACACAACAAGTTGTTATTCATTACAATAAATTGCACGCCGATCCAGAGCGTGGCAAATCTCTCGATATAATTTTGAAGAAATTGAAACATCGAATAGTTGATAATATGTCTAGTAATACAGCAGATACTTTGGGTTTATCACGAGCAATTCTATGCAACGATTCATTGGTAAAACGCTTAGAGGAATTAGAAGGCACTGAAATGATGTACAAAGGCATGGTGGATCATGCGCGTCGCATGTTGAAAGCATATTATGATCTTTTACAAACATACCGTTCATTTGGTGATTGTTTTATGCGTATAAGCACAAGAGAACCCCAGCTACGGGCTTCCGAAGCTTTTCGTTTATTTGGGGAATTGCACCGAAATCTAGAGAAAGATGGTTTGAGTGTCATCAAAAATATTAAGCCCATTCTAGATGACTTGGGGACATATCTACATAAGGCCATACCGGATACAAAATTAACTGTTAGACGTTATATGGATGCCAAATTTACCTATTTATCTTATTGTTTGAAAGTAAAAGAAATGGACGACGAAGAGCACAGTTTTGCTGCCATACAGGAACCACTATATCGGGTTGAAACAGGCAACTATGAATATCGCCTGATATTAAGATGTCGTCAAGATGCCCGTGGAAAATTTGCCAAATTGAGAACAGATGTATTAGAAAAAATGGAACTATTAGAATGTAAACATGCCAATGATCTATCGAAACAGTTAAAAAATTTGCTAGACAGTTTGGCTAAATTAAACAAAACGATTACTGATCGTTTAGAGGCAATACCAACTTTATTTCCAATTGAAGTTGACTTTAAAGATACCGATTTTCAGTACAAAACCAGTGTTTTGGAACCACAAAAATTAGATGATAATGAAGTGGATGACCAAAAGCTAGAGCATTCCAAGTCTGGTAAGCAAAGAACAAAAAATTTCTTGCTTGCAGAAGAAAAATCAGATGTAATTTGTGGTTTGGAAGCTGTTGAACAACCAGCGCCTATACTTAATGTACCCGTTAAAGAACAAAATATTCTAACTATTAATGACAGTGCGGCTGACAATCTGCTCATGGATACAAACGATGAAAACGACCAATTACTTAAAGATTTGGGTTTATTAGGCATAGACTTAAGTTCCAAACCAGCAGAATCTACAACGCTCTGCATTAACAAATTATCACCAAATGGTGGTTATGATTTTGATTTATTCCTTAATCAAACCACCTCTGCTATGACATCAGCCGCTCACACAACAATGTCATCACAATGTTTGAACCAAGCGCCAATTGCGAAGACATCTGGACAACTGGAAAATGATTTGATGACAACAAATGCTTTGGAAACTGATTTGCTATTGCAATAAAGAAATTCTAACTGTTACAAAGATGATTGTATTGCAAATTAATACGTCCCAACTAATAAAAAAAACTAGCTAGTTTCAATATTTTTACTTTATCCGTTGACATCATTCGATTTTATTTGAGTTAAGATTTTTCTGAAAACTTGTTATGCTTACATTTAGGCTAACAAACATATACAATTCAAAGATGAGTTTTAGAATTTGGTATTAACAAACAAACTCTAAAACTATTTTTCAAATTTATATATGTATTAAAAAATGTGTTAATAAAATCTATTATATACATACATGATAAACACATATGATGTTTTTTGAGTATTCTCCCATCTTTCAATATGCGACAAAAAATAACGAAGTTAGAATACCTGGGAAGTGATACAATCCTTCTGATAGGAGCATTTCTATTTTTGAAACCCTTGAATATTATCCGATTATACATTTCAATAGAATAGGACTATTATATTATTGAAACTTTTTTTAGTGATAATGTGAGATCATGAAATAAACATCTTCAACTCAGGCACCATTTTTCCTTTTGATTCTGGGCGCAATTTTTTAGCAGACAAGCAGTGCAGTCCCCAACGGAATTTAATAACACTTGAACCAACGGCTGCATGACCTTGACTAAGAGGATGACAGAAACTAGAATAGCCAAGACAATCACAGGTGCACTACTTCTAAACGGTATCGAAATTGAGGATAAGTAAATTCACCTATCATTAAAGTTAAGATGGCGGGGCTGATGAAGATGTAACATTATAAACCGCGTACGAGGCGAGTATATTTAATTTTAGTTTGAAATGCAATTTTCAAAGGACGAGGTATGCTGCGCGACAGCAAACAACATGGCGAAGATCAGTAGAGGCTAAACTTCAACAAACGGGTCCCATGTGGCCTTAAACTCGTCATTTGGTGCAAGATAGATATACATAGGTAGAGAGCTTTCGTCAATACGTTTCCCTGGAAATAAAATTATAACAAGCGATTGTTTGTTAGGTTAATTATTTAATTTGTTGTAAACACATTAATTTGTTTCAGTGTAACTATTTTCTTTAAATTTATCGCTACAAGCTTCTTCTCTTAAGAAGCACTTTAAGAAGCGTGTGTTGACCAAATAAATACGTTACATTGATGATTTTAAATAAATTAACAAGTTCCACCTCTGCAAGTATCTATTACTCTCAGCTGTTTGAAGTGCTTCTATTGTGAATGATTACTTTAGCAAACAGTAGTGTAAATAAAACAGTTTGCATGCGCTTCGAAGCACATACATCTACCAAAATCTGCCTCAGCGATAATGCCACCAAAATCATCAAATAAAAAGAATACCTCAAACGCCGCAGCATCCTGGTATTATTGTGAGAAATGTGAAGTTCATATCACATCCAAAGAAAGGGACAAACACGAACAGAAATGTCCCATACAAAATCAGCAAATCGACAAGGAAAATAATCAATTCCTGGAATATATACGAAAGGGTATTCTTTACACTAGCAGTTACGAGAAACGTAAATTTGATGTGGAACAGCTTAAAGATATGCCAACAAAATATGTAAACAACTTGATATTTATATCGGAAGGAGCGATGCGCTTGGCTGGTTGGCACATTGGCCAGAAGGTATTGATAAAAGCCAAAAATACTTATAGCCTAGTTCGTAGTGTATGGCCTGTACCAGAAAAGTTTCTAACAACAGTTTTTGTTAGTCCTGACGGTAATTGATATATTTCAATACTTAAGTATAAAATTTTTTTAACGGTTTTTTTTTGTAGATTTTGAAAACTATTGGACAATATTTAAAGGTCATTCTTTACAAATTGAAGCATTACCTAAGGGCCAACCTAAGGCTGCTAAAACTCTACTCTTACAAGTCATCACATCTTTAGATAATGACAAAGAAACACTAAGCAGCCAACAGTTAAAAGATATTGATCGCCTTCTTAAATTGGAATTAAGAAATTTATCATTTACTTTAGACTCTGTGGTATACTTTGATTTTTTCAATAAAAAATTAACATTAAAAATTATTTATTGGTCTGCTGTTCCAGACAATACAGAAGATGATAACGATTCGTCAGTGGCTCTTGAAGAGTCTCTTAGTAAATTGAATTTAAATAAACACTCAACTGGTGATGTATTTACAGTAACACATATTACGACAGTTGAAGTGTCATCGGAATGTATTCCCAATTCTGATGAAGAGAGCGATGATATCTCTTCGAAGTATTTAATAACAAAAAAGGATATAGGTGGTCTGACGAAACAATTGAAAATAATTGAAGAAGCTATAGATTTCGCTTTAGGATTAAGGAAAATACCTGAAGGTAACTATTGTTAACTACCTTTTTATTATTTATTGTACAATATAAAATATATTTGCCTGAGAATCTAATACAATTAAACATTTCTTTTTTAGGCATTAAAATTTCTCGTGGTTTATTGATCTATGGTTCGTCAGGCTGCGGTAAAACTATGATTTGTGAAGCCATGTGCAATAGACTACTTCAATTGCAAGAATCATTAACTAAATCTTCCTTCAAACCATTGATACTGAAGTTAAATACCAGCGAATTATTTAGTAAATTTCTGGGAGAAACAGAAAAAAATATGAGAACTTATTTTGATAAAGTCTATAAACACTATCCCCAGCCTTCATTAATGGTCATAGAAGACGTGCACAATTTATGTCCAAAGCATGAAACGAATGAAGTAATTAAACGTGTATCTGCAGCATTTTTTAATATGATTGATTCGTTGTCAAACAAAAGAGAAGCACGAAAATGCTTTTTACTAGCAACAACATCACAATTGGAGTTACTAAATCCTGGCATACGAAGAAATTGTAGATTGGATTGTGAAGTTGAGGTGTCAGCTCCAACAGCAGAGGGGCGAAAAGAAATCCTACAGTGTTTGCTAAGGAAGACAGAAAATCATAAATTATCACCATCGGATATACATGAAATATCACAAATTACTCACGGTTTTGTAGGGGCAGATTTAGCAAATCTCATTTACAATGCCACCATAAAATCTATGCGGCATGCTACAGCTGGCTCTGTACAATTACAGGTTGAGGATTTGAGAAAAGCCTTGACACATGTTAAACCTTCAGCAATGCGTGAAATATTAATAGAATGTCCAAATGTAAGATGGTCCGATATTGGTGGACAAGATGAATTGAAATTAAAACTAAAACAAGCTATTGAATGGCCTTTAAAACACTCTGCTCAATTTAAGAAATTAGGCATTAAGCCACCAAGGGGTCTTTTAATGTATGGTCCACCAGGTTGTTCCAAGACTATGATTGCCAAAGCTTTGGCCACAGAATCCCAACTTAATTTCATATCTATTAAAGGGCCGGAACTATTTTCAATGTGGGTGGGAGAATCGGAACGAGCTGTTAGAGAAGTTTTCCGCAAAGCCCGGCAAGTTGCACCAGCCATTGTATTTTTCGATGAAATCGATGCTATCGGTGGTGAACGTTCAGATGGTTCGTCTTCGGGTTCTGGCAGCTCAGTAAAAGAACGGGTACTGACACAACTGTTGACCGAATTAGATGGTGTAGAGTCTTTAGAGAATGTAACAATTGTAGCTGCTACAAATCGACCAGATATGATAGACAAAGCTTTATTACGCCCCGGACGTATAGATCGTATAGTATATGTCGGTTTACCGGATGACGTAGCGCGGCTTGAAATTTTCCGCATTAAATTACAAAACATGCCTGTAGCCAGTGATGTAAAATTACAGCAACTTGTAGATCGAACTGTTGGTTATTCTGGTGCTGAAATACAAGCCGTCTGTCACGAAGCCGCTCTGAAAACTTTAGAGGAAAATTTCGATGCTGCTTGTGTAACATGGTCACAATTTGAGTATGCTCTCAAAGCTGTACATCCACGGACAAGTCCTGAATTGTTGCAATTATATGAAGAGTATAATAAAAAATCATAAATTATTGTAGTTTATCCTTTAAGTGTTAACCCTTTTTCAAGTCAATAAAAATTTTAAACTCTATATTAAGAGTTCTTTACATATACATACTTTGTTAAGTTTTGTTTAATAAAAAAAAACTTTAAAAGCTAACTGAACCTTTTTCATGTTTTTTCATATGTCTCTTTAAAGCAGATGACTGTGAAAACTTCCAAGAACATAATGAGCATTCAAATGGTTTTTCTCCACTGTGAATTCTGTTCAAAAATAGCAACAAGGAGAGTATAAAAATTAAATTTTTTCCTATTTTTGTTTAAATATTTTTTTAAAGCATGTAAATATGTACGTTTTTCTCACCTCATGTGATTAATTAAATTTGATCTTTTGCCAAAAATCTTATCACAATCATTACATTTATGCTTTCGTACCCTACGATGTACTGTAATCATATGAGCATTAAGTGACGCACGTTTCGTAAACGATTTCTCACAGATCGTACAGTGAACATCTTTAATTGTTTTATGTACCGACTCATGGCGTTTTAGGTCTCTTGGAGACTTAAAGGCTGCGAGACAAATATTACACTGATAATCTCTTTTATTGCTATGCGTAAACTTATGTGATTTTAAATTGCTCGATGTTGTAAAAAGTGCCGAACATATTTCACATTGAAAACGTTTTCGTTCTGATAACGTTGTTGTTGATGGTGATATTGTCAAAGATTCGTTAAAATTGCAGTAATTGTCATTGTGTGCACGTTGTCGATGTAATAGGAGTTTATTTGATGTTATAAACTCACGAGAACAAATCTAAAGAAAATGTAGAATGAATTTACAATTTAATTGTTTTATATGATCTTACAAACTCACGATGACAGATCTAAGCCAAGAAAATTAAATGTACAATTTTATTGGCAGATTACATGAAAGTCGAAAATAACACTTAACCCTTAAATACCCACAACAAGTCTTGCCGATACGCATTTTTGTTCTATAAAATTTATCGGTTTTTAAAAAAATATAAATTATTTTTTTTTATAAAAGTGCGCTTTTTATTTTTTACCGAAAAAATGGTAGCGCACAAGTGTCAGAAAGCGACCGCCAAAAATAAATAAAAGCTGTCGCCGATTTAAGTCTATCTAAAGAAGCTGGAAAAAGAACGAAGCGCTGTGTCATTTGCCCTTCTAAAGAGTGCGAGAAATGCAAAAGCAATAGTTGTTTTGAATACTCATTAATTTTGAGATTATAATTAATAATTATTATGAAAAATTATTAAGCTATAAACTCAATAGAGATAATTAAAAAATAAATATTTTTCTTACGTATGATATATTGCCTTTATTTCCATTTCAATATTATGCAATTCTTCAATGAGTCCGTTAGACACTTCTAGTCATAGACATACTGGGTAGTTAAGAGTTAACAAAAATGAAACTTAAAACGAAAATTTTTTCGAAAATAAATTAATTGCTGACAACCAATAATAATTACAAGAGAGTATTGTATTGTAACTTATTAAATAATAATAAATCGCTTAATATGAAATAAATTTATTACAAATATGTTTATGTTTATATTTTAAAGTATAGTATCAAATTTTGAAATAAAACGCCTGCTAATCGGTCATTTAACAAGAGTGTTCTAAAAGTTATTATTGATTTGTTAACAAATCAAGCAATTAAATAGCGATAAAACCCTAATAGATCTATGAGAAACAACACATTTCATTTAATTAATTTGATTTTTGTTTTTATTTCTGCATTGGTTGTATTTTTTTTTCCAAAATGTATAAAAAAAAACACTTCAGCATTTTTGTTATGTACATACATACCATACATATGGAGAGAAATCAGACATCTGCTTAAAAAGTTATCAAAACATATCCCAATTTGAGTAAACATGTTGTTTCAAATAAGAAAAAAAAAAACACAAAAATTTGATAGTATCTATCTGTATTATCGGTGAATTTTAAAAAATTTCGTGTATGTATGTGATGAGTTTAACATGGACAGATTAGAGAATTGAGTTTTATACAGTGTTTGATTTATTGAGATCATAAAGAGTACAGCGCTACATCAACCACTAATATAACATCTACACTCAATCTTAAATATAATTGTAGCGATAAAATTATTTATTGTATTTTGTTTTTAAGCAAAAATACAATAAACTATTTTCAGTTGACATTCTCCACAGACACGTTGTGTAATACGGAACGTAAATAAAGAAGTTTCGAAAAGTGGCAATCATTATTGAAAAGTGTCATATTCATATTATTCAACGTTTATTTATTTTTTAATTTTTATGGAAAAATTATAGTATTATTCTTAATATCAAATAAATATGCAAACATGGTTACGTATATCTCTTTTGCTATGCACTTTTGGTTTTTTTCGCGAAATGCGTCCCTCCGAACCATTCGTTGTAGAATATCTAACTGGCCCAGATCGTAATATTACAAGTGAAGAATTAAATCGAGAGATCTATCCATTCGGTACATATTCAGTGTTATTTCAGTTAATATTTGTGTTTTTGGTTACTGATATTTTACGTTACAAACCAATTATAATAGTTTCGGCATGTGCTGGTATAGTGCTCTTTGCTATTTTATTATGGACTTATACAGTATGGGAATTAAAAATCGGTCAATTGTTTTATGGTACTTTTATGGCAAGTGAAGTAGCTTACTATACATATATATATGCAAAGGTGGAAAAATCACGTTATCAAATTGTTTCCGGTCATACACGTTCGGCGATATTGTGCGGTAAATTTTTAGGCGGTGTTTTAGCTCAAGTATTGGTGTCAACTGAAAGTCTAACTTATCAAGGATTACATTACATATCATTTGGATCACAAATTGTCTCATTGTTAATTGCATTGGCTTTGCCACCTGTCAAAGGTAGCATTTATTTCTATAACGCCTGCGCTGAATATAAAACGACAACAATTGATAGTGTTCCATCCACTTTGGCCTTGGAAAATGGTAGTACAGAATCAACTACGGAAAGACAAGGTAAACATTTGCAAAAATATGAACATTTGCTAAATAGAAATCAATAAAATACATACATAGATATTTATTTATATATCTATACATACATATAAAACAATGAATCGACAAATGAATTGCAAGTTTAAATCTCGAGAACGGCGTGAACTATTTTTTTCATATTTTCTTCAGGGCATAGGAAGGCTCTTACGGAGAAAGAAATTTAAAAGTTCACGCCCATGCGAAGTAAATGGTAACAGTAACAGTACGAATTTTCAAATTTAATTCGCATAACTTCATGGTCAATACAAATTATTAGTAAAAAGTTGGCGTAATTCAATAAACAGGCATGGCACTCCCATACATATCATAGTATATATTGATTATTGAATAATTTGAGAACGGTAATAATGGAAGTTTCTGAATTCAAGCTAAACTACTTGATTGTTAATGCACATCCTCAGTGAAAAAATAGACGGAATTTGATAAGTGAATGCTGCATTTTCCATACATAGTATAGTTTACAATAGTACAAATTGTTTTCTGCATATCTTGAGAACGATAATAGTGGAAGTCTCTAATGGCGTTTTCTTTTCTGAAACAAAATGTTACGCCAAAAACTTCGCCTAAATACTTCGTTGTTAATATATATAATCAACAAAAAAGTAGTATATAGAATATTTTAATTTTTGTATTTCTTGGAAAAAAATCTATTAAATAACGTACACCTAATTCTCGTTTTACACGAATTTTTTCTACACGAATTTGAAATAACACGATTTTAAAGCAAAAATTAATTCTTTTTTACACGAATATTTTCTTAATAACACGATATTCTATATTATATATTCCATGATTTTTTTCGCCTTGTAAGATTTATATTGTGTATTATAAATTATGTTTAATATTTAATGAATTGAAAGGTTTAAACACAAAATAAATTCTTAAATAAATTGTAACAAAAATTTTTTAATATCGTTAAACTAATTATATTCTTACACGAATTTTTTTGGAACATATCTATCGTGTAAAAAGAGAATTAGGTGTACATCTCAATAATTATATATATGTAGTGTCGATCAAAACTAATTGGTTAATGACAAATCAACAATATGGTAAATGAATTTATTTTTGTTTAATTATGTAAAGATGCTTTACTCGGTAGCCGTACATTTTATGAAAATTTCTATTTCAATATTTTACAGGATAATTTGCCAAAATTTAGATACATAACCCTTACCTGCTTAGTGTGGTAGGTAAGACACCCGCCTGCCAAATTGTAGGTCCCTTTTAATGAGTCAAAAAATATAATCAAGTGCAGCTCATTGATTGAGACCCCATTGTTCCAAATGGGATGTTGTGTGAATTATGAACATATCGCTCATTTACTTTAATAATGTCATAACTCAAAAAACAAAATTTTTCAGCGGAGCTGTTTTAAATTTTAAATTTCCTATTATTTAGTATTGATAAAGGATAAACAAATTGTTCAGAATGCTACGCATATTTTTGAATGCTTTACTAAAAAACCACATTATTTGAATCTATTAGGACGAAGATCTGAGAAGTAAACGGTACGTTATTCACATATGGCATCTTTCTGCTTGTGAAGAATTTATATATCCTACTGCCCACTGTTATTAACCACATTTCGTAGATCTATTTGAAAAGTCGCTTAACGAAAACAAAATTGAAACAACACCTAAACCGAAATATTAAAATAGTGACAAAATATACCAGCAGAAGTTTTTATACAATATATGGTACACAGAAAGGACGGTAATACTAAGAAAATCTAGAAACATTATTTGACAGTATTAACTTTGAATATTTGTTTTTGATTTACTATTTCTTGTTCAGAACTGAATTTCTTTCATTTTTGGCCAAGAACCTTGTAAAAGTATAAATAACTAGCTTCATCCATTCGCGTTTCAAAGTAATCTATATAACATACATTCGTATATGTATATTATAAATGAAATCCCGATACTAGCCGTTTTTGTACCACCTATTTATAACGAAAAGATTAAAACGATGCTTAAAGTTTCTCCCTAACGATAAAAAATCGTCTACATAACGCACTATTATTATCGTCGTTAATAAATGTTATTTTTTATAGGAGGTGCCACGTCCATACTTCTATGGAGTTATTTTTTTAACCTAATGTGCACCTTTATATTTTATAGTTCCCAAGATATACTACTATAACGTAGAAATGGACTACGGACCATAAATTAATTTTTACAACAGAAGTATAAAAAAGAAGTCACATAGAAAATTCCCCGATTTCAACGTCTTCGAGGTACAATTTTAAAAACGCATACCTTGTTGTCTTTTTGTTAGCTGGATCGATGTACATGTGCTCCAAATTACAACAAAACCGGTTTTGTCATTTGCGCGTGAGTGAATCATAAACAAACTAAATAATCAAAATTGTTACTCAGTTTTATTTGGACTTCTCTGCACTACCAACAAACAAAAAAAATTTAAGTGGTTTAAAAAAATGTTCGAGTCTTTTTTTTTGCTAAAAAAAAAGTTAAAAAATACTCCCTTTTTCTTTTATAAGCTCATTAAACGCCTTTTAAACAAAATTTGTTTCATATATCAAAATTTTGTAAGAGAGAAGCAAGTTAGTATTTTAAGTTAGTAGAGTATAAATAAGAGCCGAATATAGGCTTAAACTCTTTTAGCTCTTACAAAAGTTAAATTATTAAAAAAATCTAATATTTTTAATTTTTTTTTTTTTTTTCAGCTTCCTTGGCAGCAGAAACTCCAACAACGTTAATAAAACCCATGTTTTCTTGGAGAAATGCTTCCCGTTTACTTCTACAGCATACTGTTAGTGCATATTCTAATCATACAGTTTTAAAATGGAGTTTATGGTGGTCATTGGCCACTTGCGGTCAACTACAGGTTATATCCTATGCACAAATCTTATGGAAGGATATCGATGAAAATCACGAAAGTTTCTACAACGGTGGCGTAGAAGCCACAGTCACGCTTTTAGGAGCTGCAGCTGCAATGATTGCTGGACTAATAAATAGCCACAAAAAATGGCATATGTGGGTTTTAATAATTTGCTCAGTACTTATGGGTGCATTCCTTATAATATCGGCTGTAACTAATCTCCTATGGGTAGCCTATGTTATGTATGTTATATTTGGTGTATTTTATTTTTTTGTTATAACAATAGCCAGTGCCATTGTGGCACAAAACTTAAGTGACGATAGTTTTGGTTTAATATTTGGTATAAATACATTAGTAGCGTTAGTACTGCAAGCTGTGCTAACTTTGGTAGTTGTTACAGAATCAGGATTTGGTCTTAATCCTAGAGATCAATATATAGTTTATGGATTTTATTTTGTAGCATTAGCTGTAATTTATGTTTTAGTTGTAGTTATTAGTCAAATTGTTAAATGTTGCAATAAGTCAGATGGAATTAGTATTAAATCTAATTGAAGTACTTTTTATGTATGATTATATATAGAAAAATTTGTTCGTAAACCATAGATTTTTTTAACCACTTTTGTACTTACTAATTTATACCAATTTTTAAGTAATATATGTAATAGTAATATATATAGTAATATATAAGAATATAAATATTTTTATCGGCAAAAAAATTTAATATAAAAAAGTCTAAAATAGTCACGAATAGAAGTATTTTTGATCGCGAGTTATAAACTGGAAGTTTAGTTATGTATAGAAAAATATAAAATAGAACATAGTTTAGTTAATTTTGCGTTAGTCCTTAGAATATTGGAATATATCCTTTTTTTAATTATTGTAAAAGAAAGAAATCAACGCTTTTGTATCGAGTGTTTTTTATGAGCTTTCGGAATTGATTTAAAAAAAAACACATGAAATTTAGAGAAATGTATGAAATCTTAATTTGAGTCGGTTTGAGATGATTTCACGTAAATGTTGACCGCAGCTACGCCTCCAATGGTTCATACGCGCGCTTGTCCCTATAGATATGGGCCTTAACATAGCCCCACAAAAAATAGTCTAAAGGCGTTAAATCGCTCGATCTAAGCGGCCAATTGACCGGCCTCAAACGTGCTTCGCGTGCTGTGTGGCATATTGCACCGTCTTGTTGAAACCACATGTCAGCCAAGTGCAGCTGTTCCTGCCTTTCGATTTAAAAAGTGGATCTTCAACCAACTTTGTCAGCGCCCGTTCACCAAAAGTTGGCCGTTATGGTAGGTCGTGAGGCTTCAATTCTTGAGCCAGATGTATTTTAAAAAGTTTTACTCCCAAATGCCGAATCGAAATTCACGGACATCAATAACACTGGAAGATACAGCTGCGATATTTTCCTCTCGCACTCTACATATGTGTGTTGGTGGTTTAATGTCCAATAATGTAAATTTCCATTAAATTGAAGAAATGCACAATGTACTTTCTTAACTGAGCTTGAATTTTGTTAATAAAATTCAATAATATGTAAACGTTGTTCGTTTGTAAGTCGATTCATTGTTAAATTATAGATCACTCTGAATATGTTTGACAACAGCATGTTACACGAAAACAGCTGAGTTGCTAAAAAATAACCGATATAATTTTAATAATTTAATAATTTTAATACGAAGGAGACGGAAAAGATGTCAACCGGTGTTCTTTTTGACTGTAATTTTTTTAATAAATGTAAACTTCAGTTTAGCTTTTGGACCATGATTATTGGATATCTATTTTTTTAAGTAGAAAATATGATATCGGGCAAGTGGCCGACGTCAAAATTGATGACTATACGGACCCAATTTATAGTTTTTTCCATCACTTGCCAGAAATTCCGGCGATAGATTATAGATATTCTCTTTGAGAACTTCAAGAGTTTGTGGCTTGTTGACATAAGCTCATGACTTCAAGAAACCACACAAAAGCAAGTCTGGAACGGTTAAATCAGGCGATCTTGGCGGCCAGTGCAAATTACAAAAACGAGAGTTATAAAACTGTAGCCGACAGAACTTCGGTTATAGAAGTGAAGTATGCTCTAACCTATTGTTTTCTAGTTCCAATTCGTCCAGTTGTGGTATGAGAATGTCGTTGAGCAATGCTTTGTAACGCATGCCGTTCACAGTATACATTTAGCCTGAGGCGTTTTCGAAAAAATAAAAATCGATGACACTTCGAGCGCCAAGTGGGTGTAATTGCCCCAGGAAATCTACGTCTAAATTCACGCTGTACCAATAAAAAAATCGAAACAAATATTCCGCGCTCTTGAAGGTTATAGCGATTCATTTCTTACTGATGTGTATTTTGTATTTGTTGACTTCTCAAATGTCAAAGCAGGACTGATATCTCCAGCCATATGCAATAATTATAGTGTATTCCGATAGCGTGTTGTTTTGCGCCACCTTCTACAATTTAATAAGTAAAAGCAATATGATTTCAGCAAAAGTAACTAGTAAAAAAATAGCATTGGAGGAAAAAATTTTTAATTGAATGGTTGGGAGACAAACGTTATTAATATTTTTCAGAAATTATAAAAATGAGAACTTTTTGCACAGATCACGATCAGGGTGCCAGTTCTTGAATTAAGAATTTTGACAATGCAATAAAATATTGAGGTTTTTTAATAGAGACATGTTTTTTTCTATTTACTGAAGTTCAAATATAGGTTTTAAAACGACGAAAATGTCGAACTTAAGATACATAAATTTCAATATTATTTTCTTTAATAATTTACTTCAATATTGTCCATTTTTCATGGTAAATCAATATTTGTTTTCGAATATATGTAATTTTTATTATATTATCCTTAGAAGTGTAAAATTAAAAAGAAAGATAAAACTTACTTGACATTTAAAGGGTTTTTCTCCTGTATGCACACGTCTATGTATCTCCAAATAACCCGTGTAGTGGAAAACTTTACCGCATTCTAAACACTTATCCGGTGATTTTAATGATTTCTTTAAGCACTTCTTTAAAATTTTTTGTGATTTTTTTATAGTTGTGGTACTTTTATCGATTTTTAATTTTTTAATGGTAAAGGAATAGTTTTGTTGTTGTTGTATTTTTAAAGTCTCTAAGTTTTTGTTTAATATTTGTGGATTGCAGCCAATTGTTAATTTAGTTTTATTCATGAATACATCACTCAAAGACTCCTCCGCTTCAGATCTCGTTAAGCTACTCACATCGATTTCCACATCATTTAATAACTCAACGTCATCAGTACCACCAACTACTTCGACAATATCGTTGGTCACATCATGTCGATCAAACATATCACATATATTGGCATACATTGAAGGGGACGAACAATCTGTATCCGCTTTCATTAATTCAGAATTAGGCATAGTAATGGCATTAGCGAAATCATTGCAACTCAAGATGCTACAGAGATTAGAGTGAATTTTTTCAAAGAATTTGATCTGCGTCTTTAGTAATAATGAAATGAATTCACTGTAATCTCACCTACTGCCGCTACCCGCAGAGGACATGGTTGGTAAACCAAAGTATTCTCTTAATCGCCTATCCGAAGCTTCAGCTAACTGCTGCAAGTTATACGCATCCAAGAGACGATACAAACATGATTGACACAATAAGGTTGGCAAAGTATTGTCTGGGGCCATCTGCCAATTAACAAATCCAATATTTTAATATTATAAGGCTACAAATTATTTAACTATTGTATTACCTTGAGAATATTTAATTTTTCCAACATCTCTATAGGTCGTACTAGAAATGTTGGACTATATATCGAAACTAGTATATCATTCTTTAAGCAAATTCTACATATTTTTTGATATTCGCACAAGGATATGTTATCCATACTATCGCCTAACTATTTTAAATGAAATCAATTTGTTTTTTTCTTTTTTCTATCTGTGCTTAAATGTAAACAAAAACAAAAGTGTCCTTGATAAATAGAAAACAGTGTTGCTAAAATTATATACATACACAAAAATAATTCTTCATTTAGCGCTTTAATGTGTTTAGGCGGCTTATTAATTTATTTTCAAAAATTGGTTTTTCGCTTACGCTTTCCTGAAAAAGTGAATAAAAAACAAGTTTCAAATATTATGCATGTATAGCAGTAGGCGTCCATTATGGACCGAATACTAAATACATACGTCACAGTTGTAGTACCTTTTTTGGCTCTGTCCGCCGTTCTCTTTACCTGGTCCTTTTTCATTGTATTATTCATAAAGGGCAACCACAGACCATACTACAGCAAAACCCTTTACTGTGGACGGATAAATACAACTGGAATTAGCGCTTGCAGGTGGACAACGTTATATGACATTTTTAAGTTATGTTATTCATTCCATGGTTACGGTACGGTTAACGACCGAAATTACAGGAGTTAATTGAGCGTCTACTTTAGATCCGCGGTATTTTGATTCTGTTTGATGCAGAATACTGGATACTGAAAAACCTAGGTAATTTTAAAGAATCTGCTATATTGCGCAAGCTCGTTTTTACCTCCTAATACCGAGACGCCTGAGAACATACTTTGTTATTGCGCAGCTATTTTGGCCCAGAGGATGAAGTTCTTTGGCGATGCTTTGATAACTCCTAGAGGCGAATGTAGAATCATTCAGGCGTTGTTGTCTGCCAGGCTAAGTTTTTATTGACGAACTGGATTTTAGGCCTTCGCAAAAAACTTGGCTAATTGTGAAAATAATGAGTCAAAATAGTGAATTTTTCATCTACTTTTTCTATCACTATCTTACTTTGCAGGAACACCGTTCGCGTTTGCTTGCTAGGCACGAAATATTCCAGATGCCTTTCTTTTTTGGACAAGAGACTGGGAGATATTTAGGCAAGTGGTTAATTTACACCGTCTGCTTTGGTATGATTTTTATGTTTTCCGTTTCTGCTTTACTTTATCATAATTCATAATTTATTGACTATCTATTTTCACATCTATTAAATCTTTCATCATATACATAAATATACTAGAGTAACCCTTTCCGCGTTGCTGGGAGCCTTTTTGCTTTGTAACCGCTTCTCTAATATCTGCCGTTTTTTGGTTGATGTGGATAGATGACGAAGCTTTAACTGGTACCGTTCTTCACGCATCCAAAATTCTATATTTATTTAAAACGGATGGATTGCATTGACTGCAAAGTTATTTAGATCAAATTCAAAAACTTCTACTCTAACCGTTGCCCGAATATACAAAAATAAGCGTTTGCTTCGTATGGAAGGTACCACGTTCACCTTTAAATGATGGTTTTTATTGATAATAAATAATTCATTACATACAATTATGAAACTTTCACTGTAACCGTTCTCAAGACATACAAAAATCAATATTTACTTTGTATGGAAGGTACCACGTCCATTTAACCGATTCCGCTCACTTTCTTACTGATGGTTTATGTTAACTACGAAGTCATTTAGACTAAATTAAAAAACTTCCGCTTTAATTATTCTCCATAAATACAAGTCACGATTTACTTTGTATAGGAGGTACCATGCCTAATCCAATTCCGCCCACTTTAACTGATGATTTCTATTGACTACCAAGTCATTTAGATCAAATTCAGAAACTTAAATACTAACTATTCTCAAGACATAAAAAAATCAATATATACTTTTTATGGGAGGTACCATTTATACGATTCCGCCAACTTTCTGACTGATTATTTGTATTGACTGCGAACCTATGGTATTTGGACAAAAATTATACTCTTACTGTTACCGTTTATAAAATATAAACATTTATTTGGGCGTGGCACCACCTGATAGATTTTTGAACTACTTCCCAACTGTGAATCAACAATTTGTGGTGCGTTGGTGACATCTAATACCACTGATAATTATTTACGAATGTTTCTCCATATACATACGAGTACATACTATATACATATACTTTTTGTTATGTGGACATTTAGCCTGGTTATTTTTGCTGAAATTTTGTACTGCCTAAAAAATATTCCGCGAGTACATTCATCATTGTAATTACCATTACCAGGCTTTGGCTGATCTATATGTAGTCTAAAAGCTGTTTTAAAATCTTATTGCATTTTTTTTTATTATCTTCTACTAATTGCTTGAGAAATACACAGATATTCCTCAAGGCTACTTAAACGAATCAGATATCAATTAGAAGGTCTGTTTTTCTCCTTTTCAAATCCTTTAAAACTTAAAATTGGATATAATTCGAATAAGTTATTAGAATAAGTTATTAGTTCATGAATGTACGAAAAACCGGTTTTTTATCCGTATCTCAAGATTTTGGAGGAGTTTCAAATGTTTCAAGCACAGATTCTTGTTTTACTCGATAACGCATAACAGAAAAAATAGCACCACATTGCAGGTGTTTATTTGTCTTATCATGTTATTTACTTGCATAAAACAAAACAAATCAACAATTTTAATAAAGCAGATTTGAAATTTCAAAAAAAGTGTTTTAATGGGCAGCGTTGGACAGAACAAAATTACTATAGCTGGAAACTAGACACTTTTGACCAAATAACCCACAGAAAAAAACGCTTGTGGACCGTTGCCGGAAAAAGATGAAATTTTGATTTTTTTGATAAGAAAAAATTCGATTTTTAAAAATTGGTCCTACAGCTAACGTATTATTTGAATTCATGTAGTTTAAATTAGCGTAAGTATAGCGACATGTATATATGTATGTCTAAGCGTTAAAAAAAAATAATAATTAAGTTAATGGCATTCATATTTTGTAAGCATTCAAAGTTGGTGGAATAAAAATTAATTTATGTACAGGGTGTCCGCCGGGAAGGTATACTACTTTGTTTGTTTATAATTTTTGATTATATGAAAGAGAATGGATCTTATATTGATAGATGTTTTATCAATATTATGTATGGAATACAATATCAGATAAATGCCCGCCTCTGTTAGCCTCACAAATGCGAGCCTTTTGAGCATATTTTTAATTACATTTTCACAGATTTCCCACGGTATTTCATCAATTTCATCACGAATTTGTTTGAGTTGCTCCGGCATTTCTGGTTTGTTTGCATAAACCTTGTTTTTCAGATATCCTCACAAAAATAAGTCCGGAGCAGTCAAATCAGGCGACCGCGGAGGCCAATCAACATCACCATTCCTTGATATAATTTGTTGTGGAAAGAGGTCTAGCAGTAATTCCATTGTAATCCTGGCTGTATGCGATGTGGCACCGACTTGTTGAAACCACATGTTAGTTAAGCCCAAAGCATGCAGTTGTGGCGTTAAAAAGTTTTCAAATATATCACGACATCGCTCCCCATTGACAGTTACCGTTACGCCGTATTCAGTTTCAAAGAAGTAAGATCCAATGATTCCTCCTGACCAAATTGCACACCAGACTGTCACTTTTAATGGATGCAAAGGTGACTGATGAATAATTTGAGGGTTTTCTATTACCCAGAATCGACTATTTTGTTTATTCACATAACCATTCAAATGCAAATTTGCCTCGTCACTCATTATGATTTTTTCATGAAAATCGGGGTTGTCATGGGCGAGCTGTTGTAACGATTAAAACATGTTGGCTTACTGAATATTTTTCCATAATAAATTTGCCACGTCTCTACTTCACGACTGCCAAATATGAACTGTCAAGACTAATGTTTACCAAAATTGCGGCAAGACAAAGTAGTATACCTTCGCGGCGGACACCCTGAATATATATTTTTATTAATTTGAAATTTGAACTTTGTGGACGCGCCCTTCGTCAAACGCGAAAAAATAAAATATATTAAAAGCAGTTTAACTAAGAAAAGTGTAAGCTATTAAACCACATAAAAATTTTCCATTTCTCATTTTTAAAAACTGACTTTTTTAAAAACATTTTTTCGGCAATGTTGTAAAATTAAATTGACCGGTTATGGAGTTCTGGTATGTCACCACTAATCGATCGTTGTGTTACTCATAAGGTTGGTTTGTTACGTTGATACTACGGTTTTGCAATGAGTCACATCTAATTGAATATTTTTTTGATTATGTCCAAGCGACACAAGTAATATAACAGTATTTTATTAGCTAAAGGAGACAGATATACAAACGAAATTATTGTCGTCAGAAATTGGGTGTGTGAATCGATTTATGTAAAAAAATCAATTTTGATAAATTTTGAGGTTTGACTGTTCATGATTTAGTGTGCGAATATACATAATTTTCTTTGTTTCATTCGACTCGTAAACGACTAAACCGATTTTATTGCACTTTTGAACACAAATAAACCTAGATAACGAAATTGTTATAGGCTATGTTTTTCAAAATATGGTTTGGGAGAGGTTAAAATCAGGGTAAACAGCCAAATTAGTTGATAGTCCTTTCCTAGGAAACACGTATGCAGTTAAAGATAGAAGATATATTGGGAAGAAGGAGCATTTATATTCCATTTATAATATACATATATAAGGTGTGCTTCAAAATGATAAGGTCACCTTAATATTTGCTCAATTCATCCAAACTATAAAATGTTATGTATGACCTTATTCAAAAATTTCTACGTTCAAATAAGTGAATAAATAATAAGCCGGTTTTGCTTTTAGAAAAGTACCGTTATATTATGTTTATTTAAATTTAGGTAAATAAGTGTAAAATTCAATGCGTCAAAATGAGAAGGTCAGTGATTAATAAGCAATTAATCTAATCAGAAGGTATCACAATTGTTATTTTTTTGTAATAATTTATAATTTAAATAATATCTGCGCGGTATGAGTCGCGGGAAACCTTTGTCCAGAACGTTGGAGCAGATTGCCACTTTTAATTCATTATTCCATTAATTGAACGTAGAATTTTTTAATAATGATACAAAAAAGTTACTACATTTAACAAAATTTATTATTACATAAACTAAAACTAATATGTATTATTAAACAAATAAATTAACATGTGCAAACTGCCTTTTTCAAAATTTGTACATCGTTAAAGTTAAAAAGAATTTAAGTTTTGTTTAAGAAATTCAGCTAATTTAGTATATACAACTGAGCTAACAGCAAATTCAATATCATTTTTCTGCTCAGCTGTTATTTTTGATTCATCCGTTTTCTTCGCTAACAACTCGAACCATTGTCTTGTGGTGCTTTTCAGAGTTTTCATTTTGTTCAAGTTTATTGTTGATATTGGTTCTTCCGAGAGATATTCCTGTTCTTCTTCAAACCATTGACTTGTAGTGTCTTCTGTATTTTCTGTTTTCCTCAAATTCTTTATTGATATTGATGCCTTCGAAAAATCCTGAATTTCTTCCGCTAACCAATGATTTGTAGTGTCTGTTGCATTTTCTTTACTTACTGATGTTGATTTTTGCGAAAAGTTGTGCTTTTCTTCTTCAAGAGATTGTACTTTTCTTTCAGTTTCTGCATCTTCAAGGGACGATTGTCTCAGTATTTGCTGAATGGACCATACTGCTTCACTTTGAATTTGTTGGTTTTTTAATTTGGTAATTTCGAATACCACCTGTTTACCAAGCCAATCGTAACAACTTTTTTCTTGTGACTTGGCAGCAATCATTTTTTGAATGTCATTAATTCTCTCTTTAATGTTGAAAGAGTTTTTCTAAAACAAACATATATACATATTTATAAATTTAATTATTTAAGCAAATTCGATGTAAAAGTTTTAATTTAAATTAGCTTATTTTCTGAAATTACTTGTGTATACTAATAATAAAAATTAAATTTGATTTTAGTTGCTGTCTTCGGTAACAAAAAGTGAATGGAAACCCATATCTGATAATTTCATAATTAAGTGACAATTTTCGAATTTTAATAGGCGTTTTGGATGGCAAGCACAATGCGGGAATTACGTTACGAAGCGACTTAAAAAAGTACTTGATAACGCCGCAAAACGCATCCCAAAAGGCAAAGTTCTTGAAAATGGAAAAAGACTACCATATGTCATAGTACGTAAAGGCAATGCTCTTGAAAATGGAAGAAGACTAACATATGTCATAGTACGTAAAGACGCTTCTCCACTTCAAAACATATGTATTATGAAGCTTTATTCGCACAACATCAATAAAATAGGGAGACAAATAGTTAATATTCGTCTTTCGCAAACAAGAAAATTAGTAGAACGATCATTTGGAATGATGTCAAACCGATTCAGAATTTGCCAAACAAAAATTAATCTATTGGTTTAAAAAGAAACCCTAATCACTAAAACATGTTATTGCAGAATTCGTTGAGTTACTAAAATAAATATATTTAAATGAGAAATCGCCTGCTGAGCCGCACACAGAACTAGAAGCGAATATTAACACTTCAGAAACCAGTTACACAAAATGAGCAGCACAGCACAAACTGTTCGTCAAAGATTTGAAAACTATTTTAATGACAAGAGAAAATTGTCTTTTCAAAATAAAAAAATTTAATTGTAGAATGTGTTATTAATTCAGTTTTTTAAAACTATCCCAACAAACCAAACCGATTTAGAAATAACTTGTAACCAGCTTACTAACATAAGCTTTAAGTTTAGAAAAGTATTGTGAATGCTATTGTAAGTCTTACTAAATATTGATTAATAATGAAAACTATTGTTTAATAATGAAAACTGAACCCTTGCGATAATATTACTTGTCTATAATATACAGTAAGCTTAGAAGACTAATTATAGAATAAGCTTACTGAGAAATATTTTCCTAATCATGGTTATAATAAGCTTACATTTGTAAAACTTTTGTAAGCTTAGTAACATATGTTTGTAAATCCATACATATATATAAAGGATGGCTGTCACCACAAATTTTGGCGATTGATTGGCTAGCATGAAACCCTAATCCCGTTCCAATTAAGAGCCCTTTTGAACAATCGCAAAAAATGCCCGGTAAAATGTCATTGGTCTTCGGGAAACATGTTAGGACTGCGGGAGCAAATATATAACAAATCGAACCAAATTTATAAAAAAAAAAATAGAAAATGCATTGTCAAAAGAAATTTGTTTTTTTTTCAAAACACAAAACTATAGGAAAAATAATTCATATGCAATCATATTTGTTAAATCGTTATCTAAACTAAGTGTATAGCAAGTATTATTGTAAAAGGTGTTGTCAGGTGAAGCATTTTTAAACCAGTATTTGAAAACTGTTTACTTTTTGTGTTTAAATAAGCTTATAATAAGTATGCTTACAAAAAGTTGTAGGAAATCTCTTATGATAAGCTTATTCTACAATTCATTTACATTTTGCTTTTGAAATGGTCTGTTGGGATTCTATTTATGTACATATGTATATTCATATGTGCATATACATACATGCATACATATGTATCATAAAGAAACATAAAACTAAAATTTTTTGTATGAAGTGCATAAGCTTAAACTATTTTTTCGTTTTTAATGGATGAAAAAAGTTTTACCAGATATACGTAAACATTAACATAAGAAAACTTACTCTTTTACGACAAGGGTGCTGCGCTTTATTTGTTGCACTTGTTTCAGTGCCAGTATCACTTTCATCTGTCTGAAAATAAGTAACATATGAAAATTAGTAACATACACCGACGTCATCTTAAATACTTACCTCTGAAATATTTTGCTTAGAAATGTTTGACTCTGGCTTTCGAAATAAGATATGTGGTTTTAAGAACGCTAGCAGAGGAAAATACCAAAGCTTAGGTATGTAAACATCATCCGCACCAACGGCGCTTTTTTTGCTGTCAGAAATTAGATGAGTCTCTTTTATGTACGACGCTCTTATTGTGTGTATTTTTTTCTTTACATCTTCTGGAGTGATATTCTTATTAAATTTTTTTAATTCTTGACAAATGGCAAAAATTGAATTTGATCTTTTCACTCTGTCTAAATATAAAGGATTCTTTGCATTGTATAAATTTTCATGCTGTTGATAATTTATTATTAAAGCTTCAACTGTTTCTTTATTCCACATATTACTAGATTTTTGTTATGGCCAAATATTACTTTAATTAAAATTTAGCTTTTCGTTTACATTAAGTAAGTTCAACCTAACACTACTGTTGACACTTTAAAGTAAAACCTAATTTACACGCGATTCACACGATGATTTTAGAAACATGTTTGTTAGTCATGTCTTTCGTATTTGTTTGCGATAGGAGTAGGGAAAAAAGAGCGGTAGAAAAGACACGATTTCTGTTTTTCATGATTTTTTGTGTATTCTCCTTTACGTTTATTTTCGTTTTTGTTATTGTGTTTTGTTGTTGAATGTTAAATAAAGCAATTATGATTAAAAAATCAACACTGCCAGAAAAAAAATCATGGTATAAATGCAAGAGGTTTTTAGAATCAGATTTAAAACAGAATTGAAAAAAAGGCGAGCCTTTAAACACACACTAAAAACACACTATGAATTGGGTGATATACGATGATGCTCCATGCACGCATTTATTGCATACATTCTTTATTTGTAGGAGAGAGGAGTAGAGAAGAAAGAGGGGTAGAAAAAAGCACGATTCTGTTTTTCGTGCATGTTTTCGCATTCTCCTTTACGTTTATTTTCGTATTTGCCGTTGTTCTTTGTTCTTCACATAAACAATTATAGTTAAAAATCAACCCTGCAAGAAAAAAGGCATGCCTCACAAATTATTGTGTAAATACAGTCAATTTTTAGAAGCACATTTAATTATATTATTATTATTATATGTATTTAGAATTTTCAAAAAGGCATGCCTTTGAATTTATTGGTGTAAGAATAAAATAAAACGTAAGAGCAATATGAAAAAAAGACATGAAAAACACAGGCACCCAATTTATACAAAGACTTAAAGTCATGACCAAGTCACATTATAGCACAAAAAAATACACGATTTCTGTTTTTGATGTTTTTTTTTTTGATTCTTCTTTACGTTCGTTTTCGTTTTTGCTATTATGTTTTATTATTCTCAAATGTTTATGTAATTGGAATAATATTAACCGTATAGTTACACCGAATTCATAAGATGACTTAAATACGTCTCTTTTTTAAATTCATTTTTGAAGTAACATCCAAATATTCTTTACATTCATACGATGATTTTTAGTTGTATGGCCTTATTTCAATCACTTAATTTTTGTGTTTTGTTTTTATTGACAAAAAAGAAGAAGAAGAATTAAAAGGGAATATACATACATAAAAAACACAAAAGGAGTCTTTTTATTTCTACCCCGTTCGCCAACTAACGAAACGAAACATGGAAAAAGCAACGTAAAAAAGTCGTCGTATGAATTGGGTGTTATTGATTGGTAAACCATGCAAGAAAAAATTATGATTTCCAAATCATTTTTAGAAGCAGATTTAAAAGATAATTGAAAAAACATGTGTTTAAAATCATCGTTTAAATAAAATGAAACGATTTCTTTTGTTTACGAAAAGAGAATCGAAAAAGCTACGTGGTAAAATCATCGTATGAATGGGGCAAGTTTATTACATCTCTGGCCACATGAAAGAGTAGCATAAATCGACATAAGCACAAATTAACTATTGCGTTAGGAGTTTAATAGAAGACAAGGCGCTTAAACGTATTTAGTCCATTTTTAAAAGATTTCTTTTTGCCAACTTTATGTGCGTTTACTTTTCAGCTTAGATTTTTTGAAACGATATTGAATTTGTCAAAACATCTTATATGTAAATACATGTACAGTTAGTGTCATTAATATTCGGTTTTTAAGTTTATCGATAATAATACCCTGGAATTAGCGAAATGGATAGGTAATCAGAAGAATAGCAAAAACTTAAATAAATGTTGTCAGTATGAGTATTCAAATATATGGAAAAAATGGCTGTATGGTAACCCTGCAACCGTGATAAATCGATCAAAGTTTGTTAACCCTGTTTACTAAGCGCCATTAATATTCGGTTTTTCCCCTATTTATATGCTATTTGCAACAAAAAAAACATGTTGTTCAGCTACTTTTCCAGCAATATAGAGATACGTTTTAATAAAAGTGCATAGCACCTCCTTTCTTGTCTGTCCAAAATTCTACTTCACTGCAAATTATACAAATGGGGCACAAAGGAAAAAAACATTCCTTTAGAACAGCGAAAACTTGTTATTTTCCATTATTAAAAAGGTAAAAAGTACAAAGAGATTGCTGAAATTCTGAATATAAAACCAAATACAGTTGGGGACATTGTCAGAAGGCACAAAAATGAAGAAAGAATACACTTCATAAAGCAGACAGGTCAGCCAAAAAAACTGACCGAGCGGGAAGAAAGTTCAACTGTGCGAAAAATAAAATCTAACCTAATTAGTCACATCTAATTAGTCACAGAGGTGCTTAATGAGTTTAAAAAGAAAATATCTGCATCTACTATACGAAGAACTATAAGAAAAAAAGGTTTTCATAGCCGAGTAGCACGTCGTAAGCCATTGGTTAATTTACGCAACCGAAAAGCTCGTTTGAGTTTTGCCAGGGAGTACATTAAGAAGCCTGAAACTTGGTGGGATGACGTTATATTTGCGGACGAGAGCAAGTATAACGTATTTGGATCTGATGGGCGTGTAATGGTGTGGCGGAAGCCAAATGAGGAGCTACAACCACAAAATTTAAAACCAACCGTAAAACATGGAAATGGACATATTATGGTGTGGGGTTGTATGGGAGCTAAAGGGACGGGAAAATTAGTTTTTATCAGTGGAATTATAAATAAGGAATCATATTTAAATATCCTCCGTCAAAATTTGAAAGAAAGCGCAAATAAGCTGGGCGTTTTAGATTCTTTTAAATTCTACCAAGATAACGACCCAAAGCACAAGTCGCGTTTAATTCAAGAATGGTTGCTCTATAACTGCCCTAAAGTTCTCCATCCACCTGCACAATCCCCAGACCTCAATCCGATTGAGAATTTATGGGATGAGCTGGACCGGCGAATCCGCAACTACAAAATAACATCCATTGAAGACTTGAAATTGCGGCTTCAAGAAGAATGGGATCGTATTCCTGCAGCTTATACAGCTAAAATAGTAAAAAACATGTCAAACCGTCTAAGTGACGTTATAAAACAAAAGGGTTATCCAACAAAATACTGAATTTTATATAAAACCATTTTTATAATGTATTATTTGTTACTTTTCAAAGAAAAACGAATATTATTGACGCGCAATATTTTATGCCACCTGAATTAATTTAATTTTTTTTTTTTTTTTTGTTATATTGTTATTCTTTTTTTCTAAATACAAACGTGAACTTTCAAGTGTCTAAATAAACTATTAATGAAAAGAAAAAAATGTTGAAAAAGGTATACATTTAGCTTAAGACGAAAATAATTAATAATACTAATTGTGCATAGTATGGATGTATGTACACACATAATATTCCCATTTTTTATGCATTATATATCTATGCATCTACATATAGTTGATCCATAGAGTGCTCACCTCTACATAAAGTATTTAAATGCATTTTTTTAAATAAGTTTAATTTAATATGTAGACTAGAATTTTATTTTAGATACTCGTATAGTAGATTTAAAGATATTAAAAGAAACTCAAAATATTGCCATATTATTATAAAAACAAACATACATTTATAAATTACTTCATTTCTAAGGTGCAAAAAGTAAGTGCTCATTTGTAATTTTCTCCTAAAAAAATTACTTAGAACAACATAATTACTTGGTGGCTTCTAGTCTTCTCGGAATAGAATTTAATTTAAAAATTTTCGTAACGCCACTATCCTAAGTCACAGGTAACGAGCCGGTTTTTTGTACCCACAAGAACTTATAAGTTAATAACTAAGCTAAGTATCAACCGATTTTTATATTGGATTTGGATTTGGAGAGAGGAAAACAGACCTATTACTTTGCTTAAGTCAACTTGAGAAATATGTATTTATTTCTTAAGCAAACACATTTCGTAACCAATTGATTCTTAATTCTCCAAGAATAGATATTTTTGTACGCTATATTATATAGCAACCGTACTATTTTTTGATTTATTATAATAGTACGCTATGTTGTCATAACATTATTTTTAATTTTTTTTAAATCGGATGAAAATTGACGAAGTTAAAGCACCTATTTAGCAAAACACCTCATGTGAGATTTTTAAAATTGATATTTTTGATCATATGAAATTGAAAAAACGTGTAAAACTTTTTGAACCTAGTTAAAGATGATTCGAGACAGTCAGTGAACAAAGTGGGTGTTTCTGCTAGCTGGCACTTCCAACAAGATAATTAGCCAAAGCATACACAAGTTTTATAAAGGAATGGTTACTAAACAACGTTCCTAAAAAGCTTTATTTTCCTTCTCAGTTTTAGCACAACCATATCGATGCCGATCTTATAGATCCGCCGCTTGTAGATATTCTTGTAGTAGTCATCCATCCAAATCTGATAATGCCAAGAGTGCAATTTAACGCCTCTGGTGAATATTATAAGCTTTGTTTATGCCGGATTAAAAGTATTATTATGATCCCAAGATGACATTGACATTGACCAGAATTACGTCATTAGCATAGGCACCACCTTGATACCTAACTAAGCACAGTTCTTGAGTACCTCACCGATCACAATGATGTCTGAATTGATAATTCTACACTTAAGTATCTCATCAAGCCAGTTGCTGAGAGAATTGTGGAGAGAAACGAATTTCACATTGTTGAAAGCCCCCACGATATTCAAGAACGTTGCCGTGGTATGGTTGGAACTATCCAAATTCCTCTCGATGCGCATGATGCGCACTATTGAACAAGGTTGTGCCAATGTACGACCTAGTTCACAAGATGCAGTAACCTTTTGTAGCATCGCTAGGTTTACTCCATCTGATCCAGGAGATTTATGGAACTAGAAAGTATCAAACGTCCATACAATCTTCTGGTTATCTACTAATCTACTGATAACATTCACCTAGGCTAAAAATTTAGGTGCTACAAAAAAGATTACACAATATTAATTTAGATAAAATTTGCTTTAAAAACTGTTCCTAATCTTGAATATATGTATGTATTAGAGTTACAAATTCCAACTTTAACTCCAATATCTATGTTAGTGATTTTTTCCCATAGAATTTCTTTTATCGTCACATATGCAAACTCTTCTGGCGGCTATAATCAGACGATTGATGTCTTGAATTCAATATGGTCTGGCACTCGCGACAAGATCAATCTAGTATACCTCCTCTTCTTATAAGAATGCTCAGCAATTCTAGACTTTAAAGCTACAACTATATTTCAGTAAACATACCTTCGGTTTTTTTCTTAAGTAGTAATTGTAATACAGAAATAAATTCTTAGTGCGATATGTAATCGACAAAAACACTTAAAAAAATTCAAATTTTGTTTTTTTTTTTTAATTACAATGTAAGTTGGAAATAGTTTTACTTTATTTAAAACTAGCTAGTACTTTATTTACAACTAGTATTACTTTATTTAAAACTAGTATGTAATGCAATACCCGCCTATCCAAACTCCAGCTTTTTGGCTGATGTGGATAGATAACGATGCTTAACCTTTTACCATTCTGTGCACATTGACTGGAGATGTTTCATGTCCTAGAAGTTATTTAAATCCGATTTAGAAACTTACTATTATCTGTTATAAAATCGAATAACCATTTAATATATTACATCTCTACGAACTGTATTACATAGTTGATAATATAAGTAGTTTTTCTAGTAATTATAAAACCAAGTTTAATAAATCTTTTCTATTCTTCTGTAACTTCAACACTGTACACACGCGTTTTACTCTGCTAAAATAACATTATCGTTCCCAAGATATACGAAAATCAATATTGACTGTGTATGGGAAGTACAATGCATACTTATCCGATTCCGCCCACTTGACTGATGATTTGTATTAACAACGAAGTCATTTAGAACAAATTCAGAAACTTTCACTCCTACCGTTCCCAAGATATACAAAAATTAATCTTTACTTTGTGTTGGAGGTTCCATCCCCATTTATACGATTCCTCCCACTTTTTGACTGATTATTTTGCGATTTTATGGTATTTGGATAAAATTGATAGACCCTTACTGTTACCGTTTATATGATATAGATAAATATGGGCGTGGCACCGCCTGTTAAAAAAGACAATCAGTGACAGTAGACCTTTCCAACCCATTTATTGACTTGTAATTCAGTTGAGTGGTTCTCTAGTTATAAAATGACAAACATAGGACAACTTATTTTTATATACATACATATCACACACCACTAAATCATGAGCAGTCACAACCCAAAGTTTTCAAATGTTCAGCAGAGGCAAAAAACTCTTTTTAAAACATTGAATTGTGGGGCAGAGGTCCACCATTTTTGGAATCAATTGGACAGCTGAATTTAAGTAAAAGATATTGGTATCTTTGGAAAGGTCGTGGTCTTGGTATTATAAATCAATTTCTTTTCATTTTATTGAAAAATATAAGGAAAATATAAAATAAAAAAAAATTAATTTGTTTCGAAAAAATCAATAAAATAATGCAATTTGTGTAATACTAATATCACTGATAATTATTTACGAACGTTTCTACATATACGTACATATACCATATATGTTTTTTATTATGTCAACATTTATCTTGGCTATTTTTGCTGAAATTTTGTACTGCCTAAAAAATATTCTGCAAGTACATTCATCATTGTAATTACCATTACCAGGCTTTTTCTGATCTATATGTAGTCTAGTCTAAAAGCTGTTTTCAAATCTTTTTGTATTATTTTTTAATTATCTTCTACTAATTGCTTGAGAAATACACAGATATTCCTCAAGGCTACTTAAACGAATCATTTATCAATTAGAAGCTCCGTTTCTCTGAGAAACTTAAGATCTTCTGAGCAACTTAAAATTGGATATAATTCGAATAAGTTATAAGCTTATAAGTTCATGAATGTACGAAAACGCAGTTTTTTATCCGTATCTCATGATTTTTGAGGTGTTTCAAACATTTCAAAGACAAATTCTTGTTGTGCTCGATAGCGCCTATCAGAAGAATAGCATAACATCTCAGGTGTTTATTTGTTTCACAGTGTTATTTACTTGCATAAAACAAAACAAAACAAAAATTCTAATAAAGCGGATTTGAAATTTAAAAAAATTTGGAAACTAAACACTTTTGACTAAGTAACCCATATAAAAACACGCTTGCGGATCCTTTCCGGAAAAAGATGCAAGCCTTGAAAATTGAAATTGTGATTTTTTTGATAAATCGTATTATTTGAATTCATGTGGCTTAAATTGGCGTAAATATAACGACATGTATATACGCCTAAACGTTACAAAAAATAATTAAATTAATGGCATTCATATTTTGTAACCATTCAAAGTTATATATATATATATATATATATATATATATATATATATATATATATATATATATATATAAAATCACTATATATATATAACTTATATATATATATATATATATATATATATATATATATGTATATATATATATATATATATATATATATATTATTTATATATATATATTATTTTATTAGTTAAAGAAGCCAGATATGCAAACGAGATTTTGACTGTTCATGATTTAGTGTGCGATATAACCATAATTTTCTTTGTTTCATTCGACTCGTAAACGACTAAACCGATTTTATTACACTTTTGAACACAAATAAACCTAACTAACGAAATTGTTATAGGCTATTCTTTTTTTCAAAATTCGATTTGTTTTATTATAAATTAAAATGTGGATTCAAAAATACTATATTTAACAAAATTTATTATTAAATAAATGAAAAAAAAAACTTGTGCAAACTCCCTTTTTCAAAGTTTGTACAAAGTTATAGTTAAAAAGAATTTAAGTTTTGTTTAAGAATTCAGCTAATTTAGTATATACAACTGAGCTAACAGCAAATTCAATATCGTTTTTCTGCTCAGCTGTTAGTTTTGATTCATCCGTTTTCTTTGCTAACAACTCGAACAATTGTCTTGTGGTGCTTTTCAGAATTTCCATTTTGTTCAAGTTTATTGTTGATATGGGTTCTTCCGAGAGATATTGCTGTTCTTCTTCAAACCATTGACTTATAGTGCTTTCTGTATTTTCTGTTTTCTTCAAATTCTTTATTGATATTGATGCCTTCGAAAAATCCTGAATTTCTTCCGCTAACCAATGATTTGTAGTGTCTGTTGCATTTTCTTTATTTGTCGATGTTGATTTTTCCGAAAGATTGTGCTTTTCTTCTCCATGAGATTGTGATTTTCTTTCAGTTTCTGCATCTTCAAGGGACGATTGTCTCAGTATTTGTTGAATGGACCTTACTGCTTCACTTTGGATTTGTTGGTTTTTTAATTTGGTAATTTCGAATACGACCTGTTTACCAAGCCAATCGTAACAACTTTTTTCTTGTGTCTTCGCAACAATCAATTTTTTAACGTCATTAATTCTCTTTTCAATGTTGAAAGAGTTTTTCTAAAGCAAACATACATATGTATAAGAGATAAATAGAATTACTTAAGCAAACTCGATGTAAAAGTTTTAATTTAAATTAGCTTATTTTCTGAAATTACTTGTGTATACTAATAGTAAAAGTTAAATTTTATTTTATTTGGCGGTCTTAGGCAACAAAAAGTGAATGGAAACCCATATCTGATAACTTCAGAATTAAGTGGCAATTTTCAAATTTTCCTAGACGCTTTGGATGACGGGCACGTTATTTTTAAATCTCGTCCATCAGATGGCTAAGTTAGTTTTTATAATTATAAAGGGTCTAGTAGCATAGTTTTTTGCTAGTTAATGGCAATTGTCGTTTTGTATATACATACATATAGATGTTGGATACAACGGGCGTAAGCAATATGCAGGAGCTTAGTTACGAAGTGACTTAAAAAAATTATTGATAACGCCACAAAACACTTCCCAATAGGCAAAGTTCCTAGAAATGGAAGAAAACTACCATATGTCATATTATTACCACAAATCAATAAAATAGGGAGACAAATATGTAGTTAATATTCGTCTTTTGCAAGCTGGACAATTAGTAGAACGATCATTTAAAATGATGTCAAACCGATTCAGAATTTACCAAACAAAAATCAATCTATCCGTTGAAAAGGAAAATCTAATCACTAAAACATGTTATTGCAGATTTCGTTGAGTTACCAAAATGAAAACTATTTAAATGACAAATCGCCTGCTGAGCCGCATACTAGAAGAGAATATTAACACTTCAGAAACCACTTAACCAAAATGAGCAGCACAAACTGCTCGTCAGAGATTTGAAGAATATTTTAATAACTTGGGAAAATCGTCTTGATAAAATAAGAAAATGTAGTTGTAGAATGTGTTATTTAAACTGTTTTTTAAACTATTCTATTTATGTACATATGTATACTTATATGAATATGTATATACGAAAGGTGAATTCAATACGAAGGTTTTTATGTATATGCGGTTTTTGTAGGTCCATTGGTTCGCGAGTAAAATAATATATATATATATATATATATATATAAAATTTGTATTTATTTGTCTATATCTTCAAAGTGGTTACAGAAAGATACTCCAAATTTAGCCCAAATAGATTCACAGTCAAGCCAAATCATCAGACAAAAAACGAGCTGAAGTACAGAAGTGAGCTTGTTACCTCACATACAAAGTAAATATTGATTTGGGTATATCTTTGGAATGGTTAAAGCTAAAGTTGCAGAATTTGGTCTGATCGACTTCATAGTCAATGAAAATTATCAGTCTAAAAGTGGACGGAATTGGACAAGTAGACGTGGTACTTCCCATACAAACTAAATATTGATTTCATTATATCCTAAGAACGGTTAAAGCTAAAGTTTCAGTATAAGTTCTGAATGACTTCATAGTCAGCAGCAAAAAGTGGGCAGAATTGGACAGGTTGGCGAGGTACCTCCCATACAAATTAAATATTTCATTATATTTTGAGAACGGTTAATGATATAGTTTTAGTATTTGGTCTGATCGACTTCATAGTCAATGAAAATCATCAGGCTAAAAGTAGACGGAATTGGATAAGTGGGCGTGGCACCTTCCATACGAACTAAATACGAATTTCTGTATATCTTGAGAACGGTTAAAGTAAAAGCTTCTGAATTTGGTCTGAACTACTTCATAGTCAATACAAATCATCAGGTAAAAAGTGGGTGGTATATTTATCTTGAGAACGGAAGTAGTAGAAGTTTGTAAATCAGATTTAAACAACGTCAGGAACAATACACATCATCAGTCAATAACTGGACGAAATTGGATAAGTGGGCGTAACACCTCACATTCATACTACATATTGGATTTTGTATATGTGTAAAGCGACAACTATTAAAGCTTCATCATCTATCCACATCTGCCAAAAAGTGGGATTACAGAAATCAAACTGGATAAAAGCTATCTATGAACATAGTGTCTATCTAGAAGGTAAAAATGATTAATTTTAACCAAAGGGGACGCAGTGTGGAAAAAAGGTAAAAAATTTAATTAAGACAGCATTTAAGATAATAATTAAGATGGGGTAGCGAAGCACGCCGGGTTTTAGCTAGTGTATTCTAAAGAAACATAAAACTATAATTTTTTGTATGAAGTGCATAAGTTTGAACTATTTCTTCGTTTTTAATAGAAGATTTAAAAAGTTTTACTAGATATACGTTAACATAAACATAAAAAAACTTACTCTTTTATGACAATGGTGCTGCGCTTTATTTGTTGCACTTGTTTCAGTGCCAGCATCGCTTTCATCCGTCTGTAAATAAGTAACATATGAAAATAAGTAACATACACCGACGTCATCTTAAATACTTACCTCTGAAATATTCTGCTTAGAAATGTTTGACTCTGGCTTTCGAAATAAAATATGTGGTTTTAGGAACGCTAGCAGAGGAAAATACCAAAGCTTAGGTACGTAAACATCATCTGCACCAACGGCGCTTTTTTTGTTGTCAGAAATTAGATGAGTCTCTTTGATGTACGATGTTCTTATTGTGTGTATTTTTTTCTTTACATCTTCTGGGGTGATATTCTTATTAAATTTTTTTAATTCTTGACAAATAGCAAAAATTGAATTTGATCTTTTCACTCTGTCTAAATATAAAGGATTCTTTGCATTGTATAAATTTTCATGCTGTTGATAATTTATTATTAAAGCTTCAACAGTTTCTTTATTCCACATATTACTAAATTTTTGTTGTTGTGGCCAAATATTATTTTAATTAAAATTTGAACTTTCCGTTTATATTAAGAAAGTTCAACCTAACACTACTGTTGACACTTTAAAGTAACACACAATTTATACGATGACTTTCCATGCACGCATTTATTGCATGCGTTCTTTGTTTTTGGGCGAGATGAGTAGAGAAGAGGGATAGAAAAAGAAGCACGATTTCTGTGTTTCGTGCATGTTTTCGCATTCTCCTTTACGTTTATTTTCGTATTTGCCATTGTGCTTTGTTCTTCAATGTAAACTTAAACAATTATAGTTAAAAAATCAACCCTGCAAAAAAAGGCATGCCTTATGGCATGCAGTTGATTTTTGGAAGCATATTTAAAAGAATATTTTAAAAAAGGCACGCTTTTGAAGTAATCGTATAAATTGGGTTTAAGAAAAAAAACGAAAACCAGAAATCGTGCTTTTTTTCTACCCCTCTTTTTTCTCTACTCCTCTCTCCTACAAACAAAGAATACATGCAATAAATGCGTTCATGGAAAATCATTGTGTAATTGGATGTTAATTTTTGTTTTTATTGATAAAAAACTAAGAAGAGGAATTACACGCGATTCACACTATGATTTTATAAACATGTTTGTCAGGCATGTCTTTCGTGTTTGCATACGCGAGGAGAGGGGAAGAAAGAGGGGTAAAAAAAGGCACAATTTCTGTTTTTCGTGATTTTTTGTGTATTCTCCTTCACGTTTATTTTCGTTTTTGTTATTATGCTTTATTCTTCAATGTAGAATATAGCAATTATAGTTCAAAAAATCAACCCTACAAGGAAAAAAATCATGATATTACAATCATGGTATAATTGCAAAAGGTTTTTAGAAGCAGATTTAAAACAGAATTGAAAAAAAGGCAAACCTTTAAAGTCATTTCCAAATCATATTTAGAATTAAAAAAAATGTGTTTAAAATATCGTGTAAATAAAATGAAACGATTCCTTTTGTTTACGAAAAGAGAATCGAAAAAGCAACGTGGTGAAATCATCGTATTAATCGGGTGTAAGTTTATTATATCTCTGGTCACATGAAAGAATAGCATAAATCGACATAAGCACAAATTGACTATTGCGTTAGGAGTTTAATAGAAGACAAGGCGCTTAAACGTATTTAGTCCATTTTTAAAAGCTTTCTTTTTGCCAACTTTAAATGCGTTTACTTTTCAGCTTAGATTTTTTGAAAGATTAGATTTTGTATATATGTATTAATGTACATAATATTCCCATTTTTCATCTATGCATCTATATATAGTTGATCCATAGAGTGAGTGCTTACCTCTACATAAAGTATTTAAATGTTTTTTTTTTTTAATAAGTTTAGTTTAATATGTAGACTTAAGAATTTTATTTTAGATATTCGTATAGAAGATTTAATATTGCCATATTATAATAAAAACAAACATAAATTTATAAATTACTTCATTTCTAAGGTGCAAAAACTAAGTGCTCATCTATAATTTTTTCCTAAAAAAATTACTTAGAACAAGAACATAATTACTTGGTATGCGATCAAAAGATTGTGATTATGGCTTCTAGTCTTCTCGGAATAGAATTTAATTTAAAAATTTTCGTTACGTCTCAACTATTCTAAGTTACAGGTAAAAATCCGGTTTTTTGTACCCACAAGCACTTATTAGTTAATAACTAAGCTAAGTTAATAACTATGTATTTATTTCTTTAGCAAACACATTTCGTAACCCATTTATTCTTAATTCTCCAAGATTAGAGCTATATTTACACGCTATTTTATAAAAAAAAAACCGTACTATGTTTTGATTTATTTAAGTTGTGATAAAATTATTCTAAATTTTTTTAAAATCGGATAAAATTTGACCGAGTTAAAGCACCTATTTGGCAAAATACATCATGTGAGATCTAGAAAATTAATATTTTCGATCATATGAAATTGAAAAAACTTGCCAAGAATATTATCGTTTCAGATTTTTGAACCTAGTTAAAGATTATTCGGGACAGTCAGTGAACAAAATGGGTGTTTTTGCAAGCTGGCACTTCCAACAAGATAATAAGCCAAAGCATACAACAAGTTTTATAAAGGAGTGGTTACTAAACAACGTTCCGAAAAGCTTTATTCTCCTCCTCAGTTCTAGTACAACCATATCGATGCCGATCTTATAAGATTAACTCAATTCACACTAATTGACAAGGAATTCAAAGCTTCGCAAAGAACTCCGCCACTTAAAGATATTCTTAGTAGTAGCCATCCATCCAAATCTGATAACGCCAAGAGGGCAATTATACGCCTCCTGGTGAGTATTACAAGCTTTTTTATGCCGGATTAACACTCAAAGTATTATTATGCTTCCAAAGTGACAGCATTGATTAGAATCACGTCATTAGCATAGGCACCACCTTGATACCTAACTAATCAAAGTTCTTGAGTACCTTACCGACCACAAGGATGTTTGAATTGATAATTCTACTCTTAAGCATCTCATCAAGCCAGTCTATTATGGCAGAGGAAACTTTCTAGTTGCTGAGAGAATTGTGGAGAGAAATGAATTTCATTGTTAAAAGCCCCCATGATATTCAAGAACGTTGCCGTAGTAAGGTTCGAACTATCCAAATTCCTCTCGATGCGCATGATGCGCACTATTGAACGAGGTTGTGCCAATGTACGACCTAGTCCACAAGATGCAGTAACCTTTCCAACGTTTGAAGATGAAAGGAAGACAAGCTGATAGGTCTATAGGCCTCAAGCCTTGAGATAACCGCGGTGAAGCATTTTGTAGCTTCGCCGGGATTACTCCATCTGATCGAGGATATTTATGGAACTGCAAAGTATCAATCGTTCATGCAATCTCTTGGTTGTCTACCAATCTACTGATAACATTCACATACTCAGTCGAGAGACTCAAGACCATAGTTAGTCCACGAACCGTCTTTTCGACTTAAACTAGCAATGGATTTTGTATCTCTAGAATAATAAAATAGGTAACCTTTCCCAAAATTAGGCTAAAAATTTAGGTGCTACAAAAAAGATTACACAATATTAATTTAGCTCTACTACCAACTGCTAATTACCATAGCTTGAAAAGGTATGCTTTAAAAACTTTTCCTAATCTTGAATATATGTATGTATGTATGCATTAGTTACAAGTTCCAACTTTTACTCCAATATCTATGTTAGTGATTTTTTCCCGTAGAATTTCTTTTATCGTCACATATGCAGACTCTTCTGGTGACTATAATCAGATGATCGATATCTTGAACTATATACGGTCTGGCACACGACAAGATCATTCTCGTATACCTGCTCTTTAAAAACTACAACTGTCTTTCAGTAAACATACCTTCGGTTTTTTTCTTAAGTGGTAATAGTAACACAGAAATATATTCTTAGCGCGATATTTAATCGACAAAAACACTTTAAAAAATTCAAATTTTATTTTATTAAAAATTACAACGTGAATTAAAAATTATTTATTCGTTCGCTTGGCTTTACGTTTCAAACGTAATCCAAATAAATAACTTGATTGCCATATAGTAATTCCACAAATAAATCGCCAATAGACAAAAAAAAGCGCTTAAATGTAGAAATTTTTCAATGATAAATCAAACTATGGTACCACTGGAACATAACGGTAAAAAATTTAAACAAACTAAAATACAGTATCACAAATTCGTGTTCGTACAACTTTAAAAATTTATTGTCTTGGATTTGGTTATTACTTAAAAAAATTGTGATTAAAATGCCACATTTGATTTGCTTTAATAACGCTTATTGTGTTTTAAATCACGTATAAAATACTATTTTTAATTATTAATTTTATTAAAATATGGTTTTTGAAAATGTGTATGAATATTGATTTTTCATACTGTAAGTAAATTAATAAATAAATGAACAAAAAATAAATAAAATTTTTGGAAATTATTTTTACTTATATTATACGATGATGGCTACAAATTGAATACCTAGCAACGAAGCCAGATACATGAAGCATTCTAGAGCGCTCCAGTGTACATTTCATAATGCAAACGACAATAAAAACAAGTGAGATTTTGACATTTGTGTTCTTACAAACATAAGAAGAACGAAATAGTCAGCCGCAACTTTGTATTGAAATGCTTAAGTTATCGTTCCCATTCATTTTCTTTCGACTAGAAAATATTAGAATTCCGCAAACCATCTGTTTGTCGTTCGAAACGATAACCTTCGACATCGTTGGCCAGGCTGTTAATGTGTGTCTAAACTTTTTTGTAATTTTCCGTTAGTTAATCGTTAGTCAAACGATTTTCCACTTACATACATACCTTTCAACGACAATATCATCATCAATTTTTTAATTTTCCGTATATTTAAATTGCTTGTAAGAGCTGCCACTTTCGCCTAATATCCTTTCTGTAAATGTCTGCGCTTGTTTCTGGGACATTTAAATCACTTGATAAGTCAGTACTTATTTTGTCATTATTTAATAAAATTCCAGACTTCTGGTTCTCGTTACATGTTAGGCGTAGCACAGTTACGGTGGGACAATAAATCCACGTGCTCTGTATCAAGACAAGTCTGGCCCCTGTACGATCCGGCTCCACGGAGTCTATTATGGGGATGCCGCTACGTAGGCTACGAATTCTGGTAGCTGTCATTTCTGGGCACTTGGTGGCTGGTGTGAACGCTAGGAGATTTGGTCTACCGTTTAATGACTACTGTAGGAGTTGTCAGGATGAGGAGGAAACTGTAAAACATTTCTTGTGCCAGTTTCCAAATCTTTCGGATACAAGGACTGCTTTGCTTGGTGGCACGTTTCTACATGCCATATCGGACCTTGCTGATAGGTATACCAGTGGGATCTGTTCTTTTGCGCATGCGTCTGGTTGGTGCGGCTCGAACCGGGATGCAAACATGTAGGTCCGTTTAGACGCTATATTCTATTGGCATCACAGTGGAATTAATATTGGACTCAAGTGAGCTGGACCAGTGTCTGGCTACCCATCGTAACTAACGAACTATCCCAAACCTGCTCAATAGGGTTAGGTCTGGCTATTGAGGTAGTGAATTCATCCGCCTACGTACATGTTACAGCAGCCATAATTCTCATCATTTTTTGTGTATTATTGGGATTATTGTCCTGTTAGAAGATCTAGCCCAACATGGTAACTGATGTCCGCAAAATGCCATCTATTCCAAATTTCCGCAAAATTGGTTCAGTCATTTGTGCAAGGTTGACTCATAGACAAATTAAATAAACAAATAAATTTACAGAAAACATTAAATTATAATGAGTGATTTTTTATATACTTTCAGATTTTATTAAAAAAAAAAAACATAAAATTTGGAGAAGTGTATGAAATCTTCGAGTAGCTAGAACGATCTATATAATTCAATGTTTAAAGATGATTAATTGTAAATGTTGACTGCGGCTCCGCTTCAAATAGTTAATACGCTCTCCAACATATCGGACGGTATCTCACGAATAAATTCTTCAATATTAGCTTCCAGTGCGTCAACCGTTGCTTGCTTGTCCTTATAGATATAAGCCTTAACATAGCCCTCCCAAAAAAAATTCAAAAGTCATTAAATCGCACGATGATAGGCGGCCAAATGACCGGTCCCAAACGTGAAATAAACTTTTCACCGAACTCGCCTCTCAATTAAGCTATTGCTTCGCATGCTGTGTGGCATGTGGCCATCGTCTTCTTTGAAATAGTACGGTCCAATGATGCTACCGTCCCATAATCCACACCAAACAGTGCATTATTCGGGAGCAATTTCGCTTGTTCACGTTTCCATTCAACCAAAAATGAATTTACCATAAAATGGAAAAAGCGCGTGAAGCATTTTCTTAACCGAGCATAAATTTTGATAATAAAATTCAATAATCTGCAAGCGTTGTTTGTTTGTAAGTTAATTTATGGTTAAAATATAGAGCAAATTGAAAATTTTTATCTGTAACATGTTACACAAAAACAGCTAAGCTGTCAAAAATAGTGTTGTCAAAAATAAAGTAGATAAAAACTCACACGATAGTATAACGCTACATACATATCTAAAACGCGAACGACAACTGATTTTGATGTATTTTATCCTATAATAAATAAGAAAAGGCATTTCTAACCGTGCATATCATATATTCTGTATACACATATAAAACATTGTTAATAGTCAAAATAAAAAGTTTTACCGTTAAAAAAATTTTATTGAAGAAAAATAGCTCATAATGAATCGTTTTAATTTTGAATGTTTTAATATGTTCATACAGCTCGGAAAGTTGAAAACTAATGTATGTATATTTGCCCAACCTATTTTGATTTTTTTCCATTTCTGAGCTCTCCTCACAAGACGCTAAGCTCTTTGTTAAAAATATCTACTGCTCATTTAGCTTCTTTAAGCCAATGAAATTAACGAATCTAATAGAATATTATTTTTTTCTTTGACTTTGACATGTCTTGGGCAAATTTTACATGTCCCTACAAATACTCAAAGATCAAGTTTTTTTGCTCACTTTTCACACTTTTTGCTATTTCTCCCATTATTCCTCTAAAATTTCAACAAATCAGCATTAAAATATACATTTAAAACGAATTTTTGTTAACCTTATATTTTAGCAACAAAAATTTCGATTGCTATAAATTCTTGTTTTTAAAAATTAGCTGAAGCCTATTTTTCGTTATAGAATACAAAATTTAGTTATCGTAAACTGTCAAAGGCTAAAATTACGTTGAATTGAACTTTTAAGAGATTGGATAATTTAGCAATAAGCTTACAAAATTGGACACGTATGATAGCTAGAAATCGCTAAATATTTTTTTTTTAATTTTTAGCTTTAAAGAATTACAGAATACGACGACAGAATAGTTGATATTTAATAGACAAAAACACTAAAAATAATTCAAATTTTGTGTTACTATAAATTAAAATGTAAATTTAAAAATACTTTATTTAAAAAAATTTGTACAAAGCTAAAGTTAAGAATTACAATTTTGTTTGGAAAATTCAGCCAATTTAGTATATACAACTGAGCTAACAGCAAATTCAATATTGTTTTTTTGCTCTGCTGTTATATTTGATTCATTTATTTTCTTTGCTAACAACTCAAACCACTGGCTTGTTGCGGCGCTTTTTTGTTTTTTCGTTTTATTTAAGTTCACTGTTGATATTGGTTCTTCCGAGAGATACTGTTTTTCTACCAGCGATTTTTCAAAATTTACTTCTTCAAACCATTGACTTGTATCGCTTTCTGAATTTTCTTTTTTTATTGATATTAGTTTTTCCGAAAAAATATCCTGCATTTCTTCCACTAACAATTGATTTGTAGTGCTTTCTGGATTTTCTTTCTTTATTGATATTGATTTTTCCGAAAGATTGTACTCTTCCTCCAGCAATTTTTCAAAATTTACTTCTTCAATCAATTGACTTGTAGGGCTTTCCTTATTTTCTTTCTTTATAGAAAAGTTATGCATTTCGTCCAGCGGATCATCGATATTAACTTTTCTCTTCTTAACTGGGGGTATATAAATTATATCAGAGTCACAAGATGAATCTGTCATAACTTCTCTGGAAAAAAAAATCGTCACCGAAAGAAAAGCAAAGTTAAATATAAATAATATATATAATTAAAACATAAATCTTTAAAGAATTGAAGCGACACACTTTAGAAGATTGTGTTTTCTCCCTGCATGTTCGTGACACAGAAGCGCATAAATAATTCTATCAGCCTAACCGAACGATGAATTTGTATAAAATTTATTATTGTATATTTGTTTTTTTATATGTATGTATTTCAATTTATAAGGCCATTATTGTTCATGTTTAAGTAATACAAAAAAAAATTTATAAATTATGTAAACATTTTCATGTCTTCCTTAATGTCCGTCATCATCGTTTGAGAATTTCCATTTGATTTAAAATTTCATGTCGATTCCAATTTCAAGTCATTTGCAATAACACTCGTCTTAACTGATCCCTGCTGTAAATTTGGTGCACGTCAACTGCTAAATCCTATCATTAATATTCAATAACAAATTGCAAACATTAATCTGTCGTAAATTATCCATTTCAAATTTTAAATATCTTTCAAAATCTCACTGTCTGAAATGTAAGGCATACATTTTATATTTTTAAGCAAATGATTTTCATCGAACACAATTCACTGAACATTTTTACAATTTTAAAAAATTTAAAATTTTTTGGAGAAGTAATTTTTATAAATTTTTCGCAATAAATTGTAATTTTTACACATAAAAAAACTTGGCAGCCCTTGCAGAGACAACTACGCCATCTAACGGGATATTGTGTACAAGACGTAATGTTTATTTTATTATTTCCATTTTATGATTATGAATTTTAATATATGTGTGTCTATATGTCTATTTTGTAATTTTCCGTTAGTTAACTTAAAAAACATCGAAACAAATGGTATTTTCTACTTACCTTTGAACGCCAATATCACCAAGAAATTTTAAATTTTCCATATATTTATATTGCTTGTAAGAACCGCCCCTATCGTCTAATATCCGCCTTGTAAATTTCTTATAGCGATATATTAAATTATTCCACTTCTTTTTTAATTGTTCTTTAGATATCTCAAACTCTTCCTCAATTCGGTTCCATATTTTTTGCTTTTGCTCGACATCTTTGTATGCAGATGATTTAGGATTATACAAGCAATCATACTTTTCAACAGCCTCAATTATGTTTACATTTATATCTGCGTTTGCTTCTGGTTCATTTAAGTCACTTGATAAGTCAGTACTTATTTCCTCATTAGTTAAAGAAATCGATTCATTATTTCCTTTGCTAAAAAAATTATTTAAAATATTGAAAAAGTAATTCATAATGTGTATATTTAAATTGTTTGTAAGAACCGCCACCTTCGCATAATATCTTTTCTGTAAATGTCTGCGCTTGTTTCTCGGGCATTTAAATCACTTGATAAGTCAGTAGTTATTTCCTCATCAGTTATAGAGATCGATACATTATTTCCATTGCTAAAAAAATTTATTTAAAGTTATATGTATTGTAACTACTAGCGTAACTAATTACCGTTGCGTAACAGTGCAATCATCAAGAAATTTTAAATGTTTTGCATATTTATACTTGTTTTGCGAATTTTGTTTACATCTATTGTAGTAATCTTTTATATGTTTCCACTTTCCCTTAGCATTTTCAGGCGATATGTTAAATGTTTTCCCAATTTTACACCAAATTTGTTGCCTATACTCAAAGTCTTTGTATTGCACTGATTCTGTATCATATAAGCATTTATACTTCTTAACTTCTTCAATTATTTGTAAGTGCAAATCTGTGCTGACTTTTTCATAACGTAACGAACTTAACGAATAGATTAAATTATTAAAAAAGGAATTAAATCAATATACTATAATTTATAAATTGAACAATTACCTTTGCGGATAAATGTGAGCCTCAAGGAATCTTAATTTTTCTGCATATTTATGTGTCTTGCTGCCATTTTGTTTGTGTGTTATAAAGTGATCTCTAACATATTGCCAAATATTTTGGACTCTCATAACAGGCAAGCCAATCTCGTCTCCAATTTGATTCCATATTTCTTGTTTAAATTTTGTATTTTTATATTGAGGTGACAGCACATTGTACAAGCAATCATATTTTTTAACAGATTCAATTATTTTTTCAGATATATCGAACTCTTCGTCGGTTGATGAGTCCGTTACGGTTTCGTCATCAATTAACGAAACAACTTTATTAATTGGTTCACTATAAAAAAATACTAATTAATTTGGCTTATGTACACAGAAAATGAGCAATTACCTTTGCAAGCCAATATAATCATCAAGGAATGTTAAATGTTCTGCATATTTGTAAACTGTACCAGTATACAGTTTACATTTTCTATAGTAATCTTTTATGCTTCTCCACCTTTTTTTCGCTTGTTCAACAGATATGCCAACCTCTTTAGCAACTTTATACCATATTTTGTTCCTATATTCTATATCTCTGTATTGAAATGCGTTTATATTATATAAACAATCATAATTTCTTACAGCTTCGATTATTTTTACATTTTCATCTATTTTTAGTTCTACCAAAAGATCTAAATTGTCTGCTCTTGAATCGTCTTTACTTATCTCATCATCATCATCATCATCGCCAGCATCATCATCAGCATCATCACCAGCATCACCATCATCATCATCATCATCAATTAACGACCCGAAAACAATTTCATTTGTTGGTTCACTGAAAATAATTTTTGTTTTTTTCTTATGTATTAATATACTACAGTAATCCCTCCCGCGTTGCTGGGAGCCTTTATGTTGTATACCAAAAAAAGGTATTCATTCCTCAAAGAAAAATTTAAAAGAATGCATTAAAACTATTTAGACTCAGTTCAGAATCTGCCATTCTAACCGTCCTCTAGATATACATACAAAAATCAATATTTACTTTGTATGGGAAGTGCCACTCCCACTCAACCAATTCCACACACTTTTCGGGTGATGATTATATTGACCACAATGTTATTTGGAGCAAATTTAGAAACTTTTACTATTACTGTTGCCTAGATATACAAAAATCAATATTTACTTTGTATGGGGGTGCCACACCCTATTATTCAATTTCGCTTATATTTACACTGAAGATGTGGATTATTTAGACCAAATTCGGTACCTTTCACTATTACGATTCCAAAGATATACAAAAATCAATATTTACTTGGCATGAGAGGTGCCACTCCCATTTATACAATTTCACCCACTTTTTGACTGATGATTTTTTGGATTAACCCCGAAGTTATTTGAGCCAAATTCAGAAACTCTTACTATTACCGTGTTAAAGATATAGACATATAAATAAAAAATTTATAATAGTGTGGCACAGCCCAGTTGAATCATAACAATCAGTGAAAGATACTTTTCCAATGCATGTATTTATTTGTAAATCGGTTTAGTCTAACTCACACAAAAGTTTAAATGCTGTAACAAATTTCGTTTTGTCAAGTAAAACTTATGCAATACAAAGGGGTTCACTCTAACGTCAATAAATCGCGAACCAACGGACCTACAAAAACCCCATAAACATAAAAAGCTTTGTATTGAATTTACCCTTCGTTTAAGGTCTTACAATATAAAATCGATTGGAGCATTTCAGAGAACATCAATTACAACGCATTTTATATTCCTCTTTTATATATATGGATTTGATTCCATAACGAAAAATTTTGTACTTACTTTTGAGGCCCAATATAATCATCAAGAAACTTTAAGTTTTCCGCATATTTATATTTATCGCCCGTACTTTTATAGTTTTTATAGCAATCTCTTGAACTTATCCACATTTTTTTGATTTGCTCAGCGGAAATGCTAAACTCTTTTTCAAATTGGTTCCATAATTCTTGCTTATATTTTTCGTCCTTAAATTGTGCTGAATTCATATTATACAAGCATTCATGTTGTTTAACTTTTTCAATTACTTTCAATCTTAAATCGGTTCTCATTTTGAATAAGTCCAGATCATTTGATACTTCTGTGTCAACCTCTACATCGTGGAAGGAAGTTGGTTTTTTAGGTGGTACACTGAAAATAAAAGATACATACCATCAGAGAAATTTTTAATTTATGATCCCTTTAAACAGTGTCTCACAGCTTATTACGTGCAGCTTCAAAACAAAACTTTGCTTACAGCAAGAAAATTGAGATTGATTGTTATAGAAGTGTTTCACACTATAAAAACACTTATTTGATATTATATATTGGTTAGATTCGTTACAGTCGTTACAGTTGGCCTGCTTATCTGCAAATCTTAGCCCGGATCGTTCTACTAACATCTAAGTCTTGAGACAAGCGAATACACCCTGCCCTTCTCCATTGCGTACCACTTACATTTGCAAACCACACTGGCGCCACATATACACTGTGCGATATGAGGATAGCGCCCCTTTTACTGACGGTTAATGTTAAATATTATCGGAACCAAACGCAAACCAGGTTTTTTAGCTCAGTCATTTTTTACGTTAATAGAGCTCTGTTAACACTTTAACTATAACTATAAATTAACGTAAGGGAAGTTATTGCCAAAATATATATGCGTGGAATATGGAGTAATAGCACATCCTAGTTGGAATGGTGTTCCAGACTTTCTTTCGTAGATCAGCTTTAGAGCCAAAGCTTTAAAAATTGTAGAATGGGAGAAAATGTATTTAAAAAAATCAATTTTTTTAAATTATTCTTCTCTGTAGTTCATTGGTTATCTCCATTCCATGGGAAAATCAGAGATGGCCGGAATACTACACTATATGGGGAGAGTAGTCCAAGGGGTCCCTAATGAAACTGTGCTAGTGGTATTCCTGAAATAATTTTAGAACTGAAGAAATTTAAATTTAAAAAATTTGTATTTTAACGCATTTTGACTGGAGAGAATCAGTGGTTATTGTGGGAAAACTAGAGATGGTCGGAATATTACACTGTATGGGGAGAGTGATCCAAGGGTCCCAAATGAAACTGTGCTAGTAGTATTCCTGAAATAATTTTGGAGCTGGTGAAATCTAAATTTAAAAAACTTGTATTTTAACGCATTGTGGCTGAAGAGGATGAGTGGTTGTTGTGGGAAAATTAGAGATGGCTGGAATATCACACTATATCGGAAGAGTCGTCCAAGGGGTACCTAATAAAACTGTGCTAGTGGTATTCCTGAAATAATTTTGGAACCGGAGAAATTTCAGTTTTAAAATTAAAAAAAAAACATTTTTTATAAATTTAAATTTTAAAATTTGGTTTGTTAGCGCAGAGAATTCACGGTGACGGCGTCTACGTTCTCATTTTTGGGAAAATACGGGCCGATTATGCCGCCTAACCACAAACCGCCACATACGGTCACTTTCATTGGATGTAATGATTTTCCAGGACTGTTTGTGTATTTTGTGAGCCTTATATGCGACAATTTTGTTTGTTTACATAACCGTCTAATTGAAAATGGGCCTCATCACTTAAGATGATTTTGTCAAAAAAAGCGTTGTTTTAGTTCAGTTTTTCAAACAGCAAATTTTCACAATTATAATACTTTGCTCAAGAGTGAAGCGTTCCATAGTTAAAATTTCCCAATTTTTTTACTAAATAAGTGTCAAGGTCGACAGCTCAATTCTTGACATTTCATCATTTGACAGCCAATTTACTTCCTAACCTCAAATTTGCTCACCCTTCACTATATTAAATGGTACATTCAATGGTATATATATACAATATATATATATATATATATATATATATATATATATATATATATATATATATGAATATATATATATATATATATATATAATATATATATATATATATATATTGAATATAAATATATATATATCTATATATATATATATATATATATATATATATATATATATATATATATTCAATATATATATATATATATATATATATATATAATATATATATATATATATATTGAATATAAATATATATATATCTATATATATATATATATTGTATATATATATATATATATATATATATATATTGAATATATATATAATATATATATATATATATATATATATATATATATATTGAATATAAATATATATATATATATATATATATATATATATATATATATATATATATTGAATATATATATATATATATATATTCAATATATATATATATATATACACCATTGAATGTACCATTTAATATAGTAAAGGGTGAGCAAATTTGAGGTTAGAAAGTAAATTGGCTGTCAAATGATGAAATGTCAAGAATTGAGTTGTCGGCCTTGACACTTATTTAGTAAAAAATTGGGAAATTTTAACTATGGATATATATATATATATATATATATATATATATATATATATATATATATATATTCAGCCCTTCACAAATGTTAACGACGATGGGGTCCGACGCAATACGTAACGCCATATGGTTGACGTGGAATAATGGAAAGGTAGAGGTTAAACATATCGGTGTGCTTCAATCTAAGAGCACATATTTCGTTTATTTTTCTTTTTACTAGGTTTAATAAGTACGCTTCTTTTTCGCGTACAAATCAATCAAAAGAGCGTACGCAAGTAGCCGAATTTATTGAAGAGATCGTTACAAATGTAAAACATTCACCAAAAAACAAAAAGTTCGTTGAACAAATATAATAAAAAGTCCGTTACAATATCAAAAGGTCGACAAAAAAAAATACAAAAAGAACGGCCGTTACAATTTTAAAACATGCACCAATGATGCGCTTAATATGCAAAGACTTCCACCCATAGACTTCACCAGAAAATTCCTTCTTAACAACCAGACAGGCCAACCGCCACAGACTGTCTGCAAAAATATCTTCAAGTCTTTGCCCTTTATTGTCAAAATGCGGAGCTGATAGAAAGACCGTTACAAATTCTAAAGGTTGACCAGTAAGTAAAATAAAATCAAAAAGAAAGGCCGTTAAACATACAAAATACACCTAAAGACTTCACAAGAAAATTCTTTCTTATCAACCAGTCAGGCCGACCGCCACGGACAGACTGGAAAATTTGTAACAGTTTGTTTATTTTAAAATGATTCTTGAACTGCTTTAACAAGCAAAGTATTTCTGGCAGTTAAAGTTGCTGGTTGAGGTGTTAAATGGAAAAGTAACGTGGTTTGTACATATACATATTGTATATATACATCTTAATTCCTTTAGCAATCCTTGTGGATTATAAAGCCATAACGTTTTACTTCCACCTATGTAAAGCATATTTTTTCACCTTTCTTCTCCAAGCACAGGCTTGTCTTTTGATTTTTCGGTTCCATTTTCTCATCAAGTACACCATGTCGTCATTGGGTTTTCTCAGGGTATGCCCAATACATAATTTTTTTTTTTTATAGAAACTTGATCTGATCTTTGCCATAAAAAAATTAATATTGTTACTGTTTCTGTTTCGTATAATGATTCTACTACAGCAAGGCTTTGGAAATTGACTAGGCTTGATATAAGATCTTCGAGGAATGTTTCTGAGGTTGTTTCGAGTGGCTTAGTTGTTGTGAAATCCATAATTACTACATATTTTTTTGCCTCGCCTCTCTATAATAATACTTCTCCTTGGGGTATATCTTCTAAACTGTTTGCTTCTGGTGAGAGATCTGACGATTTTGTTGATTCTGCAGTTTGGCCACAGGGGGAATAGCCGAAGTGATGCTGGTGTTCTTCCTACTCGGAATATAGTGAATCCTATTGCTCAGAAAACTAATTTCGAGTACGTCTGCTAATATTATTCTTTATTGGAATGTTCTTAAGTTAGATTTAAGCTTTCTGAGCTTTACAACAAGAGTTTTGATTTTGATGTGATTGGTTTTGCAGCAACTTGGTTGAGTGATGATATATGTGATTCTGATATAGTGACTGTTAATTTTAATATATTTAGGCGGGATAGGATATCTAGAAAGACTGGTGATGGACTTGTAGCTGTTTGTTTTAAGTATTCATCAGTGTTGATCAACTTTCTTGTTTTAATGATATTGAATTTATTTGGTTGGTTTGTCGCCTATTCATATATTTCTCCTAATTCTGATCTTAGGATAGGATTTTTAGAGTCATAGAGTCAGTGGCGTAGGATGGTCCTATTTTTGTCCTTAGTGACTTTGATCTTGCGCATACCTCTTACATTTTTGTCAAATATACTTTATCATGGTCTTTACTAGATGAATCGTTTACCGAATTTGATTAATAGAATTTTAGATCTTATATTTGAGGATGACCCAGGCATTTTTTTATTAATTCGTATTGATCCCCCATATCTGTTCCTGAGCATATTTATCATTTCTCTTTCTCAATATGTATTGAACTTGATTTTTGACATCCGCAGTTTATTTTTCAGCCTTACTGAGTGAGACGTGCTATGATTCCGCTGCGATTGAGACGGTAATTTATTGTTTTTATAGTGTATATTTTTGATGCTTTGATAAACTGTGTTCTTCAGAACACACTCGTTCACCGTGGAATTTAAATGGACTATCGAAGTTGAAGAATAAAACATCTAGGTTGTTTAGGAAATTTGTGTAGTCTGGATCTAATGGTGATTATGCTAGGTATGTGCTAATTACAGGGTGTGACTAAAAAAGTACCTATCAAGTGATTCTGATGGGCGCTATCGAGTAGAACAAGGATCTGTTTTTGGAATTACAAAACGCTCCCAAAATCTCGAGTTTAGTTAGAAATAAATTGCTTCTTTGCTTTTAACAATCTATTGTTAATTGACAGAGTTATTAAGTTCTTTGGTAATGCAACTTATTAAAAAGCCATATGTACAATTGTTAGCAAATTGGTGTTTCTTTTTTCTTACTTTGACTCTGTATTTTTAAAAAATGTTTACAATTTCGTAATAACACTAGTCTACAAAAAACAAAAAATTTTCTCGCCTTTAAATAAAACTATATGGAATATAATTATTTTGACGCGCTGAATTCAAATCCGTTTTCATTTTTTTTCCATCGGGCTCAAATTTTCTTTTTTATGGGCGTGGAAAATTTTTCGCCCAAAATATGGTAGTTATGTCAATATATTTCATCATAACTTGAAAACTACTTGACCGATTTTAATGCAATTATTATAAATTTTTGGGAACAAAATAACTTATAAATCAACTCAATAAATTTTTTTGTATTTTCAACAGTTTCAGTTTCATAAAAAATATTTCAGAATGAAAATTTTACATGTTAGCTCAAAATGTTGAGAATAAAATAAGCTATAAATCATGAAATTCGGTTGGCTAGTGCTGATTTTATTCGAAATTAAATGCAGGTACCTAATTTAAACCAAAATTAGTGAACAAATTTTTTCTTGTAAAATTAATGGTATTTTTTTTTTCTTTTATGTCCAAAAAGTTATAAAAAAATTCTTAGAATATAAATTTAATATTTTAAGCATTAAAATGAAAGTCAGATATGTTGAAAGTTAAATAACCCCTAAAGGCAGCTACCTAACTTTGACAAAAATATGTAATACATTATGTCTGTTTCTTTACTCTACCTTGGGCGCCCTCGGGCTCCCAATTTTACCAAAAAGCGTTCCCGTACACAAAACTTGAGTAAATGAGAAACATTTTGGGAGAGTAACATTTTTATTTTTCATGCACAAAACAACCCGTATTTTTTCTTTGGGCAAATTTGTTGTTCGACAAACAAATAATTAAAAATCGAATATTTTTTAGAAAACTAAAAAATTCAAAAATTTTTTATGTATGCATGTATTTTCTTTTTTTATTTATTTACATACATGCATATTAATTTTTACATAATCCAGCCTGAGAGTCATATATGTACATAGGTATGATTTAAATAGAACAAAAACTATTACATTGGTGGAATCGGCTGAAAACAAAGCCGAAGCCTATGATGCAAAGTAATTCATAAATATTTTAGTGTGTTAACAAACATACATACATACATTTGTACAACTTTAGATATGTATATATGTATATTTTTGTACATACACCATTAAAAATTTATCTTAAGCCATCACTGTACTAAGCTTCCAGTCCAAACACAAACGCTTTCGTCTTACTAAACTTAATCTGATTATTTCTACCTCATATAAAAGTCCGTTCCAAACACAGTTTATCATAACCCCATGCGAACGGGTAGACTGCAAGTAGACAGCTGAAAGATAATGTATGATCAAGAAGCTGATTTGGCCTGAGTATTAAAATATGCGCACTCGATCGCTCATTGATAATGGTAGAAGGGATGTTTCTAGACTGGTGTCTATGCTTACAGAGCACTGGCTTACAGGATGGAGTTACGATACAATTATCACTGTCGCGACTGTGACCAGAAGATCTCCTATCTGAGGATTTGAGATATTCTTGGCCTTGTGCGGTTTTTCGAGTGTTTGTGCAAATTGACCATCGTGATAGCTGCGGGTGAACCAACCCACCCTATGAGAATAAATTAATTCGCTGTCTTGGTTTTTTGTGTTCTCGTACTTTTGTAAATTTTTCTCTCTTATTGAGTGAAATTATTATTTACTCTCATTTTGTCGAACTTTACCTAAAAAGTAAAGAAACAGACCTATTATTAGGCAACACACAAAAATAATGAATGGAAATGTCTGGTAGGAAAAAAGAAAAAGAATTGGTCGTCGTGAAAGATGGCCTTTTCACGTGGAATCAGTTCCCTTTTGACCAAATTCTGATCGGGAATTTAAAATTGGTTTTAACTTTATGTACTATTTTATAGAATTAACTGTTTTTTGTTCATGTGATTCACGTGAAAATTGTGTTCGCCTGTTATTCGCAATAACACCGCCTGTTTAGACATCTTGACGGGATGTGGTGGCTTAAGTGTCAGCTGTAGTTCCTTCAATCAATGCTTCCGTCGGTAGGCTTTCGAGCCAGCCTCCTTCAGATCCATCGATTGCTGGGACCATAAAGGCATGCATATTAAGGGCTATCCAACACCTTTAAGGTCAAAGTGGTAGGTAGCTGTGCCGAGGACCTGTATGGCAAGTTGAGTGTGTAAATATAACTGATTGCTAACAGTTCCCTTTCGTTGCTATGACACACAGACTGTAAGTTGTTGCCTAGTCCACGTACGCCGTTACTGTGTGGATGGTCCATCCCTTAACAGTCTACTCGGGCGATTCAGAATAAATAAAACTTTAATTAATGAAAACAGCAACAAGGATGATGACGGACTTGCAAACGAAGAGAACAAAACGCTGGCTTTTCTGAATCTGAGTCTGGCTATCTAGCTGGCTCAGATTCAGAAGGAGCTAGAGAAGTAGCTGCTGGTGTCTGAAAACACCACCCATCAGGGAAGTTCAAGCTTCATGCAGGGTCTCGACGATCTGTCCCTGAGTACCGACGATGACCTGGATGATACTCATCTCAGCTCAAGCGTCGGTTTCGGGAACTGAGGACCAAAGCCTGGTGATGCAGGCCTCAAGTGAGTGCTTCGGCTCTTCCGACAACTTCATCCTCGAGGGCCTTGGTTCAAAAATGGGACAAGAGGTTATCTTGAAAGAATGGCCAGGAAATGAAGGGGAAAGAAAGGCTGCTTATCATAAAACACAAGCATAGTGTATCTAGATTCGAAAAAATTTACGACTCTACGTCTGCGCTCCTGGGGGCATCCATTCCTTTCAAATTTGTAGTGGCGAAAGGAGAAGCCTTGGTTTTACTTCCTTCCGAGAGCGTGAAAGATGACCAGTGGAGTGTAAGAAGGCGAAGGACGTGATGGTGCTCAAAGCTTCGGCATGAGATTATCTCTAAACAAAATCTTGTAGCAGTCAAAAGGTTGAAGATAATGACAATGGGAGTAAGGAATTGGCGCAACTATACTAAAAATAGAGAGGAATAGAGAGGAGTTGTGGAGAAAGCTAAAACCCACCCCGGGTTGTGGAGCTGAATGAAGATGATGCGGAAGGTGTCGTCGTAGCTGTGGTCACGAATGAAAAACAGGTTATGGTATCTGATATGGTGACATTGGACAAGGTAACACGGGCGGTTCAATTCTCTGGGTCACATAAGTCTTCATGCCCGAATGTAATGTTTTTGGCTAAAGTTTTTAGGCTATGCCTGTTTGGTGGAATTACCTAGGGCATGGAGAACGGTGAGGGTGGTTTTCATATCAGAGGCCTGGAGATGTCTCCCGTCCATCAGTAAGGCTATATAATCGGGGGTTGGCAAACTTTCATCTTGGGGATTCTATCAGGGGTTTTATTTTAATTTTAATAAGATGGAGTTAGTTTTCTTCTCCAGGAAGTATAAATTAAAGAGTTTTGAACTAAACGGGGTTGAATTAAAACTATCTGATGATGGATTTTATTTGATAGCAAACTAAGGACGAGTAAAGAATTCAACGCCTATTATGCGGTTAGACGTGCTGTAAGTAAAAGATCGGGTGTCTTCGCCCAAGAATGGCGAAGTAGATCTATGAATCCATAGTCATACCTGACCTTGTTTATGGCCGTATCACATGGTCTAGAGCTCTGTAGCCTGATTCAGTAACTTGCTTTCGATAATCGTATGGTTTTTAACAGTAAACGACAGAATTGTCGATTTTCTAACTTTTATTTACGATATTCGATATACATACATACTTACATAGACAATGTCAGCTATTGTCGTAAGCTAACGACAAAATTTTTTTTCGAAAAATCGTAAAATTTGTTGTAAGGTTGATTTTGGTCTTTGGCTGTGGCGTGGCTTTTTTTGGAAACTTTGGCAGCCGTAATGAATAAAATAAATTTTAGACATAAATAAAATTAATAAATACAGTGCACTCGAGATAACGTCAACACTCGATTTCTTCAACATTCTACAACATCAACACCTTTTTTCTAACATTGTCTACCAAACCACAAAGCTTTAAAACATCATTTCTAAATAAAACAAAACGGTGTAAATTTGAATTAGAGGTTATTTCGTATCTAGCAATACTTATGTTATTCTATTCTGTCACAAAAATCAGTATATTATCTCCACTGAACGAAATAAATCGGTTTACGCTTCAGCAGCGTTGGGATTTATTGGATATTTATTTTTAAAACAAAGACAATTAGTCGGAAATTGCAGAAAAATCAAAAAATTTGCAAAAATCAGCTTTTCGGATGAAGCTCATTTTCATCTTGGTGGATACGTTAATAAGCAAAATTGCCGTATTTGGGGCTCAGAAGACCCAAACGTGGTCGTACAGAAGCCAATGCACCCATTACGAGTGACTGTTTGATGCGGCTTGTGAAGCGATATAATTCTAAGAAATTGGTCCGATCGAATGGGGTACTGTTAGGCCAGCTGCAGCAGCCATATGAATGAAATAATATTTCATTTCTAGCCGGAACAATTGTACTTCACAACAAAAAAATTAATTTTTTCAAACCGTTTTTGTTTTATTGCATTTTTAAATTTATATTTTTGATTAGCCCACCCGATACTTATGTATATTCATTTTTGAAATTAATTTAGAATTTGGGGATTCCCCTTATAAGTAGTATAGAAATGAAATTACATATGTACGTATTGTCCTTCGATTTTTTATTCTCGTTGGAAGCCTTTTTTGGTTTTTGGATTTGTTTTATCTTAATTTTAGTTTGCGAACAATAAAAACTCTTTAAACTACACTATTAACATATTCTTTGTTTTAAATTTTTACATTCACGAATGTCAACAATCTGATAAACGTCAACATCCGCGGTTTTAATTAGTTGGCGTTATCCCGAGTGCACAATTGATAAAACATGCTTCTATACCTCAAAACTAATTTCCTTTTTTGAATTTTTTTTGTGCTTTTCGCTTTTTTGACAGAGTTGCCAGTCGAAAAAGAGAGTTAGTCTCGTTGTACACTACAACTTTCATTCGCGTTTACACTATGATATTTATTTCAATGAAATTTAAGATTTTCACAATAACATTGTTGTTGTTTGAGGAAACAAAAGAGAATTTCAGAGTACACAATTAATATTGGGGGATTAGACTGGGGTGCGTATGCAGTGACCAGTACGGGTTTGAAGAACTACAGAGTCAGGGAGAGTGAAGGAGCTGTCGGCAGTTGGGTTGAATCTGCACGAATGGCCCTAAGACCGAGAAAGGCACGAGAACGGGAGTCTACCTCGTGGACAGTGACATTAGACCGTCCTATAGAGGCCCCCTTTGTGGGAGCAACGTGGTGGCTGTGGTTTAAACCCAAATCGCGGGGAGAGCTATGCTGGCTCGGTGTGGAGTTACATTTTTAACCGGGTGCCGTGACCCATAGATCGGTAGGAGTTTAGATGGTCTCCGGCACCTCACCAAGGTGTGAGGGCATGTCCAAATAACATGGCTTTAAATTGGTACTCACTGGTTATTCTAATCATAGGTGGGGGCGTTGGTGGACGCATTGTATTCACTCATGCTTTGGCACCGTGAGGTAACGTCCTAGGGCAGGTACTCACGTTAAACCACTGACTTAATGTCCTATAGACTTCTGGACGAGTACAGTGTCTTCGACACCGAGGTCTATGCTGTCCTTAAGGCAACCGACTAATACGCGACTTGGTCGGAATAATGTGACAATAATGTGCTTATCTATGACAGTCAAGCTGCTGTTAAGGCGTTGACTGTACACTGTTTCAGTTTAAAGCAATGGTGTTCATTTCATAGAACAATTGTTCACGTTCAATTCATACGTATTCTTACGCTCTTGCTTTAGTCGTCAATGAGACGCCGACGAAAGCACATATGCGGAGAATGTACGCATATTTTTTTAGGCACAGATTAATTATTTAAAAATGTTCTTACGATCTTGCCTTTAACTGCCTCTGAAACATCGACAAATTCACATGTGTGTCTGATGAATTTTGATTATTTTTTTTTAAATTTTTTTAAAACATTAACTTTACTTCTCTGAGACAGTCATTTTCATGTTCTTCACTACCACAACTACAGTTTTACTTTTACACATGCCTGGTTTAAAGCTAGTTTCACTATATAGAATATCTCTCACGTCACTTCTCAATGTGTGTAGCAGGGTTCTTGAAAATAGTTGCGTAATGGGGAATGAGACTGCCGATAAGCTGGCAAGAGCTGGCGCGGCCAGGAGTCTTAACTGGCGCATTCTTCCGTCAGACCACCGCTTGGTTTCTTTGTGAGCTTAGTGGATAATTGGGTCCAACGTAGAATGGAAGAGTTGTGGACGGGCAGAGGAAACAGTAAGGTCTCCAGGTTGCTTTGGCCTAAACTTGACCACTCTATACGGAATGGAGTCTCCTAATTGCGGCCGAGTTTGTAGCGATATAGGGAAGCCAGTGAAAATCTAACATATCCTCTGCCATTTGCCGGCTCTCCAGAAGCGCAGGTTCAAGTTACTGGGCCAAGGCTTTGTAAGTGGTCAAGATAAGGCTGCGTCAGCCAGAGCCTGTGACCTGGAGGCTTATATACCGAGTATCGGCTGGATCACTAGGTGATGCCCGGTATATCTTTTAGAGTGTCCCTCTTCCATCGTTCTCATTTTCTGTTTTTTTCTTTTTTCTTTTCCATACTTATCTTTATCTCTGAATTTTCTTTATTTTTCATTCTATTCTTATAAATGTTTACACAAGTGACCTATCTGATCTCTGGGTGGCTTGCGGCTACTCTGCTTTTTTTAAGGGGGAATATAATTTATTAATTCATAAATAGTACGGTTCCTATATGAAATACAGAGCACTCGCGATTATATGAACACCCAAAAATACAAACACTATTTTTCTTTCATTGAACTTGGTGCAAAAGCTTTTAAATAAGCTGTTCATATTTTAAAACTTTTGCACTAAGCAAAAGAAAATCCACAGATTTTTCCGCATAATAATTTAGTATATTTCTTTTTTCAAAATAAATTGATGCTTTTAAATCCAATAAACAATAAATAACAAATTTAACATAAAAATCTATTATTTCTATGAGAAAAGCGTTTGTTGTAAATATAAATAATCTTACAAAAATTAGCTAGCCTGGTTTTAATTAGTTCATATTGCATCTAAATTTTAAAAATGTGAAAAAATTGGATGTAAAATGTGTTTGCTTGAGAAATATATCCAGATTCCTCAAGGGTACTTAACTTTAAAAATATAACGTTATTTTTTGCACGTATGATTTCTAGCATCCTTTTAAAGACTTAAAAAAGTGAAAATATATAAATGTATGTGTTATTGTAATAACTTATTAAATAAATTTTATTTTTGTTAACTCAAAAGTTTGGCAAGTAAATATAAAAATAAAACCAAATAATGAAAAATTGAATATATGTAGATACCTATATTAAAAATTAATATAAAATAGATAGCCTTTTTCAAAGGACTCAAAAACAAATATAAAACAAGTTTTTTTTCTATTCATTTACAAATTTATTTATAATACAAGTCATCTCTACCATCTATTTTAATACCATTACATGCTAGAGTTACAGACTAGTTTTTTATGTTCTATAAATACAGGTGTCTGACATTTGACATAATATTTTTAATCTTTTTCGAATTTTGGAAGAACAATTTTTTTTTTAATACTTTTGGCTGTGTCAACAACTAAATGTTAAATTTTGGCTCGCAATGATTCTGACAAAATAGGTATTTTAAATCTCATTTGCATCCATCACAAAGATAATATACATCCAAAAGATAATATACATACGTCTCCGAGACGTATAGTCGTCGTCTTTACATACATATGTATGTATGTATAGTTAAAGAAATTACATGGAATAAGCTGTAAATTTTTTTTTCAAAAAATAATCTTTTTTGGCCTTAACAAATGTTTTTCAGTGTCACTGTACATAAATACATAAGTAATAACTTACCCACGAAACATCATGTGATCATCAAGGAATCCTAATAATTCAGCATATTTGTATTGTTTATGAAAACCGCGTACGGTATGCTTTTTATTGTGCCACTTCTTATAGTTGTCTCTCACGGTTTTAAATTCCCTTTTAGCAGCATCTCCAGATATACCAACCATTTTTCCAATTTCGTTCCACAAATACTGCTTATATACAAAATCTTTATTCTGTGGAGACTGTGTATTGTACAGACAATCATGTCTCTGGACTATTTTTATTATTTTTGATTTTAAGTCCATAGTTTTTCTATTGATGTGTGTGCACACTTCTTCAAAAATGTTCTGGTGTAAATAAATCGCTATTGAAAGCGTTAAAATAAAATACGCTCTGAGATAAACTCTCAATGTTGATTTCTTTCAGCTCTCAAAAACAAATTCACGTTTTTTAAGAAAAAAAGTGATTCTATTTAAACTTAGAAAGAGTTTATTCAAGTTTTTTATTTTATATTATATTTCTTTCCCACAAATACGCACAACTTAGAATATGAAGCTAAAAACTGAAACTACATAGCAAAAATAATCAGCTGCCGCTGTCAAAACAAGCGTAAGCGTAAAAACTGTGCGCTAAGAAGTGATGTCAATGTTTCTACTTAATACAGCGCTTTAATTTTTGTCGTTATTTTCAAAAAATTTAAAAACATTAAAAAACAATGCTTTATCTCCAAGTCCCGAATATTTAAATAGATATCATAAGACGTATTGCTGTTACAGTTTCTTGTTAAAGAAATTTTCATTCAATTAAAAAATACACAAAAAATAGCTAAATTTAGTAAAAGATGCCAGGATATCAACTTCTCTAAAAAAAGTCTCCCAATATTTAGACTTTTTACTTGGCTTACACTCTTTGACCGAGGATGAACGTAGGTAATTCATGCGTATTACTGAAGTAATAGGAAAAATCAATCAAAAAATTTTGAAGTGGCCCAAAATATTCTGTTTATTCCCAAGGAATACAATAGTACCGGAACACACGATGAAAATTTTCTTGCAGAAAGCAAAAGCATTTTTGGCAGTTGCTTTAAAAAGAAATTAAAATGTGATAAATGCACAAAATGCACAATGACATAAAGTCGTCGAAAAAAATTGTACACGATTTTTGCTATTGATTTTTTTGCATTCTCATTTTTTCTTCTATTATTTCCAAATGTTTTTGTAATTGGAAGGAATGACTAAACAATATTAACTGTGTAACACCCAATTTACACGATGATTCTAAAGACATGTCTTTTTTCAATTCTCTTTTAATTCTGCTGCTATTGTCCAGTGCATTGTCTATATCTTTGACAGTCTGTAGTCGTTTCCAGGTTAGGAGTTTAAGCAAGGCGATTAACATCTAAACTCAAGTACTACCAGTACATATAAAATTTGGCAACCTTTCCCAAAGTTAGGGAAAGGTTTATAATTTTCTTCTATTTAAAACCACTAATTACCGTGGCTTGAAAGGATATGCTTTAAAAATTGTTCATAGTCTTGAATATATGTATTTGAGTTACAAACATCAACTTTTTTAAGCTCGTCAATTGAATAGGTATTAGAGTATCCACCCGATAAATCATTGTTCGATTAATCGAAGAATTTGTTGGTCATTATTTAATCGAATAATAAAAATAGTCAATTTCGAGTAACAAATAACTCGAACAGTGTGTGTCAATTAATCGAGCAACTTTTTTACATATGTATGTAAAACTTAGGGTGTAAAATATCAAATGCTTATAATTATTTAGTTTTACGCTTATATTATCTGTTAAAGTTGTATTAAAAAATGAGACATGTACAAATATCACTTCTTTTTGTTTTCATTACACACTTTTCGAACATAATTTGGCTGCCTTCAGATCAGCCGTTACTGATTTGATAGACATTATAGTTAAAGTCTCTAATTTCAACCTAAATTCCGAAAGGTTTATAGCGATAACTTTATAAAATATATTTCAAAAACCAAAACAAAAGAGTTTACAATCATCGTAAGAGAGTTTACACAATCATACAATCGATTGTTTAATATATACCAGTCGATGATCTTTAAGAAAAAGATGTGGATCTAAACGAAAACAAAAAAATACAAAGTATTGCAAATTTTAAAAGATCTAATACTGTAAGTATCAGTATAATAGACGATTTCCTGTATTTAGACAATACAAAGAGAAGATAAGTAAAACTTTTTAATGCAATTTTATCGCTATCACCAACATCGCACCGCAAGGTTTACTTTTCTCATACGTTATTTATATTTCTTAACGACTTTCTTCTTCTTATTGCCAATCGCATCTACTTTTTCGCAGATGGCAGCAGCATTTTTTATTCATATTATTTTGATCGTACGCCGAGCCTCTTGGAGATTGGGGCGAAAAGGATGAATATGAACGACACACTCACAAGCGACCTTGCGAAAATCTCCAAGTGTAGTCGTGCGAAGTCTCGATTTAAATGCAAGCAAGACCCAATGTTGTTTTTTAACACTCGGACGTGGTGGTGTGTTGTCATCTGTGTCCATGGGTAATATATATATTGGGAAATCATATGCTCTTGATGTTCTGGCCATGACAATTCACCATGGCGTTCGTCGAAACAATAACATATCTCATGTGTCGAAAGAAGCATTCAAACATTAAGACAGTGCAACCTCTAATAATTCTCATGTATCAGCCGGTGCCTCCAAGTCTATTTTGGAACTTCTCTACCACGCACAAAAGAGGGCGAATGTACTTATTAATGACGATAGAGTAGTTAACTCTACCGATTCGTTAACGCTATCGATTCGTTAAAGCATCGTCGCAATGTGGTGTGTGTCTTATTGTTCTATCGGTACTACAACGGAATAACGAAATAAGAGAATTAATTCCTAATAATCACATAATTTTAAGTAGTACCAGTTTTTCTCGTAGAGCGTATCCCTTTGTAGTTGATTGTCCTATGAATCGCACAACGCATTATACGGTATAAACCGAAATCGAGTGAAATTGAAATCGAATAAAACTTCAAATTCCTATAATTTTCAAATCAGACAAGATTTTGCTTTTTTTCTTATTAACTCACTTAATTACCTTTTAAATAAACATATTTGGCAAAGCTATTTTCCAATTTCCTCTCAAAACGTTAAGCTCCTTTACAAAAAAAAAAAAAATCGACTGCCCAGTTCAGTTTGTCCTACATATACTCAAAAACCAAGTATTTCTGCTCACTTTTCATCCTTATTTCGCCCATTATATGTCTAAAATTACCAACTCAGCGTTAAAATATACATTTAAAACGAATTTTTGTTTAACTTATATTTTAGCAACAAAAAATTTCGATTGATATAAATTTTTGCTTTTATAAATTAGCTAAAGCCTATTTTTCGTTATAGAGTACAAAATTTAGTTACCGCATAAGTATCGAAAGCTTAAATTACAGTGAATTTAACTTTTAAGAGATTGTCTAATTTAGCTTACAAAATTGATCACGTATGATAACTAGAAATCGCTAAATAAATTTTTATAGTCTTTAGCTCTGAAAAATTAGCTTTAAAGAATTGCAGAATACGACTACAGTATCAACTATATTTAATCGAAAAAAAAAACACTAAAAATAATTCAAATTTTGTGTTATTACAAATTAAAATGTAAATTCAAAAATACTTTATTTTAAAAAAATTTGTACAAAGACAAAGTTAAGAATTTAATTTTTGTTTGGAAAATTCAGCCAATTTAGTATATACAACTGAGCTAACAGCAAATTCAATATCGTTTTTTTGCTCTGCTGTTATATTTGATTCATTTATTTTCTTTGCTAATAACTCAAACCACTGGCTTGTTCCGGCGCTTTTCTGACTTTTCGTTTTGTTCAAGTTCACTGTTGATATTGGTTTTTCCGAGAGATACTGCTTTTCTTCTGGCGATTTTTCAAAATTTACTTCTTCAAGCCATTGACTTGTATTGCTTTCTGAATTTTCTTTCTTGATGGATATTAGTTTATCCGAAAAATTATCCTGCATTTCTTCCACTAACAATTGATTTGTAGTGCTTTTTGGATTTTCTTTCTTTATTGATACTGATTTTTCCGAAAGATTGTGCTCTTCCTCCAACAATTTTTCAAAATTTACTTCTTCAATCCATTGACTTGTAGTGCTTTCTTTATTTTCTTTTTTTATTGAAAAATTTTGCATTTCTTCCAGCGTACCGTCCATATGAACTTTTTTCTTTTTTACTGGCGGTATATAAATTATATCAGAGTCACTAGACGAATCTATTGCAATTTTCCTGAAAAATAAAAATATCCATAAAAAATCAACTAATTCGTACGAAAAGCAAAGTTATTAATGAAAATAATATATAGAATGAAAACATAAAACTTTAAATTCGCGAAAAATTGGAGCGACACACTGGACATTAACCACTCCGTTTTCTCTCTGAATGTTCGGGACACAGAAGTGCACAAATTACTCTATCGACCTAACCTAACGTTGAATTTGCATAACTTTCATTATTGTTTTTGTATTTGTGTCGATATGGAAGAATAGCTTAAGTCGAAAAATAAAGTTTTGAGATATTCCCAATTTTGTGTAAAATCTATATTAATTGCTTTTTAACAAAACTGTAACTTAACATATTGGTAACGATCTTACTAAACAAAGAGTGTAAAAATTTATAAGAAATGTTGGTAAACAGGGAGCATATAACACCTTTTATAACTTAATCGTTCTTTACTCCTTGGGTCAATTTGACTCAACTTTGGTTTTCGGACGCAAAAGTTTTCCCATGAACGTTAAACTTGAATTTATCCATTATAGGGGCGAAAATTATGCTTATAAAAAAAAATAATAAAGTTTAGTTTTTTCCTTTCCCCTCCACATTTCAAAACACGATTTACAAATAAAGAATCATAGGAAGGGCACATATCCAAGGGATGCAGAAGGATTAAGCCATTTTTTAAAATAAGTTGTGCATTTTATTGAGCCTTAAGTACACTAATGTTCTTTTATTGAAATAATAACTCTGTATTTCATAGTTTTAAGTAAACATAAGATATTTTGTTGAAACAGAAAAAAAAGAATTATACAGTAAAATTATTAAATTTACTTCAATTTAAATTAAATATAAATGAATGAAAAATAGTAATATATAAAAAATACTATATGAAAATAAGATGTATTGACAAATTAAAATATTCAAAAGGAATGATTTAAAAAATGGATTAAATACATTTATGCCCCTTGACTTCTATAAAGCTCCTAACGCAATAAGTCAATTTGCGCTTATGTCGACTTAAGCTACTTTTCCATATATGTAAGTATTTCAATTTATTATTATTGTTTATGTTATTACTGTGCTTATTATTATTGCGCTTATGACGACTTAAGCTACTTTTCGATTTGATATGTAAGTATTTCAATTTATTATTATTGTTTATGTTCAAGTAACATAAAATAAATTTATAAATTTTGCATAAATTTTCATATTTAGTTTTTTTTTGTACAGTTCTAGATTATCTGTCTTAATTTCAGTAATTGTTAGAATGTTTTTCTCATCGTTTAAGAATTTCGATTTGATTTACAATTTCAGTTTGATAATCAATTTCAAGTTATTTGTATTAAAGCTCGTCTCAATGGTTGGAACTACATACTAGTTTAAATTTGGTGCTCGCCTGTTGCTAAATCATATCATTAAATTAAGTAACAAAATGAAAACATTAATTTGTGGTACCATTTTAAAATTTTAAATGTCTTTCAAAATTCTACTATTTGAAATGTAGGGCATACATTTTCTCATAAATGGTTTTCCATCGAACACATTTAATTGAACTTTTTTATAATTTATATATTATATTATGTGAGCCCTCTTTATATTTAATTATCAATTATGAAATATTTTTCGATTTAAGGTCCTTTTCTTTTTCCTTAATATATTTTAAATTAAAAAACGTACATTCCATTTTAATGTCACTAGTTATTAATCTTTATTTATGCCAATATTTCGACCAACATTGTGGGTCATCTTCAAAACAAAATAAAAACAGACAGTGCGTGTGAAACATTGTAAACATAAACATTGACGATATCACGTTAAGATATAAATGTATGTATACTTCACATATTTAAAATGTTATTGTTAAGACTGTTTGATGTCATTATTATACTATTACTAGAGTAACCCTTTCCGCGTTGCTGGGAACCTTTGTGTTTTATATCAATTAATTGTATTTCTCATAACAAAAAAAATTTAAATAATGCCCACATTTTATATTGGAATAACACACCATAACAAAGTGACAACTTATTTGTATATGTGAACATATGTATATAAAGAGTCCGCCAACTAACGTTTTTTTTTTTCAACTAGTGCTTATTTCGTGAATGGTAACACTAACTCATGTCTGATTTACAGCTAATTAGTTTTATCCTTCCGCTGAACGAATATGGTTGTGTATACGCTTCGCTAAGTGGGCCTGCGATCGACTTACAGAAGATGCCGATTTTACCAAAAAAATCATCTTTTCAGATGAAGCTCATTTTAATCTTGGCGGGTATGTAAACAAGCAAAATTGTCGCATTTGGGGCACAGAAAACCCGCACCCATACATTGAAAAGCCGATACACCCAAGACGAGTCACTGTTTGGTGCGGATTTTGGTCCAGAGGCATAATTGGGCCATTTTTCTTCGAAAATGAGTAAGGAGTGGCCGTTACAGTCAATGGCGATCGTTATCGGGCCATGTTGAACGAATTTTTGTTCATAAAAATTTAAGAGGAGGATATTAGCAACATTTGGTTTCAACAGGACGGCGCTACACAGAGCCGAAGCTACACTTGATGTTGTGTAGGCTACTGCATGGCCAGCCGAGGCAGCCATTTGAATGAAATTATTTTCCATTATTAACCGGAAGGATTATACTTTCAAATAAAAAAAGAAATTTGAGAAAATATTCAGTAGTTTTTTTTTTGTACATTTTCACAAAAAAAAAATAAAATAAATAAATAAGTAAATTATTTGGCGGACCCTATAGATGAGAATAATAAAAACAGCTTTCCCACGGTATGCTTTGTACTTATCCAATCTATCTCGCTTTTTGACTGATTTGAATATATAACAAAGCTTGAACTGCACATCCAAAATTTCATATTGTCCAAGAAGTTGTTTAAAACAATTTTAAAAACTTTAACACCGTTTTCACGATATACAAAAATTAATAGTCACTTTGTATGCTAGATGCCACTCCCACATATCCAATTCCGCCCATTTAAAAGCTAATGATTTATATTGACTACTGAGTCATTTAAACCAAGTTCAGAAACTGCCTTGTGTGCTGCTGTGATATGGTAGGTGAGACACCCGCCTACCAACCAGAAGCTAATCGGTTCAATGCCAGACCTGGCCATCTGAAAAAAGAACAAGTTCTTCAACAACGGTATCACCTCTACATTAGATAGCAGCTGGTATGAGTATTACTACTATGGAAAACTTCTCTAATACATTTGGCGTTTGGAGTCGGTGTTAAACTGTAGGTCCCTTTCAATGAGGTCCCTCTCAGTAACTGAGAGAAGTCTCTGTGTTCCTTTATGCAATGTTATGGTAATAATATATATATATATATATATATATATATATATATATATATATATATATATATATATATATATATATATATATATATATATATATAATTTTAAAAAAAATTTTAATTTTAAAATATATATATATATATATATATATATATATATATATATATATATATATATATATATATATATATATATATATTTGAGGTTCCACTTTAAACCTGTGAGACTGGACGTATAAATCGATTTGTTGCAACATTGGGAAGAGGGAAATTATACTTTTCCATTTCTACGTAAAATGCTACATATTGTCCATGCAGCGCTGGCTACATAGGTTTCTGTTGAAAGAGCATTTTTTACTTTTTTTCGACTTTAAAGGTAAAATATAATGTACATATGTACTAATAAAATGCAAGCAAAGCGACGAAGAAAACTTTTTTTTCAGCAATGGAAAACAATTTTTCTTGGGAATACCTCTTATCAGGCAACGTAAAAATAAAATAATAAAAATAACTCTTATTAGGCAACGTCAAAAAATATAAATCGGATATAAGAATTATGAGCAATGAAAAACATATGCTTGAGAATAACTCTTATTTAAAAAAGTTAATTTTATTCATTGATTTATGGCAAACTTTTTAAATCTCTAAAAATTGAATAACAGTTATTTTTGGTCTCTAATTTATATGGGCGTAGCATCGCCCAGTTAAACCAAAACCATCAGTGAAAGTACACTTTGCCAACACGTGTTGGTTTGTAAATTGGTTTAGTCGTTTTCGAGTTATAAAATGACAAACATAGAATAACTTATTATAATTTTTTGTCGTTGTAGAGTGTTATATAACTACCGTGAAGATGACCAATGATGTTGATCGAAATATTGGCTTAAATAATGATTAATAACGAGTGACATTGAAATCGAATGTACTTTTTTTAATTTTTAGTTTAATTTTTGTACTTTTCCGTTAGTTAACTTTTAAAATGACGAACGTATTTTCTACTTACATTTGAAAGCCAATATTATCATCAAGAAATTTTAAATTTTCCATATATTTAAATTGCTTGTAAGAACCGCTACCTTCGTCTAATATCCTCTCTGTAATTGTCTTGTAGCGATACATTAAATTATTCCACTTATTTTTTAATTGTTCTTTAGAAATCTCAAGCTCTTCTGCAATTTGGTTCCATATTTTTTGCTTTTGCTCGTCATCTTCGTATGCAGGTGACTTAGGATTATACAAGCAATCATACTTTTTAACAGCCTCAATTATGTTTAAATTTATATCTGCGCTTGCTTCTGGATCATTTAAATCACTTGATAAGTCAGTACTTATTTCCTCATTAGTTAAAGAGATCGATTCATTATTTCCTTTGCTAAAAAAATTAATTAAAAATATTAAAAAAGTAATTCTTAATATGCTTTTTAACTGCTAGCGTAACTAATTACCATTGCGTAACAGTGTAACGATCAAGAAATTTTAAATGTTTTGCATATTTATACTTGTTTTTTGAATTTTGTTTACATCTATTGTAGTAACATTTTATATGTTTCCACTTCCATTTAGCATTTTCACCTGATATATTAAGTTTTTTTCCAATTTTACCCCAAATTTGTTGCCTATATTCAAAGTCTTTGTATTGCATTGATTCTGCATTATATAAGCATTTATACCGCTTAACTTCTTTAATTATTTGTAAATGTAAATCTGTGCTGACTTCTTCATAACTTAACGAACTTAACGAATAGATTCAATTATTTAAAAAAGGAATTAAATCAATATATTAGATGATTCGAATAGTTACCTTTGCGGATTAATATTAATATGAGCATCAAGGAATTTTAATTGGTCTGCATATTTATATGTCTTGCAGCCGTTTTGTTTGTATGTTATAAAGTAATCTTTAATATAATCCCAAATATTTTCAACTCTCTTAGCAGGCAAACCAAGCTCGTCTCCAATTTCATTCCATATTTCTTGTTTATACTCAGCGTTTTTATATTGAGGTGACAGCACATTATACAAGCAATCATATTTTTTAACAGATTCAATTATTTTTTCAGATATATCGAACTCTTCGTCGCTTGATGAGTCAGTCTCGGTTTCGTCATCAATTGACGAAACAACTTTATTAATTGATTCACTATAAAAAAAAAAAAATAATTAATCTGGCTTATGTATACATAGAAAATGAACAATTACCTTTGCGATCCGATATAATCATCAAGGAATGTTAAATATTCGGCATATTTGTAAACTGTGCCTGTATACAGTTTACATTTTCTATAGTAATCCTTTATACTTTTCCACTTATTTTTCGCTTGTTCAGCAGAAATGCCAACCTCTTTAGCAACTTTATACCATATTTTGTTCTTATATTCAAAATCTTTGTATTGAATTGAGTTAACATTATATAAACATTCATAATTTCTTATAGCTTCGATTATTTTTACATTTTCATCTATTTTTAATTCTACTAAAAGATCTAAATTGTCTTTTATTGACTCGTCTTTACTTTTCTCATTATCATCATCAATATCATCATTATCATTATCAGAACCGTTATCATCATCAATTAACGAAACGAAATCAATTTGATTTGTTGGTTCACTGAAAATAATTTATTTCTTTGTTATGCTTTTTTTCTTTTATGTTTTTTTCTTATTTGCTTCTAAAACAAATAATTTTGTACTTACCTTTGAGGCACAGTATAATCATCAAGAAACTTTAAGTTTTCTGCATATTTATATATTTCGCCCGTACTTTTATAATTTTTATAGCAATCTCTTGAATTTATCCACATTTTTTTTATTTGCTCTGCTGAAATGCTAAGCTCTTTCTCAAATTTATCCCATAAATACTGCTTATATTTCTCATCTTTATATTGAGCTGAATTCATATTATACAAGCATTCATGTTGTTTAACTTTTTCAATTACTTTCAATCTTAAATCTGTTCTCACTTTAAATAAGTCCAAATCGCTTGATACATCTGTCCCATTCTTCACATCAAGTAAGGAAGTAAGTTTTTTAATTGGTGCACTGATAATAAAACATACATCAGAAAATCAGAAAATGTTTTTGATTTTTTAAACAGTGTCTCACAGCTTATTACGTGCAACTTCAAAAGAACACCTTGATTGCTTACAGCAAGAAAACTGAGGTTGATATTTATAGAAATACTTCACACATTAAGAACACTTTATGGTAAGCATATTGGTTATATTCGTTACAGGTGATCTACTTATCTGCAGGATCGTTTTACTAACATCTGGGTGCTGATACTTATGTTCTAGTTCTTGATTGTACCGTATTCGTCATCCACTGTCGTGGCATACTGCGTCGAAAATTAGAAGAATGATTTTTCTCTCGAAATCCAACAAAAGTAACTCGTCTGTTGACTTTGGACATCAAGACTCAGACTTGTATAAACTGACTGGCTGCATAGGCTTATAGTATAGGTTAACTTTAGACTTTATTGATCACCTCGATGATATATGGGTCTGTAATAATAGTTAGATCTATTTCTGTGTTCTTGTAGCAGTTGGTAATGTGTTCGTAGTCCAGTTCAGTTGTGTTCAGAAGCAATGTGAATACCGTGTCCAAAGTGATTCCAGAGTCAGTTGAGGTGGCTTGCCTTGGCAACTGAAGTACAGGGTGGACCACATGAATCCATTTCGCACGTTAGACAGGCGTTTTGTGTTGTGTCGTCAATTCGTACCCAATATTAGTTGAGGCAGCTGCATTTGCATCGTGCATTAAGATTAACCAAGACCACTCTGCTTTGTCTGGACAGATGATGTTCTTAAGGTGCTGACGAAGGCGGGTGATCTCCGAGGACTGCATTTACAAAGTATTGTTGAATGGCCTCTGTGAATTCTGTTCAACCCTGCTTAATAGGCCTGTTAATCCAGAGACTCCTTGTACCGTTGGACCTTTCTGACATGCCTGGGAGAAAAGCGCCTGTTACGATTTGAATGGACTAACCGGAAGCACCCAAGGAAGTACTGAATTGTTGTGCTAACGCACGGGCAAGGTCTTCGACACCTTATGTAAATTGTCCAGTGGAGACATGAAAAGACACCCTGTATTTCTCCATTGCACTCCACTCAAACCACACTAGGGCCACATATCTGACCACAGTTGTGGTCTGTTGCGTTGTAAGAAGTCAACAAGGTTTTTTATCAGCTCCCCAAGCACCGTCGGCAAAAGGGCTGAGAAAGTCCTTTCCAGTCTGATAGTGGATAACTGTGACATACGCAAACATGTTAAGCGTACAGTCACGCGTGACCCTAAGAACCTTGGGAAAGTTGGTGGCAGAAATTGTTACGCCATCGACCTGCACATGCAATATGAGCTACATTTTCGCCGTTCTTGTAGTAAACAGTGTGGCTGATTTTGTGGCAGAAATTCGTATATTCCTCACAGTTTGATCAGATATGCATTCAACCTCTCACAAATGTCAACGACAATAAGGTCCAAAGCAATACGTACGTCATCTGATGAGCGTGGAATATTAGAAACGTAGAGGTTAAACATATCGGTGTGCTTTACTCTAAGATCACATATTTCGATTGTTTTTCTTTTTACTATTAGGTCTAATAAATACACTTCTGTTTCGGGTACAAATCAATCAAAACAATATCATCAGCGTATGCAAGTACATCGATTTATTAAAGATTATATTGCCTGCGTTGATTTTTGCTGATCACAATCATTTTCAGAAGAAATCTCTGATAGTGTGAACTTTTTAACTGTGGTTCCATCCGCTTTCACGTAACTCTAAGTATTGTTCAGAGCCATTTGTAGAAATCGGTTAATTGGTTTATATAGCTCATTTCGCTGTGTGGTGTCATAAGCTTGCCTCATATTGACCTGTTGTTAGTTTTTTTCCTTTCGCATTTCCCTATCCGCGACTCGGATTGGTTGCTAATCCAACTTATCAAGACATGCCTCCATCCTTTTTGAAAAACAAATTCAAGACAAACAATCGCTTTTCTTGACTTGTCAGTGGAATAATCTTTTAAAAATCAAATCTTTATTTTTGATGATTTTAAAGAAAATAGAACATAAATAACGGTAATCTGCGAAGTGAGCACAAAAACATTATTTAAAGAAACTGCACGAAATAAGCTGCTAGTGTTTTTTTTTTTTTCACAAATATATTTTTTGTTTGCCTTTATAAAAGTTTTTAAGTGCCACTGTAATAGGTATACGAGTGTTGCTACAAATATACAATCGCTCACACTGAAAGTCAAGCAACTCATTACAAAAACTTCAGATGCACGTTAAAAGGACAAAAGTAAACTTTTGCGATTTTTTTTAATTACATTTAATAAAGCACTAATTAAGCAATAAAAACTAACAAAAAAGAAATCCAACCTGTAACATAGCATAATTTTATAAAGCAAACCAAAGTGAGAAACTCCAAATTTGAGCTCACATTGAAAGTCGGGCAAACTGTTATAGGTCGGCATTTACCAATAGTCGGCAATTTTTGTGTTTATGCTTAAATAACTAAGAATAAAAGTAATTATGTAGTAAAGTAAAGCTATATGTTAAATACATATTGAGCTTAATTAAGTATTCTTCACTTTAAAATTATCAATTTTCAATCGGAAATGTTTTCTAAAGGTAGAAAACTGTTGAAATATGGTTATAAAAGTGAAAGAGCTGAAAAAATATTGTTCTCTAATTTTAAGCGAAAAATTTGTAATATTTTAGTAATCGGCACTCTAATGCCGACTACTAGAACAAAACTGAAAATCACTTGTTCCAATGGTCGGCAGTGGTTTTACTACTAGTTTTGTTAAGGTTGAGATCTCAAAACACGTTAAGACTTCTAGAAATAATAATTTATTAAATATTCATATCTTTTTCAATTTCGTCTTAAGTAACACTGGCCAATGATCAATAATTGTACGTACGTCAGCTATATTAAAATCTGTCCTCATCACGAGCCAATGAAGTCTTAAGAAAATTAATGTTGGGCTTTATTTTGTAGCAAAACATGACCACTAAAAGGGTCAATTTGTAATACAGAGGGTCCAGATGGGGACTACCACAGTTAGCAAATTTTTGGGTGCTGCATTTGCGTCATTTTAGCCTTATGGGCAGTCTCAAATCCTGTTGCAAAATCTACAGCTGGTTTTGGAAAAAGGAATGATTAAGTGGCTTAATAAACGCTTTCAAAACGGTTTCTGGTAAACTTTGACTGATGTTTTGATCCCTTGTACATAGAAATGCTAGTTGGCGACCTCAGACTAAACTGGATAACCTTTTCGACGCGTGGGGTGAGCTCAGATACTTCTCTAGACTACTGTGCTTACATCTTATCATACTGTGCTTACATCTTGTATACCTCTTTGGTTCGGTCATCCGTAAACAAAGTTTTTCTGACCAAATTATTATTGTACTTCTCCAAAGGCCTTTGGATTTTTCTACAAGTGTCCGGTATTACGTTTTAAAGCCCAAAATTAAAGTCTATTTCAATGATTCGATTCATGAACTTTTGTGTGATATTAATTCTACGTGTTATGACTTTCTGTTTCCGCGGAGGACATCGCAGAGTTCTTGATTTGATAGCTTTAATGTCATGCTATGTTCGAACTGTAACTGAGCGACTTGAGAGGATGCTCATTATGTGACCGGTCATTAGTAAAATCTGACACATTTTGAAACACCAGTTATGGATTTAAGCTTTAGAGGTTAACTTTTAGAGGCCATATAATATAATTCCATATAATATATTCCTTTGTATCCTATTTTATTTTCGTTTTTAACTTTAACATGTAACCTATGTACAAAATCTGAATTAAACACAAATAATATTCAGAATTTTCTATGAATTTATTTATTTTTATGAATTTATCCTTCGTGCCTGATCTTATTGAACATATAGAATGCGGAAAACATTTGTTTTAAATAAGTAACCGTTTAAAATCAATTTCTATTTATTATTTTCTGTACTAAAACATGATATGCCGACAATAGGAACATAATATGCCGAAAACTGGAAAATTAGTGCCAACTACTAGCAAATTTTATGTTTTCGTGAAAACAGTATATTTCTCAATGAAAACTAATGAATTATAATTACTAGTCATCAATTCTATACCACATTCATATGCGTAAGGGCAGTAGATTGAAATAAACAAAATTCTTAAATTTCCGACTATTGCTACATTCACCCTATATCCTTTTTTTGATTTTCAACAGCCTACAGTCTCCTTGGGATGGATTCAACTTATTTTTTTACACATTAGGACTTATCTGACTCCATTCTTCTTGGATAAGCCACCATGCTTAACCATTTGTTTAGTGTTGTTAGAGCAAAATTATTCATTACGGTTACGCCATACATCTCGCCGTCGACCCGAACCTAAAAAGTTAAATTAACTTTAAACTACAAAATTATTAAATTATAATATCTACTACACCGCTGAAATTAAGATCAATTTGTTTGCCGTAACCGTAATGGACAATTTTGCCTTAAAAACACTAAGCAACCGGTTAAGCATGAAGGCTTATCCAGTGATGGAATTTGCTTATATAGCCACTGTAAGAGTTGGAAATCTTCATTTTATAGAAGGTAAAATGGATAAGGCTATTTATCTTGACATTTTGAAGAATAATGTAAGGGAAAGAAGCACGCATATTGGATATTCTTGATAATTTTAAATTCAATTAGCCCAATGATCCAAAGTATACATCACTGATAGCGAAAAATTTGCTGTTGTACAAGTTTCCAAAAGTCTTGGAAACGCCTCCCCAAAGTCCCGACTTAAATATTATTGAGTATTTGTGGGATTAGCTTGGCAGTCGAATGCTGAATCGTTCGAGTACCAATAAGGCACAACTAAAAGTCGCATTTCAGGAAGAATGGAGTCAGATAAATCTTAAAATGTGAAAAAAAAATTGTTGAATCCGTCCCAAGGAGACTGTAGGCTTAAGATTAGATATGAGTCTGCCAGACTTTCAATTTGAGCTAAATTTTTAAGCTTTCACCTTGGTTTGATTTATAAAATTATACTATGTTACAGGTCGAAATTTCTTTTTTGTTTGCTTTTATTGCTTAATTAGTGCTTTATTAAATGTAATTTAAAAATAAATTGAAAAAGCATACTTTTGTCCTTTAATGTGCATTTAAAGTTTTTGTAATGAGTTGCCCACCTAAATGTGAGCGACTGTACGCAAATATGAAAGTATGAACTTACCCACGAAACATCATGTGTTCATCAAGGAATCCTAATAATTGAGCATATTTGTATTGATTACGATAACCTGGTACGGTAAGCACTTTATTTTGCCACTTCTTATAGTTATCTCTTGCGATTTTAAATTCCCTTTTAGCAGCATCTCCAGATATACCAACCTTTTTTCCAATTTCATTCCACAAATATTGCTTATATACATAATCTTTATACTGAGGTGACTGTATGTCGTACAGACAATCATATTTCTCGACTAATTTTATTATTTTTGATTTTAAAGCCATGGAATATATTATTGTGTGTGTATACTTCTTAAGAAACGTTCTGATGTAAACAAGTCGCTATTGTGAGTTAAAATAAAAAAATACGCTCTGATATAAACTTTCAATGTTGATTTCTTTCAGTTTACAAAAACAAATTCATGTAAAAAAAAAGAGTTTCAAGATTTTTATTTTATTTTATATCCTTTTCCTATAAATACGCACAACTTGTAGCACAGAACAACACTTGTAGAATATGAAGCTAAAAACTGAAAGTTGCAAAAAGAATCAGCTGCCGCTGTTAAAACAAGAAAAAACATAAGCAGAATAAACACGTCGGCGTAAGCGTAAAGACCATGACTATATCTTATTGCAAAAAACATGCTTCGAAACGCATTAAAAATAATATATTTATAAATATGTCTCAATATTTAATGTTCATAATTGAAAAGCGTCCAAGAAACGAAATATTTAAAAATTAAAATTTTTAAGAAAATAAAATATTTCTAGGCTACAAGTATACAACTTTTGTTTTCGTTTATTTTATATGGACATTTTTTGACATCTACAATACAATGCACAAAAAATATTGCCAGTTGTTTTTGTACAAAAATAAGTTGTTGTACAGACAACTTCACGTTATTTAAATTCACCATGGTAAAGACAGTGCGCTAAGCAATGATGACAATTAAGGTTTCTACTTAATACAGCGCTTAAAGTTTTTGACGTTAAGCAGCGATTAGACGATCAAGCCGCGCTGGATCATCTAATCACCGCTTTATATTCAGAAAAAGTGAAAACAATAAGTCCCGGAACACACGATGAAAGATTTCTTGCAGAAAGTCTGAGTTTGTCGGAGAAACGGATGTAGTGGTGTACACTGTCATACAACAACAATCTTAAATTTCATTGAAATAAGATAAGAAACTTGCATTTCTGCAAGTTCTAAATATTAAAATAGGTTTCATAAGACCTATTACTGCTACCTACCGTTTCTTGTTAATATTTAGACTTTTGGTTAGCTTACACTCTTTGATCCTATCACTGAAGTGATAGGAAAAATCAATCAAAAACATTTTAAGTGGCAAAAAATAGTCAATTTATTTCCAAGGAATACAGTACATATTAATTTATAAAAACAAACTTGCTTTTATTTTTTAAAGCTTTTAAACTTACGTTCTATAAATAACTTAATATTAGTATTTATTTTCTTAAGGATATCGAGAAGAATTTCTTCACAATTCGTTTTTCACATCCGAATAACCAATAAAATAAGGAAGAGTAATAAAAATGTAAGTTTCTTTGTTTCGAATCAAAAATAATATTTTATAGGAGAGGAACTACGAAATCATAAGATACATATTAAACTTGATGTCGCTGTTTATGTCATGCTTTACGATATACATCTCCAGATCCATAAGAGTAACGTCGTTCCCTTGAATTATTCGATACTAATACCTCTTCGTCGTATTGACTTAATTTTTGCATTTTTGGACGCATTATACCACGAACATCGTTGAGCGTTATATCAATGTCCCTAAATGCATTTAGTATGAAAACTGCGCATATTACAACTAGAAAACCGCAAATGTCACCAAGAATATTTTCAAAACGCATGTGATTAAATTCTTTAAACAGTATAGCCGATGCTGTTATAACCAAAGTAGTAAACATGACATAGTAGATGGGTGTTACAATTCCAGTGTTGAAAATATCCAAGGCTTTGTTTAAGTAATTCATTTGTATAGCTATAAATGTGACCGTGACTAGAATTAAAAACCATGGCATCCAAGTTGCAAAATCATCTTTTCCAGATATTGTATCACGTATCGCCAAACCTAAAGCTTTACAAGACATTACTGTTAGAGAGCCAATACCCGAGCATAGGAATATATAAACAACTACATTGGAATGTCCATGTCTAGGTGCTACGAAGATAGCTACGAATATTGTTGAACCAATTATTATAATGACATACAAAATAAAACCGGGATCTTGTAGTTTTTCAAATAATATTTGTAAATCTTCAATTTCCTTTTCCTTAGGCGAATGTAGTACGATTATAGTTGAGCCGATGATGCATAAAAAACATCCTAATTTACCAAGCAAATTAAGTTTTTCATTGAGAAACTTTGATGCCATTACTGCTGAAATAATAACACTTAAAGCACCCAACGGTGTGACAAGTGATGCTGGAGCAAAAGCGTATGCAGCAAAGTTAGCAGCTTCACCTAAGCCCACTGAAAATAAAAACAAAATATTTGGTTTTATGTCAAGATTTAAATATATACTAAAAAATTTAATAACACCATAAATCAATAACAAAGTTATGCAGTATTTTATCATAAAATAGTTGCACTTTTTAAAAAGTATACACCCAGTCAGTTTTAAATTATTCTTGATTCTTTGATTCACATACTTATATGAATATATGTAATTTATACCGAAAATGTTTTTAAGCCTTCTCTAAATTAATGGAGTTTTCTTATCTGAAAAAAAAATACACTCCTTTTTTAAAAAATTTAATACACAGAAAGGGCGCTGTGTTTATCTCTAAAAATGTTGCCGTTAAAATCTTTGATATTTCTTAATTTTTAACGATATATTATGTCAAAGAATAAAAGAAGTGCAACACTTTTTGTCAGAAAAGAAAACACCACAAAATGTATTTTTTTTTTAAGTTTAAAAGTAGATTCCATGATATTTTAGATATCGTAATATGAAATCAAAAAGTCCTGAGCTACAAAAAATTCAAAATCGACTTTTTGATTGATTACGATGCATCCTTTCGGAATACATGTTCTCTCAAATGTGTACACTCCTAAAATAAAAACAACGTTCTTATCAAGAAAATTAAAAAACTCTTTCTAAAAAGAAGGTCATCTTAATGATCTGAAGCTATTTATGCCAGAAAATTGTCGTTTTTTATACTAATTTAACTTATGAAAATATAACATTTATCTTTTAGAATACAAAACATTTATCTTTTTAGGATATATATTTCCTTTTATTTACCATTTTCTCTGAGTTACTTTTTAAGTTTTATTAATTCTTAATGCTTAAAAATTCAAATGTTAAACATATTTAATCTAACAAATGAAGAAAATATTTCCAAAAATTTTCCACAAAACAAGGTTTTAAAGCGTTAGTTTCATTAATCCGCTGTATAATTTTGAAACATTTCTTAAGGATTTGTTAAATACATATGTGGGTATAGTCGTTTTATATAATGGGGCAGCTGAGAAGATATTCGTAAAACTTGCATTTAGGAGATGTAAAGACATAATAGCCATTATTGAAATCACGAATTCAATGAAAATGATTGTGCAATGAGTAATTAAAAAATTTTATTCCAAATAGATATATTGACGTCCTGATGTTCTTATCTTTACGCAATATTAAAACAATATTGAAACAATGTCACAAAGAAAGTTACATATAACCAACATAACGTCAATAAAATATGTACTAACTAAATAGGCATATTCAATATTAAAAAAATCTCATATGTAAGTGCTTACTTGTTAATAATCCGGCCCACCATATCCATTCTTTTAGATAACCAAATCCACCTGCTGACGCCCTAACCTCCCCATAACGATTGAGTCTGATTAGAGCCTTCTTCTTAATAATAAAACTCGATCCAATGAAAAAACATGAACTGATAGCCAATCCTACGCCAATATAAAAGTCCGTCTGAGCATAAAGTTCAGATAAGGAGGGTATTGAAGTATTAATTGATGAAGATGTACTACTACTGCCTTCAAGCGAAGTGGCCGACTGCCCCAGCACTTGTGGGGCTTCACTTGACATTTAGTTTGTTGTTCCTCTGCTTATAATCAGTAACTGTGAATCCGTAATAAAATATCATTAACAATCAAAACATATTATCGAATATTTCTATGACTCACAGCTTATTTTTTGCAATGATTTTGTAATTTTAATTATAAAATAATTATTTAAATTTCTGTGATAACATAAGCTCCGTCCGTTATCTCTTATTAACAAGAGTAAATATGTAACTTTTTATTGGAAAATTCACCGACCTATTGGCCTTGGATGTAAAACAAATGTTTTTATTATTTTGCTTATTTTTAACGTTTGTTTTCAATTTTCTAGTAAGAGTAGCAAAGTTGTCCACAAACCACGATTTATGTCGCATAACACAGGGTACACCAAATATAATGTTTATTTAATACACAATCAATACAGTATTGACTTTTTGATACTAGAATCCTAAAATAAATTATTATACAGTGAACGCTGTTTGCCGGAGGTCACTATTTAAATCTGCATTGATTGCTCAGAGATGGAATCCGTTTTCTACATAAAAGAATTTGGTTTCTTGGTGTCTCCTAAACAGTATGACAACTGCGCAGTTAGAAATAATATCATAAATAGCGATTAATACTTAGTCTGCTTTTACAAACTGGAACTTAAAAGGCAGATAGACTAAGCTTTTAGCGAGGAGCTGAAAACGTAGAGTCTGTAGTACATGGCTTTCTGTACTAGATATTTTTTGTCATTTAATTACAATTTTAATACTGTTCTATATTTAAGAAATGGAAGAAATAAAAATCAAAGTTGTCTGTTTGCATAGACATTGTTGCATCAGTTACTGCTTTCAATTCTTAGGTTATTTGTTATTCTCTCAACTGTATTTTCACGAGCCCAATCTGGATAAAACTATGTTGATCTGATATGAGTTTCAGCACATTTTTAATAACACCTATTTAACTGTTCAAGTATAAGGATTATTATTTGCCCTCTATTTGAAAACTTTAGTCTATTAATACGAATGCATTCCTTTATAGCTCGGATTAAAAGACATTTTGTAAAAGTGCTGCCAAATTTATTAAACATTTTCAGAACTGCTCAGCAGACTGCGCTGCAACTTATGTTTACGAGACCAATTGAGAAAATCAACTTATAAAGTGCATTTTATCAGTATTCTATTGCAGGTGATTTGTTAAAAAACAATAATTACTTTTGAAATGTTCGCCAATTGTGCTCGTCTTTACCGTGGAGCAACAACAACGGTCAAGACTTTGACCAGATATCAAACAACGTCTACGTTGCAAACATACCAACTACAACAACAACGCGGCGTTTTGTCAAAATCGAGAAGTTTCGTCTCAGCTGTCAGAGGCTATCATTATTGCAGTCAAAGAATTTCTTCAACTTTACCGGTTTGCTTGTCGCATAATATTTTGATTAACTCACGCAACTCAAACGAAGAAATAAAATTAAAAAGGAATTTTGCAAAAATGGCTCAACCATTGAAAAGTTTCCAAGAACATCAGGTTGTACCTGATGTTCTTGCCATAGCACCATGTGAACTGTTAACCGTCTGCTATGGCGATCTGGAGGTGAAAGAAGGCAACGTTTTGACACCCACACAGGTGCAAAATAAACCCCGTTTATGCTGGAATGCCGATGCTAATGCTCTTTATACAGTTTGCATGACTGATCCTGATGCTCCCAGTCGCAAAGATCCCAAATTTCGTGAATGGCACCATTGGTTAGTTGTTAATATTCCGGGCTGCAATGTTGCCCAGGGTGAAGTAATGTCCGATTACATTGGCTCTGGACCACCAGAAGGTACCGGTCTTCATCGTTATGTCTTTTTGGTCTACAAGCAGCCAGGCAAGTTGTGTTGTGATGAGAAACGTCTACCCGATAACAGTGGTGATGGCCGTGGTGGCTTTAAAATTGCTGCCTTTGCTAATAAATATAAGTTGGGCAACCCTGTTGCAGGCAACTTCTATCAAGCTGAATGGGACGATTATGTACCCAAATTGTATGCCAAACTGGAAGGCAAGTAAAAAGAAAAGTAGAAATCAACAGCTAAAATATTGGATTCTAAAGCAAAAAATAATGCAACATTCTGCTGGAATCTTACATAATAATTGTTAAACAATTTCTTATTAGAAACAAAAGACAGAAAAATATTGCGAGCGATATCGAGTTATTTTTAATAAAATCTGGAAAATAGTAATATGAAGACAAAAATCATAAAATAAATCGGTTATTTATTTTATAAAAATAAAATAATATTGTCTTTGTTTTCTCCTCTATTATTATGTGGAGAAGTAAATCTTGTTCCTCTTTGTGTGTTTTGTTATTTGTTACTAATTTTTTTCCTATGTCATTGAGTTTATGCCGATAAATTAAGACCTTAAAAAAACTATTTAATCCCCTATAATACACATGGGTATCATATATATGTATATGAGTGAATTTATTTTGTGAAGATAAAATTTTACTGATATCGATTGATCTGCATCTGCTTCTTCAGCATAGCAAAACATTCATGTAGTTTTAATGGCTATTTGCGAATTCACCTCTAAGAAAACTTATGGTGCCGAAAAACTCGGGATGCATTTCGAACTGCATAGCAATAAGAAACATCCTCTTAATATTCGATGCTATTCTACGCCTTGAATGTTACACCACTATATGGCAGCATGCTTTTGTTACTGTGATACCTAAGCTAGGAAAGGACCTCATTATTGTACAATCTTATAGGCCTATTAGCCTTTTACCTATAATGCAAAATTTGTAGAGAGGCAAAGTTGATACCGATAACCGAACTACAAGAAGTAGAAAATGTTCATTGATTAGTACAGAAAGAAAAGTTTTTGAAGAAAGAAAATATTACTCGGCACTTTACATTGACGTTTTACAGGTTTTTGACAAAGTGTGGCATAAGGGCTAAATGTGCAAATTACGGCATCAGTTGCCTCCTAACACTCATATATTGCTGGAAAGCTATACTACCGATCTAAATTTTACTATCATGGTAAAATTGAACCCGTATTGAAGCTGTGGTTCTCCAAAGTAGTATACTTGGGCCACTTTAGTATTTGTTGTAAATCGCGGACATTCCAAAAAGCGATATAATAACATCTCAACTTTTGTCGACGATACCGCCCTCCTAAGTAGTCCCATAATTTCCGGTGAAGCATTGATTTTTACAGGAACACATATGCCTATGCGGGAAATCTTGTACTTTCGTATTATCAACACTCAAATGATAGCTAACAACTCAGGTGTGTAAAACATCGGTGTTCACCTTAATCGTTGTATAGCGTGAAACTCATATAGAAGCAAGGCTGATCCAAATGAAGTTGAAAATAGTACAAATACATTGGCTAATTGGTGGAAACTTCGCCAGTTAGTTTGGATTGTAAGCTTTTCTATACAGCTAATTCACTGCTAAAACCAATATGATCGTAGAAAAAATGTAAAGGAGCTAAAATAAAATCCTAAGAATGATAACAACCGCGACCTGGCGTGTTAACACACATAAAGTCTTAGGTGTGCTCTTGATGAAAAGTGAGATCGTTAAACACACAACAATATATCTGAAGAAGCTTAAAATCCATTAGCTTGTAGATATCTTAAATTTTGGAGGTCCCCTTCGTTTGAAAAAGAGGAACACTTGAGATCAGGCAAGAATAAGTTTGACGAATGATAACTTAATTTATGAACAAAAATTTTCTGGTCCTGGTACTGGATAGACATTAACCCTAGAATGGTAAACACAGTCTCTGAGACGAAGACATTTTTTTTATTTAAGATATTTCTTTGTCATTCACTAGTAGCAAAGCGTGTGTTTGTACCAACTAAGTAGAGTACGGTAATGACTTATGTGCTGACGCATTTTGTTATAGTCCGTTGTACATTATACAAGTGCATTGCCTGTGAGGCGGAGTTTATCAATAAAAGTAATTTTTTGTACCTATTTTACATAGGCGAATTAGTTATATAAAAAGGGCAAAAGGTCAAAATGTGAGATATGTGCTCAAAAATTAAAGCGTATAAGCATATATTTTTAGACAAAATGTAAAAAACCTACTGCTTAAAGCACAGGTCACCAAACTGATAGCAATGTGATATAAAAAAGTATGTAGGTGAAAAAACCACAAATTTTATATGTTATAAGCCATTATTTATTTTTGTATATGCTAAGTAGATCTAAGAGCTATAAGATACAATAGTTTTTTATCTCAAACGATTTTTAAATTTTACTTTTTTTGTTTATTGCACAAGGTCTAAGCAGATTTAAATACGTTGCGTAAAAATATGTCTATCATATGTTTAAGTTATTTAAAAAATGAATTGTTGTTTGTTTAGTGTTGTTACCAAATATGAAGAAAACAAATGTTTGTTACTGTTTTAACAAAATTTTGGTTTGCGTTTTTTATAAAAATCGCCTTACAGGCGAAGTTTACCATTAAAGAACTAAAAAATATTTTACCGTTCTAGGGTTGATAAAAATTTCTTTGGTTACTTATTGTTAGTTCATATTATATTGCGATTAGATTGCTTTTACAATGCGGCAATTGATGGACAGGCTCTAGGGAGCATATTACCTTTCTATAAAGCAATGCTTTGTTATCATTTCAGTAATCAAGTTAATTTTCAAGCTAAGTAGATGATTTACCTACTGTGGCTCGACTCCAAAAGATTGTGTGAAGATCCTTGCTAATAAGTGGTGGTCTTTAGATGGTTTTGTTTGGAGAGAGCTTGAGTTGTCTTTATTAAGCACCCATTTATATTAATATTAGAGAAACCCAGGAAAAAAATCAGCATTTATTACCTGTTATCAATTGAATTTTTTTCGTCATATACCCTGCTGGGATTCGAACCAGGGACGCTTGAGCTGTATGCCTGCGCTCTAACCACAACACAAATAAAAAATAAATTTTAAAATAAATAAATTTTAACATTTCTAGCCTAGATTTAGGTACATATTTGCTCAACTGAACTCTTTTACATTATACGACCTAAATATGTTCTGTAGTTTCAATAAAGACTGACTAGTTATTTTAGCCAATATTTTTACCCTAGATTTTGAAACATATTTGCTCATCTGAACTCCTTTCCATTATACGATCTAAATAAGTTAGATAATAGGAGAATATCGATAAAATGGTTATTCAGCTAATAATTAGCAATAATCTATATATAAAAAAGAGGGCGCTTTTGGGCTTACGTATGTCGCCGTATCACGCACAAACACGTCGCCCGATTTCGACAAAACACCTGGTAGGTATGCGGATCTATATGGTTTATGTTGTTTGGTTGAAATCAGAAATCACATGTGTGTGATAAGTAGTCCTATGTTCGTTATTTTATGACTCGATAACTACTTTACCGGTTTACAAACCAATACACGCGGTGGAAAGGTTTACTACTTCCATACCAATATTTATTTATCGATATCTTCAAAACAGTATGGTTTTTAAAAGGCGTAGCTTTTTAACCTTGTGGCCGGAAGTAAATGAACTGTAGAAAAAGAGTAAAGAACTATAATTAGATAGTAAATAAGATAGGTGTAGCGAAGCACTCCGGGGTTTAGCTAGGCACCCATAAATATGCAATAACTCAATTATGCAAAAAACATTATTAATATATTTACTAATTTAAAAGAAAATATGAACAATTTATCGTTTTCAGATTTGTATGTTAAGCTGTTAAAACAGGAATGCGAACTTGAAGCATCTGAAAGTAAATATAAAAAAATAAAAATATTTCAAAAATGTAGAAGGAATAGAAAAAAACAGCACCACTAACCTTATTAGTCTTATCAAATATAGCACGAGTTCTTTCTTGATTTAAACGATAATTTAAGAATTTGTCAAATAAATAGCCGTGCTTCATAGATTCCAAGAGAATACGATCTTCACCAATATCTAAAGTCAATTCGTTAGAAGAAATCTTAAAACAAAAGAAAATAAGTATTTTTGTGAAAATATTGACAAAATCTAAATTTGCATTTAATACAAGTACTTACACATTTTGGCAAATAAAATTCGGCCTGTACTTCCTCAATCTCATCATTTTTAATACGTGCTCTTAATTTATAATCAGGCACGGTAGAGCCAGCTTGTGCAATTTCTTTTTTAATACGAGTGGAATCTGCAGACTGTTGCATTTTAAGTTGTTCCGCCTTTTGCTTCAAAGTCTCAAGCTCATTGGTATCGATTTCTTGCACCAAACTTTTAGAACCTTTTGAAGTTTCTTCCAAAGATTTTAATTTTTCTAAATCTTCTTTGCTTGGATTTTGATAAGAGTTCAATACTGTCTTAACGTCATTATTACGTACACGATGCGATACTAAAGTGCCAATAAATTTTCGATTATTTAATATTATGGCCTTATCTACTCTTATCTGAACGTTGTATTTATCATTTAAAGCTTCAGCAATTAGAGCTAAAAAGAAATCTCGAAAAAGTAATGATTTTTCAATTTTAACAAAGAATTTCGGATTCAAGGCTATGTCAACCGCATCGACAGGATTATTAGATTTATCTTTTGTTGTACGCGGTTCAGAAATGCTCATCGGTATACGAAATGAACTGGGTTCTTCCGAGCTAAGAATAACAGACAATTCCGTTTCGTTAATATCTTCAGGTGGAGGAATTTCTTCGGCCTGGCAAACATTTATAAAATATTTCTCATTGGTGTTCACTTTAAAGCTTTTAATGCAAAGTCCTGAAATAGAAATTCATAAAATTTTTATTAACTCTTCTTAGCTTTGTCGTTTGAAACAAAATAAGTAATAATAACAAAACACTCAAAAGAGTTGCTAAAAAGCATGATTGCAAGATCACTGTGTTATGTCCTGTACTTAGGAAAGGATATAAAAAGCGTGCGTTCTTTTCAGTGCATATAAAAAGCGTGCTATGTCAATGATTAAAAACTAAAATCAGCGAAATAATTAGACTTAGCTTATATAGTATTTACATTAATAATACTGAAGAGGCTCAGGAAAAATTAGTCGGCATTTGTCACCTATTTATCGACTATAAACTATAAAAATAAGAATTTGCAGGTGTTCAGAAAGTTTCAAAACAGATTCTTGTTGTAGTCGACAGCGCTTATCACACAAATAATATCACTTGTCGGGTATTTCAACTTCGTTTTTTTGTCGCACCGTGTAATTAAACGAATCAAAGCGCAATGACTTTACTAATTTATCATGTTCATAGATCAAAAATGTTCTAGCGCGAAAATAATCTGAATTTGGTTGCGAATGAAGAAAGGAAAGATCAAACTCCGATGGAACTATAAAACTGAAGAAGAACCTCCAAAACTGAAGAAGAAAAGTATTAGATCGAAAAGTATTAGATCAATGGCTGTAAAACCAGCCAAGAAGCCACTTGCGAGTAAGGTAAATAAGAAAGAACAAAAGAACCAACCGTTAAACATGGCGGAGGTTTAATAATATATGATGTGTGGATTGGAGCATTACTACTATTGAAAAATGCTGTAATGCATTTGCCGTTCGGACCCGGCTTCAAACTGTAGGTCTCTTTCAAAGAGTCTAAAAATATAATAGGGCACTCACTGACTGAGAGAAGTTTCAGTGTTTCTCCCTGGAATGTTATGGTAATTATTATTATAAAATACACTGGTACTTTTCCTCAAGGGTGTGAAGTTAGCTTCGTAAGTTAAATTCTTTTTTAAATATTTTTGTAATTTTAACAATCACTGTTATTTAACATGAAAAAGTGTGAAGTTAGCTTCGTAAGTTATATATTTTTTAATAACAGTAGAAATAAAATAATTTAACATTACAAAAAAGAATTTAGCTTTACAAAGCTAATTTTTTTTAGGTGTTATATTTTAATTTGAAAGATAATTAAAAAAAAAAACATTAAAATCTAAAAAAGTAATGTGGATGAAGAAATTCTAAAATATTTATTAAAGAAAATGTAAAACAATTATTGTTATTGCACAAATTGTATTTTTATAAAAGCATACAATAATATAAAATAAATTTAAAAAAATGGGGTGAAGATGAAATTCTGGGGAATAGGACCTATTGGGGTGGAAAGGTATTCCATGAAGGAATTCACGAGTTTTTACCCCATGGCCCAAAAGTTCTTGTGGATCGAGATATACCGCCTTGAAAAAGGCCATATTTGGCCATAGGAAACTCTCTCTCTCTCTCTCTCTCTCTCTCTCTAACTAGTTAAACAAGCGCTTGATTTGTTTGCAAACATTTTCGTTTAATATCAAAAAATTGTTTTCTTTAATCCAAAAATAAACACTACTTACATACACACATGCAGATGTGAAAAATAATAAGGACTCTAGCATGGCACATTTGATAAGAAAGTACGTAATATGAGACAATTGCAATAACTATACTTATTATTAGTTATTAAACTAATGAAATAAGTTTCATTGAAAAAATAAAATATAATAGATCCTACAAATTTAAATTCTTATATTGTTCTAAAGTGGTTAATGATTTGTCGAGGGTCAGCGGTCGTTTAAAACTACTAGACATCGCCTAGGCAAAGAGTCGACAAGATTTTGGCTTAAAGAATCCGATATATCATACCACACATCCCGAATTAATTCCTAAAGCTCATAATAGTTTGTGGGACTCTTTCCTCTGGTTGCTGTTTTTACTACATCCTACAAATTCACTATCGCATTTAAATCTGGAGACTGTGGGGTCAGTCGAATACAGTGATATCGTTATCTTCGAATCACTTCTTAATATTATATTTCATTAATATTATCTACAACTAAATTATTAAAATGCAACTTAGAAATTTTAATCAAATTAAGATTTATACACCACCAAATTAAAAACAAAACCAACAAACCGTATAATAATCAAAAAATAAAAATAAAGTACAAACACTGCAAACCAAATGTAAATAAAACCTTAACAGCTGTTTCGAATATTGATTTTGTTTATATTCGAAACAAGACAAAACCAAGACGATTTCATGACACCAATTCATATTCGAATCGATTTTTAAATCTGATAAATAACAATTCTGTTCGGTTTTGGAAATACCATAAAGTAGCCATTTTTTTCACAAGTTGAATTTGTATTTTAAGTTTAATTTAATTAAAATTTTGAAATACAAGCAATATTTTAATAAAAATGTAATGAAAATTGTTTCTGTAGTTTATTAACTAAAAATAATTACAATTATTATCAGCAATTTTCTCATTTTACGTATGTACTTTCTTAGTAAATTTCAATTTGCCACACCAGTGTTCTTTGTATTTTTCACATCACTGTGTGTGTATTCTGTTCTTGGTTTTTACTCAGAGGTAGAAAACTATTATGATTATTCAGCAATGACTTAACAATTTTAATGCGTAGACAATAACGTTTGCCCCAGTATACATTGCAATACAAGCAGAGCTTTGCGGGTATAGTAAGCATTTGTTTATCTCTATTAATGACAAAATGATAAGAAACTCATACAGTCGGCATGATGTTTATTATATACTTGTTCTCTTTTGATTAACATTGAGAAAAAAGTAAAAAAATGTGCTTTCTCTCTTAACAATACATATCGACAATAGAATAATTTTCAAATAAAATAAAAGAGATTCACAGGTAGTAACAGGAATTAACGATTTTTTTTAGTACTTCGTTAAAAAAAAGAAAAAAAAAAAAAAAAAAGCTGATGACTGTCTTGTTTTAAAATCAAAAGTATATGCCGCACTTGGTATTAACGCATTTTCGTGATAGTGTAGTGACTACTTTTATATCACTAAAAAGTTATTATTTTGAGTTAATACAAAAGTGGAAATAGTAATATATCGCATATTTTCATAAAAAAGGTATAAAATTTTTGCTTATTATGATGTATTCGGATTTTCAAATTCTTTTAAAATGTAGCCACAAACAGTTTTTCACTTCTACTGAAGATTTTAAAATTTTGAGTTAATACCCTCTTGTTGGTCAAGTGCGATGTATATAAAGTTACATGTAAATAACACTCGTCGAATTTATTTTTATATTTAAAAGCCTTTTTTTATCACTTCACTCTATAAAATATATTGTACAATATTGTTGATAGCGGTTAAGTATAACATTAAAACAGTTGATTATAGAAAAGCTGTTTTTTTAAAATAATTTTTGAGGGCCTTTTTATATATATGGACCATAATTTCGCTTTTATTTACTTATTTAATTTAGCTACAATAAATTAAAAACTTACTTAATCCAAAAAATACAAGATAACCAAAACAAATTATAACATTAGCATACAATTATATGACTGGGTGTTAAAGTTAAGACATATCAACAGACTTTTTTAGGTTGACTGACGCTTTCGTAAAAGCCAATGTAATCATTAAACTTGTTCAATCCATAAATATTCCATACATATTAATTTCTAAATTTCTAAATGAAAAATATGGAAATATTAGCGTCCCTAGTTAGATTCCCTGGGGAATATGAAAATAATACATTAATTGATATTATTTAATTGTGATTCAGTCCATTATGTGGAAGGCGGGATTAATGTTCAATTAATTTTTTCTTTTAAGAAGGTGAAATCATCAAAAGACGCTGTACGGGACTTAAACCACTTAAAAGAACTCAACACACCAATTCAATTTAATGGTACTGTTATTCCCTTATCGCACTGAGCGTATTACAATGAATGTATCGATACTACAGTCTAGATATCCCTACTACAAAGTTCCCCAAGAACAAATTTCATATACGTAGCAACCTTATCTCATATTGGCTCAGCAGAGTCACAACTGAACCATTCTCACTATCAAGAATACTTCTAGGATCTCTATATTTTTGGTATTCAAAGAATACATCTCCGGCAACCCGTATATACGCTGTAAGCAAAACAGTGAATTACGAAGTCCAAAACAATGTAAATATTATCCATATGACCCATGTCATGATAACCAATATTCTACATCTCCATCGCTGCGTTGAACCTACTCCCTCAAATATGAAATTAGGTTGCACCGTCTATCTCGCCTTCATTATGCTTGACCATCTTCTCTGCCGTTCTTCAATTAATTCAATTAATAATTAAGGCTAGATTAAAAATGTTATTACACCAGAGACAGTTCTATTGCCACTGACCCTATTTTTTCGCTATACGACTTGTACTTTCATATTATATTAAGGGGGTATTACACGTATTTGTCATCTGACATGTCAAATTTTACACTGCGAAATGTAAACATGTAGTGTAAAAGCACAATAATATTGTTTCTGTAAAACCAATCTGACATTACATTTGACAAAATTTCAATTACAGTATGTTCTAATTTCATCTGACAAACGTTCTGTTTTCAAAAACCAGTGCCATGAGAAAATGTTTGGCGGCGCTGATAGTTACAAAACTAATTGTTTTAAATAAATAGAAATTGTTTTTTAGTTGATTTTAATAATTTATTTTACATATATATTAGATTATCTTTTTAAATATATATGTTTATTGAAAGAATCTAAGACTTTTTTTTTGTTATTTTTCTAAACTACGGCAACCATTGGTTGCAGCTCCTTCAAACAAAATTTTCTGGTTTGGCGGTGTACAAGAAATTATTGAAAAAATTTTGGAATGCTTTCGGATCTTTTAATTGTAACTCTGTTATTGCCATAGAAGCGAAACCTACTCCAGCGTCCCTTCGAAGTAACCATTTTTTACTCAATATATATATATATATATATATATATATATATATATATATATATATATATATATATATATATATATATATATATATATTTAATTGCAGCTATTATTGAAAAAATACTGCAAGATCCAATTATTTTACTTTTTGGATTATCCATTTCACAAAATATTTTTTTTTTTTCTAACAACAGCTTCAATAAATTTATAACAAAATATTGTTGTCAGTTTGATTTTATTGAACATATGTATACGTTCGAAAGCAAATACGAAAAAGTGTCTGTATAAGTAAAATTTTGACACACAGACAGACAATTTTGACATAACATAAGTGAAATAAATATGAGAAGTCAGATGACAAATACATATCGTGTAAGACCCCCTTTACTGCCAGCATTTTTCGTCTGAGAAATTTTGGTCGTATAGTTTTGGGCATTATTTCATTAAGCCCCTTACACTTCTTATACTTGCCTTTCCTTTCACATATTCAATATGTTGTTCAAAGGACAGTCGGTTATCGGACAATATTCCTAGGTACTTTAGAGTGTCCTTATTTGTAATGGTAGAGGTTAGTAATTAAAAGAGCTTTAGTTTTACGCTCAGCTAGAATAAGATCATTGGAGGCAATTGGTTGTCGTTTCAGTTTCGATACTGTCGTCTACTGCTACCACAAGGGCTATATTATCCGCAAAACTCATAATTTTGACCCTAGTGTGTATCCGAAGTTTCAGTATACCAAAATATTCTTCAGCAGAGGTCCAAATACAGTGACTGTGCGCTTCATCAGTAATGTTGTACTGTTCCGAGCCTCTATCTGTATCTTAAATGAGGATTCGATGCCGGAATTAGTCCTGGGTCATATTTAGCTAGCAAGTAATATGTTCAGTCGCTGAAAAAAAAACTATTTTCTTCCAATTCGTTGTATTAAATATGTTTTAACATCAATGATTACAACTACACAGGATGGATTTTGGTAAAACCTAAGCCGAATAGCTTTTTTAGCTGTGTTCATGATCACTTTTATTGTATCTAAAATAGAGCGTGATTTTTTTTAAATCCAAATTAAATAATGTTAGAATAATGGGAATGAGTGAGTTGTTTTTCCTCAAGCTTTAGCTCTAAGTAACTTGAGATACGTCAACAGACGTGAGTTTTTATAAAGTGTGATGTCGCATAACATATATGTAATTGGTGTTTAAGAGGCTGATGTTGTTAGGAATCCAGTGTATTTTTAAAATGTTATTGTCCGTGATTTCACTTTTATTACCGGAAATACTGGTAGAAAAAAGTTCTTATTTTGTTCGCCAATGTGAGCCTTAAATAAATTATACAAGATTCTAAACACTGATGAATTCTCATTAAGAGTGCCAAGTTTACGAGTTTCTCCAACATTATTAGCAAAAGTTTTGGAATATTTCTGTGACATTTTGCACTTATCTGTGTAAAAAAGCGCCAGTGGTTGTTCCCCAAACAGTTGTGCTATTGTTTTGATCTGATATTAAGTTGATAAAGATAGTCTTTGCCGGTATTATAGTTATTCTATTAAGCTAGTGATAAATCAAAGAATAAGTTTTTAATTTTCTATTAAGTATTTTTAAGTACTTTTTGTAATAAAAATATTAATTATAATGTTTATAATTTACTTAAAAAAAACTACAGTAATTAAAAGCTCTTTTAAACAGTGTTGTTGTTTTTTTTAAAGCCATTGTCAAATTATTTCATAATATTATAGAATTCAAATAAGAGACCCATAGAAGAGAATCATATAGAAGAGAAGAATGTACTCTTTATACCTGTAGAAAAAAGATCTCTTCTTTCATTCATAAAAAAAAAAATTTATTAATGTTAATAATTTATTGTTTATTATTTAGCGTTAGTGTTTTTTTTTGTTAAAATTTTTATATAAACTTTAACAAAATGTAAAAACATTCTCGATACAAAATTTAGTTGGTGTGCGGAGCTCAGACGCGTCGGTTAATATTTGGAATAAGAGTTTGTATATTTAAAAAAAAAAAAACCGTTTAACGTGCGGATGGATATAAATTAAAAAAAAGTTTTTGAAATAAAAAAGAGGTAATTAAAACAAATCAGCCGGTTTTTAGAATAAAAAACCAAGAATTTATAAAAGAATACAAGATAAAATAAAATGTAAAGTTTAAAAAGAATATCTCAACTTACAAAATAGTATTAAAAAATGCGAATGATCATTGATTATTTAATTAAATGTCCATATATTACAAAAAAAAAAAATTACGATTACAATTTTTTTGTGTAATTATTTTTGCAATTACTGTAGTTTTTTTATAAACAAATAAAACCAATTTTAAAGGGGATTTTTGTTTGTTGTCGTTAATTCCATACCGAAAATGTATTTTAAAACATATACACAGTGACGAAATAAAAACGAATAAAGAGTATTTTTTTCCTCTTTTGTGTATGACGTCATTGTATCCAATGAATTGACAATTTGTTAGGAGACAAAAAATTATAACATAAAATTTTTTATATAATACATATGTACATGTATAATATTACTAATGGACTTTCTATTCATATTTTATGTGATACAATAAATAAAAGTGAAATTTTTCAGAAAGAAAAAAAGTGAATGACCCAAGTATTATATAAAACGTGTTTTTAAAAAAAAAAAAAAAAAAGACAAAGACAAAGGTACAGATCATAAAAAAATTTAAAGCAACCTTACTGAAACTAAAACTTCAACACAAGTAAATAAGATTATCGTATAATTCTATAATTGCTTTAAATCTTTCTACGCCTGTTTTTTTTCATTGTTAATGCTGGTTACCAACTCATACTGATGCAGCTATTTTTTAAAATTGTTTAATGAATTTGCAACAGGTTAATCAATTTTTTTTTAACAACTTTGTGTTTCGAAAATATTAACAATTTTTTTTGTAAAGCACTGTTCAAAAATATAGCGGACTAAATTAAATTAATAAAAAAAGCTAAAACACTACTAATTTTTTTTTTATTATTCGGCCACAATAGATCCTAAGGATAGCAATGTCCTGGTCAGAATGATAATGATGATGTTATTTATTAAATTTCAATAATTTGTAAGCAAAAATCTTCTAAAATTGAAAAAAATATAAGAAAAACTGAACTTCTTCATAATTATAGCGCACTTTTGAATTAAACATTAACATTTCACAAATAAAGCAAGTAATACAAAATTTTAATTCAGTTTGAGGCAATGCTTCTATTTTTGATCTTTAAAATACATTTGATTCATTTTGGAATTGATTTCGCTAGGTATCTAGTTATTTTATTAATTTTTCGTCGTAATTTTGCATTTTGCAATTGACCAGGTGAAGATGGTGGCCAATCTAACAAAAGTATGATATTATTATATCAATCCATTAAAAAACTTGCACTCACATTATCATGTTAAAAAAAGACTGAATATTTACGCCCGAAAATTTAATTACGAAGAAAGTTAGCAGAATATTTTAATATTTAGCCTTTCTTGAAAGATTAAAACAGATATCTTGAACTTGGAAAATGGTTGTTTATTTTCAAGCATTTCATGTGGAACAAATGATCTACACAAATAATCTAAAAATGCGACTTGTCACTAAAAATTACATACATCTAATCAAATTGTTACCACCAATTTAATCCCTTTTTATCTGAAGCTTGTTTCAACAACTTTTTTAAAAGGATTTTAGGACGTGGTTAACAAGCATACGAGGGCTGTGTTGGCACTTACTGTCTTTTCACTCAAAGTGGATCATTCCGAAGCAAATTGACGGTTACTAGCTGTTCGATTTCGGTTACACATTTGCACCAAATAGCAATCATATGCGAATCTTTTGCATTTAATCGTACCTGACCACTTTATTTGAGTAGTTCATTATCAAATACCTTTGTTTCTACATTATAAACCATTTTCGGGAAATGTCAAGCCTCTTCTATATAACAGCATGCGACAGGCGTTCAGAAAGCAGATTTTTAATAGAAATTTTTTATTTTAAAATTACATCTTTACGCCACATGGGGGTGGCGTGGTGTAGTGATTAGAGCGCACGCACAACAACACAAACGACCTAGGTTCGAGCTCGAGCCCCAGCAGAGGACATGACGAAGAAAAAATTTAATTGTGGTTTCGAATGATTAATAATAAAAAAAGGCTTCAACTTCCCTCCAGACAACTCCATCTAAAAAAATAAAGAAAAAAGTCACCCTGACCTTCCCGCATACCTGTGGCGATGGTGACAAACATCTGACGAATGATCAGGAAAATCATGCCATCTACTGATAAAGATCACCACCAATTAGCAAGGATCTTCACCACTACACACACAAAAAATCATCATATAGTGGAAGCTACAGCGGACTAATCATCTACTTAGCTTAAAAATATCAAATTGATTAAAGAAACTGAAACAAAGCAATATATACTTTGTGGAAAGCCAATATGCTCCCTAGAGGAGTGACGAAAAAAATGCCACATAAACAAAATTTTAAAATTTTTCCATAATGTAGCAAACTTATTAGAGTACGTGGTTTGTAAATAGTGAATTTTTTTTTCAAAATTGATTTAATAACAAAAATATTTAGTTCTGTTTTAATTCTTTTTTTTAATAAATTTAATGAAAAAAAAATCTTTAGTCCGCTATATTTTTGAACAGTGCTTTATATTATTTCGCGAGGTATTTAATAATTGGAGTGTGACAATCATCTTGTTTTTTCGATTTCCAAATATTTCCAATACAAATATGTATGTATTAGAATTCATCTCTTAAATTTTTTATGTTTTAGAACTCTGGCTTTATTAGAAAAAACAAAAAAAAAAAAAAAAAACAGTGTGAAGATAGCTGCGAGTATATGTCACATTTATGTAAGAAAATTATTTAAAAAAGGTTTAGTTTGTATTTGAAAAGGATGTCTTAACTTGTTTCTTTAGTTGCTAGCAAAGCTTAGACCTTTATAAGCACATTTATTTATTTGTTTTTTTTATAATAATTCCCAGCAAATACAACTTTAATGAAATAAATATTTGTTTAAAATAGGAAAATCCAATACATCTTATAGGACATGTAATGTGTTTGTTTTATGCCTATAAATTCTTTATAGCATATATGAAACATCTTCGGTGATCACGATCACGAAAAAACGTCAGTTAAAAATTTAAGGAAATACCGCCAGGTAGAATTTAAAAAATAATTTTAGAGTTAGTGATTAATAAAATGTTGTAAATACATACATACATATATATATATATATATATATATATATATATATATATATATATATATATATATAAAAAATTTCTTTATATATATATATATATATAAAGAAATTTTTTAAGCTTTAATTTCAGGAGTACATTCAATGTTAATGACGTTGCAAAAATTTAATTTTGAACTTAACTAAAGGTTTATAAAATCATAAACATTCCTAAGCAAATATTTAATTAATATTATTCAAGATAATGACGTTTTTTTACCTAAGATTTAAGAAGAGAAAAAGAAAAACATTATAAAGCCAATAAAGTCATAAAATTTTGCGTTGTTTGATGAAGTATTCGGGCGAAATATACGTTTAACACATTAACAGAAAAAAGGAATATACATTTCACAACTATCGGGTCCGCCATCTAACGTTTTTTTTTTCAACTAGTGCTTATTTCGTGAATGGTAAGACTTAGCTCATGTCTGATTTGACAGATAATTAGTTTTATCCTTCCGCTGAACGAATATGGCTGTGTATACGCTTGAACAACGCTGGGAAATATTGGGACATTACTTTGAAAATCATGGTAATGTTGCAGAATCAACAATCATCTTTTTAGATGAAGCTCATTTTGATCTTGGTGGGTATGTAAACAAGCAAAATTGTCGCATTTGGGGAACAGAAAACCCGCACGCATACATTGAAAAGCCCATACACCTAAGACGAGTCACTGTTTTGTGCGGATTTTGGTCTAGAGGCATAATTGGGCCATTTTTATTCGAAAATGAGCAAGGAGTGGCCGTTACAGTCAATGGTGATCGTTATCGGGACATGTTGAACGAATTTTTGTTCACAAAAATTGAAGAGGAGGATATTACCAACATTTGGTTTCAACAGGACGGCGCTACGTGCCACACAGCCGAAGCTACACTCGATGTTTTGAGCCCTGTTTTTGAAGATCGCATTATCAGCCGCAGAGCTGATTACGTTTGGCCACCTCGGAGCTGCGATTTGACACCGTTGGACTATTATTTGTGTGGTGCCGTCAAAGATAAGTATTACGACAACAAGCCAGAGACAATTGACGCTTTAAAGAACAATATTAGTGAAGCCATTGATGAAATACAACTGCACACAATCGATAATGTGCTTAAAAATTGGACCGATCATGTAGGCTACTGCATGGCCAGCCGAGGCAGCCATTTGAATGAAATTATTTTCCATTATTAACCGGAAGGATTGTACTTTCAAATAAAAAGAGAAATTTGAGAAAATATTCAGTAGTTTTTTTTATAGCATTTTCAAAAAAAAAAAAATATTTGGCGGACCCTATAGAATAAAAAAATTAAAAGTTTCCTATAATCGTCTTATGCAACTGTGTCATTCCATCTAAACAAAAACAATTGCAAAACAATATGATCGTTATTAAAAAAATTGCTTTACATATAACGAGATGGGTTTTATAAGTATGTACCTACATACATACGTATGTGTATTCTAAATACATATATGATACACAGAATAGCTTACATTGGTAATGGCTATTGCGAGTTTTTTTTTTAATTTTTATAAATATTAAAATATTGACATACATACATATATTTTTTTAATATCATCCATATTTTTAAATTTTTAATGGAATATAATATGCCTTTTATTAAAACATTTTTGAGTTCAATTCTAAAGACTTTTATTTGAGTGAATGATTGATAACTTATTCAATTTGTAATTCAAGTCCTAATGTAGGGTATATTTGGTATGATATTGACCCCAAAATTTGCTTACAATTATTATTAGCCGTAATTGTGTTACTACGAGTAAATGGAAATTATAAAAGAAAAAAAAATATAGTTTTATGTCATTCAATAAAATTATAAAAAAATTAATGATAACAACTCTTAGTTTATTTGTTAAGTAGTCATTAAAAATAAAATAATAAGAATGAAATATTTACTTAGAGAACAATGCATTGTAAACGATAAGATTAAAAAAAAAAACTAAAGTATTGGAAAAACAAACAAGCAAAAAACATCTCTTAAATGCATTCTTCAGCTGAATAAGTTTTTTGTTTCAGGAATGAAAGCATCAGTCCTACATCTACTTTTTTATATTCTTTAAAATATGTTATTTAATATTTTTTGCTATTTACAGTACAACCAAAATTTGTAGTCAAGAAACTATTCATAGAAAAGTTTTCTAAAAAAAAGCCAATGCATTAGTGTGATAGACAAATCCGATATATTTTTCTCCTTTACTTCTCTAGGGAGCGTATTGGCTTTCCACAAAGCAGTCATTACTTTGTTTCAGTTTCAGAAATCAAGTTGATTTTTTAAGCTATGTAAGTAGATGATTTAATCTATTGTAGCTTGCCTCCATTATTGTTGTGTGTAGCGGTGAAGATCCTTGCTAAGTGGTGATGATCTTTACTTAGCATTGTAATTTTTTCCCAGTAGGTGTCGTTGTTCACTCTCGTTTGACGTTTGCCATTATCGCCAGAGGTAAGCTGGAAATAGGGTGGTTAAAGTCTTTTTATTAAACATTCGATACCGCAATTTAATTTTTTTCGTCATGTCCTCTACTGGGATTCGAACCTGGGCCGTTTCTGTTGAATACCTGAGATATAACCACTACACCACGCCACCTTAAATACTCTGTCCATTACAGTGAGATATGGAGGAGGAATGACACAAGCGCCATTTTACGTATTTTACACATGAGGAAAACCGAAGACGAAATACCATTTCCACTGATGACAACAAAAGGAAAACAATAACCATTATTTCCTATGCAAAACACACTGAAATAGAGTATTTAAAGATGTCAAGGTGCAAAATTCCAAACCACCATGTTCCCAGTTGTAACGTACAAAATATCCCTTATTGTCCTCCATAATATAAAAAGTTGCTTAGACTTAGGAGTACAAGAGCCATTGAGCTAGCTGCAGTCGGGTGCGGGGTCTGATCACAATTAATTCTTCAATTTTAATTAGGTTAACTTTAGTAATTAGAAATAAGGAATATATACAGTATGTGACAAAACATATGCATGAGCATGTATTTACTACCAAACATATATCTTTATAACGTAGAAAAGCTCATTCGAATATTAATTGGATTTATTAATTTATTACGATAATATACTCCTTTTACTAAGAAAAGACAGAAACAAAGAAAAAGAAATTTGTAACAGTAAAAATTTATGTTAAAGTTACAAAACCGCTATTTTGCTTGCGTCGAAATAGTTAGATAGTTAAATAACTAACTACAGAAATCGTTAAAAAAAATAATAATAAATGATCATTTCAACATTAGAGGAATAATTAGAGAAAATTTGAACGTCTTTATAATTGTACCGAATCTATCAAACTTTGTCCCTACCCAACGATATTTTGCAGTATTCTACAGAAATGGCTAACAGTAATTAGCAATTAGAAGAAAATTTAATTAATAATTATAATGAAGATGAATCACTGACATCAATCCGTTCATCAGGTGCATTAACTGTATGACCACTGAAAACTAGCAAACGGAACGACCAGGCGATACTCCGTTTAATAAAAAGCTAAACACGATCTGTATACGGCTGATTAGTATCACGTCGAAGTGCAAAAAGATCATTCACTACTGCCAAAAACAGATTGGCCAGAATTAAATTTACAAAGGAGCAAGTAAACTTAGGTATACTTTTAATGGGAGACTATTCTTCTCAGATGAATCTAAGTCTAATGTGAGACGTTCTTATGGATTTAGACCGTTAAGGTGTTAAGAGGACAACGTCTAAGTCCTCTGTATACCAAAGACATGGTAAAACAGCAGAGGAGAAAATGCCACTTGATTGCCGGTATCAACAGGACAACAATCCAAATTGTAAGCATATAAATCAACGTTCTGAAATGTATGGCGCAATCGCCAGATTAGGCGGGTGTCTTACCTACTATACCACAGTGGCACACATCGATTATCATAGTTGGCATCAATTTACGAGAGCCTTCTAGTTAAAAGAGAGATTAGAAACAATTTTTTAAAATATTACAATCAGACTCAAACTTCATTTATGTGAATTCATTTTATGCGAATTCAAATTTATGCGGTATTAAAATCTTCGTTTTTTGTTTTATGTATTATACATTTTTATTTAAAACAGACACACTATAACAGCCCACATACGAGCATTTCAACCGAAATGTAAAGTAACGCCAGATCAAAACATGCTTATATCTTCAAATCCTTTACCGGGATTGTTATGAGATTATTACTGCATATAGCAATTAAGTTTCGCTAGTAAAAGTATCAGATGACAACAGTATTAATTTAACTACAGATAATATAGAATACAATTACAGCGAAAGAGATTGCGAAAAAATAGTTGAATCTCTTACTTTAAAAGAAAAGAAAACTTGTGAAGTAATGAACCTTCAACGTAGACTTGACAATCTACTTTCTAGATATCAGAAGCTGTATAAACAACTGAACTTCAATTTCGCAAATTCTGATGAGAAATTATTTTTGCACCAAAAAAAAAAAAAAAATAGGCGAAGCTCCTGAAAACTCGTTGATCGCTCCTTATAGTCATAATAAGAAAATGATGACAATACCATTAATTGTTTCCTCTAGTAATGAAAGTTATATGGAACCAATCAAAAGCGGTGTAGATACGTATTTATCGATTTCGATATTTGTATAAAATATTATTATAAAATAAAATAATGTTATAATTTTTTATTGTTTTCTCAAATGAATTTTTTTTTGTTGTTGACTTTTTTATGCGATGTTATCTGATTTTTAATGCTTCGATTTGAATTTATGCGCATTTTTCAAATTCAGGAACGAATCAGTAGCTTTTATATGGAAATAGTGTATCATTTTATGTGAATTAGGTTTATGCGGATTTTCGTGGAACGAATTTATCGCATAAAACGAGGTCTGAGTGTAATTAATTTTTTTTTTACATATTGGGAGGTCATCAGAGAATTTTGAATAATACTTAGGGAAAATTTATTTTAATTTTTATTGATATTATATATAAATGTTTAAGTTTTTCTTTGTTTTCATATAAAAAAATTTATTTATACAATATTATAAATTTTTAAAATACCTTTAGCTGCCGTTGATAAATAAATGTAAATTTCATCATGATGTGAAAGAAAGTAAAACATTTTATAAAAAAGTAATTTATGTATGTATATATGTATACAGATTTTGAATAAAAATATAAAATGCAGTTGCATTCAAAATTTGCATATATAAACAATGCATTATTCAGGGTAGTTAATGCCTCTTCATATAAAAAAAATATTGCAGGAATGTAAATATTCGGGTATGTTCTGTAAACCGAAAGCAAATGAATTTGAAAACGAGTAAATTTTCAAAGACAAATTGCGACAAGTATTATAAAGTTTTGATAATCAAAGAATTAATAAAAAATATCAATTTTTTTGTCAGATTTCAAAGTTAGAGCAATTTGAAGTTTCATTCAATTTCGGTTTATAAAACACATACCCACCGATTAACTTTTTTACTATTTTTATTAATACTGTAACTTTGTAATAAGCAAACGAAAAGAGCTTTTTATGACATTTTAAGACGAAACATTTTAAAAAGTAAACAAAGTTGTGATAAAACACATATATTATAGCGCGTCTTTTTTTTGCATCGTCTATTGAAAAGATCTTCAATTTTTTTATTAGGAAACCAGTTATGCTTAGAATAGTATAATTTTTGTTTCAATCATTTCAAATATAAAAAGCGAAACTGGTTTTAAGCTTAAAATTTCTATTATGCAATAATAAAGAAATATTCTTAGTATCAAAAATTTTAAAATTGTTTAATATATTGTATGCATAATCACAAGTCAAATTTATAATAAAAAGATTTTGTTTTTGTATTTAGAATACGGTTTTTTTTATTAAGAAACATTGAATTAAATAGTTATTGAGATATTAATGACTAGTTATTTTTTAAATATACATATGTAAGTAAAAGGCTAAAAAGATTAAACCATATATCGGGTGTTTTTTTATCTGCATGAGAACTATCGACATTGATAACTATGGTTTGATAGCGTAGAATGTGTCAAACTGTGTTGACATTTCTGTTCAGTAAGGTTTTGCAAGTCATCATCAATCGTTTAACGTTAGAACAACGCTTTTAAATTGTGGAAATTTACTTTGGAAAAGAAAAAAATAAAATAAAATAAATAAATCCGTTCGCAAAGTGCATATCAAAGAATTTGGTTTAGTAATGAAGCCCATTTTTGGTTAAATGGCTACGTCAATAAGCAAAATTTTGGTATTTGGAGCGATGGCAATCTTCAAGCCGTTAACAAATCACCATTTCATCCATTAAAATTGACTGTTTAATGCGGTTTACAGGCTGGCGTCATCATCGGTCCTTATTTCTTTCGAAATGAGCAAGAAGCTACCTTTACAGTGAATGGCGAGCGCTTTTGCGCCATACTAACTAGTGCAACATTTGGTTACAACAATACGGCCCAAATTGCCATACAGAGCGGTTAAAAATCGAAGAAGTGGTCCTGTTCATTGCCCTCCTCGTTTATACTATTTAACACCCTTATATTACTTTTTATGCAGCTATGTTAAGTCATTGGTTTATGCCGACAAACTAGCAACTCTTGAAGCATTAAAAGCCAAAATTCTACCAGATCATCATAAATAAATAAATTAAATAATAAACAAATTTTATTCAACAATATTTATGTCTTGTATTATCATTTTAAGTTATCAAGCTCTTAAAAAACACCCTATATACACATATGTACATGCATGTCTGTAAATCTGTAAATATACTTGATTTTTTTTTTTATATTTTTATACAATTTTTAAATTCGAAAAGTTTTTTTACAACATTTAGCATCAAAGGTAAGCAATACTGCTGGACTACCTTCACATGATAAAAAAAAGTGAGATGAGAAGCATTTAGAGAAAAATTTCAATTCATTGGTAATAACAATCAATCAATGTTATCATGTAAATTAATTTATGTAAATTGTTTTTAAACAAACCAGTTTATTGTTTAATATGAAAATAAAAAAGACTTTCTTTTTGTTAATTTAAACAGTTTTTTAAATTTTTTATTAATTATTAAATAGAAAGAATAAACACCTTCATTAAGTGGTATAATGTTAAAGCCTTAACGTGTTATTTAAAGCCACATTAGCTTAATTAAATGTATATTTAGTTTCAATAACATCAGTAAATAAAATTATAAGAGTTACCTTTCGTTTATAAATGTTATTAAATAAGTATTTTTTAACAAAATGGTTGAATTTTTGCTCTAATTCGCTTCCTTAATGCTTTTTTCTTTCAAGTGAAAAGCTTCGCTAAAAATTTGAGCTTAAACAATTTACTTACATCATTGGCAGAGTTTTATGTTTTTTCAAAATTTTAAATATTTAGGCTGAATCTAATTTCGAAATTTTGATGCTTTTTAAATGTGTATATAATTCTCTCGTTAAAACATAGCAATAAACGATAACATGGAATATTTGTTTAACAATTTATCAAGTTCTTTGTCTTTTATACTAAATTTTAGTTTGACTTTAATTTGTGGGCGTAATACATACGTATATGAAGTTTATTGCCCTTTCATTTATATAAAGATGCTTGTTTTTATTAATCTCTGCATTAAATTTTGTATTAATTAAATATTTTTCTTTAATATACATATGTATGTATGTATTCAGTTAGGGCTAAAGATTTTTCTTATCATAATGTAATCGTCATCAACATTCAAGTTGATAAGCGATAAAGTTATTCCAATATTCTTTAATCAAAAATATAGAGAAACAGATTATTGTTACAAAAAGTTATAAACGTAAATGTTAATAACAAGAAATTTATACTATCAACTGTCAGAAAGAATGTGATAAACTTGTCTTTCGACATAGGTATAGAGACACAAGAGAAAATACACAGTGAAATTAATAAATCAACAAAGTTCTTACAAGATTTTAGGTTTTGACAGTTTTCAGCTCATATTCTTTTTCATCGATCATATTAAAATTAAGATCATATACATACATACTTATAAATAGTATATTTATAAAATATTAATAATATATTTATAAAATATTAAGAGTTATTATAAATTCTTTATGTTAAATTATAGTAAATAAAAATATTATATTATTTGCTTGTAAATTTTACAATTATTGCTGATGCATGTTTATAGAAATACATATTTGTTGCGATTAATTGCTTCCAACATATTATTTGACAAAAAGTAAAAAAAGAACAGCCTTTTTAATTGATAATACTATGAACTGACATATTCAATTTCATTGAAGCATTTATTTTGTTTGTAAATTTTCTCTAGAATAAATCCAGAATTGTTTAAGAAATGTTTCTTTAGTTTTACAAATATACAATGCAATCTATATATAATAAATATATCTTATTCATACACACTGTTAGAATTTCATTATTAAAGCTCTGTATATTGTACATTTTTAATGCAGAGAAAGAGAGAGCACGCTTTATTTATGTATGTACGGTACGTATGTATGTAATTTGTTTAGACAAATAGTTAAACTATTTGGTACAATCATTTATTACTCAGCAATAATAACAATTGAGTTAGATATCAATATTTCTTTATAAATTATGTTTATTATTTTAATTAACAGTTCATTGATATTGATATTTGAGCAGAAGCTTTAACACTTCTGTACCTTACAATATTTTCAGTTTGAATAATTTTAAAACAAATCTCTAATCTTTAAAAGAATATATTTTTAGTAAATTAAATAAATGAGAAAAATCATTCAACAATCAACATATTTTTTAAAAAGATTAGATAGAATAACAAGTGCCCTTATAGACAAAGTGAACAGTTAAATTATTTGATCATGTTATACGAAATACTAAATTTCAGTCAGTTTTTGTTTATATATTCAAATACAAACTATCGACCGAAATCTAAAAGTTAAATGATTAATTTTTCGTTCAACTTATTTTTTTCTGTTGAACTTATACTACTTTAGAACGTTTATCATATTATTATACAATTTGCTGTTTCGATACAGTTGTGAGAGAACCTAATCGGTCTGCAGACAAGCAGAAAATTTATTTATTTTAATTGTGCTTTCTTCCAAACAGATAAAAATATATATATTTCATAAGCCTTTGTTTTGCTTCAGAAATATATTTCAAATTTTCGCTTTCTGGCCTCCTTATGCCTCAATACAGAATTGACATTGTACAGGCAATTTTTTTAAAATTTGAATTTTTTAAAATATTAATTTCAATAAAAAAAAAAACAAATTCTGAATTTTTCTGAATTTTCAAGTGAAAAGTTTATGGTTAATAGCTTCATTTTCATTTTTTTTATAACCCTTTACCACCGCCACATATGTGATTATGCACATTTTTAACAGTAGAACATATTGTCACTGGTATATACCGTAAAAAAATGAATTAAAATCAAATAAGCAAAATACGTGAAATGCATAACAAAGTGATTTTTATCATCTAAAACGCGAAACAGTACAAACACTTTGTTTTACAGTTTAAGCAAAAACAAAAAGCTAGTTAGCGTTAATTTGTTTTTTATGTAAAAGGTTTTACTATTCTTTTTAAACTATAATTAACTCGCCATTTTTGTGCGGAGGCGTATGAATACTTCTGTGATTGTAAAATTAAATTTCTACGCATTATAAGAAAAGTAGTAATAGAAAAATCTGTAAATTTTCTGTTAAAGAAAATAATAATAATAATTATATGACAGCTAGGGTACGGAGTATGGTCTAATAATAATGTCTGCTTAATAGTATGGTGAATAAAAAATGTGACGTCTCGCGCAGTCGTTTTTGTTTATAAACATATAAGCAATATTGTTTTGAAGTTTTATTTTTAAATTGTATTTTTGTAAGGCATTATAAACATTATGTCTCCCCCATTGTTCATTATTGTTTTTGATGTTGTTCTAAATAGTCTGAGGAGTCTTTCCAGCAGAATGCTGCCTGGGACGTAAATTCCTTACAATTACTTGTAATAATCTTTTGAAGCAACACCATCACTAACATTGCCTAGAATGTATCTTCGTATCAAAGCTCCTTCAAACAGAAATCACTAGGCGTAAGTGAAATCAGCTTGGTCATACTGTCCGAAAACCCTATGAAGACCTACCGCGAAGAGTTAGCTACGCTGAGATATAGATAGGATGGGGATGTAATTGGATTATTGTCTTATAAAAAATCTACATGGAATATATTTGATTGGTGCTTAAATATGAGCTTACAAATCCTTGTTTTCATTAAGATCCTCGTCAACAATTTTTGTTTGAGTTATTTTTCAATAAAATATTGGTTATTTCTTGTATTTTCACATTTTCTACAGGTTTATGTAAGAAAAGCGTATGGATCGCATCCGTACTTAGCATTCGCTTGGACAGTTATTTGTTAGCAATTGATCTCTTAAACTACGGCTATGTTCTGCAAAATTCAAAGAACATACTTTTGGATTTGTGTAATTAAAATTAATGAGTTCTTGCATGATTTAATTCACAGCTTTTTTATATTTGTGTCCATTGGAAAAGAATATAATCGTATTTTTTTACTCGCACCCTTTCTCATGTCACATCTTGTCCAGCTAAACACAAATATTACATTGAAATTATCTTCTAAAATCCAAAAGTTTACAAATTATTTACCAAAACAAATAATTGAATATTTATATACCATATATGAATATTTATTTAAAAACATGCTTAAAATAAAACGAATACGATTGACGTCAGTATAAACAAAAATGGGTACGGAACAATATGCCTCGAATTTAGAGCAGTGGTAGTTTTATTTTTAGTAACTACGGTTAAATATGGACATATATTTATCGGTTACAATGATATTTGGAATAATTATAAAAATAGAGCATATTTGAATCAACTTTCATTAAAATTTCGGCTCTTTGTTTGCATGGGAAATGAAATACTATAATATATGATTATAATAAAATGGCATGTATTTGGGACACAAAAAGCAATTTGCAATAATTTAATTGATCGAAATTTTTAATTTTGTATTACTATTAAGAGGTATAGTTTGATATGTTTTTGCCACTCGATATTGTATCGGTAATTAGATCTCTGTTTTTTGTTTGCTAGATAATTTTGACATAATCGATATACCTAACGTGGTTTTAGAACTGATATTTATTCAAACATATGTATGTACGTGACTTCAAAAACTGCCTACACCGATGGTGGTGTAGGTAAATTTTTAATGCAGACTGTATTGAGAAGTTGGGTGTATCACAGGCACAATTGTTTGTGACGGTACAACATAAAAAATGGTGGTCAGACGTTATTCCTTTTGTACTTACCCGGTTTAGGTTGCACAACTTTATAATCACGTGGAGGAACTGATACAGGTGCTGTGGAACTACTACCGCGTTTACTGGAACCACCGAAATATTGATTAAGATTTTCTTCCAAGTCATTCTGCAAAACAAGAGAATAATTAATTGACAACCCATTATCGTAGTATTAATAATATAATAAATACCTTAACAAATCTTAAATTCCTCTCTATAATACTATTATCAGCATCAAGGAAATTCCGATTAGAATTCATTCTTGTTTAGATTTTTTAATAAACAAAAGATTCTTTAACTATTTTCTGCAAAATTCTCCGCACTATTAAAACACTAATAAACGAATGTCAAGACAAGAGAAAAGAAATAACTAGAAACACGAAGACAATAATAGAGTTGCCCACTCGTTTTTTGTTAACAAAAATAAGATAAGATATTGTTGTATGAAATACCCTGTTTCTGTAATAATTTTATATCAGCTGTTTGTTAATTACTGTTTTTGTTGTTCTCTAATTGTTTGTTGTTAATATTGTATTTTTTTATTATTATTCACCGTAGATTTTACACGTTGTAGTAGCAGTGGTTGTGGCAAAAGATCAGCGCGGGTGTTTAGTAATATTTTATATTTTTATATTCTGTCAAATTTATAACATCCACAACCTTTGGCTGGCGGTAGCAGAAACAGAAATATATAAAAAGAAATAATTGAAAAAGTTTAGTCGATAATTGACGCAACAAAAAACCATGGCCACCACCGATACTCATCCAATGGATGAGTTTTGTGGGTCAAAATTTTGGGTAAGTTTGTGTAAAATGATTGTCAGTTGTAATGCCTTCTAACCTTTAATAGTAATGAGTAATTTGAATGTTGTTTTATAATCAATTCTCGTTTTGTTTATGCGTCAGGATTCAAATGAAACCTGGTACACAGTCGATCCAGACTTTACACCCTGCTTTGAACAAACCGTACTAGTATGGGCACCATGTGCCTTCCTTTGGTTATTCAGTGTATTTGATTTCTACTATCTCAAGGCCAGTTTAGATAAAGACATACCATGGAATAAACTGAATATAAGTAAATTGGTATTGACCTTATGTATGCTAGTGTTGACAGCTATCGATTTGATAATGGCTTTAGTTAAGGGAGGCAGTGATAAGACAGCTGATCTTATCTATCCAGTAGATATATGGACGCCAGTTATAAAATTTGCAACATTCGTAAGTGAAACATATTTAAACTTGATATGGTTTTGTAACCGATTGTATTTATTTTATTTACCCTTTTCAGGCTTTGATATTAATTTTTATACCATTAAATCGTAAATATGGTGTCCAGACATCCGGCTGTCAGTTTCTATTTTGGTTACTTTTAACTGTGCTCTCTATAGCACGTTGTCGAACCGAGGTGAGAGCTAAAAAGGATCGTGATGCCGTTATTAGCACAGGTTCTGAAGCTGATTTTTCGTGGGATGAGTATAAATATACTAGCTTTATGATGTACTTTGCCTTTTGCTGTGGTATGTTGTTCCTAAATTTCTTTGCCGATGCCAAACCTCGTGTTACAAAGTATGAACGTTCCGACAATGAAATACCAGAAGCCTCAGCTAGTTTCCTATCGCGTATCACCTATCAATGGTTTGATGGCATGGCGTGGAGAGGCTATCGTAATCCCTTAGAGGAGAAAGATCTATGGGACTTGAATCCGCAAGACAGTTGCAAGGAAGTTATGCCTATATTTGCTTACTACTGGAATAAAAATGTACGTAAATACTTTAAACATGACCCTAACCAGGGTAAAGTAATATACAGCAAGGATAAAGTAACCTTCGAAAATCCTCATGGCCCCAAAACAGGCAAGAAAAAGGGTACTGTCTCCATTATGCCACCTATTGTAAAATCTTTTGGTGGTGTTTTCTTATTCGGCTCTATGATGAAATTGATAACCGATGTTTTAACATTCGCCCAACCTCAAGTATTACGTTTGATCATTGGTTTTGTTGAAGACTATGCCAAGGATGATGTTGAAAGACAACCCGAATGGAAAGGTATTTTTTATGCCGTTTTACTTTTCATCTTGGCTGCTGCACAAACAATTATTTTGGGTCAATATTTCCATCGTATGTTTATTGTCGGCTTACGTATACGTACTGCTTTGATTAATGCTATATATCGTAAGGCTTTGGTTATATCGAATTCCACACGCAAAGAATCAACTGTTGGTGAAATTGTAAACTTAATGGCTGTTGATGCCCAACGTTTTATGGACTTGACAACATATTTGAATATGTTGTGGTCAGCACCCTTACAAATAAGTTTAGCTTTGTATTTCTTGTGGCAGCTTTTGGGTCCCTCTGTTTTGGCGGGCTTAGCTGTAATGATTATCCTGATTCCTGTAAATGGTGTAATTGCTAATCGTATTAAGACTTATCAGATCAGACAAATGAAATATAAGGATGAACGTGTTAAATTGATGAATGAAGTTTTGAGCGGAATTAAGGTAAGTTTTTTCAACTGCTCCGTTTTAGATTTTGGAAACAGCTGAAGACAATATTTCAAGAAAAACAGACGGTATTATTTTCAATTATAATTTGTTTAAACTTTTCTTTCTTAGGTTTTAAAGTTATATGCCTGGGAGCCAAGTTTTGAAAAACAGGTATTGGAGATTCGTGAAAAGGAAATTGCAACTTTAAAATCAACTGCTTACCTAAATGCCAGTACTTCATTTTTATGGTCTTGTGCTCCATTTTTGGTAAGTTATACAAACTATTTTTATTAAAAGCCACATATCTTTTTTTCTAGCAGATGACAAAACGTAATGGAAGTTAAAAACAAAAAACACTAAATTTATTATAATTAATTAAATTTTTCCATATCAAGGTATCTTTAGTTACTTTTGCTACTTATGTATTGTCCAGCGATGAAAATCATTTGACAGCCTCTAAAGTTTTTGTAGGTCTTACCTTGTTCGATGCTATAAAATTACCAATGATAACAATACCCATGTTAATGGTGGATATAGCAGAGGTACTACTAAATGTTCAAATCCCATTATAAAAATATTACAAATCTCATCTAAATTATAACAAACTACAACTGAGATCTTTTTAACCAAACTTGTAAAGGAATCAAACAAACATCGTTTTGGAATCTTTGGTTTTAATAATACTCGAAAAAAAAATAATAATCGAACATTATATTGGAATCATTGGTGTATTTTCTTCTTATTACACTCTACGACATTTTATTTGATGTAGAATTGTTTCAGGCTTTATTTTAAATGCTATTCATACATTACTTTGCAAATTCTATTTCAGGTCTCATTGGTCACATTTGCCACTTATGTATTAATTGATGAAAACAATGTACTTGACGCAACTAAAACATTCGTATCATTATCATTATTTAATATATTACGTTTTCCATTAACTATGTTACCCATGTTGATTTCGAACATGGTTCAAGTAAGTTTTTCCTGTTTTTCTTGGTTGTTTTCATAAAATTATCTGTTTGTTTATGTTTGTATGATTTTAAAAACAATAATATTAAATTTTGTAAATTAGGAAATAATTGCAAAAAGATTATTGTTTTTAAAATTATGTGATCGTGATTGCGTATTTTGTTAAATTTGTTAAATTTGTTGTTCGTTAAATTAATCGTCTATGTCTGTATATACCGTGGCTTACAGCATATTTTGTGCAGTTGCGAAAAATTTTTTTTACTCTATGGAGAGAAAACGAAAAATAATATAAAAATGTATGTATTTGGCTTTCTCTTAAAATAGTCTTCAAAATTTACAAACATAATTGAAAATTTGTGGTCAACTTTGGACTTGGTGATACAACAAATGCAGATAAGTTATTGTAACGAATTAAAAACTGCTCTGATCGATTAGTATATAAAGATCCCTCACGAAACTATACAAAAACTTGTTGGTTCTTTAAGAAATTGTTTCAATTAAACCATATGTATATGTTTTCTTCATTGAAATTAATTACACCAATACTTATGAACTTTGTCGTGTAGACCAATTGTATACAGTTCAGAGATCGACATGCATTGGTATAAAAGACGCACTGAGAATCGTCGAGATCTGCCTTAAATACCTCCAATGCGGTTTTTGCCGGAATTCCACTGTGGTATATTAAAGGCAGTACAAATTCTTTATTCAAAATGATAAAATTAGACGATGTAATCTGGACACCTGTAGGATGTCTAGGTTAATGTGGCCCTCTTTTTAATAAGAAACGCACTATGCAACTTTTAGTCTGTCAACAGAAAAATATCCTTGACAACTACATCTGTATTACGCAGATTTGGTGAGTTATCTGGGTTTAGACTTAATAGGCTACTGAGAATGACGGCTACAGGCTGATTTTAATACCATATAGGTAAACAATACGATGTATATTACACTACATCTGACGATCATGTCAAGATTGAGGTCTTTACTTGAATGCGCGCAATGAACTACCACGTTACATAACCAATCAACCAACACCAATACCTAAGGACATTAATAACATATCATAAAATTTGTTTGGATATCATTGAAATTTGTTTGGATATCATCGGCAGTTTTCTTGCTGTAGCATTTAATATTTTGCTTTAAAGCTGTGCGAAATGAGCTGTGAGCCACTGTATACATATGTACAAACTTTTATAATATCCCTTAAAAACTTCCCTTATTCCTTTAATTTTATTTGCCTTGTTAATTACAATTTTTATTTTTATTTTTGCGTAAACGATTTGTACTTTAAGGATTTTCAAAAGCTATATGAATATATTGATCTTTAAATTATAAATTCTGCATATACATATGTATGTATGCAATTGGTACTGTTTTAAGCTAAAAGACCATATTTTTTAAATATAAAACATATGCATACATTAAACATATTGCTTATACTATAATACTCTAAAATAAATCAAATTCTTTAAACTACAGTATTCCAAATCAGAATTCACTTTATTTCCTTATTTTGTCCATAAACTATAAACATTAGAACTGCGTTAAATACAAATGCAATTGCCATTACCCATAATACTTTCAAAATCCTATTTATACAATTTTTCCTCCATTCAAACCAAACATATTCCCTTCAATTCCAAATATTAAAAAGTTTAAATAACCTAAAAACTATTGCTTTTCGCTAAAAATTGTTAACATATGCTAAAACATGCATGTCAGCTTTATTAATGTCTAAATTTATGTTGTTTTATTAAGTGCTAATCGTTTTCTTTTATCTATTATCTAAAAACTGAACTCGTTTAGACTCAAGTTTCTGTAAATCGTATCAATAAGTTTATGAACAGTGAAGAATTGGATCCTAACAATGTACAGCATGATCCTAAAAAACGTAAGTTAGTTAAATATACATATACGCTTCACAATTCGAAGATATAAAAAAATACATTTCTATTAAATTCCTATAGCTAATCCTCTCTCAATCGTTGATGGCAGCTTTTCTTGGGGCGATGATGATATAACATTAAAAAATATTAATATTGAAGTTAAAAAGAACACATTATGTGCTATAGTCGGTACAGTAGGCTCAGGAAAATCATCTATTATACAAGCATTTTTGGGAGAAATGGAAAAAGTATCTGGAACTGTAAATACTGTTGGTACTATAGCCTATGTGCCACAACAGGCTTGGATACAAAATGCTACATTAAGAGATAATATTCTCTTTGGTAAAGCTTACGATCGTAAACGTTATAATCGTGTCATTGATGCGTGTGCCTTAAGACCTGATATCGATATGTTATCGGCCGGTGATCAAACGGAAATTGGTGAAAAGGGTATCAATTTGTCGGGCGGTCAAAAACAGCGTATTTCATTGGCCAGAGCTGTATATAGTGATGCCGATTTATATTTCTTGGACGATCCTCTTAGTGCTGTTGATTCACATGTAGGCAAGCATATTTTTGAAGAGGTAGTAGGACCTAAGGGTCTTTTGGCAAAGAAAACACGAATTCTGGTTACCCATGGTATAACTTTCCTGCCACAAACTGATAATATATATGTCATGAAATTGGGTGAAATTAGTGAAGATGGAACGTATCAAGAACTGTTGAATAAAAAGGGAGCATTTTCCGATTTTCTTTTGCAACATTTGCAAGAGGGTAATGAAGAAGCTGAAGATTTGGATGTCATTAAACAACAATTGGAAGGCACAATACAATCAGATGAACTAAAGGGCAAATTTGAAAAGGTTATTAAATTAGCTAGAACAGAGAGTTTATCGGATTCAGTGTAAGTGTTTAGTAAAGAGAAAAATACATGGATTTGTTTCGAATTTTTTTTTTGTCTATTTTAATTTCAGATCTGTACGTTCATTTGAAAGTGGCACTAGTAGTCTAAGACGGCGACGCCTTGATAGACAAAATTCAGAAACATCAGTTATTTCAGCAACATCAAAAACAAAACTGCAAATCGAAGAACAAGGCAAACTTATTGAGACTGAAAAATCACGTACTGGTGGTGTAAGTATTTTTTTCATATGTTGTTGCGCAAATAATGAATTATAAATAATATAGTCAAGTAATATTGGAATCCCTCGAATAACACGGCTAATTAGTTACTTATTTCAGTGTTATTCGAAATATATGTAAATCATAAAATTTTTGAGATAACAAAATACAATAATGCCGATACTTATAATGTAAATTAAATATAAATAACAAATTTAATATAAACAAATCGTAGAATTCTTATACGTGGCTCGATTTAATAATGATTGAAGTTTAGTATTATTCATTCTTGAAATTCGAACTATGTGTTATTTAAGAGTCGTCGCAATTATCTTATTCAAGGGATGCCTGTATACTGATTTTCTATTTAGATACAAGTTTTAGTCATTCTTTCAAAATTTGTGACAATTTTTAATCGAAAAAAACCCAGCTTTGTATATGTGTGTGAAGTTAAATACGAAAGTTAAATATGTTTTTCTTAACATAACAAAAACTTGTGTAAGTTAACAGAATATGTGTGAAGATAAATACGAATATGAAATTTTTCTGTTAAGTTAGCAGAGACTTCTATTTTAGCATTACTTCCACAATTGTGGATTATAAAATATAAATTTGAATAAAAATAACTAAACAAAGGTAAAGAATTACAGAAATTTGAAACAATATTTCTTAATTCTCATTAGGTCAATTTTTGGCTTACTATAATAGCATTGAATTAAATTGGCTGGATGGTGGGGAGGTGGGGGGAAAAAAGTTAGCTACGGTCTATATATCTCCGATCTGGTACTTTGCAGCCCAAAAAGGAAAACTGGCCCTGAAGCCTTGATACCTTGGCTATAAAGCCCACCAGGTCCGATTCCCCCACAATTGCATCTTAGGTCCGATTTTTCATGAACGACATATATATACGGTAAAAATGAAAAATAAAAGTTAGCTACGGTCTATATATCTCCGATCTGGTACTTTGCAGCCCAAAAAGGAAAACTGGCCCTGAAGCCTTGATACCTTGGCTATAAAGCCCACCAGGTCCGATTCCCCCACAATTGCATCTTAGGTCCGATTTTTCATGAACGACATATATATACGGTAAAAATGAAAAATAAAAGTTAGCTACGGTCTATATATCTCCGATCTGGTACTTTGCAGCCCAAAAAGGAAAACTGGCCCTGAAGCCTTGATACCTTGGCTATAAAGCCCACCAGGTCCGATTCCCCCACAATTGCATCTTAGGTCCGATTTTTCATGAACGACATATATATACGGTAAAAATGAAAAATAAAAGTTAGCTACGGTCTATATATCTCCGATCTGGTACTTTGCAGCCCAAAAAGGAAAACTGGCCCTGAAGCCTTGATACCTTGGCTATAAAGCCCACCAGGTCCGATTCCCCCACAATTGCATCTTAGGTCCGATTTTTCATGAACGACATATATATACGGTAAAAATGTAAAATAAAAGTTAGCTACGGTCTATATATCTCCGATCTGGTACTTTGCAGCCCAAAAAGGAAAACTGGCCCTGAAGCCTTGATACCTTGGCTATAAAGCCCACCAGGTCCGATTCCCCCACAATTGCATCTTAGGTCCGATTTTTCATGAACGACATATATATACGGTAAAAATGAAAAATAAAAGTTAGCTACGGTCTATATATCTCCGATCTGGTACTTTGCAGCCCAAAAAGGAAAACTGGCCCTGAAGCCTTGATACCTTGGCTATAAAGCCCACCAGGTCCGATTCCCCCACAATTGCATCTTAGGTCCGATTTTTCATATTTTTGGTGGACGATTGTTTTTAATGTAATTACCAGCTACAAGAAATAAAATTCATTTGTTATTGTTACTGTATCTCTCTTATTATATTTTTTTAATTTTTACAATCCTTTACCTTGTTTTGGTTATTTTTATACCAAATTATGTTTTTATACCAAATTATGTTTTATAATCCACAATTGTGGAACTAATGTTAACATAACAGTCTTTGTGATCTTAACAGAAAAATTTCATATTCGTATTTATCTTCACACATATTCTGTTAACTTACACAAGTTTTTGTTATGTTAAGAAAAACGTATTTAACTTTCATATTTAACTTCACACACATGCTTTGTATTATACCAATAAAATACATATTTTTGAATTTGTTTCTAAATTATTACAATTTATTTATTTTTATTTTGTATTTTTATTTTATAGGTTGAATTCGCCGTATATAAACATTATATTAAGAGTGTTGGCATTTTCTTATCCATGGCGACTTTAATATTAAATTTTGTATTCCAAGCTTTTCAAATCGGTTCCAATCTTTGGCTAACCCAATGGTCAAATGATAAAAATGTTGTTAACGATACGGGCCTAAGAGATATGTATTTGGGTGTTTATGGTGCCTTCGGTTTTGGACAAGGTAAGTCCATTTTGTTAGCCAATATTTTACTATAAAACCAAAAATTTATTTTCGTAAATCGTCTCATAAATGTTTTGGGTTTAATGGCGTTTTATGTGTTTTGTATTGTTTTGTAGCGATTTTAGTTTGGGTTTTTGATTTTTTGTTATTTTTTTAACCTTATGTATTATATTAATTTTTTTATTTTTTGCTTCTTATTTAATAATTTTTTTTTTGTAAATTTGCTTTTAATGTTACGCTTTACTCTGGCTTATTAATTTCTCAAGTTAAAATAATGTCACTGATTCTTGCGTGCTTTTGTAGATTTAAAATTGCTTGCCGTTTTAATAACCCAAAAATCCTACTAATAATTAATTTCCTTTACTATTTTACTAAAACATAGTTGTTACAAGTTTTTTGGCTACCTTAGCGATTGGATTGGGTGGCGTTTATTGTTCTAGGGATATGCACTATATAATGTTACATTTTGTTTTCCGTTGGCCCATGGAATTATTCGATACAACACCTTTGGGCAGAATTGTTAATCGTTTTTCGAAAGATATTGATACGGTTGATAATATTCTACCATTAAATATACGTGCTGTTATGACGCAAGCATATGCGGTAAATGTTACTACTTTTAATAATTTTTAACAATTTTGCACTACCAAGGAAAATTTAAACAAAAAAAGAAAACAATTATTTGGAATATTAAGTAAAAAAGTGGTGCAAAATTGTTTATCAAAATTTATTCGTTTTCGATATTAAGTTTCAAATTAAAAGAACTAAACGATTGGCATAAGCCAAAATGTAAAAAAACGTGAAAACTACTATAACCACCAGTATATACTTATGTATAAAGCTTCTCTACACTTCCACAAACTAAACAAGCAAATAAAAATTAATATTATAGGGCCTATTATAATTTATGTCTGTCTGAATGTTTAAAATTCAAAAAATTCAATATTGATAAACAAAATTAATCACTAATTAACACTTTTTACTACACACTTTCATTGTATGCAAAAAGAACTAAACTCTGTCCCAAAACAGCAATCTAAATGCACCACAAATAATGCACATTTCTTATTTTATTGAAAAAAAAAAAGAATTTCCTGTTGAAAAATACCAAACATTACTCTTTTTCTTTTTATAGTCCTAGTATATTTCTTAGCTTCTTTGATTTTGTGCATCGGTTGCATACATTGTGCCCAAATCTTACATGAGATATTATTAACCAATATCATGCGCTGGCCAATGGAAATCTTTGATACTACGCCATTGGGTAGAATTGTTAATCGTTTTTCAAAAGATATTGATACAATTGATATAATTCTACCTTTAAATTGGCGTGTTGTCATAAGTCAAGCATTTGCGGTAATTAATTAGAAACTACACATACATATATATATATATACATAACTTAGTATAAGCAATAACATATAATATCTAACCAAATAATTTTATTTCGATTTCTAAGTATAGTCTTTATCAATGCGAAAGTATTTTGCTTTGCATTTGAAATTAAAGCTAAACTTATAACAGCTGTTTATTATTTAATTAGTAGAGTTTAAAACTAATTCTTTTCTCTTTTACTAATTTTTTACTAAGTTTTTAACCTCTTATCAATATCATTTGTAACTTTTTAAAATGCATATTACTAATATTGCGATTTCTACAGTTATTCCGATTTTGTATGTTGAAAAATGAAAGTCAAATTATTTGAAATTCATAAAAACAGTGATTTATTAATTGACTTTAATATAAAGAAATATCCGTTGTGGAAACAACTTATTTAAGGGGTCATATAAAAAGTATTTGTGGTTATTAAAAATGTTTGAAAAAATACAATTGTCTTTGCTGACATATTGTCCATTTTTATCTGTGACCTCTAATTTCGTCGCTATAAAAGTTAGGTTTGGTTAGCCAATTTTTGCAAGAGAGCTTTTCAGATACCGAAACAAATGGTAGTCAGATGATGCATGATCCGGTTTATTAAATGGGTGCATCAAATTTTACCAGCCAAGTGCAGTTAGTTTTTGGCTTATCATTAAAGATGTCTATAGCATGCCAACATACCTTTTACGTTAGCCAACTAATTTTATATTAGAGTTACAAGTAGAGATTAGAATTGATCGTTTCGCCATATTATATTATCATAGATTAATTCCTGCCACTTAACACTCTGCTTTACCTCGTTTATCATTTATGCAGACTTTAAAATCGTTTGTGAAGGATCACCGGCCTTTGATCAACGATGCAATTTAAAAATGTTTCGATTTCGTAGCGTTTCAGCAACGTTTTACTGATAGAAATTCGGTCAATAAAATTTCTTTGCATTAATTAACAGTTTGCGTGCCGATCTTGCTCCACTTATTGCAATATTTCATACACTTTTCTTATGACTGATAGGCCGGAATAAGGTATAGGTCAGGTTAGGTTACGGTCTATTCGGAGACCGATCGGACTATTGTAAGTCCCTTTAGAAGAAAAAGAGATAAATAGGACAAAAAGACCAAAATTCAAATAGAAATGAATATGCTTTAACATGAGCTACAATCAAAAGTGATTGCACCTAAGTCAGCGAATTATCATTAATATATTTGCGGACAATAAGAATTTTAGCGGGGTGCATAACATGGCACTTATTTTATTTTGAAATTGGGCATTTTATTTGAAATTTGATAAAATACATTCTGTTATATAAGATAATACAAAAATACCTAAAGTATTATTTTAACTTTAACGTTTTTTGATATTATTCTGCATTATCATGAAAATAAATAATAAAGAATTCACGTCCACGAACGTGCTAAGAACCGTAAGAGTGCTTCACTGTCTCTATCTTCTCTACATTCCCACACAACCTGGAAAAATCCAGCGTGCGGTTGTCCCATCTACTCATCATCAATTATGCCCACCGTGACTCTTAGATCTTCTCAACTCATATCCAAAAGAACTCTTTAATCTACTAGTCTCAGACTAGACCATAATGTTCTAGATACTCAGCAGTAAAATCAGTCCAAAGTCGATTTCTTAATGGCACTAAGGTAAGACCCTATTGGAATCCTCTGTCAGAGATCTTTTCAGTTCCGAACCACTGCGTGCTAGACCGTTATTTATTATTTCATTGTCGAAAATGCCGCAGTGCCCAGGTACCTAACAAAGTCTGATGTAGTACGAATCTATTTGCCTTTTCAAATAAATGAAATAAGTGGGGTATAATTTTGGTATAAAATTGAGCAAAGAACTCCTGAATCCGGTTTAACTTACAGCTTTTTACCGTAGACTTTACTTTATATTAAAAAAGCATTTTATAGTGCATTTCTTTAGATATTTCAAACATTTTCAAATCAAACATGTGTTTGTTTGGCGCTTTCAAATAAGTGTTGCCCGATATATGATGTTGATCATCTAGTGATAAAAAAAACCGTCATGCTTTTTATATGACCATAGATTTTCCTCCGATAATAGTTTATTTAAAAAAAAACTAGTGTTGCCTGGAAAGTTTTCACATTATAGAATGTGTATTTCAATATTTTGCTTTTAATTAAGTTGTTTCACATTATGAGAACATGCAAAATAAGCCCTATTGTTAACTATTTCACATAAAGGTTAAAAATTCGATTTTTATTTAACAACTCTTAACAAACTCTTCATAAACTGTTTACAAACTATTTTACTATTTTATTTTTTCTAAATATTTAATTAAACAATTAGTAACTTCACCACTGTTTTTATGCGCCTTCAATTAAATCATTAAAATGCAGTTTGTTTTTCATTGTATTTCTACAGTTTAAGTACTAATTTTTTTTTTTTAAATATAGAATTTTTTCTTTGTATTTAAATAGAAATTGTTATGTTTTCGACTTGTAAATTTTTTTTAACCCTTTTAGACACCCTACTAACTTTGTACAAAATATTTTATTTTGCATGTGTTTACTAAAAAACTTTGTTTCGACTTGTTTCATTTGAATTATTGATTTGATAAGTTGAAAAAATGTTAGTTTTAGTTTCAACATTTTGTTAAAAAAAGAAAGAAAATTCGAACAACATATTTCCTATTTCCTACATTCCCAACTTTAGTTATGGCACGTTATTTATCGGGTCTATTTTTGGCGTTGGGTTGTTTACATAGTTCTATGCAAGTATTTGTCAATCTATTGGCAATGGTATTGAAATGGCCAATGGAACTATTTGATACAACTCCACAGGGCCGTATTATAAGTCGTTTCTCCAAAGATATTGATACATGCGATACAATATTACCATCGGTTCTTCAACAATTTCTATCAACATGCTTTGCGGTAAAAAAATTAACTATTTTTGTTTGTTAAGTTCTCTTAAATATCTTAACTTTTTTTTCAATTTATTTGTTGTGTAAAAAAAGAAGAATAATATCTGTTGACACTTTAGAAAAATTAAACATAAGCAGTTTTGCATTGTTATGTTTTTCTTTTTAAGTGTCAAAAAAAAAAGAAAATACTGTAGTTTTTGCAATTTTATTTTTTTTTACTCATTTTATTATTTTTCGAAACACATATTTTCTATCATAAAACATTATTTACAAATACTTACAAAATAACTATTTTCTTTTTACCATTACTTGATTTTATTTGAAAATTATCTCTTAAGCAATGTATAACACTTAACTCATGGTCTTCAAACCTTTATTACATTAAAACTTAAAATCCCACACTATATATGTATATAGAAATGTAGTGAATTTTAAATCGGGAAAAGTTATAAATAAATTAACTTATGAAGTTAATATTTTTTAGAATTGTCAAATTATCAAGTTTTTTAATCTTTTAAGACACTGTTAGCCGTTTAATATATGTATATTGTTACGTTTTAAACTTTTTTAAAATGTTTGAGTTCTTTTGAATTGCGTTAAATAAAATAAATAACACGTAGTTGTTGTTTTATTTTACAATTTCTTAATTTCCACACTTCAGCTCCACTTCTACACAAATTACTCAACACCTTTATTTACGCATAAACACGACTTTATTTTATACCTTAAAACTTTACACATTGACTTACAAACTATAACTGAACTAATTTATGCATAAGGCGCCGCCTTTTATATACAATTGATATTATTTCCGAATGTTCTTGTTCTTACTACAACATTCGATTCATTTCCGTTAATTTCAAGTGTAACAACCAAAATCGGTACGGTAGCACCGTTCAATACGCAAGTGGTAACACTCTTAATAACACAAATTAAGTATGGCATTACCTTGACACAAACCATAGAATAAACGCCTCAATAAGGTTTATAGCTAAGACTACTACCGCACTAATTTAGTGTATTTTCGTTAGGCATTGTTTATTTTCGTAACAATATTAAGAACACGATCCAGTATCATAATATATATATTGAAGATGCTAAATCTTCATATTGATGGATCACGAGATAAATATTGAGCGTGTAGCAGTGCCTTAAAAAAAAAAACTCTTTTACTTGATTTAAAGTTCACTTGGTTTTAATTTACACATTGGGGGACTTGAATTACATACCTCAGTAACTCAAACTTTAGTGAATTACAATAAAAGCCTTTTTGATTTACCCAAAATGCTTTTTAAATTTGATTAAGAATCATTATGGTTTGGTCCGTATTTTATTATTTTATTTACTCGCTATAAAACAAACCTACATCATCATTTATGAGTTTATACATAATGCTGATATCAACGTTGAATATTTTGATTTCAAACAACTTCATACACGCCTTATTTGGGTCTCTTTTTATTTGCAAAATATTATCGTAGTGGAATTTATTTTACGCTTACTTTTCTCAAATTAGGAATAGGAGCTCGTCTCACTAATTTTCTTTTTCTTTTTTATGCACTTTTAGTAAATTCTTAAAGTCTACCTTTACACTTAATATTCTGCATGAAAGCTTTTAACCCTTTAAATACTTTTTTACATTTTATATTTATTTCCTAAATATGTAAACACTTAAGTTTTCTGCATAACATATTTTAGTTAAAGTTAAGTTTTACTTAAAAAAAGACTTTTTGCCTTAATTCTGCAATTTTTATTAATTTTGCCATAGACTGCTGACTCTACGTCTACAAATAATAATGACATCAATAAACTATCGACTGGTTATAATTTCCATTATCACAAGGTTATTGGTTACCAAATAATTTACTTTAATAGTTAAAAGTTTAAAAATTTAAAAGGAAAAAAATTAATTTTATTTTACCTCTTACATATTGTAATATCAATTTCATGATAAATTTCATTTCAAAATGGTTTTATTTTCTATAGCAAAATATTCAGTTTTTCTAAAGCCTATTCATATTTAAAACATATATTCCATTTTCTAATATACAATATAAGAAATTGTATTTATCGAATATCATTATAACCATTGATGGCTTAAAAACTAAAAACCGTATTCAAAAACACCGCTAAAAAGTTAAATAAGAACTTTACTTTTCCTCATAAAAAAACAAAAATAAATTTCCTTTAGAATAAACTAAAAAATAAACTAATTAAAGTATCATTTAAATCAGATTTGGTCCAATCAACAATAACGAATTACGCGCAATCGACAATTGTCAATTATATATAATTGGTAACTGGCAACCAATTATTTATGCATATGCATATTGTAATAGTTAAATAACCAATTACATGTAATTGGAAGTTAGTGATTGTAACAAAAAATACCAATTTCTATATTAAGTCATAGGTAAAACATGTAATTGATATGTACTTAAAAACCAATTACTTTTAAGTTTAATTGATAATTGCAATTTACAATTACACATAATTGGTAACCAATTATATATAATTGATAACAAATAACGGGCAACATATAACTGGTAATTAACGATTACTGATTACCAATTGCATAATTATAAATTTTTGATTGCCAAATACAAATTACATGCAATGGGTTATATGTATGTATTGTAATTGAAAAAATACCAATTATGCGCTATAATAAGTAATTCGCAAAACACAATTACTAATTACATTTACATCTTGAAAAATAACAAATACATGTAATTTTAATTGCTAATTACGAATTTGAAGTTGTAACTCCAATACTACTACTAATAATTGCTATCTTTCAGTTTTTCATTACATGTAATTAGTAATTGATAAGTAATTGACAATGTCCAAGTCTGATTTGAGTTTGAGTTTTTCATAAAATAAAATATATTTCCCACCAGGTTTGGCATCTCAACATTATCCTCATTACCATTTTCCCATATTTTGATTTTAAGAAAAATAAAATTTTAATCCTGTTTTTTTTATTTCCCCAAACACTTATCCCCTCTTCTTCCGTACAAAACAAAAACCACAATAACTGCAGGTGTTTTTGCCTATTTTGCTGTAGTCATTATTTACTACGGTACTTTCGAGGCTGCCAAACGGATTCACAATGATCTTTTGTATATTATAATGCGTGCATCGGTATGTCGTTTCTTCGATATAACACCTTTAGGTCGACTACTGAATCATTTTAGCGGTGATATGGAAATTGTCGATGGTGAACTACCGGCTACACTGGATAGTTTTTTGACATTTATTTTTATGGTATTTATTTTTTTCTTAAATTTTATATTTATATCAGTACCGGTTTGTATACATATTTGAATACAATTAACCAAATTTTAAATTTGTTATTAAGACTACATTTCCCTCTTTCTTTTCCTTTTCCCTATTCTCTATTATACTTTTTCTATATCTTTACTTTGTGCTTTACTATTTCTATACCGCCTTAAAATCTATATATAAAAAAACATTTCACACAGGTCTTTGCAATTTTGGTGCCTCCTTATGTTTATGGATGGCCACTCTTCATGCATCATCACAAATATTTAGTAAATTATTTTCACATTTAATGCATTGTTCATCGGAATTTTTCGATACGACACCAAAAGGTCGCATTTTAGATCGTTGTTCCAATGACATAAACACCATAGATTTAGTTTTACCCATGACTATACGCATGTTTATGTCGACAGCATATCAGGTAAATGAAAAAGAAAAGAAAAATTATAAAATTATACATTTTACAATCTTCGTCTTAATTTAAAGAAATTCAATTTTTGTTTCATAAATAATTATAAGACGATAGTTAGATCGTTTAGAGATCGAAATTTTCGTTTGCAAAATTCAACATTTATTTTTACAACAAATATTATTTTCAATTTTTTTTTATATATTAATTATAAAGTTAAGCTATATCTTACATATAAACTGGAAATTTTATTAAAAATATGAAAATGTCTTAAACGCATGGTGAAAGTAGTAAAATATGGCCGATAAGTTAACTTATTAAATGTTTACAGTTATTAACAATTACGTTATAAGGCATTCTAAGGTATTAATTAGCTAACAGTTATTAACATATTTTACAGTAATTTAACCATAAAATAATTATTAAATTAATTATTGAAATAATTATGCTAAAAATAATTTACATTGGTGTAATATTACGGCTGCATCCCTATTTTTAGGGTTTCTTATATGGCCGAAATAACTTGAAGGTATCGCACAATTTGGTCCGTTATAGTTCAATAAAAATTCGGAACAATGCGAATGTAACAAAAATTCGCTATAACCATGTTCGTTACAAACCTGTTTGACTGTATCTAAAAAAAATATAAATTATTAACAAACTAGCTGTCCCAACAGACTATGTTTTGTCAAAAGTTAGTGGCTTGTTGCAGAGTGATTAGTCTATTTATTGTTTTAAAGCCTAAATAATAAACACAATTACAAAATTCAGTTCTTTATTCCGTACACTGCAAGACTTAAGTAACTATATGAGAATTGCAGCTGAACCTTGTTGCCCGTTTTTAAAACCCGATTTATGGGCAAATAACAAAACAATAAATAAAAATAACAATAAAAAGAAGAAGAATGATCAAAACGAATTACAAATATGTCATGTAAACGGTATAATTTGTTTAAATAATTCAAATAGCGAACAAAGTAATTTCGAAGTCTCGGGTTAACATGGCATAACTTTTCTGAAAATCATTAATGTTGCCACTTTCGGTATCGGACATATGATATCTATAACAATAGCATAAATTTTAAAAAGATTAAAATTCTTAAAAGGGACATGCAACTATAATATGGCACCACTGCTTTCAAAACTTTATTCGTAAAGCATAAATTTATTTAAGATAAAATAAAAAAACAAACAATTTCTAATATCAGTGTAATATATGATAAAAAGCTCGGTCTATGAAAAATTGTATTGCTTATTGTTAGCAATGAACAAAATTGGCAATAACTAACTAATTGTAATTGGCATGTTTTTAAAACAATTTGTCTATTGATATGCAATTATATTTATCTAAGCTTCAAGGTATATCAACTTTATCATATATTTTAAAAAGGTAGAAAAAATTCAGTTCCCAATTTATAATTAATTAAAATCTATTACAAGTTAGGTTAAGTTGAGGAGGGATATAAAAAATTAGCATTTATGTATATATTTAAAATTTTTATTTCTTTTATATTTTTGGTTTGGTTTGTCAGTTGTAAATTTCAAATACTCACTTTCAATTCTCACCTGACACTTTTTAGTTTTAAACACTTTCTAGGTTTAAAATCATTTGCATTTTGTCGATTTGAAATATTTTTATCTTTTGATTCGAAACATTTCAAATTTACAGCTTTAATGATGTGCGGTGTTGGTTTAGTGCCACATTTGGGTGCTTTACGGGCTGCCACTATTTTACATTTACTTTTATTGAAAAATGCATTCAAATTACCAATGCTATTTTTCGATACCACACCACAGGGGAGGGTATTATCTCGCTTTTTCAAAGATATTGATTCTGTGATATAGTAATATCACGTTTGTTAGGTGGTATTTGGTGTGCATTTGAGGTAAAATATTAAAGAAAATGTTTAATACCACCAAAAATATTCTCGTATACCAAATTGATAGAAAGCAAAATATGAAGTACAATTGTTGGTTTTGTTAGATAGTTTTAAGTACAGTTGATTATTAATAAAGAAAAATATTTGAAAACAGTATCCATTCTGTCATAACTCTGACGCTGTACAGTGTCTGAAGCTATAAAGTATCTGATGCTGTACAGCGTCCTCCATCTGACCATTGTTTTGTGGCTCCTTGTAAAAGTGTCGTAGAAAATTAGTAGTATTGGATTGACTCTAGTGCCATGTTCCTTTTGATTTTTTTTAAAACATGCTCACTGCACGGATAAGTTCCGTTGTCTTCTTGATCAACGAAAGATAGGCATGCACATGAGCATGTTTTAAGCTGTGCAACCACTAACTACCCCACGTTAACTTTACCGAACAGATAGTTCGTTTTTTTTGAAGGTGTTACACCTTTTTGAACCATATTCAATGTTTACATTAGGGTACTAATTTGTATTGTTCAAACTGCTTAATGTCTTTAATAATTGTAAATTGTTGATTACAATTTAATATATCATGTAGTTCCATATGCTAACTAACAAGTGATAGAGACTTTGCACACATCCCATAGTCTTGCAATCACTCACCCACTTACATTATATATACATATGTATATGTATATTCATTCCCGTTGTCTCAATGCCTTTGCTTTCTAGGGCGTTCCAGATGGCATTGTGGTCGAGAGTGTCGAAAACTTTTTCAAAACCTATAAATTAGAGCTAGAGAGGAGACCTTCTTTCTACAGACTGATCCACTACGATTCTTAGGCAGTTGACGTGGTCAACACATGATTTTCGTGATCAGGTTCTAGCACGTTAGCAAGACGATTCGTGATGATATGCGCAATTATCTCATTGGTGATTCTTCTACAATTTCCGCACTCTGATAGATTTCTTTTCTTTAGAATTTAAACGATATTACTCTCTTTGAGTTCACCATCCCAGTATTCCATTTCCCTGAAATTCAACACAAAAAACATAAGTAATTGGGGGTTGGCCTTTAAAATTTCTGAGTTTGTTATTTTTCAGCGTTTTTATAGAGCCGAAAATTTTAGCTAGAGTTGGGCTGTTCTTAAAGAGTGGACCTGATAGTAACATATTCCCCCAGTAGATTGTGCTGTAGTTCAGCACGATTGTAGATTGTGCTGTAGTTTCGTCGGGTAATAGTCGCTTGACACATCAACTTGATTCTGTTTTGATGTAACTATTTTTGCTAATACCGTTCCTTGGATGTGGAGAAGACACAATTGTCCTGTATACAAGTTCCCTGGTAACGCAAAGAAAATCTCCATTGCGGTGGGTTTCTGCCGCAGTCTGCGATTTTTTTCCTAGATCATCTGAGTACGTACTCTTACCATTGCGAGCACTGCGTTTAACTTCATCTAGCATTACTAAGCAGGAATTAGTAATGTAGTAAGTACTCAACACGGTGAACAGAGTTTTCGCTTTCCATATTTTATCCAAATTCACAAATTTAAGTAAAATGTAAATATATACCCTCTTGCCTTGATTGAGAGAGATTAAGTACACAGATTTTCATTTCACTCGAGAATGCCATATTATTTAGATTTTGATCAATAAAGATTTTTAATTTATAAAGATTTCTAATTTATTTGGAGTTATTGAAAAATTTCCATTTGCTATTGTTTTTATTTCTGTGCCACTGTACTTAAAACAACAAGAAAGCCAAATCTGAAGCAATTTGTATTTTGTATTAATTATTACTGCAAATAAATAAATTAGGTTTTGGTTGATACGTTTTACACACAAACTAACTAACAAACTGTAGTTGTAATGAATGTCTTTTGAATAATTATTATTTCTATTATTATTATTTTTAATATACAAAACATACATTTTGGTAGCAATTTGGTTGCCAGGATTTGTTTTTGTTATAGAAATATATTTTGTTTTATTAGAATATGTAGAACTTTTTTGTTTCCAGGCATATTTTCATTCGGCCTTACATTAGCACCCTGGCTTGGTACTTTACAAGCTGCACGTGTTTTACATCATGAACTGTTGATAAATATTTTTCGTCTACCGCTACAATTTTTCGATACAACACCAGTGGGCCGCATACTATCAAGATTTTCTAAAGATCTTGATTCATTAGATACAACATTGCCCGATTTATTTGATGCTTTCATTTGGTGTGTATTTGAGGTAATTTTTTCTTTCATAAAGATTTTTTGTACATGATTGATTACTACTGACTCACTTACTCATTGACTTGAAAGTTAATAAATATAATATTCGAATTGATGTTATGAGGTTCTAGGCATTTGATGTGTGAATTTTTTACTATTATTTCGTGGTCCCCCAGCATAAAAATCCGAAAAAGAGAACTTTATATGTTTTTAGTGAAAATGACAAGCCATTAATGAAATTTGTATGTTTATCAAAACCAATGTAGGTTACGTTACAGGTCATTTGATCTAATCTTCAAACTCTTATTTGCAATGCCGTTAAAACAATCGTTTATATTTTTTCACTGTCACAATACTAAGCACACTATGGTATATAATATCTATATAATCTTTGTATTATCTTTTATTGTTATACATGCATTGTGTAGGTTTTGATTGATAAATCGATTTATAATTTAAACTAACAAATTGTAGTTTTTATGAATGTTCTTATTAATTATACCAAAATTACAAAACTTACAATATTTTGATTACTAGGATTTACTTTTTTATTTCTAGACATACGTATATCATAGATTGTAGTATCTTTTAATGCAAAATCTTTTGTTTCCAGGCATACGTATTTTCATATTTGCTTACATTAGTACTTTACAAGCTGCAAGTGTTTTATTTCATGAACTATTGATAAATATTTTTCATTTTCCACTACTATTTTTCGATACTGCGCCAGAAACAATAGATACCAAATTAACCTATTTATTCAAAGCTTTCGCTTGGTATATATTTGAGGTAATTTTTAATTCTAAAAATAAGATTTTATAAGCAAGAGATTGTTGATTACTTATAAAAAACAAATATAATTTATAAAGATATGGTAAATATTTCTTGATTTGAACATTTTCGTCAGTGAGTTGGTTGGTGTCAAGTAGTGCCCTAGGGTATTATTTTGAGAACTTGCCACATTACTCGAACCGCACGATATCGTGATTTCCATAAACATATTCCTTATGGTTAAGATTACCTGGTCCAATACAGGATATCTCTGTGAAGAAACCACTCACCGAAGGCCAACGGTTCATAAGGGTTGGATACCCATATATGTAGTCTCCACATTGCCATAGCTACGACAGGGATCATTGTATCACAGCCGCATACTGTGGGCATGGTTTTCAATCAGCCAGTGCCCGGTAAGCAAAACTGCTATAACCAATGAGTAATACAATGCGCCTAACGTCATTCCCAAGCCAAGATAGCCTCGTAATCCCGCAGGACCCGACAACGCAAAGAATGTAAATGTAAATTCAAATGCGTCCTCGCGTTCCTCCTGATATAATAGTGAAAACGCCTTAATGGCATTGAGGAAGGCAGGGGTCTTTTAGCTCAGACCCTGATGTCAAAGCCGAAAGGGCTCCTCATCTCGAATCTTCTATCGAAGTTAAGTTGCGGTATGCAGTAGTCGGGAGTTCATCCGAAAGTTCATCGAGAATCTTAGCATTTCATACTCCAGAGAGTGATAATATCACAGCGCCACAAGCAGCAAAAACGAGTCGTGAGTTTCGAAAAGGCAGGTATGTCCCTAGTGACACCAATACAGACCGATCTCTGCACCTTTCCAAGGGCTCTGATACCCGTTGCCCCCCTCCGTCGTAGGTTCACTTTTAGCGTGTTTATCGTAATTGTCACCGTTTTTCACATTAAGAAAAAAATTCAGCTGTTGTTTTAAATCTAGGACACAAATGTTGATATATGACAACGAATAGGCCAAAGGCGTTAAAGGCTAATGCTTCATCAGATATTATAAACAACCAAAAAATTGTTCTAATTTTATAAGAGTTCCATGGTATCTCACATAGCTAGATTTTTTATTTTAAATTGTTGGTTTATGGTTAAGGTGTCCTTAACATAAAGACCAATTGATTTTTTTATAATATCTTAGATCAGAGTCGTTAGTATTATTAGACATACACTCTTACTGTGTTAGCCGCAGTCGTTGTTTATTATTTTGACATTTGCTTTGGAATCTATACTGATATATTTTTTAATATTCAAGTTGACTTGGATATTAACTTTACTTAAAAAATTAAACTACAAATATTGCGGCTTATTGTTCTATAGATACCACAACGAAATTTGTTTTAACGAAAAAAACAGTATTGGTTTTTAAGAGTCACATATTCTTATGCAGTACTCGTATTCTCCGTAATGCACATCTGCTGTAGTTTATTGTTTAGAGAAACGCACAACGCCATATTATTCGTTTGTGAAACAATCTCTTCGTTGGGTCTTTATAAATCTTTCGAATACTGGAAGTATTAGGTTATCCAGAATCCTTTGTTTTCAGAAAAATATTTTTCTACAGTAATCCTTTTCGTTTTTCGACATTTTTGTAATAGATTAAAAAATAATTTTAACCGGGAACAAAAATTTTGAAATACGCCAACAAAGAAGAAAACTTTTCCTCGAACATTAAAATTGTTCTTAATTATTACTTATTTAAGAAAAAACTTTGTAACATCCATATGTACTCGTAGATGTAAATGTTTTAGAAAAATTAGAAATATTGTATATGCTTTTTAAAAAAGTTTTAAAACCTGTGTAGTGTGAAAAAAAGTAATTGTAAACGATTTGTTTAGTAATTTGCATGGTTTTTCATATATAAACATAAGTACAGTGTCTTTAAAAGTTGTTCTTAACTGTTTGTAAAACTGAGGATAAGGTTGTAGACGCATATTCCATTGTCAAAACAGTTTACTTTTTCGTTTTCACGAATTTCATAAAATTAGCAATTAAGTGATAGCGTTTCTAATGTAGCATAGTTTTACTAACCAATTTCCTCCTTCAGAATTTTAGCATGTTTATATTCAATTTTAGGTTGACGCCTCTTTTCTTTTTAACCTTTAGCTGCTTTGATATTTTGCTTTTCCATCTTTGTTTAAGTGTATAAAGTGTTTTATCACTTTTTTAAAAACCATTCCATGTTCCCATCATAATTTACAATAATAACACCTTGTACTGTGTTTGCAGCTTTATTTTCCTATGGTGTTGCCTTAGTACCTTGGCTTGGTGCCTTGCGAGCCGCCCTAATACTACATTTATTATTATTATCAAATATTATGCGCCTACCATTGACATTTTTCGATACCACACCTTTGGGTCGTATATTATCACGATTCTCAAAAGATCTCGAGTCACTAGACACTATTTTGCCACGTCTAATTGATGATGCGCTATGGTGTGGTTTTGAGGTAAATTTTAAGTTGAACTTCTGTATACATACATATATTTTTTATTTATTTTGTAAATATTTAAGTTTAAAAAAAATTTCCATATTTTTAAAAAAGCACATCACAACGTGATAGTGCAATTACGTAGGACCATCAGATTAGACTTTTTGTTAAAAGCAATATAGGTTTATCAAAGCACTATATGAATTATTGCAATTAGTTATTATTATGGTGTAAGTAGTAGATCTATGAGCAATATTTAAAAAATGAAATTTTGCAATTATTTTTTAAGTTTCTGAGCAAATCTCTAAAGTTGCGCCTGTCACATTGATTTTAAAATAATCTAAATCAAAATCACGGACTACCAGTATTTCAATTCTTTTAATATAGAAATCATATGAAGAGTGTTGTTCTTTCCGTTTTTTAGATGGCATTAATATTTTAAAACGAAGCCTCAATGTCTTTGACTTTCAATTAAGCTGTAAAATATTGGATCACATAAAAAGTATCCACCATTTTTTGTTTGTTTTTTGGTAATTTTTTAACTAAAATTATTATTCTTAAAAATTAACTTTACTTAAGTATACAGTTGCCATTATTAGCCATTATTAGCTTTTGCCATTTTCCCGTTGGATTCGTAATTACAATGCTGAAGAACTTCTACGATTTACGGATACATGGTGGGTGCATCAAAACTTCCTAGCCAAGTGTTTTCAACTTCTGACGAGCTATCATAGATGTGTGTGGGTGGCCTGCAATTGTCATGCTGCGATAAAACATTATTTCTGTTGGCCAATTATGGTCGCTTTTACTGGATCTTGCTTCAGACAGCCCAGCTGTGAGCAGTAGAGATTATAATTGTTCGTTTCTCCTGGTTGTAGATGCTATTCGGCCAGAATATTTTTATGAGACTCACTCCGTAGTAAACTGTCGTCGATAAATACCTGTAGCGAATAACGGTCGTTAGGCGAGATTTTCCAAGATTCAAACCTATGGAACAGCGCGAAACCCATGGCCATAACAATCTGCGACTCATCTGGGCAGGCTGTGTTAGTATCAGATCTAATACGGAGATTATTGCATTGGCAATGTAATGGAATAACGGTTTCCGATAGTACCATGAGGTCAGCGTAGCAGTCAAACCATATCGCCAATTGTCGGTCTATGATGATGTAGTTCCTCCCATCGGGTCCGTTAGTGGATACACAGTGGTTTATTTGTATCAACTGCAATCCGCGTTGCAAGTTTCTCTGCCGACATGAGGTCTACGCTCGTCGGTCACTGCGCTTAACCAGATTTTGAACAGATGAATAGCGCGTTTCTATGTTTATTGCGGCTCCTGTTCTGGTAGCCTTAATAGCATCTTTCAACCGTATCCTTTCATCTATAAGTTTCCAGGTCTCATTCGAAATCCATGTTTTGCATCCACTCCGCATGAACATCATTTGTTTGTTTAGGCGTACATGAGGAACATCGAAGCTTCGTGACAAAAATTTCGTATTCGTAAGGCAGATTACTGCTAATTTTAATCTTTTTTCTCCATGTCCTGTTGGGGACAAACAGCGAACTAGGCCATTTTCTTAAAGTAATTAATCCGTTCAAATTAAAAATATTTAAAATTGATGTGCTTTTACTCTACATTTTGCTATAGTGTTGAAATTGAAAACAGTTAAGAAATCAGATTATTTGAAAAAAATTATTGATTTTTTTATATGCATCGGCCTATTATTCTATAGCAGCGAAACAAAGAACAGTTTTTTCGAGGCCTAGTACTGATTTAACTCTAACTGTTGGGAGGTGCCACAGATTCATTTTATTGTTAGTATGTAATGTTTTTATAATAAAAACTGTGTCAAATTTCATAAAAATCATTCTGTGTTACTTGACCTTCTATATTGATTAGGATATTGATTATTATAGAAAAATATTTTAGCTTTTTGGCTTTCTACCTCTATTAATAAAGCAGCGTGGCGAGCAGTTAAATACCAATCATGGGCTTGCTAACACCTGTTATTATAGCGTTGAACTAAAAAGATTATTTTGAAATTTATATTTGTTTTTATTAATGCCAATTAGCCGACCTTTCTATTGATTAATAAAATAAAATCGATTTATTCTATATCATTTCGTTCATACATTTTCAAATGCATAATTCTTAAATAGTCTGTTGAAAAGTATTATAATACACTTAGAAAATGTATGATTTTCACGAAAAAGACCAAATTGCTACTTTTTATGATTTTACAGTTTCACACACACACACATACACACACACACACACAAATTCATTGCATATTAATTTTACATTAGAAACAGTACATTTTCGATAAAAAAAATTTCATTTGCCTCTTTTTTATTTTATTAATTTTCCACTTTGTTTATTAATACACTGGAAAAAAGAGAAAAACATGTTAATATGATATACGACTGAATCAAGTAATGGTAAAAAGAGGTTTTCTTTAGTTTATTACTAATTCTTTTTAATATCTTTGCCCTTGGCATTTAACCAAAAATTAATAAAATATTTTTTATTTGTTTCCCTTCCGTAATACAAAAAAAAAAAAACTTAATTTCCTCCATCATATAGGTTTTAGCTACAATTGTGGTTATTAGTATGTCGACGCCAATATTTTTGGCTGTTATATTACCGATAGCAGTTTTATACTATTTTGCCCAACGTTTTTATGTGGCTACTTCACGTCAACTGATGCGTTTGGAATCGGTTTCGAGATCTCCGATTTATTCACATTTCGGTGAAACTGTAACAGGTGTGTCCACCATAAGAGCTTATTCTGTGCAAGACAGGTAATTTAAATTATTTATAACCAAAATAAAAGATAAATAAAACTTTAAATGCCTTTACAGATTTATCGATGAATCTGATACTAAGGTGGATAAGAATCAAGTGTGCAAATATCCTTCTCTCATTGCCAATCGTTGGCTTGCTATTCGTTTAGAAATGGTTGGCAATCTAATTATTCTTTTTGCCTCATTATTTGCCGTCTTAGGTGGTCAAACAAATCCAGGCCTGGTTGGCCTTTCTGTAAGTTATGCTTTGCAAGTAACACAAACCCTTAATTGGCTGGTTCGTATGTCCTCGGATATTGAAACCAATATTGTGGCTGTGGAGCGTATTAAAGAATATGGTGAAACTAAGCAAGAAGCGGCTTGGGAAGTGAAAAACGTAAAAGTACCCAGAGATTGGCCCGTCGAGGGTAAAGTGGTATTTGAAAATTTCAAAGTTCGTTATCGTGAGGGCTTAGATTTGGTATTGCGTGGTATTAGCTTTAAAATAGCAGGTGGTGAAAAAGTTGGTATTGTAGGTCGTACGGGAGCTGGTAAATCTAGTTTAACATTATCTTTGTTCCGGTAAGTTGTATTATTTATAAATATTTTTTATATATTGATCATCGTTAACACATTATTTTACAGTATTATCGAAGCTGCTGGCGGTCGTATACTTATCGATGACATCGATATATCCACCTTAGGTTTACACATGTTACGTTCGCGTTTAACCATCATTCCTCAAGATCCTGTACTTTTCTCTGGATCGTTACGCATTAATCTTGATCCATTTGAGGTTAAGAGTGATGATGAGATTTGGAAAGCCTTAGAATTGTCTCATTTAAAAGCATTTGTTAAAACACTGCCAGCCGGCTTGAATCATGAAATCACCGAAGGTGGTGAAAATCTATCAGTGGGTCAACGTCAATTAGTTTGTTTGGCTCGTGCCTTATTACGTAAAACAAAAGTTTTAGTACTGGACGAAGCTACAGCTGCTGTAGATTTGGAAACAGACGATTTAATTCAGGTAACTTAGAAAAGTTAGAAATTATGTTTTAATCGAAATGTGAGCTAATAAACATTTTCTCTTCCCTTTTTCTAGAAAACTATCCGTTCTGAATTTAAAGACTGTACCGTACTTACAATTGCCCATCGTCTAAATACAATTATGGATTCAGATAAAGTTATAGTACTGGATAAGGGTGAAGTATCTGAATTTGATTCACCCGAAAATCTACTGAATAATCCACAATCTGCCTTCTATAGTATGGCCAAGGATGCCAATTTAGTGTAAATGTTTTTTTCTTTTATATTAATTTTTATTTTGTACGTTTTGTTTTTGTATTTAATTTATTTGCTTAATTAATTTTGCGCTAACAATACTAAACCTTTAGAGAAAACCAGTAAAAACAACAACAAAGCATGCCACAAGACACATAAGTTTGTTCAAAGTTACAAATGAAACACAACAAATGAAAACTTAATTCGTTTTTGCTTTTTTGTATTAATGCTTTAAGTACAAAAGTACTTTTTTAGCATTCGAATTTAATTCAAAATGTTAAGTTAGACTTTGTATTACAGTTGTGTTTTATGGCTGAATGATATTTTTTTATTTTTTCTTTAATTGTTTTCGTTTTGTTTCTTGCCCGGGATTTCTGAGTAAATTAAGTCTTCTAAAAAAAATTTGGAATTTACTTATACAACATATTATATAAATTAAAACTGCCTTATATTATAAGTACTTAAATATTTCTGTTTCTTTTGATTTTAGTTAAATAAAGAAAAATACTTATTTTACTCGAAATCCTTTAAAGCATATATTTAATTTTTATTTAAAATTATTTGGTTAAATTATATTTTTATTTTCCATTTAAAGTCGCAAAAGTCTTACAGCAGCAGCTAATTCAGAAACCACAGTGTAATAGAAAATCAATTCAAGTCAAAATGAATCTTTATCTTTTTTGTTTTTTTCAATTCCAAACAAATTCTTGTGATTATTGTAAAATATTAGAAGTTAGAAGTAGTAGTTAGCATATATAATATGTTTGCAAATGCTATCTCATCATACGTGCGTTTAAAACATGAAAAATAAAATAAATTGTTATTGTAACCAAATATTTAATTCCATAATGATATATAAAAACCTTAACTACAGGGACTTCAGTTAGAATCCTTTTAATCAAGCTTTGAGCAGAAAATGATTTGGTTACAAATACTACATACTTTCGGTAACATTGCAAGAAACTAAAAATAGCGTTGTTGTTGTTTTGATTTTAAATATAATTGAAATAATTAATAAAAAAAACAAATAGAAAATTCTTAACAAATAATTTTAATTATTAAAAGATCTACTTAACGAACAACAAATTTACTTAAAACCAAATCTTAAAAAATGAAAAAATTACTTAAACTCTATATTTTTATAAATATATGTATTATAAAAATTTGAAAAATATATACTTAATTTTTCATTATTATTATTGAAATAAGCACATGTATAAATCAACTGTATTTAGTAACAAATTCTATAGAAATATTTTTTTATAATACATATTTATTGTATTGAACAAATCCTGAAATTATAGTGAAAATCTAATTCGTAACAGAAAAAAATCTAAATAATATTATTGTATGTGTAATGATCATTATCCACCCCCGTCTTTAGTATTGTTAAAGGGTATACTTAGAACAATACGTATATTGTACTACTTATGTGTTCATTCATAAAACTCTAAATTTAGTATAATTTAATTTCTTTTATAACTTTTATATCGTAACTTTTTTATTCTAAACAAAGAGTATAAAACTACCAGAACTCAAAATTTACAAACAAATGATAGGTATGTAGTGAAAAAATTAATTGAAATTTATATTGTACTTGTTTTATAAAAAGAATATTTAAGTGTAATTAAAAAATTATTTTTCAAAAGTGTAAATAATAAAGCACGAAACAAAAAATAATGTAAAGCGTTTGTTTAAATATAATAAAACATATTGCTTTTAATAAGGAGAATTTTGCCTATTGTCTTTTATGTAGGCAGAATGCAATAATATATCAAAATACTGCAATGAGTACTACAACAGCAGTAAGCCAATGATATAATCACTGCATATGATGTTGTATCGAATAATGGTAATCATCCCTTTTCTCTATTTTTATTCGGATCTAAATTTGCTCTGACAATCTGCGTTCCTTTTCGTTCCGATAAAATTTGTTTTCGATTGTGTGTATACCGCTTTACGACCGTAGCTGTCTATATACCCTGGCTGTATAACTTTTTAAGATCGTTGCATAACTAAATACGAAGACGTAATCGAAATACAGACTGAATTCTATACTGAAATGCTAGATATCGTATGCGGGTATTATACCACTAATTTTCATTAAAGAAAACGTTTTCTTTTTTGAAAAATAAATAAATATTTACGTTTGTGCAAATTATATTTATGATTACTTGATACAATATGGAAGCACTAGGAATAATGTGGAAGACAGAGCAGTACCATTTCTTATTTCAGTGCCACTTTTGAAAGGAGAATTTTGATTTTCAAATATATAGGTTAGTTTGGTACTTACATATATATAAAAAAAATCAGTACAAACTGTTTATTTATTTTTTTTAATCAGGTCAATATAAGCATTTTTGTTGATTTTATCTGCAAGCGCAGGTAGCGTCTTAAGGTATCATTACTGGCCTAAAGTGGAGTATGGGATTATGGTGAACCATGGCTGTATTTGGGCAGACTATTAGACATGTCACAGAATTCAATTTCGATCGAAAGTGTAATTAATTCTGTAATTAGCTTATACAGAAAGTTTTCTTCGGAATGAAGCCACTTTTAAAATTACATGTGATTTCAACTTTTTATAAATTTTGTGTTTTGATTATTATTTACAAACCAAAAATTTCTGAAGTCTTCTCGGAGGAAATATAACACGTATAAAGAAATATTAGTATAAATATAACACATGAAGAAAAATTGGTATAAATATAACACATTTTATTAATTTTCTCCGAAAAATGTACACTAATTTTTTTTAATAAGTAAAATAGTTCGGAATTTGGAGAACAAAAAACTAATTCGATCAGAATTGCAAATAAGGAATCAAAACCACTTCGATCGGAATGTGTAACATACCCATATATGGTGCTCGATAATTATCTCGGCAGGAAGTTTGACTTTAAGATTCAAACTAGAGATTCTAGTCTAACACAACTGATCCTGGCAATGTCCTTGAGGTCTTACACAGACGGTTTCAAAATGTTCGATAGAGTAGGTTGTGGTATATACATATATCCTATCTTTTTTGATCTACCATGGCTTCCAAGTTGTTTGTAAGACGTTCATCGTCGTCATACATATATATGAAAATAAGACGTTATATATTAAATTCAGAAAAGTGGTTAAACAATGGGCATATTTGGAATAAAAAATATAAAAGTGGTTTTCAATCGAAAATATTTCAACCCTTACGCTCTTATGCTTGTAATATCACAATGGGCGCAATTTCTGGACTGAATGGACATAATTTACAAACAATTTTCCTTCCCCATTTACATGTTATAATAACCTTCTATTCTTCTAAATTTTGTTGACTGAATTGGATTATGCCTATAAACTTCCATAATTATCTGGATCTGGTTAGTCCTTGGCCTCTGACTATCTCCAAGGACTAGTGTATTCCAGACGAGTGCAATGTAACATTAATTTCAACATAGAATTTGAAGCCAATACCTCCTTATTCTTAAGCATTTAATTATGATCCTTATCACGGTTGGCGTATACGCTAACCCTTATTATAGTTTTCGAACCAACCCTTCTTATGGTCTGCGCATCGTAGTTATTTTTCAAAATTTTTAATAGATTAAAGACAAATTTTGCGAATACACTAAAAATGATATGGGGCATTGAAAGATCTCTTAGCATAACATAAATAGCTCCTGCGGTCATGTAAACGAACAATGAGTTAATGATTAACTGAGATTAAAATAAAAAAATAAAATAATTTTCAAAATCTCATTAAATGAGCTTTTTAATTGTGATTTGCAATATGAAAACTAAGCAATATTAAGTAGAAATTGAGCAAAGGCAATTCCACATTCTTATACACTGGTTTTTAAGATGATCATCGTCTGTGGAATTTTAAGTGGCAGTTAAACTTGTACTAAACTAAACTTTACCCCAAAAAGCTGTAATAACTTGAAAATGCGACACTAAACTGCACCAACTTCATTCTGACCACAAAAATGGATGCTTTACAACGAAAAATTATGTTTCCGTTGTATTCTGTAATATTCGCATCGCAAGCTTATATTTAGAAAATATTTTGTAGTTATCTTTAGTCGTATATTAATCGGTCTCGTAGATCGCACACTAAAATTAACAATTAACAATGATTTTATTTTTTTTTTAATATTGATATAAACAATTTAATTGGACAATATTTTTTTATTTTTTCGTTATTTTTTTTTTTTTTAATTTGTTATTTGTTATTTCTAAAAACTAGATAGTATCTATGTAATTTGTAATTAAATATCAAAAATACATCATAAATGACAGATGTGTGACAGATTGATAGGAAAGGTGGTTAAATTTTAAATCAAAAGAATGAAAAATATTGACAACAACCTTAAAATTATGGAGATTAAAGAAGACAGGAAAAGAAAAATATTAAATAAAGGGCAGCTGTGTTCAATTCATAAGTAACTGAGCCATTAAATTGTTATCATCTGCAGTTGAAGAGGAAGCGGCATGTAAACCAGGCCCACTTTCTAAAAATTCACGCAATTCATTTTCCAAGTCACCACCAGCTGTGGCTGAAACATCTTCATCAATCTCCATGGTAAGTGATGAGGAAGACAGATTGTTACTGGTATCTTGTTGTTGAGGTGTTGCTGTTGATGTATTGATTGCTGCAGAAGAGGATAATGGTTGAGATTGCGTAGAGATATTGGGCAACGAAACAGGTTGTTGTATAAAAGCGGGCACCTGTAAACGTTGCAGCGGTTCAGATGGTGGGGGTAAACCAACTAAAAAAAAAAAAAAAAAAATCACAAACAAAATATAAGACTAAGATTTTAATTAAGCAATTTGTTTACATACCATATGATAATCCCATGGCTTTTCTTAAAGCATAAGGATCTGTTACTGCAGATGGTGGCAACTTTTTAACAACATCCGTTAGCTGCTGTGTTATTTGATGGGCCAATTGTGTTTCCTCCTGTGATGGTTGCGGCACCAGACCTAAATGTTGTGGCAACGTTTGTGATAGACGCTCATGTTGTGTATTACGCAATTTGTCTATTAAATTCAAATTATTGCTTAAGTGTTCTTGCAGTCTTCGAGTCAATTCAAAATTTTTCATTTCCTTTTCAATGTCATCCAAAAAGTCTACTTTAATGCCTAAATCACTTAAAGTGCGCAAGCGATTAAAATCAATTCTTGTATTTTTGTATTTCTCATATTCCTTTTCAATTTCAGCCCGCGTTTCGACACTGGCTGATGTATCTACAAAAGGGCCAGCATTGGTGAAACATTTAAGAGCTTCTTGCTGTTCATAGTTTTGTACTTGCAGATCATAGAGATCTTGCATGCATTTGGAATGTTCGCCATTCGTTAAAATGTCAAGAAGGCCATTGGCCAACATGGTAGCATAAGAGGAATCTTTTGTAAATTGCAAAATACTTTCGGCATATTCAGTGCTTGTAGCATCACCATAAGTTTCCATTACCAGTTGAGTTTCATCCTTGTTAAGGGTGGAAAAACGAGAATCAAACGTAGGAGCAAATGAGGCAAAAGGTCCATAGTTTAAAATTTTCACTGGTTTAGCTTCATTTCGTTTGTCTTCACGATAACCCTGCACTTGACCTGAACCAGTTTTAAGCTTTCCCACTAAATCACCTAGACTGACGACTTTTTCTGGACCTTCATTTTCATCTTTAGTAAGTAAGTTTAGAGAGGTAGAGCCATCTTTATTTTGCCTTAAAAAGCCCATTTGATGAGCTCTCTCTTTGGCTGATAAACGTTTTTTAGCTGCTTGCGCAGCACCCTGTACTTGAGCCAATATTTCTTCGGATGTCAAATCATCAACGTACGGTTCGAAACGAGTTTTAGGTTGATTTTCTAAGCGGATGGCTTTGCGCTTCTTTTCCTCTTCAATTTGTGCTGGAGTCATTGGCTCTTCTGTTCCCGTCGAAGCTCCCTCATCCGCAGAATCGGCCATAGCATGATGGTCATATGCTGTAAAATCCCCTTGATTTTGTACCAATTCGAAACCCAACTCTTTTACAGTCAGTTCTCGCATATAACCAGACAGGGGCTTTAAGCTTCTCATCAAACTATCAGGTGCCAAATGCTTCATACCTACTTGCAACAGACGTTTTGCGGCTTTATGGTAGACGGTATCTACATGATTATAGCGTATGGCATTTTCACACATTAAACGAAAATCATCGGTAAATTCGGTTAAAGTACTGTATTCATTATCATCGATTTTCTGTCTTATTGTTGAAAAGTCCATAGGTTTGCTTATTATCTTCGAATAGCCGGGAGCAATATCATCGGTAACTGGCCAAGCGAAAAACTGATGAGGATCACGTTTTTCCAAAATGCGTAAAAGATGCTCAAGTAATTTATTAAGCGGTGATTTCTGCTGCTTCAGTTTAAGTACACATGTTCGTGGTTCTCTTCCCGACTCGCTTGAAGAACTTGGAGTTTTAGGTGCTTCTAAATGTTTGGGTGTAAGCGCTATAACTGAACTTGCCCCTCCAGGTGTTAAAGCAGATGTAGAAGGAGAAGGTGATGGTATTATTAACTGAAAGTATAGGTGTTAACAACATATTATAGTTAACCTTAAATGTTAAATTCCTTAACTAAAATACCATATTTATTTGTAAGTAGCAAGTAAAAAAACGATTTGCGGAATATATTATGACAGGAGGGAGTGGTAGCCTCGTTGTCGATGTCTCCGGTCGGTAAGTCTAGATTAAGCGGTCCCGACAACCAGCACTTAAATAAATTTAACCTAAAAGAACAACTTTCCTAACTTATGGTAAAAGCCAGACTGCAAGTCTCGTAAATTTAGCAATTGACCTGATGTTAGAGAAAACATACCACAATAAAATTTACATAAAATTGTAATTCATAAAAACTGGCTTAGTAAAATGTCAAAGAGAAGAAGAATTTGTACATAATTTTCAGAGTTCTTTTTTTTTGCTATTATCTGCTCTAACTGCTTCTTATTTTTGCATCACGATAATGCTTTAATTGATTATAAAAAAAAAAAATCAAAAAAGAGTTTGACCACAGACTTGGCATCACTACGGCACTAAAAGGACCCATAAATAGACCGCAAATAGAGTTATATCTTTCGGTAGATAAAAAAAATATAGGTCACACTTACCTCCGACAAAGGCTTTGTAGGACTTATGCCTCCCAAACTTGCAGGACTGCCCTGTATTGTTGCATTTCCAGCCACAGCACCACTAGGTGTTGCTGCCAACGAGGTACTTTGTATAGAGGATGAATTGGGAGAGCCTATTGTATTTGTATCCTCAGTTTTAATAGGGACAATTGGTTTAGAAACTGGCCTACATGATGGCGAACTTTCTGTTGTCATGTTTGCATAAAGTAGAACATTCTCGGGCAGAGGTTGCGAGGCATCGTCATCCATAAAACTAAAACCATCTTGGCTACTCTCACCATCTGCTGTGAATGGTATATTAGAAAGCGGCCCCGCAGCAAGTGTTTTCGGACTACGTTGTATTTGAAAGGACGAACAGCCCGGAAACGATTGTGAGTCCTGACTTGCAATCAATGTCAAATCCTCTATTTGCTCAACTGAGGAAGCTTCCCTGCGAGGACTTTCACTAATATAACGTTCACTTTTTTCACGTTTCTTTTCCTTGTGATGTTTGTGTTTCTTCTCACGATCTTTCTTCTTCTTCTTTTTCTTAGATTTCTTATGCTTCTCACGATACTCTTCCATGTCTTCCAACATGAGAGGACTACTGCACATGGCTTCAGCTGCTGTGGGTGGGCCAGCAACAGTGGACGTAAGAGATATACCATCGGCTGAGTACTCGGGAGTGTTATTAGGGCCCACTTTTAATATTAATTTTAAGCCTCTTTGCAGGTTGGAGGGATCCGTATTGTGGCTATATTCTGTTTGTTGTTGTTTTGTGAAAAAATAAATTGTAAATAAAAAAAGTGCAATTGAGCTGCAAAAATCTCATCAATGAATTCACACACTCACCTTCATATCTCTCTCTTCGCTCCAGTTTGTGTTTCTTATGTTTTTTAGAGGAACCCATAGTGACTGTTTTATTTAAAATATTTCAGTTTTTATTTCGTTGTTTATTTTTATTTTTTATATTTTCTGTAGAATTTTATAATTTATTTTTTACACAAAGCAGCCAATGCAAACGACGCTCTTACCGCTTTTCCTACACTGTTGTATTTGAGTGGCTTTAAAAGGTAGTATGTAGTATTAATACTTTAAAATGCAGCACTGTGGTAAAGTAATAGCTGTATGTACGGTGAGATCTTTTGAAATGCAATGTTAAAAACGGAAATATGTAAAAAATTGGAATTTTTAATGAGCAAGTTTTTGCCAGTTCAGGCTTAGTAATTTATAGTGCTTTGAGATGTCTACCACCTTATGCTATAATTGGCAGGAACGTACAAAATAATAATAGTATTTTTTTATCATATACAAAATTTTTTCCTTTTTTACAGTAAGAGTCCTAGACCTTAATTACGCAGATGATCGGGTATGTTCTGTAAACCGAAATTGAACGAAATTTTTAATTGGTATAATTTTCAAATTTGACAAGATTTTGATAAATTTTTCTATTAATTCGCTTAATTCCCTCTAAAATAACTTCATTGATTACTACAATTTTAAAATACTTGTTACATTCAAGCTTCATTTGCCTTTGAAAATTTACTCGATTGCAATTACACCAGTTTTCGGCTTACATATCATACCCGAATTGTTATTATTTATTGTATATATTATTAATATATAGAATGTACATAAATTCAATTACAAAATTGTTTTGTTTCATAATATTTATCTATAAAAAAGCCCGATCGGCATTGTCTTTACAAGTGTGAATATAGCTCATCACATACATATCTATTTATATGGTTATTAATTATTATTAAAAATCAAATGCATTCATAATGAGTTTTCTATAGTTTAAGCAAACTTTAATATAATTGTACAGTTATGCAAAATTGAGACTATTAAGCATATCGCTTATGGATAGTTGCGGTTTACCAGGTAGCAAATTCTGTAGTAATTAAATATTGGGTAAACACCAATATAATGAAAAGTATTCTCTGGTTCACAAGTATTACAGATTATACACAGATTATTTCTAAAACTTCTAGCATTTAGGTTTAGTAATCCGCCCCTTGCTTTTATTATTATACTTGTAATACTTGAAGATAAGTTTTCAGTTAAGGAAACTATGTCATTAAAATTAAGTTGGGAATAGAGATCATGACGCTTTCTGATCGGATTTATAGTTTGTTTATTTCTTCAAACATTTTTTAAGATCCTGGCAAGCGGTAATAAAATTTAAGCAAATTTAAATTGACAAATAATAATTAAAATATGCCATGACTAGGTCAGAATTTAAAACAAAATTTTTTTTTTCGCTGTAAATATATTTTAAGGCACAAAAACTCCAAATATGCACTAAAAAGTTTAAAATGTTCTTTATATACGAAAAAAATGTCGAAAACATGCTCTTAAAACGGAAATATGCAAAAAATTCTGTTATGAGCAAAATATGTAAAAAAATATGCACTAAAAAATCGATGCCAAAATTTACATGGTAAAAAATTCATAAAAATAATAAATATCTTATATCCGACTTGATTGGTTACTTGAGAAAAAATACACAATTGCATATGTCTGGTTTACCAGCACATAACCATTCGGGCATGCAACTAAAACAAGATCGATTGGCAACTGAAGCTGTAATAAAAATCCAACCTATTGCTATCTGTTGGCAAAATCTTGAGAAGGTTGAGTGAATACGCTAACTAGGCAGTATAATGACAAAATAAAGTGGTTCGCACCAAGATTTCCAAAGCTGAACAAAGAAAGCTAAACAGACATTCGGCCATCTAAAAACGATATGGAGAGACTATTGTAGGAAATAACTAATAGGTCGATTATTGATGGCAACCGATCTTTAGTTGCGTTGCTACTTGCCGGAAATTACACTACATATGGCAGCTAGCAAATTAAAATCTATTAATTGACAACTAAAAATTTCTCGTTGCCGCTCGGCAATGCAACTTAGGTTCAGTTGCCATCCACAATCGACCCATTAATTAAATTAAATTTAGCCCGTTTATGCCGTTTTGTAATAAAAATTGGGTAACTAATTTCGAATCAAAACTATCATTAGACAATCGAAAATAAAATTCGAAGTTGTCCATTTCTTCATAAAAAATCTCGTTTTTATCTTGAGTGAAAAAATAGGCGGAATTTGATAAGGGGCATCTAATTTCACAGTATATTTTGATTTTTGCTCATCCTGAGGACGATAATTGTTAGTCTCTAAACTTCGCCAAAATAACTTCGTGGTAAAAAAAAATTATAAATCCGAAAGTAAGTAGATTTGGATTAATGGGTGTGGCCTGTACGTAAGAAATAAATAGAACGGTAATAGTAAAAGTTTCTAAATTTAGTTCAAACAACTTTGTGATCAATACACATCATCAGTCAATAATTGGTCGCTCCTCCCATTCATAGTAAATATAAATTTTAGTATACAGTCATGTGAAAAATAATATGGACACATTGCGGTTTACCTTAAGAGCTTAAAAGAAAAGTGAGCTACAACTGAGTAACTGTACAAAATTTGCTTATTTAGATAACGGTTCTTTAGGTCGTCAAAATTCCAGGAGGCAATTTATAAGATCGTTTTAATAAATGTTTGAATATTAAACTAGAGTTTGGTTTTTAACCATTTTGATATAGGTGTCCCTATTATTTTTCACACATTGAAGGTGGCAACAAGCGACCCAGCAGAGGACATGAAGAAGAAAAAATTTAATTGCGGTTTCGAGTGTTTAATAAAGAGGCTTCAACTTCCCTCCAGACAACTCCATCTAAAAAATAAAGACGAAGCCTCCCAGAATTTCCCACATATTTCTGGCGATGATGACAAACATAAGATGAATGATCAGGAAAACACGCCACCTACTGAGAAAAAACTACAATGCTAAAGAAAAGATCACCATCAGTTAGCAGAGAACAGAGAAAGAAAATATCCACATTAACATAAAAGCGGGAGATATAGGATTAGTGGGAATTGCAATAGCTAAAAGGGTGCATCGATTATATTGTGCACCGATTTTACAGTGTTTTCCTAGAAGGAACTGTAGGCCATCTTAAATGTTTAGATATGGATCGCAAGAAAATATAATGGAGGAAAAGGATGAAAACTAAAAATTTAGACAACAATCAATTAGCATATAGCTAATTACCCTACTCAGTTGCGAACTTGGATTTTCTACGTCTGTATTTAGTCAAGTTATTGCCAATTTTTAAAAACGTAATTTAAACGTAAGTTTTGGTTTTTCCGTCTCTGTATGTTGGCGACAAAGCTACAACAATCGCTACTTTTTAATAATAAGAAGACATGGTAAAAGTTTCATTTTTACGTTTGTTTTTTATTTTTTATACAAAAAAAATTTTTAATAATAATGGAATATATAGTTGATATAAAGTCGAACACTGGCTATAACGAACTGTACTTGATTTTGCAGCAATTTTTTTTACAATGGATATAGTGAACTATATCCATACTAAATTAAATTGAGCGGTCCCTTCAAGTTCATTATAAACGTGGTTGACGGTAGTTTAAAAGTAAAATGTAGTTATATATAGAATATGGTATATACATAAATAATATTTTAAATTAATGTACTATATTTCTAAAAAGTAAAAGAGAAACTAACTGTAGGTTTATTTCAATTAAAAACCATTAAGATTGCAGTGAAAGTCGGTATTACAAGAAGAAAAAACCATTTTAGATTAAAAAGCACAAAAATATTCTAAAGAAATGTGTAAAAGATATTAAAAAATAAAAGAAAAATTTAAGTACTAGCAAATAGTAGTTAAGTATTAGCAAATAGAGATCGACTTGATCAATTGTTAGCGCTGCGCCCACAAAGCCAAGAAAATAATGGAAAGTTTTGTATTTTCTCTCTCTCTCTTAAAATAGTCTCTGAGAAACCAGAACTTTAAAATTGTTAAAATAAAATACTAAATAGCGGAAAACGAGCTTAATCCTTATGTGAGTGACAGGGTACTCGGGTATCCGATTCATGTTTAAGTATGAATTGATTAAAGGAATTAATGGCCTAGCACTTCATAACTTCTTGAAAAGTCCTATAATTCTATTTTTTTTCAAATAATTCCATTTCGGCTCTTTAAATTATTTTGAGGATGGCTATAATTCTGCTAAGGGGAACCCCAGAAAATTTATGGGGAACCGGGTACTCATGCCACTCTGTTAAAGGCGATTTTTTTGTCACTCACATAAGGGCTAAAAGTGCTCTTGTTTTTCGTTCAAACTTTAGGTTTATGATAACAAACAAAAGACAATTTTAAAGTTTTTATTTAGCGGCAGTACTGGACGATAATTATCAAGAGCTAAAATCGTGGCTAATAGTTTTGCTGATGCAGTACAGTTGGTGGCACCATTAAAAAATGTTAAATTTTGTTCATCTAAAATTTAGTTCATTTATTTTGACAATCCAATGACATTTTATATTAGACCAAATATTGAATCAACAGGAAAATAGTTAGTGCAATGAGTTTACCCATGTGTTTGGCACGATAGATATCATTTACTACCATTTCTTTCAGACAAGCCTGTTCAAATCACAGATGCTGCATTCATTTCACTATTGACACCACTGGCTTTCATTTGTGAAAAACATTTTGGGAATAGTGTTCTGCCGTAGCAATTGTAAAAAATCACGATCATAGTCACCATCTTTTAGAGGACGAATCTTGAACACCGGGGCAAGTAGCAGATATGACAGCTTAAGCATTTGCAGAAGTTTGAAGAAAATCTAAATCTAAATTATGCCTCAGAGTCATAAGTTTACGTTTCTTTGACTTCTTCTCAAAATGTTATGTATTTCAGGATAAAGGAATGACTCCAAGGCTCTCTTTTTAATAAATTTATATTTTATAAATATAATTTATTTGAATTAAAAAAATTTTTTGTTTCAAATAAATTCAAAATAAATTCCTTTAATCGATTATTTTTTTTTCAGAGCTTTGAATTGGAGAAATAATTTCAGTTTCTGAAAACATAATTTCATTAAAAAAAGTCAGAACTAAAATTTAATGTTTTCTTTACCTTTTTCAACACATTTTTGACATTTCAGAGATTTTTCCAAACGCTGACATTCACTGTAGGTTTTTTTATTCTCTAACAGTTTGAGTGAATTATTCAAACGATGCTTGACATCATCCAAACTATGGCGCATTGCAAAAATATCCTGGGCTATAGACCGACGATGATCGCGTAATTGTTTATGATGCGCCACCATGCCCTCCAATTCCTTTTGACGTGCCACTGCTTTCTCCATTCTATTATAATTTTCAAAACTATTTGAATCCATTACGGGAGATCTAACTTCAGAGTTACGTTTCTGCCGACTTAAATAATTGCTTTTGATTTCAAGCTGTGGCATAGTTAATTTTTGTATATCATCTGTAGCAAAAATGGGCGTTTCTTTGTCTTCAGTAAGTGGCTTGTCGGGTAAAAGTTGTTGTTCAGATTTTTTTTGTTTTTGACTGAATTTTGATTTGTTGTCGGTAATTTGTTTTGTAAGCCTTGATTTTTTTAATCTGTTTGGAGAACTTTGCTGTTCTGGAAAAGCAAAGAAATTAGGATGAATATAATGTAAGGCATAGTGATAAAATTTTCCGAGGTTAGGCTAGGTAAGATTGTCTCAAGTCTAAAAGACCTCAGCCAAAATGGGCCTAGGCCCTATTCAGCGCGGAAACGTCATACCATCATCGTTCATCATTAAGAAACTTAGTCCCTTTGGTATAGGTTTATAGAATCCCCCAATCAATATCACTACAACACTACAAATATTAGCAAATTTAAAATACACCGTATTGAACTGGAGAGGTCAAACTATTTTGCTACCTTCATGGTATTCCGACGGATATTGTTCGTTGTAGTAATGATGTATTTTAAGGAGTTTCCAGGGCTGAGCAGTCTTATGCAATCCGACTCCCTGTAGGGAAATCTTTTGCTCGAAAGTACTAAGATCAGCATATTTAACACTTGCGTCGAATTAATTCTTCTTCTACATGCCTGCGAATCTAATCCAAGTAGTCGTTAATCGCTGTCTACGACAAATTCTTAGGTTATTTTGATCGATCATTAGATGTAATAGGCATATCTGACTTTAAACCGATTATCGACCAAATTATATTGGAATACTTAACAGCAAATAGCGCTGGATTGGTTACATTCTGAGCAGAGATAATGGTGACACTGCTGAAGTGGCTATTAATTGCAGACCTCAGGGCAACACAAAAAGAATTGGCCGTTCGCCGAAGTAGGTCTTGAAAGTTTAGACATTCTTCCAGAGTCTACTTAACCCACCCTGTCCATTTAAAACGTACAATATTCTTCTAGGCTAGGATTTACTACCTTCGAGCAGTGTCCACTCGTCCTGTTTCCATAAAGACTTCGCCATAGGTTTTTATGGTCTGCCCATTATATCATTCAACCAAAGAGCCACATTAGTCTATCTAGCCCATTGTCGTAATTCCGCCTCAATACGTGGTTGTGGTTCTTAGCGCCGGCATTTAGATAATATTTAACCAGGCATTAGTCGATCAATGCCTTCTTACATTGCAGCAGTTATTACAGACCTTATTGCAATCCGGCTGCAGGTGTTTTGCTGATACAATTGATGTGCTTCGTAATATTTAACCCGGCGTTAGCAGAAGTCACTCAATGCCTTCGTATATTGCGGCACTGTCCTCGATTTCACCTTATCACCCAATTAAACCCGGGTGGGTTTTTTTATTTAAAGGTTTATGTATTTTTTTTTACAACAAAAATAAATGTAATTTATGTATTGGGACTATACATTTATTTGTTTTGTTTTTGAGCTCAAAAAGATAATGAAAAAACAAATTTATCAAATTACTGCTTACATCTTTTCCCCACCTCTGAGCCAATTTCCAAATACCGTTTCACAAAAACTTCTCGTTTTTTAAGGCGCTCCAACTTTAAAGCTAATTTTGTATTTTTTCAAAGGAAACGAAGAATGAATTAAAGATGAATTCATAGCTCTTTATACGGCCCAGATAGTTTCTGAAAATGTAGACCGTAAATCGAAATGCGTTTAAACGAGATGAATATGTGTTGCGTTTGCTTTCCTTACATTTTTTGTTGAAAAATGAAGATTCCACGGTTTTTAACCATAGAACGAGGCAATTTGCGCTTAAAGCGAATGTGTTCCATAATTCAAACAGGTCGTTATGGCAAATGTCATGTGAGTACATTGTATCCGTCTCAACAGCCCGAGAATACGGCGGTTGCGGCATTTGATCGTCACTAATAATTGTTTTGAAACGTTTGTGACATGCAAAAGAATAACTGAATCATGTATTATGATACATCATGTATTATGTTACATGATTCAAGCGAAGCAATTGCAGTCTGCTGCGATCACCGAGTTTTAGCAGCTCATAGTATACAATGCTGCCTTGATCCCACCAAGAAAGCAAAATTGCATTAAAATTAGTATAACAACGTGATTGTATAAACAAACAAAGAATATTGTCGACTTGTACGAAATTTTGAAGCAGTTATAAAACCAAACAAAACCCAAAAAAAACCCATTAAAAAATCCAATAAAACCCGGTGGGTTGGTTTTTTTTTTTTAAACTTGGGTTTTTGCCAACCCTGGTCATTACAGAACTTATTGCAATTCGGCTACCGGTGTTTTGCTGCTACAATTGATGTGCTTCGTAACTGTTCTGACTTCCGCTTGAAAATTCAAAATTGTGATCCGGAAGGCAGAAAAAAATCTCTGTCTCTGGATCCTCAATCTAAATAACCAGTTCCGTTTTCTTTGTCAATTAAGATCCATCCGTGTAGCACATTTGCCAACTGTTTGCCAACTATTCTATTAGAGGCCCTTTCGTATTTCGACATTTCTGTCCTAGATTAAAGACAACAAATAACATTTTTCTTTAATCTATTACAAAAATATCAAAATAAAACAACGACTTGGGGAAAAGTTTATTTGAAATTTTGAATCGAATTATATATCTATTGTTGGGTCTTAATTAAAAGCTATCTCTTTACTTTGTTTTATTAACGATTAAGATATTTTTCTGAAACACCAGTCTATATCGGCTATAATTCCTTTCGATCCTACACAAAGATAGTTTTGGCCATTAAAGTAGGAAATTATGGCCAATTACCATATTTGAATTTCGAACCAATGCCATAAATACCATAGGTGTTGCAAAGATGAAATTAACACCTTCAGTGTCTTACCTGCTAATTGTGAATAAACATATGCCACAATATTATCAAGCTTATAAGATAGATCGTTATTTTCGCGCCTGTATTCGCCACCATTTCTTTTTTGTTCATAGAACTCATCGCTAAGGCTTTCGTTGGGTTTGAAAAACGTAATTTCTTGAGGGTCGGTAAGATTTCTTTTGACCATTCGGTTAGTTTTAGCATCTGCAGCTTTTTGTGATTTGTTAAGATTTTTGTTAACCATTTGCGAAAAATTTAAACGATTCATTTTGTTTTGTTTTTTTTTTTAATTTTTTTGTTCTTTTAATGTTTCACTGAAAATTTAGATAATTTTTTTCTTTATTTTAAAATCAGGTTTTGGTTGTTACAAGAGACAAATTTTTAATGAAAATATTTTCTATATTTTCAATTTTGTGACAACTTCAATAACGATACGATCATGGATACCATGGTGTGAACAATATAGTTCGATAATCAATGTTGACAAATCAAAAAATAAATTATGTCTTCGGAAATTAGCTGCTTTTGAAAAATACTTAAAAGTACACTTGTGTCATGGCTTTTTGTAATCTTTTAGCATTTCTTTTAACATCTACGAAGGTTTCTAGTGGACCCGGAGGAGGGGAGGGTGGTACTTCGTTTGGAATTCAGAATCAGCCTTTGAGGCTGAAAATTCGATACATTAAATTTTTCACTGCTAACTCATATATCAAACATCGATTCTTTGTTCATGTAGCTTGCTTTAAATGGTTGATATGGTTGACATGGACGTTGCTTATATGCCGGTCTTTCTCAATTTTTTCATGATTTAATCGACTCTTTTAGTGAGTGGTTGGCAAGATCAAGGTGCATCTTTAACAACAAAATTATCAGATCGAAACAATTTGTTTTTCTAGTTACAGCATCGTCTTCGTAAGCTTTACAAATTTTTTCAGCAGCCTGCGACGCATTGTTAGCTTTTCTGCAACATAATAGAAAATCAAAATATGACCGTAATGTTTCGAATTTTCACTCATTTTTAAATGTATGTAGATAAGTTTTCACATATTAATGCCATTTTAATAACGTTTTCTTACAATATGAAACATAAAAATTACCTCCCAAACAAGCTATGTGTTGCTTGATGCAATTAATATTACTAAATATATTAAATTTTACAGCCAAGAATAATAATATGTGAATGTTCTTTCCAAATTTAAAGTGGGCGGGAACAAAAACACAGTAAGTCCCAATCGGAACATCACCATCAAATAATCGTGATATCTACATATGCGCCAGCATATGTCACCAGCTTGCAAGCAGGAGGTTTGTATATATATGGTACCAGCTAAAACCAGTCGTGCATCGCTACCACTCTCTTATTTATTATTACCTTAGTTATAATTTTGTATGTTTTTCCCCCATTTTTTCCTTTTTCAGTCCAAGTGTAAACACTTATGGTTGCCTATAGTTTCTTCCAGCAAGACACTGCAAAAATTTTAAGACTGGTTCTACTAGCTGACACACATTTATTTATATATATAGATAGATGGCTTTTACTTTGTGCAATACCCGCTTATCACCTTTGCTTTTTGTGACAAATTTAGAAACTTCTGCTATTACCGTTCTCACGAATACAAAAATTAATATTTAGTTTGTATAGAATGTACCACGCCCACTACCACGTCCACTTCCGTCCATTTTTTGACTTATAATTTATATTAACTACGAAGTCCTTTAGACCAAATTCAGAAACTTTAGCTCTTGTAGTTCTCAAAATATACAGACATCAATATTTTACTTTGTATGGTAGGTGTCATGCCCACTTATTCTATTCCATCCACTTTTTGATTGATGATTTGTATTGACTATAGAGCAGTAATGTGCAAAAGTAAAAATGCAGTTGCGTTAGTGAGAACATGGAAATTACTCTCTCAGAGAGAGTAAAGTTGTTGCTCTAAAAAAATTAAAAAAAAAAAAATTAAACATACATCCGCCGCACATGTGCACATGTCGCTGTTTCAGTGACAACTAAAAGCAAAAGCGAAAGAATCTTTTTTAAATTGTTTGTCTGTGCCTTAAAAAAATTTGCGTACATTTACCATACATGTGCATTCGCCGCTATCTCTTTGCCGACTAAAAGCAAAAGCGTAAGAATACGTGTGGGTTGATCGGGAACAAAAGTCCCATGAAAAGCTCATGACTGCTATAGAGCTATTTGGGCCAAATCTGGAGGCTTTTTCTGTTAACATTTAAGATAAAGACAAACGAATATTTACTTTTTATGGACGTGACACCGCCCTGTTGGTATTTTTAAAAGTTATAGAGCCAATAGTTCTTTCCAGACATATAGAGAGATACTGTAAAAATTTTAAGAAAATTGGTTCAGCCGTTTAGCTGCCAATAAGACATAAATAAACAAACAAACAAACATACATTCATTTTTTATATAAGATTTTAAGAGCATTCTGTCTGCCTTCTCCATTAATGAAATGTGCAGCAGAGGCTTATGCAGCATGGCTCAATGACTAAGTGTGGGACAGATCTACATTGTGCCCGTAATAAAAACGATTGTGACGAAAGATCTTGTTCAGTAGTTGTCCCGCACATTATCGTGATAAAAGGCCTTACAAGGTGTTGAGAGGCATAATGTAGTTCCTTTCTAATTTGCATCCTCTTAAAAGCTTCGTAACTTAGATTTTTCCACAAGGTACCAAGATTATTCTTCTTTTCTTCTGAAGACTTTGGTAAGGTTGGTGGACTTCCATCTTCGCAGTACGATAGAACATGACCTATTATCTGCGTCCCAACATGCCTACACTAGGTGCAGATCTGTTGAGACTGTGCTTCATTCGCTTGTGGGGTATATTGAAAATGCCTCCGAGCGCAGGATGTATGCTCTTGTGGCATTCCTGGATATAGAGGGGGACTTTAACAATGTGATACCGGAAGCGACTTGGTTGGCTCTCGTGGCATTGGTCTGTGATAAGATTCATAGGGAGACTCCTGACCAACAGGGTCATTATCTGGAAGGGGAACTCCACAAGGGGGATTCTTTTCCTTCTCCTGTAGAATTTGACCGCTAAAACTTTGCTCGTGAGACTTAATTGTAATCGATTCAAGGCTGTGGCCTATGCGGATGGTGTTGCTATGGCTGTGTCGGGAAAATTTCTCCACAATGTCGCAGCGCCTTCAAACATCTCTGGGCTTTCTCAGTCGGTGGAGTACTGACAGTGAGCTGAGCGTTAACACGGGAAAGACTGGCAGGTACAAAGTTCCGTCGATTTCTCTACCGCGTCTGCACGGTGTTAAACTGTAGCAGTCGGATAGAGCGAAGTATCTGGGGATAATTCTGGATTCCAAGCTATCATGGCTCCAGAATACACGTGCGAGGGCGGCAAGGTCGAATGTCGCGCTGTACACTTATCTTAGGGCCATTGGAAAGTTCTGGGGTCTAAATCCTGGGAGTTCCATTTGGATATTTAACACGGTGGTCAAGTCTATACTTATGTATGGTGGGGTTGTATGGTGGATGTCTCTTAAGAAATCTACATATCGCAAGATCTTTGATAGAATTCTGCGTAGTGCAGCACTGATGATTGCAAGTGCGCTTAGGTCCACTCTTTCGAGGGTCTTGTTTGTACTACTAAACTGGCTTCCAGTGGACCTCATGGCTAGGCAGATGGGGGGTATGTCTGCGATAAAGTTGAAGATGGTCGCTCAGGGTCTACGGGCATGCGGCCATCTTTAGGTAAAGATACGATCCTTGATGGGATAGATTACTGCACACCCAAACCACTCCTGGATAGAATGTTCTCCGGGTGCATCTTAAAAGAACCGCTAATTGGACCCGGTTCCGTTGAGGTGTACACAAATGGACCAAAATCCTCAGAAGGGGTTGGGGGCGGTATCTTTATTCCTGTGTACGGGCGGAGGTCTCGGCGATAAAGAGGGCAGCGAACTGGTTGATGTATTACAGTGTATATGATTGTGATATTCGAATCTGTACGGATAGTCAGTCTATGATCAGGGCGTTCTCCGGTGTCTACTCGACACTGCGACTGGTGTTTGTGAGATGGCGAGGCATTCATACCTGGAGATTATCTGTGTAAGTGGTAACTTGGACACCTGGGGGAACTGTGTGGCAGACGAACTTGCGAGGGTGGGCTCTCTCCTCAGAAATGAGGAGATTGACCACTTAGTTTGGAATGCCACTTTCCTCTTGCAGACTTATGGTCCCGCGGTACATGTTGGGCAGGGCAGAACTAAGGTAGGATGATGAGCTCACGTGCTCTGTATCAAGACAAATCTGGCCCCTGTATGACCGGGCTCGCTCGGAGTCTATTATGGGGATGCCGCTACATAGGCTACGAATTCTGTGGCTGTGATTATTGGGCACTGAGTGGCTGATGCGCACGCTAGGAGATTGGGTCTGCCGTTCAATGACTAGTGTAGGGGATGTCGGGATGAGGAAGAGGAAGAAACTGTCTAGCATTTCTTGTGCAAGTGTCCAAGTCTTTCGGATATTAACTGCTTTCCTTAGCAATCCGTTTCTGAATGCCTTGTTGAACCTGGCTGATGTGAATATTAGCAGGATCTCTTTTACGAATGCGTGTGGTTGGTTCGGATCAGATCGAAATGCAAATATGTAGGTTTTCCTTTTCTAGATTACTGATATGGGTATCACAGTGGGATCAATATTGGACCCAAGTTGGCTGGAGCGTTGCCTGGATACCCGTCGTAACAAACTAACTAACTACAAGATTATTAAATTGCAATTTTCTTTTGTCCCCTTTAGAAAAAAATTCTCATATACGCTACTGTTTTTAGTGATAATTAATAATGAATTCGCCGCAAATGTTGGTAATTGAAGAAAAAACCCGTTAATTCATGTTTGACTATTTTACTACTTCTCCAATTCTATCAACTGGATTGAAAGTACAAAAGGGTAAAGGTGGAGAATAGAAATTTTTTAAAAATTCAAATGAATTTTATAAAATTTTGTAAGGCGCACAATTAAAATAAAAAAATGACAATTATAAAATTAATCAAATTAATATTTTTTATAAACTTGGTATGTGGATTGATTAGGTTTTAAATATCAAAAGAATTTAAAGTTTAATACTGCCAATAACTCTAACAGTGTCATGCAGAATTTGCACCAGTATTCCATCCGTTTACACCACACCAACCATCTTTGCTTCCAATATGTGCACAGCCACAACATCTTCATCAAGAAAAACAACATCATTTTCATCCTCATCAACAACATCATAGACAACAAAAACATCAAGTTGAGCGAATATTTAATTCCCCTTCAGTAAATATGACCAGTTTGGATGACTCGAAAGAGAAACTACAATTTTTGCTACCTTTTCTGGATATGGAAATACAACCGAGTCGCAATGTATTGTTTATGCAGGAGGAATTCACGAAAGAAATTTTCATTCTACATGGTCAGGAGTTATATCAGCTGTTTATCAGTCGCCAAGATAAACGTTTAACTCTCATGGTTGTACTAGATGGTAGAGTACGTGATGTGGAACCATTAGGTGCACAAGTATGTTATTGTTTAAATATTATAATTTTAATTTTTTTTTTTAATTTAAAATCGCTTTCAGATTATCTACTGGCAGGGTAATCTAATATTGGTTATAGCTTTGCCAGAGCATTTAGAGGTTTACCAGTTGCCGGAATATATTTTGAAAAGACGTGCTAAAATTGTGAAAAATCTCAAAATTTATGTACCTCCGCACATGTATGAACCAATACAACAGATCACCTTACTGGGTACATTTCAAGAACTTTTTTTATTTTCACCAGTAGAGGAACGAATTATGATGATCGCAGCTTTCAATCATACAAGATCATTTACTAGATATAGGTAATTTATCATTAAATATTGAATTTATTTTTTGTATTCATATACCACGCACCACAATGGAGCGATAAGTTTATAAGTTTTTTTTGTATGAAAGCTAGGGCGATTTATGAATTGAGTAGTAATTACGGTTGACTATTGCAGTTAAATTCTATTGCTGTTGTCTTATTACGGATTTATTTGAATTTATTTGATTTTTCGCCATTTTTAGCTCTATAATATGTTATCTACGCAAGAAATAACTGACCTCTTCGATAAAAATTTGTGTGGTATGGAGTTATTTAAAAGATATTTGAACTTTTACATCTTAATGAAATCTGTGAATTGAGGGAAAGTGTACGATCTCAACCAATGTTGAGAGGATGAGTCTATTTTTTATGACTAATGTCGTAGGTTAACTTAATGTAGCAGAGGAGGAGACGATCTTTAACTTTTTTTCATTCGATCTCATTTCTATTATTATTGGTATTACGCTTTACATTTTCCTTATCCTCTCTTATTTCTCAACTAAGCTAATTAAACTAAGTGAGGTTAGGTCCAGGTGGCGATAGCATACGTAGTCATGCAATGTTCCAATTTAGGTCATTTCAGAAGGTCAATTGCGCTACCACACCAATGTACGCCATTATCAAATCTCAAGGACAGTCGCTTCCTCCTCCTCCGACTCGCAAATTCTGCATAAATGGTGTGAATGAGCATCTAGACAGGCATATTTCCACAGTAGTCAATGTACCGTAAGAACAGAGACCAGCCACATAGTGAATTTTCAAGCGAGAGAGGAAAATGAGCTGTTTAATCCTAATTGCTTAATACAGCGGTCACGCAGTTCCTCCCTTCCATCCAAGAAGTGTTAGCCATCGAATGGAATTCACAACCAACTTCAAGTCCTATTGTCGCCAAGGGGATCTCTATGGGCAGATCACATAGAGAGTTGTCGAGTCTGGTACCGGTTTTGGTCACTTTGTTTGAAACACATAATACGCAATTTCTCAGAGAAATAGGCATCATGCATGGACAAGCTTAAACGTCGATATGACGTTCGCGAGGGACTTTACGGCGGCATGGGTATCTGTATAGATCGGTATATTTTTGGGAAATATCCACTACTGAGAAGCCATTTAATAGTTATAAGGATAGCTGTGACCTCAGCTTGGCTTAAATAGATGTTAACTTATATGCCAGATCAGGTTTCACATTTTAATTTTTATTAATTTCGGTTGTACGATTGCTGAGCTCGTATTTTATTTCATTTTTTAAAGCAATGATGTTAGAAGCCATTTTTCAGCCGGCCGCTTATATTGCAGGTATCCACCCAATAGCAAAAATCGGTATTAATATTCACCTTTGTGTGCTAGGGGTGAAAACCACTTTGCTCTTAGTCCACCGATCAGGATCAATTACCAGTCCAAGCAGCCTATGGAAATAGTTATGAAAAAGTCAGTAGGGATAATATTATTGGATTGAAGAGATTTGAACAAATAAGAACTTCCATTTACCCAATCTAACCCAGCCACTGCTTTGGAGATATTCTTGCTCGATTAGACGATTCGGTTTTCGGTCATGTTGCTGTTGAACTATGGCCAAAGTTGTCTAGCGACGGAACAAGATGATAAACTCTTCTATCCACAAAAAAAGTCCGCCATAATCTTATGCTGTAGGATAAGGCTGTCTGAACGATTCTGGTGAAAAAGGGTTGTCCCCTATACGCGAGTTTGTCGACTCTCTCGCTTCCATGAACATTGCAGTGTCTCTTAACCTAACACAGAACGACTTGACCGTTCGAGTCTAGACGCATCTAGCTTTCCCATGATCTGGCAGCCTATATGAAAATTCTACAATATTCAGGTTGTAGCAGGAAACGCCTGCACCGACCTTTCCATACATCTTTGAAGCGTCTGCGTATAAGTGGATTCTAGTATTCTAATTGTTTAATTTTCACCTTCTTCACCATCTTTTCGAAGAAATAAGAGAATATCAAATCAGTTCTAAGCCTCAATTTGCAAATTGTGTTTTCCGCCAGCACGGGTAGCCCGCTTTCAAGCACACAATATTTGACATCCAAGTCTGGACCGTATTGTCCTAGTTGCTTCTATACTTGCAGTTCTCTGTAGTCCCTAGGCACGTGATACACTTCTTTTCATTGACTTTCCAGCAGACAGTGCATCTGTTTGTTAAAATGGACCTTGCTATGGCAGTGTATGCCCATAACATGGTATTGTTACCTTCCTTCCTGGCAGCCATTTAAATATTTATTTTAATGAAAAAGAGTATGCACTAAGCAGGCAATGTGATTAGTGTGATCGGAAAGGCCTTGATGTGAATAATGACTAGATACAAAGTTGAATTTTTTCACACCTTTTCAAAGTGGATCGGGCCATATTTTCGATTCCAGTCGAGAGTGTTTAGGTCTTTAACTGCCATGTAGTTCTGTAGATTGAACAGATATACAGATTTATAAGCTAAAGAGCTGGAAAATTTTGCTGTTACTCATATTCAAAAAAGTTTTAAGTGTATTTTTACTTATTAGTTAAGATTTTTACCTAAATAAGTACAGTCTTATCAAGATTTAATTTCGTGAATTTTTAATGATTATTTTTTTATGTATATATCTTAACAACTCTTAACATTTCAGAGCTTTTAAATGGCTTAACACCTATTTTGACGTAATTCAAGAAATAGAAGTTCATATGACAAACATGGCCAAAGTTATAGGATCAAAAACAAAATATTTAATTATCGGTCGCACCATTCAACATCGAAACAAGGTAAGGAAAATTTTTGTGGAATCAACAAACACGCTACCTATAATGATATCAGAATATTTTAATTACAGAGCATTTTAACAACTTACAGAATAAATGCGGCCACTTCAATTTTGCAATCGGAACAAATATTAAGGGTGAAATCTAAAGTGGTTCATATATTTACCCATCGTAATCGTAATATGATTGTAGCATGCTCAAGCGAAAATCATGAATGTAGTTCCTTCCGTCAGAGTTCAGACGGGCGTTTTAATGTCTATCGGAAGCGTACTTCCAACGAGCTTGCTTTTAATTTATTGGTTTCATCGCAAAATTTCGTGGGCGCTACACGTCAAAATCAAGTTATGATTTTTACAAATCATCGTTTAGATTGTTATGGTAGTTTTACCACAGATCCAGTGCATATAACCAGTTTAATGAGCTATCACAATTTAGAAAAGGAGGATTATGTTTTGTTGATGTATAAAAATATTTCTAAGACCTTAATACGTATAATAGAATTGGAAATTAATGTAAAGGATATGGTTATGGATAATCAAAATGAACCGGAAGGTATAATACTTATACTCAGTAAATTTAAAATTGTTTATATTGTTGGTCGATTGGTAATATTGGGTCATATATATTTTACAGAAATGTTAACTTCTACACACCATCAGCTTTTATTTGAAACTAGCGTGGGTCAATTAAGAAGTGTCTTGCTACAGCGTAAAATGGATATGGATATACTACGTAATGTTTCTAATATTATAACACCTAAAATTAAAGAATTGAAAGTTACAGAGCCAGTAACCATACATTCGGGTAGAGTGGGTATTATTAATATAAAAAATAATAAACCTCTAAGAAGTCCACTAACTATCTTGGAAAGGATTGCAAATTTAACGCAGAGGTCTATGCCACAACGGGCTAAGCGTTCTAAAAATGTAAAGATTTTAAATACAACTTACGAAGTAGCCAGTCACATTAAAGTTAATAAATTGAAAGTCGAAAATTTAATATATCAAGGAGATGTTATAGAAGGTATACTATATACTATTCATTTAGATAATGCATAAGGAACTTGAAAAAATTTAACTTAAATCTTTTATTTTTTTAGGTTTTCACCTTAATCACACGAATAACGAGGCGACGCCAATTTTACATGTAAAGCCCAGAGTAAAAACTCTTACTATAAATACTTCGGAGCTAATATTACCTGGCGGAGGTCGCACTAATCGACAACTAACTATACCCGAACTCCTTTTCGATTTAATGCCAAATGTCCGAGTAAATCACTTAAAGGTGGATTCTATTAATGGCATTCGTTGGAACGAATTTCTTGGTTCATTATTTCTAAAAAATCGCCATAAAATGATACAGGGTCGTTTGGTTATGCAGTCAAAGGTTGATGTTAATCATTTGATGACCACAGTTCTAAATGGTTTAATCGTCTCAAGTCTCTTTAACTTAAAACATCCCCAAGTTGTTCATTCCGATCTATTGATATCTCGTTTCTTTGTTAGTGATTTAAAGGCGAAAACTATAAATGGCTTGGTTTTTGAGGAAGACATTGTTTTTAGTGGAAATGATACTTACATTGAGAGTAAGTGCAATTAAATAACGTTTTCGTTTTGTGATACCATACAAATGGGTGGAAAATGATTTTTATAGAAATTTTTATAAAAAATTATTCAACTTGAAGAATCAGTTTGTAAAAAAGCTTGATAAAAATGTTTTAATATCTTTGAATTATTATAGTCCTCCATGTAAAAAAACCCCTCCTACGTAAAAAGTGCTCAAAGCATGTATTCGGTAGTAAGCGCTGATCTGTCTGTCCAACGTCAGCATTGGTTTTTGTTTCCATTTAAAGGGTTGTAGAGCGTGTTTTTTATAGAAGTATAGAACTTAAAGTTGGCATAACTTTTCAAAATGGTGACCGATTTAACAGCTGTCAAGTGATTTATTCTTAGTTTGGTTTGGCAATTCATCATGAATAGACTGACACCTGAACAACGCTTGCAAATAGTACAATTTTATTGCGATTTGTTCACGATTTTCATAAGCGAATTTTGTTTAGCGATGAAGCGCACTTCTGGTTGAATGGCTATGTCAACAAACAAAATCGCCGCATTTGGAGTGAAGGTAATCCTCAAGTGCATGTGGAAACATTGTTACATCCAGAAAAACTGACTGTTTGGTGCGCTTTATGGGCTGGTGGAATCATTGGTCCGTACTTTTTCAAACACGATGGTGGCCAGAACGTTACAGTCAATGGTGATCGGTATAGAGCCATGATTACTAACTTTTTCATTCCTGAATTGAATAACCATGATGTCCAGGAGATGCGGTCTCAACAAGACGGCGAAACATGTCACACAGCTCGTACCACAATAGATTTATTGAAAGAAAGAATGGTGACCGCCTAATTTTACGTTTTGGACCTGTGAATTAGCCTCCAAGATCTTGTGATTTAACACCGCAGACTACTTTCTGTAAAGTCATTGGTCTATGCGGTAAAGCCACAAACGCTTGACTATTTGGAAGACAACATTCGCCTTGTTATTGCCGATATACGGTCACAAATGTCATCGAAAATTGAACGTCCAGATTTGAATACATCCGCGGCAGTCGTGGCGGTCATATGCCAGAAATCATATTTAAAATGTAATGCCACAAGATTATCTTTCAGCAACTTAAAGTTCTATACCTCTATGAAAAACAGCCCTTATATGATTTGCTTGTGAAACTAAAGTATTTTGTTCACTTAAAAGCAAAAAATCATGTTTATGCCAAACTATTGAATAATATCGATATTTTTCATTTGAATTAACACTTTATCGTTCAACGCGTTCAATAACTTTACAAACTCCCTTGAAATATCTTAAACCCCTGAGCATTGAGCAATGAAAAGCGAGTGGTATCATATATGGCTTAAATTCCTCTCTAATCTATCAACTGATCCTCGCACTAAACTGCCTGCACTAATTCTTTTAGTAAAATTTTGTCTTTTCTCTGTTTTCTTAAATAGCACCGGTAATAATGCATCATTTGAGAATATCGGACGATCTGTTTTTGGCAAACAATACGAAAGTGGAACGCGTAGCAAATAATCCCGATGAATTGGAATTGAAACAATTTTACACGAATAGGGTCATCATTAATGGCAGTTTGCTTTTAAATAATTTAAAAAGGGAAAAAGGCAATGAAACAAAAATCTTTTTGGCAGATTTGGAATACAATGAAAGTGATTTAAAAACTAAATATTTATTGAGGGAAGAAGCTCAGGTAAGTGCCGACAAAATTTTGAAATTTTATACATTTTCAGAGAGATAAGAAAGCAAACTAATTTAATTTTAAAGAATTTCAGTTTTCCCATTATATTTGATGAATCCAAAGTCTCCGCTCCATATTTAGAAACAAATTATTTGAACGATCACATAACAGAACAACATATGCTGGTGAATGTGGCCAATGACGATAAACCGCTACTGGTGGTGTTTATGAACGCTATAGTCCAGGGTGATATTATATCTCGGGATTACAAATCGAAAATTGCAGAAATCAAAGAAAACATTGTACGCCAGAATGATACAGTTGCTATCATAAGCGGCATAAAAACATTTGAGGCATCTTTGGAGGCTAATGATTTGAATGCTTCACATTTAAATCATATAGCAGTGGAAGATTTCGTATTCAAATCTGTGTTGAATGATAGCGAGCAGCTGTTTTTAAAATTTAAGGATTTAAAATTTTTTGTTAATATTAAAGTTAAAAATCCGGCATATATTATTAGAGAACTCGAGGCTTCCTTTTTGAATAGTTTACCTTTAGAAGATTTACTCAACAATGATTATTATATGGATCGTTTGCAGGTGCCGTATTTGGTGGAAACATCAAATATAGTGTTTCACAAAATTAATGGTATACCATTCGATGATTTCTTTAAGAAAATAAATGTTAAAGAACAGCGTTTAGTTTTGCATAAAGATTTAATAGTCGAGGGTAATGTAGAATTTAAAGAACCTCTGGAATTGCAATATCTTAATGAAATAGACTGGAATCAATACGTCGATAACTTGGTGCGTATTAATGAGAATGCTGCTATCGAAGGTGATGTGAGTTTTCAGGATGATTTGACTATTACTAATGAATTAGAAACGTCGGATATAAATGGTTCTGATTTAGAAATAATTTTGAAAAGTGTTCTAATGAAATCTAAACCTCAAATGATTAGCGGCTCATATTGTTTCGATAACATAAATGCCAGCAATATAGATGTTTTAAACATAAACCGTGTAAATGTTAAGGAGCTTATGGACCTAAGTAATAATCTAACGGAATTTAAAGGTGATATTATAGTGGAGAACCTCTACGTAAAGGGGAATCTACAGTCTAATATAATTGATAATGGAAATTATAGTCACTTAAGCGAACAAGTAAAACGTTTACCCTTAAGATTTTGGAAAAACATATACGTTTTAAACAATGCCAGTTGGCCTTTGAACTTAAGTGATAACTCTCAACAGGAGCTATTGAAATATTTTTATAAAAACGCCGTGAAATCAAATCAGGATCAGCTAATAACGGGTAATGTTAAGCTCACTAAACCTTTAATAACAAAAATGCAAACGCGTCTAAAATTTCCTATTGATGTTGATATTGACTTTATACAACAAGATGGCTTATTGAAGAATACTACAGTTCCGCAAATTGTTAAAGGTGAAAAGGTATTCGTGAAACCATTGTATTTTGATAATTTAAAAGCGAACAATCATGTTTATGCCAAACTGTTAAATAATATCGATATTCTACATTTGAATCAATCACTTTATCGTTTATCGCGTCCAGTAACTTTACAAGGTCCTTTGAAATTCCTTAAACCCTTGAGCATAGAGCAATTAAAAGTGAATGGTTTCATAAATGGCTTAAACTCCTCTCTAATTTATCAACTGAATCCTCGTACAAAAGTGCCTGCACTAAAACTTAGCGAGCTATGTATCGATAATAATTTAAAAATCAAATATATCAATGACATGCTTGTGGAATATTTTCTGGAAAATCGTGTCACCCTAAGAGGTCCGGCTTTAGAACATTTTGGCATTTTGACATTTGAAAATTTGGTTATCGAAAAAGAAGCTTTAATGCAAAGCATTAATAATATTGCTATCGATAATTTAGTGTTCAAACATAGTGATTATCCTCAAACTATTACAGGGCATAAGAATATCAGTAAATTCTTAGAACTCGCAGGCCCAGCTCATGTAATGCGCATTAACAATAAAGAATTAGTGGAATTATATCATACTTTTCTTCTAAAAGATCAAAATTATCAATTCGACAACTTAGTCATCGATAAGGCTACTTTTGACAAGGGTTTGCAAGTAGTAAGAAATTTGAATATCAACTTTCAACAGAGAACATCTACGGAATTTGAACAATTAGAGTCGTTAAACAACAAAGAAGATTTGCTGCGCTTTCTTAACGAACTCAATAACAATTTATCGTCTGCTACCAAGGATATCATCTATTTGGATTACGACTTAAATAGCTTTATAAAATGGGAGAGACATGAAGGTATCGATAACAATAACACTATTTTATATGAATTAACACGTATATCCTACTGTGAAAAAGCGTATCTACAAATTTCCTTAAAAAATTCACATGAAATTTATTTACAAAATAACACCAGTAATCGTTTGAGTGTCATCACTGATAGAATTTCAGTAAAAGCAGAAAACTTTTGTAGAGATCAATATCGTAAAGTAAAATCAAAAATCACTATAAGCGGCCATAAGCTGCAAAAGGTGTTTGGAATGAAACGTTATGTAGAAACTATATACACGTTAAATATCGATAATTACACGGATTTGGTGATAATACATGCCTTAGATTTACCCTCACTTAAACGTAATGAAGTCAGAATTTTTAAAATATACCAGCAGAATAATAGCATTGACGATTGGCAGGATTTAATAGAAAATATAGGCGGAAAACTTAAACTATTTAAGTTAACAACCTTAAAAGTACTCATCACTAACGGTTTAATCAAAAATCATCCTGCTCTAACCATTTATCATTTCAATGACTCTACAAACCAATTTAGATTGCATCAAATCATCGATGGTGATTATGATATAATCGAAATGCTGGAGCTGCCTTTGGGATCTAAAAAAACTAAGCATTTAATTGTAAGCTGTTCTAAATGCCAACGCATATTTATTTATGGATTAAATGCTACTCCACCAGTTGGAGAAAGTAAATATGAAATTTTCCAAATTATTGTTTTGCAATCAGCTATCGATAAATTGGTGGTATTTAGCTTAGAAAATGATTTCTATATGTTGGTGATATCTCAAGAAAATGCAAATTTTTATGATATTTATAAATATTCATATATTCAGGGATGGTTACATGTAACCTTTGGTTATTTTCCGAATTTACAAATGTGTGTACCATTAACGGAAGTATGGAATAGGGAGTATAATTTGTCTATAACTTACGATTCGAATAATATACCATTATTATTACTCTGTAATTTTGATGATTGTTATCTAGTTAAGGCTATTATTTAAATGCTAAGATTTGTATTTATAATTAAATTAAAATCAGTAAATAATATCTGTTAAATAAAATTGCACAAATCTAAAATCATAGATAAAAATACTTCATACGATATTGAGTGTACTACGTATCAAACAATATTCATATCAAAGTCAATAATTTCACTCGTATTAATTATCGAAGAATAACACTACAAATTAGTTCGAAATATCAATAACTGGGCAGATCGTTTGAAGCATAGTTGCGATCCTATTTCATATCTTAACGGCTGTTTATTTATTCCTAATCAGTTTTATCTGGTCTCTCTATAAAGGATGGGAAAATTTGTGGTTAGGATTTAAATTGCTTAAAAACACAATTTTTTTGACAAATTCAGTTTTATTCATAGCAATATAAAATAGAAATATGGGAATTAATAAAGAAATATGATGTCGGGTAAATGTCCACCTCTAGTACGTCGGCAGACGTCTTTTTTTTTTTACAAAATTTTGAACCACATTTTGCAAGTTACTTATTAACCTCAAATTTACCCACCCTTTAGAATTGTATTGGGTAGGTTGGGTTTGTCTTACTGTTTGTAGCAGAGTTGAAAAAAACTAAAAACTTTGGTAAAAAAAAACCTAACCTACCGGGTCTTATTGTGTTTTTTTTTGGTTTTACTCACTTTTATAACTGCTTCGAATTTCGTTCAATTCAACAACATTTTTGTTTGTTGGTATAGTTATGTTGTTTTAGTAAAGGGTGTTTTTTTATAGATGTATAGAACTTTGAAATGGAATAAAACAAAGATGAATTTTTTAATTGATATGAAATTTACTTTATTTGAAAGATAATCTTCTGGCATTATAATTTAAATATGACTTCTGGCATATGACTGCCACGGCTGGCTCGGACGTAGTCTAATCTGAAATTCCAATTTTCGATAACTTTTTCCAACATTTGAAGGACAACATCGCAACGCGGCGAATATTGTCCTCCAAGTGGTTAATTGTTTCGGGTTTATCGACATAGGCTAGTGACTTCACATATCTCCACAGAAAATGGTTTAGCGGCGTTAAATCGCACTATCTTGGAGGCTAATTCACGAATAAGCGTTTCTTTCAACAAATCAATTATGGCATGAGCTGTGTGACATGTCGCCGTTTTATCGAAACTACAGCTCCTGTACATAATGATTGTTCAATTGAAACTAAACTAAAATACCTCTATAAAAAACACCCGGTATTTGTAGTGCAATTTTGTGCTCTCTTAGTGGGATCAAGGGAGCATATAAAGACAGACATGATTAAGTTATTTATTTGGTTGATAACTTTCAGCCTCACATTTCAAAAGTTGCTAAAAAATTTTTAGAAACCAGCAAACTCCTGAACATACAACATTTGGCAAGTCACCGAATCACTCTTTTAAGCAAATTTAAAATCGGATTCAAAGTAGGATTTTCTCAAAAGATGTAAACAGTGATTCGATAAATTTTTATTTTGGTAAATTTATTAATTAATTATTTATTTGAGCTAAAAAAATGGACCGAAATAATTTCTACTGTCAATACATAAATTATACTTATTTTTGTTGTAAATAAACTACGAAAACCTTTAAATAAAAAACTGTGAGGTTTCTTTTTTTTAATGTAATACCCAATAAAACCCGGTGGGTTTAAGAGGGTTAACCACTGGGTAACCAACCCTGATTTGTAGTGCCTTAAACTTACATTGAATTTAAAAATGTTTTAAATGATTTAAATGTTTATTGATTGATTGTTTGTTTAGGAATAATAAAATTTTCTATAGAAATCTTATACAAATTTGTTAAAACGATTGCTATGATAGTTAAAACCAATATTTTTCAATACTCGCTCTCAATCGTTGATGATTAATTTCTAAAGCTTTCGTATACATGATTTTTTGAACTTATAGATTCTATCTTGGCATATACTTTCGAATCTTTATCTCGTATGAAGTGGTGTTTCACGTCTGTATACTTAAGTCCTTTACTTTCAAAAGTAGTCGGTTACGAACTCATATTGACTTTCTTTTAAGTTTTTCATTAGACCTCTTAACCATAGAGCTTCAGAGACTGCAAAACTTAAGGCCATGTATTCTTCTTCACTCGATAAAGTTGCAACGGTTTGTTGCTTCTTTGAGGACTGCGATTGACATCACCCATAAACTTTAAATAAATAGCCGCTCAATGTGTGAATTTTTGTTTTGTGCGCATTTATATTTTTACAGGAACTTTTAAATTCGACTCTAAAATAATCATTCAGTTTGCTCCCCACCGTACTTATGTTATATTAGAATAAAATTTGACATTATTTAACATCTTATGAAATTTTTTTAATCACTCTTAAAAACTTTGGTACAAATGTGAAAATATACCCTTTTCATTATTACTCCGAATTCGATTTAACCAAATAGCGCTTGTAAAGGTAAAAGGGGGTATGTTGCTATCCTATAGTGTAGAGCATTAATTATACAGACTCAAACTTTTATTAATTTTCCTCTAGTAAATTTCAAAAAAGAAGAACACAAACAATAAAAAGTTAAATTCGTGACTTTTTTCACGCCAACTGTGAAAAAGTATTTCCTATGTCTGAAAAGAGTAAGTAAATAACACAGATAGATATTTGATAGTGCGTGCACAACTAAAAGTGGTCGTCAATACAGTAGATAGTTTTTTTTTTTTAATTTTAACCAAATATTGAATAATCTTATTAAAATACCGTATGTTTGTAGAAAAGAAACACCAATTTTTTTTAGCATTTTATGATGCTAATTTGCAAAACACCAATAACCTATTCCTATCTTATTTACTAGTAAGATGAATGTGTCTGTTTTCTTAATATTACTAATTGCTATATAACAAAAATCATTTTTATTTCCATTTATTTCTTTTATTCACTTATTTATTTGAGATCTAACCAAACAAGATTAAACTAAAGTGTTAATGAGCCAATCATATAAAATTTTAAAATTTATGGACACAATAAAATATCTTAATGCTAACTTAAGTCTAGAACTAGCAAATTTTAGAACCAAAATTTAGCATACAAGAATTATTAAGACATCTGATTACATTGTAAAAATTTAGTTTATTCCTTTTCAAAAGTATTGGCGTTCCTATGTTGTGATAAGGGCGGTCCAATCAAAATGCAAGATGTTAATTGTAAATAAAACAATAAGTTTGCAGAGAGTTTTCTTAATATTTTTTATTATGAATCTATGTCAATCAATACGAATCTATGACAATTATGTGTGAAATAAAATATCGGCCAAATGGTCGCCACGACTTCGGTGGCATACCTTTATCTGGTGGTCCATATTTTCAATGACTCTGAGACATAACTGAGGTTGAATGTCGTTAATGTGCCGAATTATCTCATCCTATAGCTCTTGAATTTTTTTCCCTTTACTTTGCTTCCTCCCATGTTAGATTGTTCTGTCTTAGTTCTTGGACAATTGTGCCTCTCTAGGTGTTTTTTGGTCGACTATGGTTTCTTGAGCCTTGAGGATTCCACACGAGTGACATTCTGGTGATACTATCTGGTTTTTTCGGATGGTGTGACCGATCCATCCCCGTTTTCTTTGCCTTATCTGTTTCAGTGTGAGTTTCTCATTAGCCATGCTCCACAGTTCTGTGTCACTTATGGTGTTAGTCAAGATTATTCTGATATGATTCAGAGGCTCCTTCTCCATACTGACTGCTGTCAGCCAAATGTCGCTCTCGCTTTATTGAGCCTGTTATCTACGTCTATATCTGCGTTGCCGTTGTTGGTCATAGCAGAAGCTATCTACATATTCGACTGGCATACAGGGGGTACGACATTCTATATAGACTGTTCAATAATTATTCGTAGAGTGTTAGCCTAATCTAAGCAGCTCTTGAATTGTTCTTGGCTTACTGATTTACACTTTTTCTTTTAAATATCCCCAAAGAAAGTCCAACCGTGTCAAATCACATGATCGTGGTGACCACAATATGAGATAACAGGGCCATTGAATTTCTCGCGCAAAAGTTGGAACCACATATCGTCCAAGTACATATCATCAATTTTTAACCATAAGTGATGTTCGTGAGGTGCTCAATTACTGGGCATGACGACTTATCTGCTACACTCTCGCGAACAACAGCAATATTTTTCACAGAACGAACTGAGCGAGCATGCACAGGTGTTTCAACATTTCCTACAGACCCGGTTTGCTTTGAAATTTCCGCACAGTTCTTCCGATTGTGGACACATTTGGTCGATTATGCTGACCAAAAAAATCATGAAGTGCACAAAATGCCTTTTGATTTGAACGCCCATTTTCGTAAAAGGCTTCTTAATGCGTTGCTCAATTATGTATTCTATACGGTTGAACTTGTCAAGCCCTGAAACAAAGAAATGTCAAATTAAATTGGGCAAAACATTTGGCGTTAAGGTGCCAAAATGTGTCAACGTTTTCATAGCATACTATATATTCTTTTTATTTCGACGCCGATATGATTCATCCTTGTAATTTATTATTAAGTACATATAATACCGAAACTGGAAGCTGAAGTTACAGTCTCAATAATATTGACATTTTTATTATTGGATTGAAATAATTAACAGTCATACCAATTCTCGTTAAAACAATGCACTTAGATTTTAATGAATTAATACATAATCCATTAGCAATTGTATTATTTAAATCACCATTGATTTTATTAAACCGACATCAATGATATCAGTTCATTTGTACAGCTGTAAAAAATATTTTTTGATAAAACAATGATATTACAACCCTAATGATATTTGTAATAGCTATGCGAGCGGACTGGTAGATAATTCTAAGATCATCAACATTAACTTTTTCCATCGGTTGTAGGCAGCATCACATGCTCTTATTAAAGATCTGGACGGCTCTTATTCGCCTGGTTTTCATAGATACACACGTTTCAAATAAGGAATTAATATGACTCTGGAGGAAAGATAGTGATAAATACAATTTTAAACCATGCCTACAAAAAAACCCGTAATAATGGAATCTGAATGGAAATATCATTAAGAATAGCAATGAAGGAATACAAACTAATGTTACTATAAGCCTTAAAAAGCGATGTTTTTTTTGTTTATATCCTAGGCCTAAATATTGGCCTATTTTAAGCAAGTAAAGTTAATTGTACCTATAATCTAGTTACTTCAATCTTTAATGGATAGGTTAAAATTGAAACAATTCTTATTTTTATAAACTAGAGTGACCCTTCCCCCTTTGCTGGGAGCTTTGGTGTTGTGTACCTATAAAATGTATTCCCTATAAGAAAAATGTAAAGGAATGCATTAAAATTAATTATTTGTATTGACTACCAAGTCAAATAACCTTTCTCTAGATATACGAAAATTATTATTAACTTTATATGGGAGGTGCCAATCCCCTTATCCGATTCCGCCCACGTTTTAAGTGATAATTTATATTGACCACAAAGATATTTGGATAAATTTTATAAGCTTTCATTATTACTGTTCTCTAGATACACAAAAATCAATATTTACTTTTTATGGGAGGTGGCACACACACCTATTTATTTTCACCCCTATTTTGACTGATGATGTGGATTATTACGAAGTTATTTACACCAAATTCATAAATATTAACTATTACCGTTCCAAATATACATAAAAATCAAAATTTACTTTGTATTGGAGGTGTCACTACCAGTTATCCAATTCCATCCACTTTTTGACTGATGATTTGTATTGACCACAAAGTTAATTGGGTCAAATTTAGAAACTCTTAATATTACTGTTTTAAAGATATAGACATGTAAATAAAAATTTTATATGGGCGTGGTACCACCCAGTTGAACCAAAACTATTAGTAAAAGTACACTTTTCCAACGCATGTTTTGGTTTGTAAATTGGTTTAGTGGTTCTCGAGTTATAAAATGACGAACATATATTATATATACCTATATGTAGATGTAGATGTAGATATGTAGATTTTATAATATTTTTTAGATTGTATGGGCCTATGCTTATCAAGCTTTAGTCTCATCGCAACAAATTCTTTAAACTAATACGTTTTTCAAAACTGTGAACTTTCGCTTAAAGCTCGATCATAAACGATGTATATAAGGCTATTTTTAGTATAAAAATATTCATTTGACCTTAGTCGATTCGACCAAATCATTTTAGATATTAACAGCGTTTTATAAAAAAGGCTTAAATAAATAAATCTTCAAAAAATTATTTTTATTTTGTCTTAGAGTTACGGATTTGAAGTATTCGAGCAGCAATCTTAACATTTATAAGTTGAGGTTAAGCGTGCAATTTCAATTGCTGAAGATGACTGCCAAAATCTCGAGGACTCACGGCAAAGAGCTTATACTGCTTTACAAAAAATTAGAGAGATTTCTGCAAAAAACGTAGTATAGTCCATGCCAAAACGTATCCAGGCTATAATTAAAGCAAAAGAAGGTAACATAAAACATAAATAATTAATGTGTTTTGTGGTACGAAATAATTTCTAATCATGTCTCTATACTATTCACTATTAACAATGACTCCGCCTGCCCAGAGAGCGCACCAAACAGTAATTTTCTGTGGATGTAATGATATTTTGATAAAAGCTTGTAAATTATCTTCAATCCAAATGCGACAATTCTGCTTATTTATATATCCATTAATCAAAAATAGTCTTCATCGAGAACAAAATTTTGAATTTTGAAATTTGACAAACAGAACCATTATTTTGATAAAAAATTTCAACAATTTCCAAGTATGTTTATCCATAATGAAATCTCAAACAAAACTAAAAACGAGATTTTGTACGGCCGTATCATTTCGGATATTTGTAATTTATTTTTGTTCATAATATTTTGGGTACCCACTATACAGTTCATACTACATACATATTTAAATGTACGGCTTGTCTTAATGAAACTATACATGTACATACATATGTAAATAAGTATGCATGTACGTATGACAGTATGTGAAGTCCCAATTTTATTCTGTTAGACGTAAGACATAACAAGTAATAAAATAAAACGACTTAAAAAAAGTTGTTTCTGATGTCTCATAAAGTTAATCTTTAAGAAAACAAATTTTTATTTTGAAATTGTTAATGGCAGTTTTTAAACATAATTAGCTGCTATGGAATGTTATTTGGAATATAATGAAACACATTAGAAAAGCCAATATCATACATAAATGCATATGTAAAAAATTGTATTTTTTTACCATTGTTAAAAGATGAGTAATAAAAAACGAAACTAAAACCTAACACTTAATTTCTATTAGTCTTCTTTCTGAGCTCTACATCACATTGTTTCCAAATTTAGTTCGAAGTCTTTCTATTTATAAAAATTTCGTAACCAAATTAAGTAATAAAATGCATATCTTTTTATATATACAGTATGTACTGGAGTAACCTTTACCGCGTTGCTTGGAAATTTTATGTTGTATACCTGTAAAATATATGCCTCATAAGAAAAATTTAAAGGAATGCATTAAAATTAATGGTTTGTGTTGACTACCAAGCCATATAAACCAAGTTCAGGAACTGCCATTCTAACTGTCTCTAGATATGTACAAAAAACAATATTTACTTTGTAATAGAGATACCACGCCCAATCATTCAATTTCGCCCATATTTTTACTGATGATGTGGATTGAGTGCGTAGTCGTTAAGACCAAATTCAGAACCTTCCACTATTACCGTTTCATAGATATACAAAAATCAGTATTTACTTTGTATGGAAGGTGCCACTCCTACTTATCCAATTCCGCTCACTTTTTGATTGATGATGATGACCACACAGTTATTTGGGCCAAATTTAGAAACTCTTACTATTACCGTTCTCTAGGTATACAAAAATCAATATTTACTTTGAATGGAAGTGCCACGCCCACTTATTCAATTTCGCCTATATTTCGACTGATGATGTAGATTGACTACGAAGTTATATAGACCAAATTCAGTACCTTGCACTATTACCGTTCAAAAGGTATACAAAAATCAGTATTTACTTTGTATGGAAGGTGCCACTCCTACTTATCCAATTCCGCCCACTTTTTGGTTGATGATGATGACCACAAAGTTATTTGGGTCCAATTTAAAAACTCTTACTATTACCGTTTTAAAAATTGTATATGGGCGTGGCGACGCTCAATTGACTTAAAAACCATCAGTACAACTTTCCAACGAATATATTGGTTTGTAAAGCGGCTTAGTGGTTCCTGAGTTATAAAATGACGAATATAGGACGACTTATTTCTATATATATATATATAGATATACTGCTGTTCAAAAGTGTTGTTCAAAAAAATAGATTCACGTACTCTTCAAAATATTTACTATTTCTAAATCTCTTTTACAAAGAGGTGTATGTAAAAAAGCAACTGCGCTTTATTTACTGATCTCTTATGAATGTAATCCCGTTAGATTTCAAAAATTTTAAGCGCCACTCTTCTTTAATTTATTGTAAGTATAGACTTGGTTGTTTTTAGATTTGGTTGCTTTTCTACCATGGCACATGGCCTCTATTTAGAATAGAACGAAAAATGGATGCCATGGACGAGAAAAAGTTTGGTTTTAGAATAATGACGTTGAGGTTTTAAACCGGCCGGAACAGTCACCGGACTTAAATCCTATCGAAAATCTATGGAAGAACAGTTATGGGAGTTTCTATTAAAAAAATATTTCAATAGAAAATGTCAGAGATTTGTTGACTCTATGCCAAAACGGTGCTCTGCAGTCAATAAAAAAGGGTTTTTCCACTAAGTACTGAGGTCAATAAACTGTAATTAAAAAGAATAATTAAGTTCAATTACTAAAAAAATTTTTTTAAAACATCGTATTTAGTGAATCTATATTTTGAACAGGAAAAAATTACTGATTTGAACAATATTGATAAATACATAGTTTTTTTTTAGTTTCGATTTTTCGAAGATAGTATATGTTTTTTTTATGTTATTTATGTTATAATTTTATCAAAATAAAAAAATACAAATTAATAATCATGGTGAATTTTTTTTTTTGGATAGCACTGTGTGTGGGCTATTACAAACAGGTATTTGAAGACCATATGCTAAGCGTGATGGCTACAGTCTCTTGTGGTAATTGAACCCGCGATAGACAAGCTAATAAATTAGCACACTACGCACTAGCCTATCGGAGCACCAAGGTATTCTTTTAGTAAGATGCACATTAAATTAAATAATCGACTCTACAGAATGGGCGTGGCACCTCTCATAAAATGGTATTTATAATCGTTCATCTCAATAAATACATTCGACTACAAACGTCGTCCTAAAGTTATATTTGTAGAGACTAATAGATGGTTCAAAAACGGATGGAATTGTGACGAAGGGAGATTTATCTTCCATTTATAATATATATATACATATATACATACATATATACATGTACAGATTTCCGGACAACGCCGAATAGTTAAAGCCAGTAACTCATAAATGAAATGCACTACATTTATAATTTTACTTTTTTACGACTTCAAGTGTTTGCAATGAACTATTTTAATGGCATTATAAAAATAACTTAAAAATTAAAACTTTGTTTAAAGAAATAAAATGAAATAAAGATAAGAAAGGGAAAACTTTTTACTTTAAAAACTCGGTAATACTATAAAAAAACAACAAATTAAATAGAATTTATCTTTTAATAGTTCTAAGTTCATTATCATAAATTTTTCACCCGAAGTGGTATATTTTAATTTATGGTTTCGAAAATATGACGTTTAAGCGGTTACCTCAGACACTTTAACCCCTTTAACGACCAAAGCCCTCAAATCGGTTTTCAACTTGGAATAATTTTTATCAGCAATATTGGACAACTTGTGATTTAAGGTTATAGTTGAAAGGCTGAATATTATTCAAATGTTATCTAGATATAAATTATTAACGAATGCCTGTTATCAACCTTTTGATACTAGCTCCGTAATACCCACTGCGAAGTATATTGCTTTGATTTTCTAAGCAAGATGATGAATTAGAAATGAAGATTATTTATTTATTTTTCCGTTAGTCTTCTTAGAAGCATATGGCTTCCACAAAGCATCTCCATCTAACACGGTTAACAGCTGTTGGCTTTGCCTCCTCCCATGTCAGCTTGTTCTATGTCAGTTCTTGGATAATTGTGCATCTCCAGGTATTTTTTTGGTCGACCACGAAGAATTCCACTCGAGTGCCATTTTGATGATGCTATCTGGACTTTTTCGGATGGTGTAACCGATCCATCCCCATTTTATTTTCCTTATCTGCTTCACTATGGGTTCCTCCTTAGCCATGCTTCTCAATTCTGTGTTACTTATGGTGTTAGGCCAGAATATTCTGAATATGATTCTGAGGCACTTGTTAATGAATACCTAGAGCTTTGTGTGATGTTATTCGATACAACCCAGGATTCACTGCCATACAGCTGTAGTGATTTAACACATGAGTTGAATATTTTGAGCTTAGTCTGTCTGGATATATGTATGTGCCATACTGACTGCAGTCGTCCAAATGCCGCTCTCACTTTATTGATGCTGTTATCTATGTCTGTTTCTGCACCACTGTTTGTAGTCATTGTACTTCCTAGATAGCAGAAGCTATCTACATACTCTACTGTAGCATGATGTTTTCCGTGCTCGTATTGTTTATTCTCATGGCCTTGGTTTTCTTAATATTTATCTCAAGTCCAACATTACGAGCTCCAGTTACGACTGCATAGTTCAAGTCTTCGGTTTGACGTGAGAGACTCCATTTTATCCCTTTTCTTTTCGAACAGACTTTGCTTATTATGCCATCCAGCACGATGATGAATAGCTAAGGTGATAGTGGGCATCCTTGTTTAACTCAAGGATTGTGTGGCTGATGTTCCCGTTGTGAAGAACTGAAAGTTCTGCATCCTCATATATTGCTTTGATTATTCGAATTATCTTCTGGGGTACTCCTTTTGTTCTTAGTGGTTTCCATATTGCCGTTCGTCAGATGGTATCAAACGCTTTCTTGATATCGACGAACAGTAGATACAGGGGGTACGCCATTCTATAGACTGTTTAATGATTATTCGTAAAGTGTTGGCCTCATCCACCTAGCTTCTATTCGGTCTGAAGCCTGCTTGTTCGTCTCACAATATGTTGCTATTTGCAAGTATCTTATATATTCCTCTTCAATTATTACAGTCTTTCAAGTCGCCACTGTTTGGTAACTTTACAATGATGCCTTCTTTCACATAGGAGGCAGCCTCTCTTCCTCCCATACTGATGTGATGTGAGGCCATAAAAGTTCAGCTGTGGTTTGGTCAATCCGTAGAATTTCCATTGGTAGTCCATTTTCGTCTGGCGCCTTATTATGAAGGTATTTATTTAGTAAATCTAAATCTTAGAGCTATTGACGATAATATTTCGTACCAGGCAAGAAAATTAGTTTAATTTTGCAACTAAATTAGCCAAAACTGCATTGTCATGCATTGTCATGTTTTACGAAATTTACTAAGGTCTTATGAATAATAGTACAGACAGTTAAAAATGGTTTCTAAAGTAATGCATTCAAGGAAATAGATAAATTTTAAAAAAAAGTGCAGTAAAAGTTCTAAATATAAATTCTTAAAATAAATCAAATTAAAAGTGAAGATGAATAAATATGTAATTAAAATCACACCTCTCGTGAAGACAAGCACACCAGACGAATGTAAACAATTACAGACTTTGCTTGACGAACTTACATACGAGTAAGCATGTGTATGTATGCCTAACGCCTACGTGCATCCGCACCGAGCCAGTTAGTTAATCAGAAGCAAAGAAAGATAACATGATTATCTCCGTTTCATAAGTATTGTATGTATGATAAAAAGATAAAATGGATTACCATGACATTTGTAGTGATTTTTTTCTTCTTTGGAAACTAAAAAATTTCACGATCGTATAAAATCTATTACGTTTCCCGTAAATACATCAGTCATACTCTGGTGACAATATTAACAAGCTGTGCGTACCAAAAACTAAAGAGTTTTCACCGATTCCGCAAAATTCGGTTGCAAGTGAACGTAGAGAGGAAGAGTTTTGTCGGAGTACCGAAAGTAGTGATTTAAAAAATTTTAGAAATTCAAATTTAGCAAAATGTTCGCCAGATCATTGCAACATCCAGTTGAGAAAGGAGCTGTGTCAAGAAATCAAGAGGCACCACATCAATATACGATTTCCGATTACGGTTATGGCAAAGATTCTGTCAAAGTATTGCATGTTAAGAGGGATGGACCAGTGCATTCGATAAAGGAATTTGAAGTTGGAACACATTTGAAGTTGTACAGCAAGAAAGATTATTTCCATGGTGAGTCTTAGAGACTTTTTTGAGTTTTATTAAAGTAAGCGACATGACTAAAAAATTAAAAAACGCTTAGGATCTGGTGAAAATAAAAATCGTCTTAAATATTTGAACTCGAAAACAAATTGTTATCGCTTAATAACTTGAATTCTCATTAAAAATTTGCAATACTCATACTTTGTGGTCTATATTTTCATCTTAACCTTAAAATCAAAGTTTAAGGTGAAGTAGTTTAATAGGTTACCGAAAGTATATATATTTTCCTGTAGTATCTAAGAGAAGCAAGTGACTGTAACAAACTCGTTCTTTTTGCTTTATCAGAGGCTAGATTTTTTATTCTGCTTCATGAGTACCTCGTCTCTGCAGCCTCTTTCATCACCAAACATCTTCATGTAAATATATGCCGGACTACCTTTTTTGCGTTTACCCTAAAGGTTCATGCGACGGCCAATTGTCGTCTTGCGGCTTTCGGAGGATGTGACCAATTCATTTCCACTTGCGATGTCGGATATCCCGGATTATAGGCTCCTGCCCCGTGATCGCCCATAGGTTTTTTTGAGATTTGGTTAGTCCAGAATACGCGTATTATTTTTATCAAGTTGCGATACAGCCATATTTCGTAACCGGAGAGAACAACTGACTTGTACCCGCCTCCCATCTTAGTCTACTTCAAAATTTGGGCCGATCTTTAGACTTTCTCTTGTGAACTAAAATGTGCGCGGTCTTTGCCTGCAGTTGTTATGATATTACCAAGGCAGCAAAATGACTCCGCGGTACTAATTGGCGTATCGCTCAGAATGATTAGTGGAGGGTTATTGGTGTTGATGTGCATTAATTTTTTCTTCGGTATGTTGATGGACATCTAACGCTAGAAATTTTCCAATATCGTTTAACATTCCAGTTATGGCGAGGAGACAGATGTCGTCAGCGTAATCAAGAGCTGTTTATCTGCTACATCAATGCAACAAGGACACTGTTAAAAAGCAGTGGGATAAGCACATAGCCCTGTACTCGCTCTTGTGCACTCTTATTCGACCGCTGAGACGCCGTTCATGTTGAATGCGACATCTTGTTTGGCACTCTCTTGCAGTGTCTTTTAAGGTCTTCGAAATCTATAAAGCACAGGCAGGGCGGTGCATGCCATTTGATCGTCTGTTATACAATGATGTGCGGAGTATTAACATAAGCAACACAATATCGAAGTGCTTCTAAGCGCCTAGGGATTATATGCACAAATATCTAATTTATCATGCTCAGCAGCTTGATACCTCCCCGATTTGTGCATTTCGCGAGGATGAATTTCTTGGGCAACAGGTGATCGTTCCTACGGTAAATTCAGTGTGCAATGCTTCATCACACCAAAAGCCCAATATAAAAGAATGTAATATTTCGGCACTCAACATCCGATGTTCTTGCAGAAACGCTAGAGGTATATTTTTCCGAGCTCAGGGGCCTTGTTTGGTTTCAATACTGCCAAACCGCTATTTTAGGAACACGGGGAAGTATATGTCGAACTCTATGCTTTTTCTGCAGTATTGACAAAGTATGGGGGTGGCGCGATGTAGTGGCTAGAGTGTTCGCAAACAAAACAAGCGTCTCATGTTCAAATTCTCAGCAGAGTGCATGACAAAAAAAATTTATTATGGTTTTCGTATGTTGAGTTAAGAAACTTTTTACTCCTTTAGCCAAACTGATACAATGGAAGCCTCTCCGACATTTCAGTTTACCTCTATCTACGATGGAAAATATCACATGAGTGATCAGGATTAAAAGCCACCTACTGAGGAAAAATGGCAATGCTAAGTAGGCATCACCACCATCACTTCCAAGGATCTTCATTACTACACTACTACTTCATTACTAATCTCATAGAGGCGACCTGCAGTAGACTACTTAAGGACAGATATTCTTAAAACGGATAAATCAAAGCTAGCGCTCAAATTGAATTTGTTTTGTGCATTAAAGGCAATTGAATTTGAACTTACACGCTCTTAGAACTAATATTTATGGGATAATAATTAAGTAGGGACCTATAGACCATCAAGATCAACTATACTTTCATACCATACTCTCGATTGCAAGTTAAACTAAGTTAAACTCTCACAGGGGTTAAAGTAAAGCTTTTTATAAGTTTTAAGGTTAAACAATTAACAAACGATTTGAGCCATGAGAGCTTTAGCTTAATTAAGATTACTATAGAGGGGATTCTAATTGGCATCACTTGCATCGGGTGGTTTTTTTTTAGCAACTTTCTTTTTGGCAACACTGTTCTTGGCAGATCAGCTGTTTTCAATTAACATGTTACTGTCAGACATGTTCTATTTGGTTTATTATTTAACCATGAATCGGCTTACAAACGAACAACGCTTGCAGATTATTGAATTATATGATCAAAATTCATGCTCGATTAAGAAAGTGCATGGTGCACTTTTTCCATTTAATGCAACAAGCAAAATTGCCGTATTTTGTGTGATGAACAGCCAGAAGCATTGCAAGAACTGCCAATGCATCCTGAAAAATGCACTGTTTGGTGTGGATTATGGGCCGGTGGCATCATTAGACCTCACTGGGAATGGTGGATACTACCGTGCGATGATTACAATGTTTTTGCCCAAAATGGACTTGGCTGACATGTGGTTTCAACAAGACGGTGCCACATGCCACATAGCATGCGAAATAAAGATCCAATTGAAAGGCGAGTTCGGTGAACAGTTTATTTCACGTTTGGTCGATATGTTGGAGAGAGTACGCCAAAATTGGGGCCAGCGTGTGAGCGTGTGAGATTTGAGTCGTAGTCGCAGTCAACATTTACATGAAATCATCTTTAAACATTGAATTATATACATCGATCGTTCTATCGACTCAAATAAAGATTTCATACATTTCTCTAAATTTAATGTTTTTTTTAAATCAAATCCAAAAGCTCTTAAAAAATCACCCGATACATAAAGTGCAAGGGAATTCTTTTAAAAATTAATTTATTTTTTTTAGGTGATAACTCCGATATTGTTGCCACCGATTCCCAAAAGAACACTGTCTACTTGTTGGCCAAGAAGTTCGGCATTGAAAACCCCGAGAAATTTGGTCTTCTTTTAGCCACACACTTTCTTAACAAATATGCCCATGTCGAAGAGGTGCATATTCATGTTGAGGAATATCCCTGGCAAAGAATCTGTCAAGATGAAATTGGTAATACAGCTGGTGCTTGTCCTAATTTCTCCACCTTTAACAATAGGCAAAAACACAATCATGCCTTTATCTTTACACCCACTGAAATACGTTACTGCGATGTGGTATTGAAAAGAAAAGGTGAGTAGTTTGCTTTAAAATGAAATTTTCCCTTCCAAACCAAAATATTAAATTTTTTCTCTTTTTTTTTTGAAGATCCCAAGCAAATCATTATTAGCGGCATTAGAGGTTTGCGTGTTTTGAAAACCACTCAATCTTCATTCGTCAATTTTGTCAATGACGAATTCCGTTCATTGCCCGATCAATATGATCGTATCTTCAGTACTGTTGTCGATTGCTCATGGGAATATTCTTATACGAACAATGTGCAATTCTGTCAGAATTGGAATACTGTTAAGAACATTATTATTAAAAAATTCGCTGGTGACCCAAATGTGGGCACCTCTTCACCCTCCGTTCAAAATACTTTGTATTTGACCGAGAAGGAAGTACTCGATACTCTACCAGAGATTTCTGTTATATCGATGACTATGCCCAACAAACATTATTTCAATTTCGATACTAAACCATTCCAAAGTGTGGTACCCGGTGAGAATAATGAAGTGTTTATACCTGTCGATAAGCCACACGGCACCATTTATGCTCAATTGGCACGAAAAGATCTCGTCAGTCATCTATAGTGTGAAGGAGAACAATGAATTTGATTTTTCTTCTAATTTCTATTTTTGTTTTTGACACTTTAAAAAACCGTTCCATTTAGTAGTTCTTAAATCAATAGCAGTTTTGTAGTTTTTTTTGTTTACTTTTTGTTTTTTAAATAAATTCTTTAATAAAAAGTTCAACTAAAGTAATTCATAGTTGTTGTTATTGTTGTTTTTTATTTATTATTTATTTTGCATATTTTAAGCATTTAACACCTTTTTAGGGCATTTGCAATCTATATTTAGCTTAATGTACTTTTTTATTTTTATTTTATATTTTTTTGGGAAATAAGAATGTTTTTGGTTAAAATATATTACAATTTTAATCATCGGATTTGCTTTATTTTTTTCTGTAATATCTAATGGTTTTTGTTGTAACAATGTCATAAAAAAGTTAAAAAATGCCATTAATTTACAATTTATGGAGAAATATGTAGCAATAAAGGAAAAAAAAAACAAAGGAATGTGTGTAAAATCGCTGGTTTAGATGATGTTTATGTTGGGTGGGCCGCAGCTTGCGATTACAGTCGAAGGCCCTCAGACCTATTGTTGATAGACTAAAAAAGAATCCTAAATCCTATCAAGAACACAAAGATGGAGACAAGAAAGAACGAGCTAAGTCCTCCTCCTTAAACCTGAATGCACAATTATTTGAATACCTTGTGATAGCCAACCATTACTCCTGGCAAAATATACCAGCTTCCTCATTGATATATTTTTGTGGCAGTTCAGATCATGGAAGAGACGTACACTGAGATGCCTTACTCTAAGCAACAGTAGGTGGGGCAGTCAATAAGAAGCTGTTGTACTGATTCCTTTCCTCTTCATCCTGCCAGTTGCTACTGTAGTCATAACATAGATAACGTATACACTTAGACATACGTTTAATAATTCAGTGGCTAGTAATTATACCCGTTAGAAACGTAATCGACTCTATTACAAAGGTCAAGAGAATCCTGGTTATTTTCGCGGACAGAGAAGGCCAGATCACCTTGCATATTCTATGTTTGACACTGCCCAACGCTAACTCATTTATCGAGAGTTTTTTTTAGAAGTTCATAACTTCGAGTTGGAAGCACTGCTTTATTTAACAATTTAACAGCTGATAGTTGGCAGCTAGTAGCTTGGCTTGACATTTCATTATGGACAGACTTACACCAGAGCAACGCTTGCAAATTGTTAAAATTTTTATCAAAATAATGGTTCTGTTTGCCGAACTTCAAAACTCAAAATTGTGTTCTCAGATGCAGCTCATTTTTGGTTGAAGGAGTACGTACATATGTAAATAAGAAGAATTGTCGCATTTGGAGTGAGGCTAATTCACAAGCTTTTGTCGAAACCTCATTAAATCCACAGATAATTACTATTAGGGGCTGAGTCATTGTTCCATATGTCTTCAAGAATGATAATGTACCGAATATTACTATCAATGGTGAGCGGTATGGGGACATGATTAGAAATTAATTCCTGCAAATCAACATCCGAAGTGTTATTGGCGAAATACGGCTACCTATGCTGAGTAAAAGTTTGTGAAAAATGGTGTTTTAGATTTCGCCTTGTACACGCCAGCCGTGTCGGCCACATGGATGAAATCATATTTTAGCATTAATGTCATACAATTTTTTATCCAGCAAAGTCCGTTTCATTGATATTAAAAATGTATTTCTTTGTTTTATTATGATTTAAGCTGGCGTAACTGTAAAAAAATACCCATTATTAATCTCGATAACGATAACCTGTGCAAAAGTCACACTTATAAATGACCCTCTAGTTCATCAACAAAATCATTGAGCGAATATAGTCTAGGGACATTCCGACTTAATTACGCTTTAACTGAGATCATCTATCGAAGCAAGTCTTACACTTAAATATTAGTATACAAAGTTTCGCGATTTATTTCCTGATTAAATCTAGCGGCCCTATCGGTAGCGTAAATCTCGGCCTGGAAGAGAGTTCAGTCATCGGTCAGTGTGAGAGCGATCCAGAAACCAAGGCCATTCATAGAGTACCTGGGTATCTAAACTTTCGTCAAATATTCATTTTTATTCAACTCCTTACAAATGGCAGGCGAGGGAGTGCACTTCGAAAAGAAAGTTTTTCAAAAGTGATTTTTGGGCATTATACAGCCGAAGAGGTCAATGATTACAGATGAGCCAGGTTCTTATAATCTAATTTATTAAAGCACAAACGATAAACTAGCCAATTAAAAATTTGATTAATACACTTGATAAGCATACGCTTAGGTAAATTTTAAAAGAGCCTTAAAATTAATTTCACCTTTGACCTGGGTATTTCTGTACGAGGTGAAGTTGTCTTCTTCAATATACAGAGAATATTTGATTCAATTATCTATTCTCCATTACAAGTTTCGTCGATGTAATCGCTGCCATGAATAAACTCCTTATTTTCTATCTGATGGGCCATCCATCGGTTTAAATTTGAACCAGCGGTTATTTCGAGTCTGGCAATACTTATGTCATTCTATTCTGTCACAAAAATCAGTATATTATCTCCACTGAACGAAATGAATCAATTATAGCTCAAGCAACGTCGTTATTTATTTGAAATTTATTTCCAGAATAAAGACAATTAATCGGAAATTGCACGACAATGTCGTACAACATTTGGTCGCAGAGAAGGACCAACAGTACCAACAGTTTATATAAAGTTCGTGAAAATAGAAAGACAAGACAAACCAGAGAAAATTAAGCATTTAAAGGCCAACATTCGTGATGCCATTGCCGAGATACGACCTCATACACACGAGAAAGTTCTCGAAAATTGGTCCGATCAGATGGGGTACTGTGAGGCCAGCCGCGGCAGCCCTATGAATGAAGTAATATTTGATTTCTAACCGGAACAATTGTACTTCACAACAAAACAATAAATTTGGCAAAATTTCAAACCGTTTTTATTTTATTGCATTTTTAAATTTGAACTTTTAAATGGCCCACCCGATAGTATAGGTGGCGGTATATTTTTACGTTGATAATCTTTGGTGATGCATTATTCAATTTGATTTCCTATGGATATGGAACGTTCTGATATTCTCATTAATTCTGTGGTATTATTATATAAAATATCCAGAATTTGTTAAAGACTCCTCTATTTCCGTAGGGCTCATGATGTGGTCCCCAGTCCACATCAACGGATATTAAATGAATTTATTCCATACTCATAATCTATTCAATTTTTTACTCGAGTGTGGTGGTAAAAATTCCGAAATTAGTCTCTAGGATAATCCTAGCTTTGAGCGATCTTGGTCTTAAACTTTGTATAGCTTCAGTTTGCTTTTGCTCGATTTTAATTTTCTGTTGCTGTATACTTTCGGTTTTCGTATTTATAATGGAATTCTGCGACCCAAACGATATTTTGGGAAATACCTCTTTTGTTTTCAGTACAGTATCCTCCAAGAATCTCATCCTTTTGGAAAATCTTTTTCCAGCACAAGTAGTGCAAAAACTACACCGACCAAACTCAACATTTCCCAAAATCAGACCATAGTGCTCGGCAAATAGAGCCATTAGTATCCTGAGCCCTTAAGCTACAATAGCCGTTTAGGTCTACGAAAGGGAAAGCGAAATGAATGAATGAATGCCTGTTTCATACCGGAGGCATTCCTCCAAGACCGAGCGAATTCTCCTTCAGCCTATTCATCCCTTTCCATTGAGACATAGAAAAATGGGTCAGACCCAAAAAAAATTCGGCTTTCTTGTTCGCTAAACAGTCAACCCTTTCATTCCCAGTATGGAACCCAAAAGAAAGTTATCCTGTTATGAACGCGAAGTTAATTAAGAGATGTCATGCAGTCCATCAAAACCACAGAATGGCAAAGCTCTCAAGACTGCCTAATTATCTGACATCACATAAATACTCAAACCATACGATTTTATCCTCAGACATTCCTTAACGTCGTTGTGGCTAAGTATTGTGATAAGCTTTTCAGAAAAGAAGGTTCAATCTGTTAAGTTATACTTCACGTTGTGGCGCTGATGATTGGAAAGATGTATATTTTGGGTAAATTACATTAACTTTGGTTGATTATGGCGACTTGGAGAATTAGAAGACTGGGAGATTTTGTTGATTTAGAAGTCTTTAGATTGCTGTGCGTCTTTTTACTCAGCTAAGATGCAGTGCCATTCACAAAATGGTGTTTCTGAAAAACGTAGGAAATTTATTTTTTGAGATCTTTTTAAATCAACTTTAATATTCACCGAAGATATGCAGGGTGGGCAAATTTGAGGTTAGTAAGTAAATTGACTGTCAAATGATGAAATGTCAAGAATTGAGCTGTCAACCTTTGACAATTATTTAGTAAAAAATTGGCAAATTTTAAGTATGGAACGCTACACTCCTGAACAAAGAATTTTATTGTGAAAATTTTATTGTGAGAAATATAGCGAAAACAACGCATTTTTCAACAAAATCATCTTTAGTGATGTGATCCATTTTCAAGTAGGCGGTTTCGTAAACAAAAAAAATTATTGCATATGGGGCTCACAAAATCCACAAACAGTGCTCGAAAAACCATTACATCCAAAGAAAGTTACCGTATGATGCGGTTTGTGGTTAGGCAGCATCATCGTCACGTAATTTTTCGAAAATGAGAAAGGAAATGCCGTTGCCGTGTATTCTCCGCGCTACCGAACTACGATAACCAATTTTTTGTAGATACAACTGGCTAATGTTGACATCAGTGACCTTTGGTTTTAGCAGGATGTCACCACAAGCCACACAGCCAGCCAAACAATTCAGTTATTGGATGAGAAATTTCCCAGTAGCGTCAATCTCATTTTGCCGCCTCGCTCTTGTGATTTAACGTTACACTCTGAAAGATGAAATTCGGCGCTGCATTGACGAGATAAACGAAGCTTTGTTGTAAAATATGGTTCAAAATTTTGTGAAAAGAGCGGACGTCTACCCACGTGCTAGAGGTGGTCATTTGAACGACATCATATTCCATTATTAATTCCCATATTTCTATTTTATATTCGAATATGGATGAATAAAACTGAATTTGTCAAAAAACTTACTTACTTCCTAACCTCAAATTTGCCATTTTGAAAATTGAAAAATTTAGGCATTTTGAAACCCATTTTGGATGGTACAAATTTAAAAAACTGATCTAAGCCTAGCAAGCAAATAGTAAGGTTGTAGAAATAAATTAATTGTTATTTCAACAATATTTTGATAATAATCATTTGTGTTCCCATTTACAAACAAACTTACAATTACCCTCCTCTCACGCGTTTTATCACTTTTACAATATTAATGGACAGATTAAAGGAGCTTTTAACAAAATTAATAAACTCTTTCACTTTATTAAATAAATATTTTTTTTTATAAGCAGCCTACGCACTAACATAATTGGTAGTGGCATATTGTGTTTATGATAATGTTTGTAAGCCTTAAAAAATAATCGGTGCGTAAAAAAATCCTGGCAAGTGATATTTTTTTTTTTTTTGATAGGCGCCATCGAGTAGGGCAAGAATCCATTTTTGAAATTTTCAATAATCTTCCAAATTCTCGAGTTACGGGTAAAAAACTAGTTTTTCGGACTTGTACGTACAAGTTAATAATTAAGCTGAATATTACCCGATTTTAAGTTTCTCTTCGGATTTAAAAATAAAAGGGACAGACTCTTTAGATGATAAATACATATGTATGTCGTTTAAGCATTGTTAAAGGATCTGGGTGTACTTTTTAAGCAAATACAGTTTTCACCAAATTTTTTTCACAAGTTTCAAGCTTAGATACGTTTTTTTACGCACTATTTTATGTACTAACCGTACTATTGATTAAATAATTAAGGAATTATATGATGTAATATAATTTTTATGAATAAAATCAAACTTACGGCTTAGAAATCCGTTGAATATTGACGTATTTATTAAATTTTTTAGTAAAGCAACTCATGAAAAAATCGACAGCGCCTATCAGAAAAGTGTATCATTTCCCAGGTATTTCAACTTCATTCTTTTTTGTTGTGAGTTAATCTTCTTATTTGGTATTATTATTGTTGTTATATTTGTAATAAAACCTAATGAGTTTTTTATAAAATTTTTAAATATTTACATCAACATTAAAGAATTTTATAACCCGCATAAAATATTAGAAATTGGTAACCCAATCAACAAATTTGTATGAAAATTAATACAAATACATTTGTTTCAATTTTGAGATTTGATTGAACTTGGTGGGATTTTTCGGCTTTGACTCTTTTGAGCTTTTCTGGAACATTGTGGTTCTTGCCATAGGACAAAAATAAAAAGCAAACTAAAATTTTTTATCAAACTTGTTATCACTATTTCCCAAAAGAATAAGCTTTATAAAGGTATGTACATTAGTTTTTGTTTAATTTTTAATTTGTTTTAATTTCATTTCTTCTGGAAATTTAAATATTGATACACATAACTTGAAAGTTGATACACATAACTGGGCGTTCTTTTTGCAGAATCACACTCTATAATGACCCTTGAAAAAAAAAACGGGCCTACATGACCATCGAGATCAAGCCGGTTTTGATAAATAAGTGATCGGTACTCCCAGCAGCAATTCGGGGTCCATAGGGTACCTTCCCAGGACCCTCAGTCACGATAGCGTTAGACATTCCAGGAGCAAGTATCTCAAGGTTACTAACTCCTTCTCACAGCAATTAATGCTGAACCTTGATATAATATGCCCAAGATGTACCCCATGCCTTCCCACTAGACAATGACCCGACGGCATACTTACCACAGCCGAAATCCTACGTTTTGGTATTTTCACCAGCTGACTAGACTTCCTCTGATTAATCACCGGCCACAGCTTTCTCGCCTGCTTGTAGGAAGAAATCTGTCTCCATTGTCTGGAGCACATATTGCTGGCACCTAAGATACAGATGAGAAGTTGTCCAGTTCATCTGGTACATAGTTCCCCGGAATATCGCTGTGTACCGGTACCGATATATGAGGCTGATCTTGAAATATTCCGCCATCACTATTAGTGACAAGTCACTATTAGTTAGCGAACATTGATTCCAGAGATTTTATTGCCGCCCGATTATCGGTACAGATGCATACCCTTATAATCGTGGTTATGTTCTTGGAAACCAATTAGTGCTCTCCTAAATGGCCATCACCTCGGCCTGAAAGACGCTGCAGTGATCAAGCAGCCTATGCGAGGCCTCAATATTAAGGTCCGGAGAGAAAACACCATACCTCACTCTATCGTCTATTTTATAACCATCGGTGAAGAATCGCAAGCTCGTCATGTCTCCTTCCAGCGACTTTTGCCAGCACGTTCTCTCAGATATAAGCATTCTGTTCTTAGAAACTGGTGGTGAGAATGAGGCGTAATAAGCCGTTCTGCTCAAAAATACCGACATGCCACAAACTACCGACATGTCCAATATAGTGAATAATGCAAAAACCCGATTCTCTTGCCTTCAGCATGGCAGCGCAGGCCTGGTGTTGCGCTGTAATATCCGGTGGTCAAGAATTGAGGAAAACATTTAGAGCCTCTGTGGGCGTTGAGCGTAGCTCGCCTATAATCTGGTACTTTATGCTTCCTAGTGAACAAAACCAGCTCTGTCTTAGTAGGATTCATAGAGAGCCCGCTCAGAACAAACCATCTCGGCACTATGCTTAGATAGTAAGTTCACTGATTTTACTCAGACATTTGTCCTGAGCAAAAATGGCAAAAACTTGGCATACCCCATGTCCCAGTTCACTGTAATAAGCCATAGTAAGGAAGACAGCACTTCACCCTGACTTGTGCCCCTACAATGAATGGGACCTACAGTTTAATGCCGGCTTTTCAATGATGATTTCAATGATATAATACCACCACAAAGACCGAGCAGGTGGATGACAAGTACACTATAGATGTCAGTTTTAAAATCACATGCTAATGAAATAGTATATTCAATTATACTATAATAATGATGCAATGCTGTTGGTATTTGTATCGGTAGTATGTATAGTTTTAACATATATTCGTTCAGAGAGAGCGTAACAAAAAAAAAAAAAAAAAAAAAAAAAAAAAAAAAAAAAAAAAAACAATAATATACTAAAATTATTATTACAGCAACAATTGCCTTAATAGCCAAGTATAAGATACTATTGACTTAAAGTTCAGATCGTTAGAAAATAGACAAATTTATTTATGTATTGTTACGTTTTAACCTTCTTAAAATGTTTGAGTTCTTTTGAATTGCGTAAAATGAAATAAATGCGGCGAATTTATGTTTTACTTTATGTTTTAGTCTTTTTTATCATATCCACACTTTAAAAAGCAAATTTTTTAGCTTCTACTTAATACACAATTACTCATCGCTTTTAGAAACGCTTAACATGACTTTATTTAATGTCTTTTAAATTACAAGTTTACACAATAACTACCAAACTATAACTAACTAACGTGGGTGAAGCAGCGGCCTACAGCTTAGAAAGTTCTGAAAGAGTCTTTAATCTTTTATTCGTCCGTTAATTTTAAAAATATAAGATCGTGGTTCTCAAAGATGGTCGAATTGTCAACGCTGCAGAATGGACAAATAAGTACGCCATTGCCTGGCTTAGACATCCTTGATACAAGCCAATAGACTAAAATCCCACAATATTAAAGGCAGTGATTTGATGTATCTTCTTTTTAGGCATTTTTATTTTTGTAACTGTATTATACCCATATCGACATTAAGATTGATTCGCTGGAAGTAGAACAGTGTTTCAACGAATTAACTTCAGACTTGTCACCTCTAGCCTCTAAAAACGAATAAAGTCATGTTCCGCAAAATGAATTCTGTAATAAAAAAGTGAAATAAATGCAGGCATATGTAAGAAAATCAGAACGATTCCTTTTCCCACCCAGAGTTAGCGACTGTAAATTAAAAATAAATTGTTTACTGGGTAAGAGATTATTATTTTTCTCTCTAAGTAAAACGTTATTTTTTAGATTTCATTTGAAGAAATGATGTCTATATTGGCGGTCCATAAATGCGTTTCAGACTTGAATACCGTTTCGCTTTTCATGATGGTGTGCAGTTAAATGAAAATTTATTTTTTACAATTTTATCCGTTTTGACGTTGTTGGGATAGATAGACCAACGGGTAAGAATAACTTGTTGCTCTTGTTAACAACGTTCGTCGTTTAAAGTTTTATCATCATTGTTTACTTTACGCTGACTATGTAGACCATGAAAATGTAAAGAAAGTAATAAATGTTTATATATCGGTGTGGTGGGGGTATAGATATGTATATTTGTGGTACTTTCTGAGTAAGTCAGTCATAAAAATAACAAAAACGGAATGTATAAACGTTTTACACGTTTTATTTAAATCAAATAAAAATAAAAAAAATATGTTATATAATGTTTATTTAACAAATAAAGACAATCGTGCAAGTGCATCCCACAAAATTGTAAATAAATACAGAAAAATGAAATTTTTAAATAAATACGATACAATAATAAAATAAATTAAAAAATGAGAGAAATCTATAGCTGGTCAAGTGCGACTTTGAGATCAAATTTTATTTTACAAATACTATAGTGCCAAATAATGATATACATATGTAAGTCCATAAATTGAATTTTATCTTCTTCTTGTGCCTAATTTTTTACTGTTTACCACTTAGAATGGTAGAATCCCATTTCAATTTGAAATTTATGTCAACATTTGGTGGTTTGATTTGTAATCAATTGGTAATGATTAAAAGTGGCCGTTAGATTATACTTTCTTTACTTGTTATTTTATTGTATTTAGTTTTTTAATAAAATCAAATTAAAAAAGTGGCCGTTGGATTATAATTATTTTATGTGTTACAAACAGCAACACAAACATAATACACCTTAATCATCTACAGTAATGCTGTCTACAAAAATGTAAATAATATTATCGCTTTTTTTTTAATGACTTAAGAAAACTTGCAAAAATTATTAAAATATCGTTTTGTTAGAAAGGAAAACAAAAATTGAGATTTAATAGAGGTTGTACTGTGTAGATATATATACATAGAAGCCAAAATATCCATTAATTCGAGATCTATTTCCAATATTAATAATAAATTTTGCAAATGTTTAAAAATTTTATTTACCGGAAGTTGTATTAAAATTTTGAATATGTATTTAAAAATGTTGAATTGTTGTATGTTGTACAAGTATACTTTGTATTAAAAAATATATGTATGTATATACGTACATACATATAGTTAGCTTCAAAAAAACGTGTACAAGCTCATTCTCTAGAATTGAGTTTTTATTTATGCTGACAGCAGGCTACCGACTACAAACTATAAAAAATAAAATACATGCCTTTAATGAATACGATTATTTTGACGGCAACACATATGGCTACTTTCGCTGCTGTAACCTACTTTGGCTTAATTCTCTTTTTTTGGCTACAAAATTAAAAAAAATATTTATACATATTTATACAAAATTAAAATGCTTTAAAATTATTGATAATTAAAAAATGTTAAAAATGAATGTATTTTTTCTTGCGTTATATAGGGTGGGCTATTAAAAAGTTTAAATTTAAAAACACAATAAAACAAAAACGGTTTAAAATTTTGTCAAATTAATTTTTTGTTGTGTAGTACAATTGTTCCGGTTAGAAATGAAATATTATTTCATCCATATAGCTGCCACGGCTGGCCTCACAGTACTCCATTCAATCGGAGCAATTTTCGAGAACTTTTTCGAGTGTATGGGGTCGTATCTCGGCAATAGCATCACGAATGTTGACCTTCAAATGCTAAATTATCTCTGGCTTGTCGGCATAACACTTGTCTTTCACGGCGCCCCACAGAAAATAGCCCAACGGTGTCAAATCGTAGCTTCTTGGCGGCCAACTAACATTATCATTTTGGCTAATTAAACGGCCAACAAACGTTTGACGCAATAAATAGATTGTGGCATGAGATGTGTGACAAGTAGCACCATCGTGTTGAAACCAAATATCGTTCAAATCAATACCATGAAAAGCGGAGACAAAAAAATTGCATTATCATTGTGCGATAAGTGTCTCCATTGAAAGTAATGGTTGCAAAATATGAAATAGGGACCAATGGTACCTCCGCTCTACAAGTTGCACCAAACGGTCACTCGTAATGGGTGTATTGGCTTCTGTAAGACCACGTTTGTGTTTTCTGAGTCCTAAATAAACCAATTTTACCTATTAACGTACCCACAAAGATGAAAGTGAATAAATCCTAACGTTGCTCAAGCATAAATCTATTCATTTCGTTCAGTGGAGATAGTATACTGAATTTTGTGACAGAATAGAAAGACATTAGTATTGATTGCCAGATTCGAAATAACCGCTAGTTCAAATTTAAACTTTTAAATTGCTCACCCTATAATAATTTTATATACATACTATATATAAAAATTAATGCATATACTCGTATGTATGTATGTATGTTTGTTTGTTTTTGCCTTATAGGCAGCTAAACATCTGGACTGATTTTCTTCACATTTGTACAGTATCTCTCTGTTTGTCCGGAAGGATGTATAGGCCATATAAATTTCAAAAACTTCAACAAGGCAATGCCACGCCTATACAGAATAAATATTTATTTACCTATGTTTTAAAAAATGATAAGAGTAAGAGTCTCTAAATTGAGTCTAAATAGCTATCTGGTCAAAAATTAGCAGAATTGGATAAGTAAAATAAATATTCACTTTTGCATGCCTTGAAAACGGCAAATGTGGGAGTTTCTGAATTTGGTCTATTTGATAAGTAGGCGTGTTATTGCCCAAATGCCAAGTTTTGAGAAAAAAATAAATAAATTGAGAAAAAAATAAATAAATACAAATTTCTTAATTTGGTTTAAACAACTTCGTGGACAATACACATCATTAGTCAATAATTGGGTGAGATTGGATTAGCGGGTATTGCCCAGAGTACACCTGTGAAAAGCTATCTACATACATGTACATCTTATATGTATACATATAAAAATAAATGTCTGTTTGTTTGAAGACTGTATGCGGCTTATAAGCAGAACCGGATTATATTGAAATTTGTACAGTGTCTTTCTGAAAGTAACTATAGGATAAATGTTCGAACTTGAACCGGATGGGTCTTTAATGAGGCAAAAGTTAGTTGTGATAACAATTTTAACATTTATCAAAACGTTAAATTTTTATGATCATATACATACTACACTACTACACGACTACAAATACTGCTAAAGGTGCTTTCACACTATTCTGCAAGTCTTATGATTTTCATTGCATTTTGAAAATCTAATGGTTTTCGTCTGACTGTCAAAAAATCAAATAGAACATTTGCTCATTACATTTTGCTTTTAGGCTATCACACATCAAATAAAATGAAAAAATATTTGTAGTATGTAAACAGCTGCTTAGAATAACAAAAATTTTGTTATAATTTTAAGAATGTTTGATATTTAAACGCAAAATGTTGATGAAAAAAAGAAAAACAATAAATTGTGGTATTTAAATTAAAGTTTTAAACTCACTTCAATAAAAAGACACTTGCCACTTTCATAATAAATATATTTTTATTTATTTGCTATTGATAGTAGCAAATAATTCAACAGCTGTTTGCAGGGATGGAAAAGTTGATACGATCGTGGTTTTGTTTTATACATAAATTTCTCATACTGTGCACCGTTTTTATATAATTATTATAACAAATACGAGTAAGTATAATTTATTTATAATTAAAAAGAAATACTTGAAATCACAAGTTTATTTTTATTATTTTACAATTATGTGTACATATGTATGTCAATAGAAAGAGACAGTAAAATTATGTGTAATTAAATTTAATTTCCCATTCCTGATATTCTCTCTGTGCTTCTGCAAATATACAACTCTGATCAAATGGAAAATCTTATTGCTTAGAAAATTTCTAAAAATGTTGAGAGCCATACATACGGCTGTAAAATTTCTATCCGTATTTTTTGACGTTTCATTACATATTGTTTTCACATTATTATACTTTTTCATTTTATTTGAGTTTTTGACATTTTGTTATACTCAGCAGTTGGATAGTGTAAAACCAGCTAAACGGCAATCGTAGTCGTGTAGCCTGCCATCTCTATCTTTAAGACTTTACAAAATTCTTAAAAATTATGTAAAAAACAGAGTAGCTTTCGTTTTTGTTGTATAACTTAAGTTGTTGTAAGATTTTGTAGTTGTTTTTTAAAAATTTTGTGAAGTATGAAATATGGTTTTAAATAAACATAATATGTTTAAATTCATTGAGTTTTTAAAAATTGAAATATAAACGAAATTCTAGAAAATAAGAGTGTAGACAAAAGTGTCAAAAAAATTTGACACTGACTGTATTTGCATAGTTTTGAAGAAGTAAAGTATAACTGGAACACTGTGGTATCATCAGAGAAAAGAGTTTTATACATATTGAAATATGTTTCGAACCTTTTAAGACAATATCATTTTTATTAAAAGAAAAAATTCAATCAAAGTGAATATCGAATTATTTTGTATTCCTATACAACCATTGGTAGTTGTTGTAATGTTGCTAGTAGCCACCTTGACTTATGTTGATCGGCGTAAATCACCTTTCTTTTCTCGATCTGTCAATTTACAATAAAGTACAGTTTGAAATTTTACAAGTACTGTAATTTAATAAATTTATTAAAAAAAAAAAATTACGGCTATCGCTTATGATACTAATTATTTATAGGGCGAGCCGTTTTCAGTCAAACTAAAGAACGAATAGGCTAAGGTAAGGTTTTTGTATCCTTTTAACAGCATTTTTTGAGAATCGCAAATAATTGGTCCTAATTGTTCACAAGCTTATAGTAAAATCGAATTTTTGTCTAGAAAAAGTCGTACGACATGTCAAGTTTTTGTGCAGAAGAGAGCGAATAGTATCGTGTAAAAACAATATGTAATATTAGCGTACGACATTGAGAGAAAATACGGATGAAAATTGGCTCTCTGTTTTTAAACATTTTTTAAAAACCATCACACTTCATTAGATCATGGATGTATTTTTATGTAAACAAATAAAATAAACAAAGAAAAAGAGAAAATTTTTTTACTCGCACTATTGATCTCTTTTAAAACAGCTGTTTTTATTTAATTTGTTTTGGTTTCTTACGTATCGTGTAAACTCTCATTTTTAAAATACGCAAGGAATTTTATGATAATTTTTCTTTGATTTTACGTAAGTAAAGTGTTGTCGGGTAAACTACCCTTTAGCAGTTAAAGCTTTTAATATTTTAGTGAAAACCTAATATTGGGGGTATAACATAAAAGTGTGGATTTTTTTTGGGCGTTAACTTTGAAACATTCATTGTAAAAAGTTAATTTTTATAAGTGAGAATTCGAGAAAAATGTGTATTTGGCTTAATAGCTTACACTTTTCTTAGTTGAATTTTTTGCATTTGATTTTTTTTAATTATTTCGTATTTGACGAATGATGCGCGTTCAAAGTACAAAGTTCAAATCAAAATATTTATAAAATGTAGTATTTATTCAACCAACTTTGAACGGTTATAAAATATGAATGCCATCAATTTAATTACTTTAGTTTATATTTACCCGCATATACATGTTGTCATACTAACGCTAATACAAACTACATGAATTCAAATAATACGATGGCTGTAAGACCAATTTGAAAAATTCGATTTTTTTTTAATCAAAAAATCTAATTTTCATTTTATTTAAAGCTTGGATCTTTAACCGGCAAGGTTTGGCAAGAGTATTTTTATATGGGCCATTTAGCCCCAAAATGTGTCTAGCTTCTAGCTAAAGTAATATTGTTTTGCCCACGGCTGCGCACCAGAACACTTTTTTGAAATTTCGGACATGCTTTATTACACTTCTTTTGTTTGTTTTCTTTTATAAAAGTAAATAACACCGTGCGACAAATCAATACCTGAGATGTGATACTAATTTTCAGATAGCTGTTATCGAGTATAATAAGAATTTATTTGAAAAAATTTTAAAACTCCTTCAAAATCTGAGGAGATGGATGAAAAAACCATTTTTCGTACCTTCATTAACTTATGAGCTAATAACTTATTTCAGTATTATCCAATATTAAGTTTCTAAGCGGATATGCAAAGAGAAGAATCAGGCCTTTTAATTTAATACATGTATATTTCCCCTAAGGAACATTGAAAAGTATGTGTCTATTTCTCAAAAAATCATTAAAATATAATAAACAAAGAATTTCAGAAGAGTTTAAAACAGCTTTTAAACTACGTGTAGATTAGCTAAAGTCTGGTGATTTACGCAGTATAACATTTCATTTAGAAATTCGAAACCTTCCACTATTACCGTCCCAAAGATATACAAAAATCAATATTTGCTTTGTATGGACGGTGCTACTCCCACTTATTCAATTTGGATCAATTTTTGGCTGATGATTTGTATTGACCACAAAGTTATTTGGGACAAATTTAGAGACTCTTATTAATATCGTTTGAAAGATATCGTTATATAAATACAAATTTTATATGGGCGTAGTTCCGCCCATTTGAACAATACTGAAGCCACGCACCAAATGAAAACTATCTACATATGCTTTTTATACACACATTTCAAAACCATTTTCTAACTCTCACGAAGTTTAATTGCTGTAACAAATTTCGCTTTCAAGTAAAACTTATGCAATATAAAGGGGTTCAATATAGCAACAATACCTCTCGAGAACATCAATTACAAGGCATTTTATAGTCCTCTTTTATATATATAGATAAATGTCAACCTAATAGAAAATATAAGTATATATCTAATCAAGCTAAAACCTAAAAAATTAAATGTCAAACTAAACTGAACAGAAAGCCACTATCAGTAGTTAAATCAGTTGTCAAATAAAGCAGTGTTGCTAACTCAAAGTTATGAATCCGTTTATATGGCCTTAAATGTAGGACGTAAATCAAGATGCCGTAGAACGGGCTGCTGTTGCTTGCCTTGCACTTTTTCTTAAAATACGGTGAGTCCCCGATTATTATTTAGCCGTATAACGAAGTAATTTGCGCCGTAAAGAAAAGGTGTTTCATAATTCAAACAGACCGTTATAGCGTAAGCACAGCTTGACGGAGGATAGCGGTATATCAACCCTTACAAGTTTCAAGTAAAACTTATGCAATATAAAGGGGTTCAATATAGCAACAATACCTCTCGAGAACATCAATTACAAGGCATTTTATAGTCCTCTTTTATATATATAGATAAATGTCAACCTAATAGAAAATATAAGTATATATCTAATCAAGCTAAAACCTAAAAAATTAAATGTCAAACTAAACTGAACAGAAAGCCACTATCAGTAGTTAAATCAGTTGTCAAATAAAGCAGTGTTGCTAACTCAAAGTTATGAATCCGTTTATATGGCCTTAAATGTAGGACGTAAATCAAGATGCCGTAGAACGGGCTGCTGTTGCTTGCCTTGCACTTTTTCTTAAAATACGGTGAGTCCCCGATTATTATTTAGCCGTATAACGAAGTAATTTGCGCCGTAAAGAAAAGGTGTTTCATAATTCAAACAGACCGTTATAGCGTAAGCACAGCTTGACGGAGGACAGCGGTACATCAACCCTTACAAGTAGGTGACTGCCCGGAACGAGTGTGCGAAATGAGATGGACACCAAATTTTCATAAAGTTTAATAAATAATAAATTTAGATCCTGTGTCGGGGCTGCTTGCGAGACTCACATGACAAAACAAATGGTTGTGCCTAAGGAAGCAAAATATCTCTTCCTTTCATCACCTGATAAGGTGGATTTCAACGCAAAGCAGTGACAAAAATATTGATGAAACACAAAGTGATAGCGTATATATATATGTATGTATGCACATTATATCGTGAATAATCACAACGCAAAATTTATCAAAAACGCTTTTTTGTATAAATCCAATTACAGACCAAATCTCTAACGACTACAAAAATTTCGTTTACATATCTGTCTTCCTGAACTAGTAAAATACTGTTATGTTATTTGTGTCGCTTAAACATAATCAATTAAACGTGACTTATTGTAACGCCATAGATGCAACGCAACAAATCAACACTACGTCATAGCTGTTCATGACTATTCACGGTTTTCAATCAAAGATTTGGTCATTTTGCGATAATATCAATATTAACTATTTTTCAAGGCCCACATGTCGATATCGTTCGAAAGTCTAACAAGAATTTTGATGTACCTCCACATCCTTAAGACGTTTAAAGTTGATCAAGGCGTAGCAAATTCATCAGCCTTTTCGATTTCATTTATGGATGAATGTTTTGCTAGGTGTACTAGACTCATACATATAGTCATCTTACGCACCTATATTAGCTGGATAGACACAAAAATCCATTGAGAATACTTTTGTTTATGTAGCTGTGTTACCCAGTGATTCGCCTGCTAGAGCCCAGTAAAGAACTTTAAATATGGTTATAGGATGAATGAAATCCTTTATTACTTAAAGTTCGCTATGTCCAAATGTATTTTAAAAGTAGCGTGTGTGGATCGAATGCACGGAGTCTTTAATTCCATGCACTTCACCTATCTACGACAATTAAAAAATAACATTTAAGACTATAATAAAAATTACAAAGATTAAGGGCTTTTCCACTAAGTTGTTTTGAGTTATATGTTTTTACCCAAGACCTTGTTTTTGGTGACAATGTACGGAACAAAATATTTACAATTTTAAAGATTCAAATTATTTTTCTTTAAAACTTAACTTAAATATTTGTTTGAAATATGTCTGAGATACTTTTAAACAGATAATTCGATTGTTTATGCCAACTTGAGTACTTTTTCTCATAAAAAAAACATAAATTAGAAATTTGACCGTTAAGATAATTGTTTTTCAAACCACTGTACTAAAGTCAAATAATTTTTTTAAACTTTTTTCAACTCATTTTTTGTTTTATTTTTGAAGGGAAAACAAAACCTTAAATTGTTTAAAAATTTTGAGTAAAAGTAAAAAAATATTTACAAATTTTTGTTGTTATTTTTGTTAATTTTTTGTATTCAAAGTTAAACAGTGAAATAATTTCACACCTTAAGTGGATAGATAGTTAAGCCCACTCAACTTAATTGACTGAAAATGACCAGAAATTTTAAAACAGTCCCAACAGTGAACTTTAACGAAACACAACACTTAAGAGGGCTTGACGGGGAAAAAATAAAAAAATAAAAATAACAAAATTCGAGTTTTAAATTGAAAATGGATTTTTATTTCAAATTTTGTATTTTGCTAACCGCGACATCCTTGATACGATCTCATACACACGATGAGATATCAAAGTGCAATTTAACAGGCGTATACAAAGCTCGTCAAACTGTACTCGAGTCACCAAATTATCCGAATAATTATAAGCCTGACACTTGTTGGGATTATGTGTTACGTTCGCCCTACAAGTGTCCCACTACGTTTCATATACAGTTTTTGGATTTTTATTTAGAAGCTTCTAAAGATTGCAAAAACGATTATCTGGCTATTGGTCTGGAAAATGTTGATGACGATATGGATGTTTTATGTGGTCAAGTGGTAGGCATCAAAAAATATCATACTCCAGATGGTATACTGCGTTTGCGTTTCTTTGCGGATGAATCACCCTGGACTACTGGTAAAGGCTTTAAGTTGTTGGTAACACGCTTAGCTTGTGAGAGCAACGACAGAGAGGAGCTTTTGAGGCGCTTAAAAGATGATAAAGATGATGATGAACCGGAGGATGATGATACAGTAACAGTGTCAGCTGCTTCCGGTAAAATTCAACCACCGGAGTCGGAATTAATGCAAATATTTCGTAATCTAACTGGAGAGGAACAGTATCAGTTGGTGCCGGTGCCACCGGTTTTTGGCATAAACTATCCAACACAACTGCCTTCACCCCCTTACCCAGCAACAGGTACAGTTTATGTGCCCGTTAGTGAAACACGGGGTCCAGTACCTTCCAATTATCCAGGCAGTAATATCCAAAACAATTTGCAGCCGCCTCCCTGTATCGATAACAATCAACAAAGGCAGTTACCAAATGCAGTGGGCAATTACTATGGAGCTTTAAATGGCGCAGCTCAGCAAACAGTGAGTCCTTACAATTCAAATCAAAACAATTATTTGCCCTCAAACTTCATCAGTACAAATGGAATCGGTCAGGTCCAACCCTTCGGAGCACCTAACAATGGCATATTAACTAATCCAAAGGATCAATATATTGGTGTCTGGTCTTCAACACCCAGCCTTTTAAGAGCCTACGACAATAACTATGAATCTTTGGAAGCCTGCTGTGTATCCGCTTTCCAGCAGAAACGTTTCTATCTTTCGAGTCCCGGTTTCCCGCGTACCATTTTTAGTAACATTCTGCCAAATGCACAAAAACGTGACTGTGTCTTTCGCATACAAAAGTCTTCGGCCAGTGTATGTCGTCTGCGCTTAGATTTCAAATTTTTTGATTTTGGCCAATCCTATCAGGGTACTGGTTCCTATATGGGCAATATAGGCCTACCGGCCATACAGATTTCACAAAATATGTGCAGAGAAGATTTTATTGAAATCGATGATCAACGCTTCTGTGGCTGCCGTTCGGGCAATATGTTTACGGCCTATTGGAATACGGCGGCTGATAAGAAGCTTAGAATGCGTATGGGTTATTCTGGAATAACTTCGGGAGGGTTTCTTTTGGAATTGGTACAAGAAGAATGTTCTGAAACTCAATTGGCAATGCAAACTACAAAACCACCTATGGTTGGTGGCACTACCATTAATCCAAATTTTATTAATAATCAACTGTTTAGTGGACAACAAAATCCAGGCTTACTGCAACAGCAACAACAGCAGCAGCAAAATTTTTATGGCACCTCCTATCCAAGTCAGCAACAATCACCTCAGAACTTTTATGGCACTGGTGGTACATATCCTTCGCAACAACAACAACAGAACTTGTATGGCAACTCATACTATCATCAGGGTCAACAACAACCAATTTTACAAAATCCTCTATATCAATCAAATTATTTGCAGCAACAGCAGCAACTGTTTAATACACCCGCAGGAGGAGGTTTTTCTTCTAGCCTTCAACAGCAAAATCCCTTCTTTAATGCTCAACAACAAACGTATCCCTCACAATTTGGTCTAAATTACCCGGACTTTCAGCATAATTTACTGCAACAACCTTTGCCCACACATCCATTTGGTTTGCAGCAAATACGTTATGCTCGTTCGTATAAGCATGAACAAAAACCACAACCGGTCACAGTGGTCGAAACAAATTCTACACGCAAGGAATATTACTATTCCCCCGATGATTCTTTGAATTTCAATGATGACTTAACACTTCTTTCGTCGAGGTCAAGTTCATCAGAAATATCGTCCACTTCAAAATGGGATCGTAAGGATACAAATGTAAAAGAGAAAAATGAATCGGTGGGTACTGGTAATGCTGTACGTCAGAGCAGAAAGTGTTCATTTGATATGGCCGATATATTACGTTTGTCGGTAGATATTTTATGGGTAACAAAACCGATATGTTATGCTCCTCAAAGGAATTGGTTCACAAATTGGATTGGCTAGAGACAAAAACAAGTGCCTAAATTAACTGTATTTTTTCGTAGTAAAGAAGGAGGGAAAGGAAAAGAGAGGTAGAGAGGTTATTTTCTAAATTGTGTGTGTGTTTATTGAATTCAATAAAATATATGATTTTTCTTTAAAATTAAATTAATGAGAACCTGCATTTTATTTGTTATTCCAGGAGTCGTAACTACGTTGGAAAAGGATCTTCCCTGAGATGTTACTATTGTTCCATTTAATACCGTGTAGTGAGTCACTCTACACATTCTTGCATTGCTTGCATTATATGAAGTACGTCTTGTGATAGCAGAGCTCTAGTCATAGAAAATGTTTGGTCGAGTACTTGTAGATTGAGTTCGATCTAATTTAGTCATTGAGAGAAATAGGATCAATCAATTTCCTTAAACTGTTTACTCACATTCCTTGCTTGCTAAGTCTGATAATCCTGTGAAATATTGAATACTTTTTTTGTTCCTATTATTTTTTCCACCAATGTATATAATTTAATACATAATTGGCTTTTAGCTAGCGTAGCTCCTCGAAAAGTAGGTATAGTTAATACACTGGTTTGGTTAAAGAAATCAGAAGATTGGGAGATCTCCAAGGCATTTAACGGAGTTTGACCCGGAACACCCGGAACATTCATACCAACAATTATTACTTTGGCTAATGTTCTCTTGATAAATAAACAGGCTTCCCAGAGATCCATTCTACGCAGGGTGGTCGGCGTACCATCTTTGATCCTGCATATTATGTCTTTGGATCTGTGCTTTAGCAGGAGATTCAATTCCTAGACTAGAATTGTCGGGGCCTTAGTTCGGAGTGTGTTTGACCTACACTTTGTCGGTGTTGCTGTTCATGGACCCAGCTGTGACTTGTCGATCGCACTGAGAAGATCGCTGTGTGTTTTTCATGCTGAGATCATGGCCATTGCTATGTGTGCGGAGATCAAACTGGACAGTGAGATCTAGTATAAGATTATTATTATACTCTCTTAAAGGCAAGCCACCTTAAGGGCACTTGGTCCGAATCTTATGACTTCTATACAGTTTAAATATTGATACGATACGTTGCAAAGGCTTTTGCTTGGAAATAAAGTCGAGTTGTACTACCATTCTCAACCTAATCAAAGATTAAAAAATTGCTTGAAGATTGGAACACTGGAATACTCAAAAGGGACTTCGCTACTCTAGGTCGGTGATCAGTCCGAAATTTGAGCGTCGCTCTGATGTTCTCAAGTATGATAGGCCGGACTTCAAACTCTTAACGGAATTTCTTACGGGCCATTGTGGACTGATAGAAACATCTGAAGAGGACGACGATTTCAGATGTGGATGCTTGTAAACACAGTGCGACACATATTGTGTAAATGTGTGGTTCTTGATAAGTTTAGATGGAAATATTTAGTGAGATATAGGGTCTCATTGGGAGACATAGCCATCATTATGGTTTCAGATCTGCTGGTATTCATTAGGAAGGCAATAGATCTACTAAACAAGCTGTAGGCCGGAATGTGCGAAATTGATCCTAAGGGTCGCAGTGTCCTGCAAGAATGACTGGTCATAATGAATTGTGCAAGGAACGTTACTACAGTATCAGCAGCAATAAAGGTCTTTTGCCTGTAGAACGGTTGGTGAAACTAACGATAAGTCATCTCTTTGGACAGGCAAAGAGTTGGTCTCCGTAAAATCTATCGGTTCATATATTGGTGAATGGCTGCAGGATATCCAAGATCCTATGGCTCAAGATGGATGAATTAATAACTCAATTACTCTTTGATTTGTAAAGAAGAACTTTCAGTATAGGAATAAATGGTATAGGATTTTATATGGTATGATCGAGGACGATTTGGTACTGCAGTTTTTTGTAAGATGTTTGGGGAGAAGTTTGAATGGGACACAGTCGAGCATATTATTGTCAGCTACCCAAGCATGCAGAACCTGTGATTTTGATGGCTAGGTAGATAAGGGAAGGACAATAGGCGAGATCAGATTCTAGTAGTAGAACTTGAACAGGTAACTATTTTTAACTAGGATGCCGTCTTTCATTTGATATGGCCTACTTTACGTACCTACCGACCTAGCCGATACATTATAATTTAGTTCATTTTGATACATATTTGTCAAACATCACAGTTTAAATTGCACATGGCCAAAAAAGCACACAAGTGCATGAGAACTATCTGTTCTTTTCATGAATACAATCAAAAGAAAACGAAAACATTTAACAGAGAATAATTTTATAAACATATTCAGGGCTACCGAATATCGACTATAAGCTGTCAAAAATAGAATATATATGTGCATATAAGAATAATTATTTTAACGGCTGCCGGCTACACGACTACCGTTGTAGCCCGTAGCCAACTCAGGCTAATTTATATTTTTTTCGCGACTACAAATAGTTTAGTGCTGTCAATACCATAAGATGCATGAAATAGACGTTTTAAAAACCACTGTTACGTTTTGTTTAGGTTATGCTCGATGTGCCAAATCAGATGTTTATTTTGTAGCTGTAGTCGTTAAAATAATTAAGTGGCTGGTTACATGGTTACTTTTGTAGCCAGCGTCTTTTGTAGTTTGTGGTCGATGGTCAGTAGTATTTTTGTTTATTTGTGTTGTTGTTTACCTTTTTAGTTTTTTTACAACACACATTGCATTACTACTATGACTACTACAAATTAATTTTTCTCTCTGGCCGCTTTTGGTTTAAATTTTATATGAAGCTCGTACTTGTGTTATCTGGCTGAGAATTATCTACTGCGTTTATGTATACAATTGAACAAAAATGAGCAGATAATAACAAGATAATAAATGAAACAAATATTTTATTTAGTCCGTGGGGATAAACCTTCATGAGAGCAGATGTATGACACTTTGCTTTCTAAAATTGTTTATTTGTGTTGTTGTTTACCTTTTAGTTTTTCTCTTCAACGCACACAGCGAAAATTTACTTATTCATTTCTCTTCTTGGTCAGTCATACTTGGTTAAAATTTATATATCTATAGTTTGGTACGACTCCCGTAATAAAACTCTGATCCCGTTTGTGGTATTTTGCAGATGGCGGATATCAGAAAGAAGTAGACAGAGATTGCGAAGGTGGAATAACACAAAGCAAGATGTCTGTCGTAAAGTCATAACTTAAGGGGGTGATACACTGGCAAACATTTGTTTGCAAACATCGCAAATAGCCAATCACATACATGGATAACTTACTTTTCCTTGAATGTGATTGGCTATTTGCGATGTTTGCAAACATATGTTTGCCAATGTATTACCCCCATAAAAGTTCAATCACAAATTTAAAATGCCTTGTGTTATGGGATGTATTGATGGAAAATAAGCACTTATGCTGTAATAAAGCAGGGGAAAACTGTTCAAGATCAGGAAAATTATGCTTGAATGTACAACTTTTTGTTAGGGATATCATTCCCTATTGAACTATGGGGAAGAAAGGTAAATTATTGCAATAGTCATAAATAGGAAAATATGCTGGCCTATGAAAATAAAATAAAGTCATTTAATGAATATTTTATTTAAATGTTTTGTAATATAATTTATTTTTTATTATTTATTAATTGTATATAATAAGTTTATTTTTTAAATAAATTTAAACAATTTTACAACATCTAAAAACTAATTGATATGATTTGTTTGTTAATATTTTTTTGTATATCTTTGTCTCTTTAACATAATTTTTCTTTAATGTTTTCTTTTAAATTTGCTTTCTAACGAACTTGTTTTTAATTCATAACTTTTTTTTTAAATTTATAATTAATACGATAAATAATATTTTTATTTACATAAAATTTTAATAAAATTGAAATTAAATTGTTTAATAAAACTTTCATAAAAAGTGCAATTTTTTTTCAATATGTGTTTTCTTAATAATACAAATGTTTGCGTATGTACTAGTCCGTATTGGTGTACATTTTTAATTGTAATTTTAATTTAAATAATTAATACTAATTTAAGCTGCTCATAAGGGCATTCAACATAAATAATTTTTCTCTCTTCTCTAATTTTTAAGGGCTTATTAGTGCTTTAGTTTCTCCAATTCTTTTTTCTAGCAGTTGCATTTCAATTTTAAGTTTACAGAATTTCATTTTATTAATTAAATTTTTCAATTTTTTTAAATTAAAGTTTAAATGATATACTAAATAGTAAATTTGGCTGTTTGGGCTTTTCTTACTTGTTTTTACATTTGGTTTATTTTTGATTTTGCGTATACTTTTATGATTTCCATATATAATTCTTTTCGTCTATTCTAAAATATATCCTTCCCTAGCTTTAATTGCTTTAACCCAAAAAGCGTATATTTGTAAAGATAGCCTTGGCTGGACGTTTACGATTACAAAAGCTCACAGTTTTACCATTTTTGCCATTGCGATTTTCATGCAAATTAACTAATAACTTGAAAACATCCTCTTTGGTAGGGGTACAGGCATAACGCAATTCCGGATCATATGTGCTAAAAAAATAAGTTTGTTAAATAGTTTATTATATAAAAATTATACGATTTTTTTTTTTTTGTATAAAAACCTGCGATTTCGATTGTGACGCTTCCATGGATAACGTCTATAGTAGCGTGAGCGTTTTGCCATGACATTATTATTATCGTTAAAATCAAGATTATTATTATCGGTATTAGAATTGGTATCTTCTTCCGGTAGCTGCTCCTCAACATATACTACGGGTAGTGTATCAATAGTTGGATCCTATTTTTTGCAAAATAAACGCTTAGAAAACTTTTAATAATTTCTCTAACTTTCTTCACTCACCTCCAACATTTTCATTAGTATCACTGATTTACTAACGATATCCTGCTCCTCCTGTATGTCTCTTTGTAATTTTAGTAACATATCATATTTACTGGCCAATTCCAATTCATTGTATACAGTATCGGCATAGTCGGGTTCCATTGGTAGAGTGCCTAGCTCTTGACCAGAAGCTGCAATATCGGCATTTAATGCTCTTAAAAGTTCTGGAAATAAGAAAGTGATTAAAGTAACCTATAAATAAAAGGTAATTATAATTAAAATTGGTTAATTAGAGTTTTTATCTTAGCGAGTTCGCCATGATCTCTAAGGCTGCTATTTGTATTATTTTAAGGCAGATTTTATTCGAAGTTGTAAGTATGATAGCAACTTATTTATTGAACAGTTTATTCGAATGTAAAAAATTCTAGACTTTGGTGACGCATTTCTGTTACGATTATAACAAATTTTTATTCTGAAACATGTAGTTGACACCTAATAAAATAGGAATGTAGTCCCTAGTCGCGTTTCGAAAGTATTTTCTATTTGAGTAAGTTATACTGAGAGTAACTGTGAGTTGTTACTGAGAGTAACTTTGAGTACAGGAGTTGTGATATGATAAAACTTATACACCACATGTGCTAAACATGTGTTGAACATTCTTGCGTTGCAAGCGCAGGCTTTATTTATTCCACTAGGGAGCATAGTTCTTCTACAAAATTTTTCCCCCTTAATCTATCGCTACATAAATCTTTAATAAAGGGTGGTTCAACCATAATGCACGATGTTGATTGTGAGTTATACCTTAACCTCAAGTTTTTTTTCTCAACTTAACTTGACATTTCTTTGTTTCAGTGTTTGACAAATTCAACCATGCAGAGTTACACAGATCAGCGGCGCGTTAAGATTGTTCAAGCCTTTTATAAAAATAGGCGTTCAAATCAAAATGTATTTCATGCACCTCGTGCTTCTTTTTGGTCACCACAATCGACCAAATATGTCCACAATCAGGAGAGTTGTGCGCAAATTTCAGCAAACCTGGTCTGAAGGAAAATGTGGAAACACCTGTGCATGCTCTCTCAGTTCGTTCTAGGCTGGTGGCGTTATCGGGCCGTACTTCTTAGCAAATTAGGTCGGTCAAGCAGTTACCGTAAATGGTGTTGGCTATCGAGAGATGATATCGGACTTCTTGTGGCTAGACATTGCTGATATAGACCTGGACGATATATGGTTCCAACAGGATGGTGCCACTTGCCACAAAGCCAACGAAACAGTGTGTCTGTTGCACGAAAAAGTCAATGGCCGTGTTATCTCATGTCACGGCGATGTTAATTGGCCGCCACGATGTTAATTGGCCGCTAGATGTGAATTTATCCCGTTGGACTTCTTTCTTTACGGATATTTAATATTTTCGGCCCAACATTTTTACAACCTATTTAAACACATTTTTTAGTGATACCTGTGATGTTTAGATATAAATTAAGAATTTTAGAAGATTTCATATTACTGGGCTTGTTAGATTGATAGTTATTAAAGGTTGTTTATAAACAACTTTGGGCCGTTATGGTGGATACTATAATTTTTTTTAATATCTTGTTACGTTTTAACTTTTTTAAAATGTTTGAGTTCTTTTAAATTGCATAAAATAAAATAAATAACACGTAGTTGTTGTTTTATTTTACAATCTATTTATATCTACACTTTAAATTAATACAGCAACTTTTTTACCTTGCACTTAATATTTGCTTATACGCAAATACTCAACTCTTTTATTTACGCCTAAACACGACTTTACTTTATTACAACTTAACACAATAACTGTCAAAGTATAGCTGAACTGCTGGGCGATGTGCCACCTTTTATACCAAATCATCATCAATATCGAATATTCTTGTAGTTACTGCAAATTTCTCTTAACGTTAAGTAGAAAAGGTAATAAAATCATAATACATAAAAAAGAGTCAAGCTGGCAAGACCGTTAAACATGCAAGTGGTAGCATTCTTAATAGCACAGATAATTAGGGTAGTGACATATCATATATAAATAAAATATTTTAATAACCTCAATAGCCACTGTAGTTTTATCTTGCGTTTCCTATTTTAGGAACTATAATTAACTTGTTTACTGCGTAAATCTATAAGTTGGCCCCTTTTGTTTGAAATAGGACGGATAAAATATAAAATATCATAATAAAAAATATTAATAATTCTCTCAAAACAATTACAATTGTTTACAATTAACATCGACCGTTTTGATTGGATCACCTTTTATCCTGAAAGATTACACTGGGTCAATGCACCAAATACATATATATATATATATATATATATATATATTTTTTTTTTGGCGAGCTTTAGGGCTTATCTACTGATACCATTCAACAGTTTTAGAAGGGTGTGACTTATCCATTTCTATTTTTTTCTGGTTATTGGTTCTTCTTTGGTTAGCTCGAGGAGATTTATTTTTGTAATTTGGTTAGGCCAAAATATTCCACGTATTATCCATAAGTATATTTTCACGAAGTCTCTGTGCTATGTTATTACTGATCGGTCACGTTCGCTACTATACAATAGTGTCGATTTGATACACGAGCTAAAAAGAAATTGCTGCCAAATCAAAAAACGAGTATTTATTAAGACAACCTGGAATGTAAGAAATTGTATTTGAAGTTCGGTCAGCATACCCCTTAACGACTAAGCAGAATACTTATGGAACCAGATGCGTTAAGTTTATTATAAGTTCTTTAAATGAGGCCAGATAATATAGGATGCCTGTATCTTTATTACTTTGAAGCTAGCATTTTCTGTAAAACGTGATATTCTATCATGATAAGGTTTTTCCACATGTGTATCATAAAGACCAGTTCAAATTTTTTTTATCTAATTAACAATTATTAATTTGTATTAACATAAAATGGCCGAAACCCATTTGTTTCGTTTAATGTAGAAAGCTTTAATTGGAATACGCATGATTCGTTTTAGGGTTCGAAAAACAAGAAGATATTATGGAGCGAAATTTTTATGTTGCCAGAACAATGGAAAAATGTCTTAGATAACGATTGCCAACGCTTTGTAAAATTTATATTGAACCATTTCACTACGGCTGTTCTGGACTTACAATTTTGGGCCACTTTTCCTAGAATTTTGACCTCCACGTCGTCAATTGTTGCTCTTTATTAGCGTAATAACTTCGCGTGGCCCATTTGAAATAAATAAATAACGTCATAACATTAGCTAGTAACTGGTTATGAGTATTACTACTATTGAGAACTTTTCTAAATGTATTTACCGTTCGGAGCCGGCGTTAAACTGTAGGTCCCTTTCAACGAGTCTAAAAATAGAGTCGGGTGCAGCTCAGTGACTGAGGGAAGTCCCCATGTTCCTTCATGGAATGTTATGGGAATTAATAATAATAATTTAACTTATCGCTAATTTTTGATTAATTATATGTAAATCTATGGTATGCACGTATTCGGGATAATGAATACGAAGTATTATATTAATAATATAAAACAAATAGTTAAAAGAAAGTGTAAAAAATCTTGGAAGCAAGACAACTTTGTAATCTACCAGGAAAATGACTCTAGGCATGTCTTGGATTGCACGAAATTAGATGCTATAAAGTGCCCGAAAGTAACTGAAAAACCTCTTTAGTCTCCGGACTTAAATATTATCACACATTTGTAGGCAAAAATTTAAGACAAAGTAGCCAAACGAAGGTCATCAAGGTTTTTCCCCCAGAAGGAAGTTGTAGAAAAAGATTGATACTATATTTTCGATATATATAAATGATAGGAAAAATCTTAATTTGACAGGAAAAATTTTTATATATGATGATATGTGCCTATTTTATCCTTTTAACAATGATTTAGTTTTACGAACACACATCGAGCTGGATATGGCTTTAGTTTTTGAATTATCTCGCCTAAATCGACATGCGCTCAATCCGGTCAAGACAAAACTAGTTCGTTTTAGACCGAACTCTGTTCATTTAGATAAATTTATGGTGAAAATTGATGGCACACCTTTATAGGAAATATATTCAGTTCGGTATCTTGGAATCATACTGCAAAGTAACCTTTCATGTGCTTTGAAAATAGTCTACAATTTACCAACGTTATACTCTTCAGTTTCCTTGTAAACGATTGTTTGTAAAACAATTTTACCAATTTATAGAATTTACTAATACCAGGTTTTGAAATACATGTTTTAAAATTCTTACATAATCTCGGCCATCGCACCGTATGTTTTACGCACAATCAATCACATTATAGCACGTGAAATACAGATCACTTAAGAATTCCAATATGTAGATTAGAAAGAACAAAACAACGTGTAGATTATGTATATGCGTAGTACGAAATTTAAGCGTTTAACCGCTGAACAACAACATCCAAATCATCTTGTAAGGATTACCAGTTTAATAGAATTGAAACGCTTCTGTGAAGTTAATATTATACATAAATGTTATTGTTAATGAAACTTTTGTAAATATCCTAACAAATATTATAATAAATTTCCTACTGTTAGTAATTTAATAACTTGTAAATTTTGTACATACTAGCTTATAAGACTGCCAACTTCCCACAATAATGCCCATAAGGCGCTGGAGCTAATACGAAAGTGAATATTATATACACATATTTCTGTACATTAAATTTTAATAAATAATAAATAAAAAAAAATATTGAACTAGAAGTTTCTAGAATCTTGTTTAAAAGTGTCCAACGACGTCTTCAGGCTGTGATTGCAAGTAATGGGAAGTGTTTTAAGTACTAAAAATATATTTATTTCAAACAATTAGTAAAAAAAATACATTGTCCCAATTGGAGCGTGGACGTTTTAAGCAGGTATGGGGTGAGTGCGTCAATAGTCGGCAATTTAAGACTTTTGTTTATTTCAAGCTACTGCCCTTACGCATGTGAATGTGGTATAGAATTGACAACTAATTATTACAATTCATTAATTTGATTTGTTTCAGATTATTAAGTTAAATTTCAATTTAAATCTATTTTTTATTGAAATTGAGAAATTTACGTTTTTTGTGAAAAACACCAAATTTGCCAGTAGTCGGCATTAATTTTCCACTTTTCGGCATACTATGTTCCTATTGTCGGCATATCATATTTTAGTACAGAAAATAATAAATCGAGATTGATTTCAATCTGTTACTTATTTAAAACAAATGTTTTCCACATTCTATATGTTCAATAAGATCAATCAGGCACGAATCAATCAATCATATCAGAAAATCATAGTACAAGTACATGTACATAGATTATATGTTAACGCTAAAAACGAAAAAGGAAATAGATGACAAAGGAATATATTATATGGAGTTATATTATATGGCTTCTGAAAGCTAATATCTAAAGCTTAAGTCTATAATTGGTATTTCAAAATGTGGCAGCTTTCACATGGACCGGTCACATAATGAGTATCCTCTCAAGTTGCTCAGTTACAGTTCGAAAATAGCATGTCATTAAAGCTATCGAATCAAGAACTCTGCGATGTCCTCTGCGGAAACAGAAAGTCATAACACGTAGAATTAATATCACAAAAGTTCATGAATCGAATCATTGAAATAGACTTGAATAATGGGCTTTAAAACGTAATACCGAACACTTGTAGAAAAATCCAAACGCTTTTGGGAGAAGTGCAATAATAATTTGGTCAGAAAAACCAAAGAAGTGTTTATTATACTTCTTTGGTTTTGAAATAAGCAAAATGATGTAAGCAAAAAAGTATAGAGAAGTATCTGAGCTCACCCCACGCGTCGAAAAGGTAATCCAGTTTACTATGAGGTCGCCGACTTGTATTTCTGTGTACAAGGGATCAAAACATCAGAGAAAGTTTACCAGAGATCAGTTTTGAAAGCGGTTATGATGCCATTTAATCATTCCCCTTTCCAAAACCAACTGTATACTTTACGACAGGATTTTGAGACTGACCATAAGGCTAAAATGACGCAAACGCGGCTCCAAAAAATTTGCCAATTGTGCTAGCTGTGATCTTGACCCTCTGTTTTACAAATTGACCCTTTTAGTGGTCATGTTTTGCTACAAAATAAAGCCCAAAATTAATTTTCTTAAGACTTCATTGGCTCGTGATGAGGCCAGATGTTAATATGGCTGACGTGCATACAATTACTGATTATTGGCCAGTGTTACTTAAGACGAGGTTGACAAAGATATGAATATTTAATAAATTATTATTTCTAGAAGTCTTAACGAGATCTTAACCTTAACAAAACTAGTTGTAAAAGCCACTACCGACCATAGGAACAATTGATTTTCAGGCATTAGAGTGCCGACTACTGAACCATCTACAAATTTTTCTTTCCTATTGCCGGCATTGCTCAAGATTAGGGAGAAATAATTTTTTTCAGTTCTTTCACTTTTATAGCCATTTCAATAGTTTTATACCTTTAGAATTTTCGATTGAAAATTGATTATTTTAAAGTAATTATTGACATTATTAATTCGGCATTCCCACTAATTTTTTGTTAAGAAAACAAGCATTTTCGTAAAAACCGAAAGACAGTCAAATTGTTTTTAATATAGAGAAATCAGAGAATATTTATAAATGTCATATACTCGTAGCTTTACTTTACTAAATAATTGCTTTTATTCTTAGTTGTTTAAGTATAAATACAAAAATTTCCGACTACTAAGGTCGACATGTACACCTTAGGTGCACTCACCCTATTATGTTTTTGATATTTTTTTCAGAACTGAAACATTTTTTTCTTATATCCTTTAGATATATTTGTCAAAGAAATGAAGCGTTTACTGTATTTATGTGTGTCCTATGTTAGGTATGAGTAGCTGTACATACCTATAGGTAAAATCCAATCCTCTAGCTGGAATCTAAGAGATTATTTTCAGAGAATTCAGATTGGTCTATATAATTAAAGTTGGGTCTAAAAATATTTGTTTAACGATTTAAACAGTCAATAAATTATTATCAATTATTATCAATTATTATTTCAATATGTATTATAAAATTTAAAATATTTGCAAACACACACAGTGGTAACCCCGATACATATATATATATATGTAGATGAACAAGTTGCTCAAAATAATAACTAAAATTTAAAGGCTCTCATTCTACTCAAATGTAACGGTTCATTTCTATATCATTTATTTTTTTACTTTTGTTCTTAATTTAGTTTTAACAACAATTTTGCAAGATTCGGGTGTGATTTTGTGTGAAAGAAGTAATCTTTCTAATTATTCGAAAGAAAATCTAAAGAAAATTAATAAAACTGTGATTAAACATTAAAATAAAGAAAAAGGAAAAAGAGTAGTTTTATTATTAAAGTGATAATAAAGAACATCTGCATTTAGAAAATCGTTGTGCGATAAATTCATTGCTTTGTTTTGTTTTGCTTACGTTTTTGTTGTTTTTATTGTATGTGTTAATTTCGTGATGGGTGTTTGAGGTTAGTTTTTGCCAAAGTGGTGAATGGATAAATAAGAAGACTTTTAATACAGTAGAATCTTGAAAAAGTTAACTCGTAAAAGTTAATAACTCGGCTAAGTTAACCGAATTTCAGCGTCCACGCACTGCTCTAGAAAGTTAATTTATTACGAAATATAAGTAAACTTTTCGCGCGTACGAATTTTTTAAACCCACAAACACTTCAAGATGGGTGAAAATGTTGACATCAGCATTGATGACACTGAAAATTGGACCTACGATCAAAGTACTAATCTTCCGTACGATTATTTTGAAGTGTCCGATCATGATACCGGCGATTCAATTATTATTCAACAACAACAAAAATGAGCATCAGCAACAGCTTTCGAGTTGAAAACAAAAGAAAATAAAGAATTATATACAGTGGCAACAAGCCATACTCGGACACTATAATAAACTGATTTTGTTGATAAAAATCAAATTAAATAGAAATAGTAAAGGAATTTTTTTGTTTGTTTTTTTGTTATATGTATATATGTATGTATATTAAGCTATTAAGAATAGAAAATAAAATTAAAATTCAGTAGTTGTAAGTAGGAATAAATTAAAAAGGCTTTAATTTGTAAAACAATGTTACACATGCGAACTCGGACGGCTACATAAATATCTGAGAATATTACTGATTATTATAAAATTAATATTTTGTGTGCAGACCCTTGTTTTTTATAAACACTTAGAGTCTCTTGGGAATAGATCGACCGCTTTTTGGCGGTAACCTGCTGGTATTTTTTCCGACTTAAGCTGAACTTTTTTATTGAGATAATCTCGCAAATTTTCAATAGAAATTATGACGGGGCTCTGGGGTGGTGTTTCAATGACGTGTGGCACATTATATAGCAGCCAAGATCTTACTTTCTGGGCCTTGTGTCTGGGGTCCTTTTCTTCAGAGCAAGCTTATCCACACTTTTTGGCAAGTTTTCTTTAAAAATGTTTGAATAAACATTTTGATCCATGATAGAGTCAATAAAAGGCAAAGATCTTGAACCTGATACAGAAAATGAGCCCCAGACAAGCACTCAACCCCCCCATGCTTTACTACCGGTTCAAGTTATTCAGTATTGGTATACTATCCGACCCAAATACGTTAAATTTGCTTTCGTCATAACGTTTCTCCAAAAAAACCCTTATTTTGGTACTCTTTTGCAAATTAAAGCCTTTTGGTTTGATTGTGCTTACTTCTATCATTAAGACCAACTCTGTAAAGCAAGTTTCTTAATGTTGATGGGCTTGCTTTCTTACCAAGGTCACTTTCAGCAATAGCAGCAAATTTTGAAACACTTAGAGAAGGATTTGCTTTTATTTTCTGACAAAAAACGTTTTTCTACCTCAGAAAATATTTTGTTGTAGGCATGCTTTGATCTATTTTGCACCGTTTGATTGACTTTGAAACGTTTTATTATGTCGCGCACAGTTTCGCGAACAACTTTTCCTCTTCGTGCATGCTTAATAATAAGCTTTCTTACTTCGATACAAGTTTGTCCCCGTTGTCTAGCCATCTTCTTGACTTTAGCTCTGTTTATTCTGTATAATTTTCGAAAACTAAACTACGGGGTTTGCCCCTAAATATGTAAATTATATCAGCCAAGTTAGCCGCATTGAAATTATAGAGTTGCAGTTATTAACCCATAAAAGTTATTGTCCGTGTTTGGCTTGTGCAAGTTATTTTGACTTTAAAAGCGTTTTCAACTTCATTTTTACGTACAATTATTAAATTTCTGAGTTGGTTTTTCCTTTTGTGCGAGTAAGACATATACAAATAAGAAAACACCTACATTTTTTTTTAATAATTAAAATGTATGATATTTAAGCGACCGAAAATATTTTGGTATAGTGTCCGAGTTTGGGTTAGAGCCATTGTACATAAGTGTCGACTACATTTTTAAATCACTTCGCACAAATGAACTCGGTGGTGTATTTGAGCTACATTGTCACTATGATATTTTCGTAATTGAGGCAGAGTCTCAATATCAGTACTAAGTATAAATTTCTATGAAATTATAGTAAATGGAAAATTTAATTGATAAATCCTCGTGACAATGACGCAAACAAACTGATTTATGTATAACAACAATAATGTAATGTCACCATACTAAAGAAAACTGAAATTTAGCGACATTGTTTGTTATAAGTCGGCTACATGCTGAACCATACAAGACTTTGTCTTCTACACCTCCTCGTTAATGAATAGAGCACTAATGGCACTTGATGATATTGTATGTTAGGATTCACTCGCCTCCAAAAGAAAAACAACTTCTGTTATGAAAATTGGACATTTATTTTAAAAAGTCATCTATGACACCAAAGAAAATTTGCGTTTGTCAAGATGATTCGCTATAACATTCGCTAGCAGAAACATTTATATATTAAGTTTAAAGTGTAACTGTAAACTTTAAACCAGTAAGAAGGATATAAATCTAAGTCTTTTTAAACTAGAGGCTGAATTAGACGTAACTTAGCATAACCCAACTAACCATACTTATGAGCAACAACGAGTTTGATTAGTGGTGACATACGATGGCAACACAACGGATCAATTAAAATTTGGTTGTTTTGATATGGGTAAGTCTAAAGTTAATAAAATTAGTTAATTGTTTGCGAAAAGCCTTTATATGTATGTTTATAATTGTATTCTTTCAATTTTTAAAACCGCTTAGGAAAGTTAATAGTTCGAAAAAGTTAATTACCATTGGAAATCACCGGTTAACTTTTTCGCGATTCTACTGTACCTTGTTTATTTTATAATTTTGTTTATCGCGTTGAACATACTTAGTAATTGAAGTGAACTTATAAAAAAATATTAAGGTGGTTCATATCTTAAAGAAGAAATAAGCCCAAGGTAAGTTTTTCTAGTTTATTGAACATTTTAGTTTATAAATATTTATATAAAAAAGATATGTATTAAAATATTTGTCAAAAGCATTTTCAATTATTAATTTAAACATACTCGTACATATGTAAATAATACTGCAAATATAAGTTTAAACGTAAAGCAAATAAAGAGGCTGTCGTTAAGATCTTTCTATTTTCAAATTAATGTCTTTTTGAATCCATTATGAATATACAATATAATAACGTTAGGAAATGTTCTATTTCCCATGGCTTTGGTGAAAAAAATCAAGCCGAATTTGACCGACGGCTATGCTTGCTTTGAAGGCCGCTGTGATTTGTAGCTTCTGCGCATAGATCGGCGACATAAAAAACCCACATGGAAAAAGTCTAATATGACTAAAATTTCGCGATTTTTGGGTATAGTTCACATCACCGCGTGACCGAACCATACCCTGAAATCTCTCGCGCAGTAATTCAAATGTGGTATAAGCTGTGTGGCAGCTAGCGGCCGTCCTGTTGAAACCAGATGTCGTTGGTCTTCATATCATCCAGTTCAGGCCTAAAGCAGTAGGCAACTATCACGCTCATCATTTAACGCGATGGCCCGGCCAATGTCAGCCTAAAGTCCATACTAAACATTGACTTTTTCGAGATGTATTGTATGCTCTTGCATCTTATATGCATTGTTGTTGTCCCAAATTCGAAAACTTGCTTGTTTTATTACCCAATTATCCAGAAATAGGCCTCATCGTTGATAAAAATTTTTCTTGATAAATATACGATCAGTTTTTAACTGCTCCACTGTCCATTGAGCGAAAACACTTTGTTATATATAGTTCACGATTTTGTTATATTTTGTACAGGAGTAGAAAAGAATCGAAATTGACTATTCGAATACTGATACTCTCATGAATAGCGAAAATGTTTTCGGCATAATTTCTTCATCGATGCTTCTAATGGTTAATTTTTTACTAATCCAATTGAAGTTCAAGTAGCAAATTTTATTGAAATTTAAACAGCTCTACCAAATTATCTTGAAAGTTAGTCATCAATTCACGCAACTTATAGACGACAAAATTCTGTTCAGCGATTAGGTTCATTTTTGGCTTAATGGGTTTGGAAACAAACAAAATCGCCTCATATGCAGTGTTAGCAATTTCTGTGAAATTATCAAAAATGGGACAACAATTTTTGTTTTACCTATTTCTGAACCATGAATATTTTGTGTAATATTTGTGTAAAATTGTTTTTTAACAACATTTCAATGTAATAAATTGCAAATCAAGAGTTTTAATTAAATATAGTGTTTGCTGTCATCTTTTACGATAACTACAAATCCATAACACGCTACTCGTTGGTAGATTTATAGAGTGTTAAACTGCGACAGCGAAGGAAATGTATAATCTTTTCAAAAATTACACAACTGAGAGAGGTATACCATTGAATTATTTTTTTAAATTCGAAACAAATACACCAAATGTTATTTTCGGCAAGAACATAACGTAAATAATGTAAATAATTGAAACGGCTTAGTGCTCCTGTCATTTAGCACACCTATGTAGTAGACTCCTAATATGTTTCAAAAATTCCAAGTTGTTTGAAATTTTGTTGCTCAAGTATCTTAATCGTAGTTACTTACGACAGAGCAAGCTCCAGGAATAGCATCTATGTTTTTAAGTGGACGTGCACATGATGTTATCACCCGCCATCACTGGTTGTCTTTCATTAAAGTCTTGCATTAATCGATTTTTGAAACAGTACAATGTATTGAGATCTTTCTATAGATTGGACTTTTCCAAGATCCCTTCAAATTGACACAGTCAATTGTGGCAACATTGGGCGCAGATTTAACTAAATACCTCTTTCTTACATATAAAACTAGCTTCATTAAACCAAATATGTGCCGTTTTGATCGATAGCCATTAAATATTTCTGGGAAAAAGCCATTATTCCATTAGTATAGAATTTCTAGGTTTTACAATTGCGTCTGAGCTATAAACTTTATTATGAAATTTATTGGTTTGTGTCAAGGATATTGTGCATGTGACTGCCCTAATTGCCTGTGCTATTAAGTAGTAGCAGTACTTGCATGTTTTAGGGTGTTGCCAGTTTGATTCTTTTTGTGTATTATGATTTTATTACCTTTTAAATTTAAAGTAAAAAGAAATTTTTAGTAACTACAAGAAAACTTGATATTAATGATGATTTACTATAAAAGGTAGCACATCGCGCTTAGCAGTTCAGTTATAGTTTAGCAGTCATAGTTTAAAGTTACTTAGAGTCGTGTATTAAATAAATTAGTGTATTAAGCGGATATTAAATGAGTTAAGGACTATATAATTATAATCTTATAAGTGGAAGTTAAATAGAAGACATTAAAGTAGAACATTAAATTCGCTGCATTTATTTTATTATACGCAATTTAAAAGAACTTAAAGGTTAAAACGTAACAATATCATTAATATGTAGAGTGCTGCAGAGAATAAAATGATAATCTGGAAAGTCCAAATCCTCTTTTGTGTAATTTATAAATTTTAAGATAATTTTGAGGTCCTGTCTGCATAATACTGAATTTGGATTATGCCAACACTGCGCATGTGATGTGCTAACAACCCATATAGAATTATATGCAGAATAATGCGACATTTGGTACGTCCTCATTCAACCTTGTTCCCTGCTTTGCGGTCAATTGTCACATTCAACGATTTTTTGTTTTAATATTAATGAATTTGTTCCAGACAAATTGGTGCAATAGAGTCAGCGCTGCTCAAAAAATTGGACATTCAGTATTATTTTAAGATGTTTCGAATAACTAAAAAATTGTTTTGTATTTAAATTTAATTTTTTTCTTTTATTTTTTAATAATTTAAATTCTATATTTTGATTTCCAATTAAAGTTTTTGTTTTAACAATTTTATTTATAAAAGGCTTTGTTTAAAACCACACGTCTTTCCTAAGGATGGTAGTAATTGTTCTGAATGATTTATTTTTAATAACGAGATCAAAAGAAATCACTTTCAAATAATTTCTATTTAGAAAAACAAAAATGTTTTAAGGAAATGAGTAAGAATTGCCATTAATTCGTCTAAGGCATGCTCAAGATGTTGTGGTCAATTGTTGTTAAATTCAAGATATTAAATATTTTGGTTTTAGAAATGCCACATACATTTATATGTACTCTTTTGCTGGATATCTTTAAATACAAACTATGTATTCCGTTACCAGAATGCTGGCATTTAGATACCAAGTTTATATATAAATTGAAACGACTGTATTGTAACAATCTTTCTATTTCATACACGTGATGTGTGTTAAACATTAAATGAAACGGAAATTAAAAACCCATTATGTCATTTCTATAAACGCTTTTACAGATGTGAAAATAGTCGACATACAAAGGCTAGTAAAGTAATGACGTCATGTGTGTGGCGTATTGACGATATAACAGAATGAACGATATGCTAATAATTCATATGATTTGTTAACAAAGGGATATCGAATATTTATTTTATAAAATAAGGATTAAAATAAAAAATGAAAAAATATGCACACATATCATATTGTTACTTTATTTCAAAGGCAATTGATAGGAGTCTACTCCATAGAAATTTTAAGGACATATTTCAATTGGCTTAGATAAAATTTAACATAAACCGACAATAAAAGGGGATGCTATCCTGATGACGCGAAGTGTACAAATAAATAAATAAAAAATAAATAAAGTATGAACAAATTTCTAATCATGTCCCTATACTGTACCAATTTGACCATCATCACTTTTGGCTCCAAGTGCGACAATTCTGCTTATTTACGTACCCATTCAACCACAAATGTGATTCATCGGAAAATAAAATTTAAGTTTGGCGAACAGAACCATTATTTTGGAAAAAAAAATTCAAAAATTTTTTAGAGTTGGTCTGGTAAGCCAAGCCTACCCATAATGAAATGTCAAACCAAACTGAATAAAATGCAACTATCGGCTGTGAAATCGTTTGTCAAATAAAGCAGTGTTGCCGACTTAAAGTTATGAACCTCTAAAAAGTATCCGTTACGAATGAAAATAATAAGCCACGTACTCGTATTTCTTTGATTATTGTTATTTTATGTTATGGTCGACTTTTAATATTGTTAAGGAATTGTAAGAAGACTTTCTTATTAGTTTTTTATTTAATATTTGAAAAAACTTTTGCTAAACTTAATTTAGCTTTCAAGAAATGGCCTCATTCTTCTTCCCATTGTTATGGTAAATCAAATTTTAACAATTCTTAATCAGAATGTTTTACATACGCCTTAATCTAGAAAAACGTGAGCCATAAGAAAAGAAAGAAATGTAAACCGCATATAAAAAATTAACCATGTGTTCCTTTTAACTATCGGTAACATATGTAAATTGCCTTAATCTCTGAAAAATAGTTCGAAAGAAAGAAAAAGTAAAATCTCTATCCTTGCCAACCGTTTCTTTTTGTATACAAATAATTCATACATTCTTTTGGGACTATAAAATTAACGCAAGTGGGTGTAACAAAACGAAAAGTATTCGCTTTAGGAAAATCAATGAAATTTGAAAATCAATCTATAGAAACGAATATGAAACCTTTTAATATGCAACATTGATATTGTCACTAAGCGATGTTGTTTTTTTAATATTTATTTACGAGTGTTTAGTGACTTAGAAAATTGTCAATTGATGATTTGTGGCAGAAAAACTATTCAATAAATAAATTTTTAGGGACTATTTTTAAAGTTAAATTCAATTAGAAAAAATTGTATCAGTGTGAATAAATGTTTAACTTTAAGTTACAGTGGAGTACAAAATATTTGTCACATGAAAAAAAAAATAATAAAAGAATAACAAAAAATCCGATTCTAAACAAGCTTTTTCGTTTATCTCATCTTGTTGTATTGGTGTCCTGGATTTAATCCTCTAATCGTCTAATTTTATACAAACTTAATCTAAAAATAGCGATCATCAGTTGATAGCTTAAAGGAAAATTCATGTTTTTATTTTCCACAATAAGTAAATTGTGTATTTTTGTCCATATATTTGCCGATATACCGAAACTTCTGAAGAATAAGACAGCATAGGAACACAATTAATATACTACGCTTAAATGCAGGCTCGTGCCGCTGTGGTATACTAGAAAAGACACCTGCCTACTAACTATGAGGTCCTCGGCTCAATCCCAGATCAGATCATCTGAAAGAGAAAGAGTTTTTCTACAGCGGTATCACCTCATAACATTAGCTAATACATAACTGGTTATTTATTCTCTAATGCATTTGTCGTTCGGAGGCGGCGTTAAATTTTAGATTCTTTTAAATGAGTCTAAATATAGAATCGGGAGGAGCTCATTGACTGAGAAAAGTTTCTGTGTTCCTCCATGGAAAGTTATTGGAATTATTGCTAAAGGCAGGCTTGTCGGCTAGAGGGTTAAAGATGTGGCTTCTCATTAATAGTTATGTAATTATCGAAAGCAGATTTTGATTTAATTTTAATTGACGTCGATTATGTCGAAACTATGTGGTGTACTGCTGAAGCCAGAACTTGAATATCAGGCAGACGGAATTTATACGATTTTTACTTCTGTTACTTCTATCTTCCATGAAAACAGCGCGCTAATGGTGTACGAAGGTACGTCCCTTGGTAGTGCAGTTCATTTGGTAACCTGCGCTAAAAGCCTAGAATTCTTTTCAACAGAGCTAAGAGCAGGGCAAATTGAGTCTTAAGGGATGGTAGCTGCACCAGATATTTGAGTAAAACCAGTAAACTCTTGTTGGAAACTCATTTTTCTGGTTGGTGGATAAACGTAGTGGCAACATTGATATAATCAACTATTTCTGTTTTCAGGACTGGTCTAAAACAGGCAAAAGAGATATTCAATGAAAAACAGGTATAATGGGGTATATCAACATTAGTCCATACAAATCTCCAAGACTTGATGGGATATTTCCATGCTTTCTGTAGATAGAAATGGACCGTAGTGTCCCTACTCTGTCTAGACTACATAAAGCTAATCTAGTGCTGTGACATATACAAAAAAAAATGGAATAAGTTTAGAGTTGCATTTATTCCAAAGATAGGAAAAAGCTCGAGAAATTTTCTAAATCTTACGGTCTAATAGATATCAGTTCATTTTTTCTCAAATTGCTTGGTAAAAATACTGTGACTGCAATACACAGCCTTATCATTGTCGGGTCAAAAGAAATAGCTCTGTGTGCATTTTTTGAGCTTCTGATAATACTTCCTATAAGACAATTGACTCTGCCCTACTAAATAAGTATATATGTATTCTGAATATGCTTACGTATAGCACAGTCAGAATTAAATTTGAAGATACTACTAGAACTATAGAAGTAACAAGAGGCTGCTCGTAGTGAAGTTTTCTATCACCTCTTCTCTTAATGGAAGATCTACGCTCTGGTTTTTAACACTCAATGCTATGCTGATGACCTTGTAGTGCACGGAAGGGGTTGGCATGCAACAAATCCTAAAACTAATAAACAAATGGTTTTCGGATAAAGATAGTGCTACTAATCTAAACGGAATAACGTTACCATTCTTCAACGAGGCGGGGATAAATGATTTAGAAAATCGATTCCAATGAGTGTATACCCAACAATATTCCGAAACGAGGTACAAATTTAATCCTGATTGGCACGGAGTCATTCTGTAGACTTACAAAAATAAATCCTTAGTAACTGCTAAAAGTGAGAATTGGCTGCTAACTGGCATAATTGTGCTGGCTAGCGTTAGTGCAAACAGCCATATGCAGCCTGAGGCATCACTTGAACTAAATTATTCTCTGCAAGAAGAAGAGAGTCGATTTCGTAAAGGTGACACTAAAAGTTCAGAGCATTTCCTTTGCGATCGTTTTGAATTCGGTAGATAGCAGCTTCACCAACTTAAGTTTCAAGTTTCAAGTCCGACCCGCTATACTTGAGAACCTTAGAGCGACACCCAAATCTCGGACTGATCGCCGCCATAGAGTGGCGAAATCACTTTTAAGCGTTCCAGTGTTCTAAGCATCTGGAAATCTACCAATCCTTGATTAGATTGAGGAAAGTAGTAAGTGGTGCTACAAAGCAAGGTTTCGTACCGATATAGGAAGTCATGAAACATATTCTGGTTAATGCATTAGCTATTTCATTAATATCGATTCCGCAGTGTACAGGTACCCAAAACAACTAGACCCTATTTCCCAGCGAAAGCTGCAATATTTGACCATATCATACAATTTAAGCTAAATGGCCTTAAGACAGATTGGCTGTCAGAGAATAAAATAATGGCATTAATCTTCAGCCTACTGTCCACTTTGATCTCTGCACATATAGGAGAGGCCATGAACTTAGCCTGGAAGACACTTAATGATGTTTCCAGCGGAATCAAAAAATCTCGGTTGGGTCCATGAACGTCAGCACCGACACCGTCATTCATTTTGGGGACATCGGTATACCAGTTTAGATCAAACTCACTCCGAACTAAGGCCACATTAGACCAACAATTCTGATCCGGGAATTCAACCCTAAATCTTCTGCCAGAGCACAGATCCAAAGGCATGATATCCAGGACCGAAGATAGTTCTATGACCACCCTGCCTAGAACGGACAGACTTCTAGACGCATTTCGGAACCCTTTGGCGGAAAAATTTGTAACCGCCGCCCTCATTACATAGATGTGAAGCGGTGTTAAACCAATCAGTGCCGGAAGGCAAATCTCTGTACCCTGCCTAATTTATTCATGGTGGTAACTTCTTCAGCTTTTCTCCACCAAGCTATCGCCGCATAAGTAATAATGGGTCGAATAATAGCGATATATATCCATAGTGTCATTCTCGATGAAAGACCCCATATCTTACCATATGGAGGTTAACGTTTTTTACAACAGATTTTCTTTGGTTGCAGTGCTTCTTGATCTTAAGTAATAATAGAGGCTTTTACATAATACATCAAAAGCAAATAGCTTACCTTCTTCTGTTTTGAAACGTAACTTACACATGACACTAAAGCTTTTATAATAAAAAATAATAATAAAGGGACAACTTATTGCAAGAGCTTCTCATTTGAAAATATTCTTTTATATTTAAAAGTGGGAAAACATGTGGCATAATTTACAGGATATCCAATATTAATATAAATCAAATTTCCTTAAAATATATTTCATATTAAAATTGTAAAGTTGCCATATTTGCTTTACACTGTATGTATATTTAAGCAATTTCTTCTGATTGTTCATGGTTCGCTATAAGCTAGAATTTAAATTGCTTTGTGAAAATGTATCAAATTTCATTACACGAGTATGACTTACATGTAAACATGAGTAGGAAATAACAAATACCCAGAAAACATACGCACAGACATGTATGCAATAAAGTTTCTTTATATAGTATCCCTAAAAGTATGTAACATTTGATTTTAAATTTTGTAGGCTTTCTTATAAGCAACAAACATATGTATGTATGTTTTATTATTGTTGTTATATATATCTATACATATATGTATGTACATTTGTATGTATATAGCTTTATGTACGAGTACATATGTATGTATATATATAAGTATATTATATGATGTTTACTTTTTGACACAATCTTTCGTATTTCATCTGATTAACTTGTATTACATGCTCTCTTGTCTTGTAAAAGGACTTCTCTTACAAAAAACTATGTATATAGACCCGTACTGTGATATAGGGTAGGTCATTTGTTTCATTTCATTGATTTGTTGATAGGGGTAGTGGTGTGAGTGCGCGTACATATTCACATACTTTCAGTGACAAAGAATATTTATGGTATACGATTCGTTTTGGCAGGACATTCTTAATGTGCCTGACATTTCGTTTGAATTTGTTAAAGTTGGTGGGCTTGTGCATATAAATGTGTGCTGTTTGTTAGACAATCTTTTATATTTAAAGTTTTTTTCGATTCTTTCTATTTTAACAAGAGTGTTTTTGGCGTTTATAAGCATTTCAATGTTTTGGAAAACACATTTATTTAAACCCTAAATCTCAGACAATTATTTATTTTAAAAACGTTTTATACTCTCATTTGAGTTTTTTTGTGTTTTTTTTTGTTTTCAGAAAAGTGTAAGAAATATTTTTGTATTAATTTTTTATTTAAATAGAAATATATTCTGTTAATATTGTGTTTGAACTTTTGCGTGTAATACTGATTCATCTTTTAAATTAAAATTAACTTGGCTCTTCAATAGTCTTGATCTGTGCCGGTGAAATACAATATAAGTATTTCTACAGATATTTTGATAACTTTTTTCTCAGGGGACCCCTTTCATTTAGAGATGAAACCAGGTCCACTTTTTCAAGTTCCACATATGAAATATCAAAAATGTAGTTCTTATTGTCGTCCGCAGACTTTTGTGGCATAGTGGAAGTGAAAATTATTTAATTCAAAGTGAAAAAACAATTATTTTGTGTTGAAAAAAGTTTAATTTGTTGCAAAAATAAAATTCAGTTTGTGTTGAAAAAAATTGCGTTTGACTTGTAAAAAAATTTAATTTGTATTAAAAAATCGTTAATTTGAGAGTAAAAACCTATATATCGCACACTAAAACATGAACAGTCACAACCCAAAATTTGTAAATGCTTAAGAGAGGCAAAAAACTGTTTCTAATAATATGGTTGCCATTATAAAAACAAATTGAGTTCCAAATTGAAGTATACCGTACAGCTTACTTTTTTTTAAATTTAATGCATTCTTTTTTGCAAGTAAGAGGTAATTTTGAGTTGTGACTGTTTAGTTGAAAATTTAATTTTATTTTTTTCCATTGAGTGGTGGGTATTATATCAAATTGCGCCTCTTTAACTAGAAATATGTTTTGATTAATATTATTTATGTGAAAAAAAAACTAATGAATTACTTATATTTTCACTGTCACAAATAAAAATAGTATTCTTTAGTTGATAATATACAAGACACAAGTAGGCACAAGTAACATAAAAACAGACATAACAATGTTATTTCATTTGATCTGTGAATTGATTAATGGAACAAAAGAGTTTATGATAAATTTTTAGTTGTGACTAAGTAAATAAGTGAATAAGTAAAAAATTAAAAAAAAAAGTTAAAAACTTTAAATTCGTTAGTTCAGAAAAATCTGCGAACGATTACATCAAACTATGCTTTAAAAGTTTTTCAATAACTGATGTGACCCCTTCTTAACTTTAGTCTATTAGGCATCGAGTACGTTAGTTTTTTTTTTTTTTGTTTATTCTGGGAAAACCTTCTCCCATTCTTCCGTTAACATTGATTTAAGGTGCTGAATAAATGACGGTTTTGTTTTTTCAATAACCTTAATTTCAGGAGATTGAAGTGGACACTTTAACTATGATTTGACATTATATAGCAACTACAACCTTAGCAGCATAGAAGAATGTTTTAGGTTCAAGTCACGCATATCAACCAGCTTTAAGCTTTGGCCATATGTCGACATGGGCTCTTTACCATGACTCATCTGCCTCCGTGTTAAGCATTAGATTCTAGATTTTTTGTAGGTTTTATCCATACTTTATATATACCAAACTTCTGAAAAGGATTAATTTAGTTAATTCACTAATTTAATAAATGTTACTTTTTATTACAAAAAATGGGCGAGACTGGATAAGTGGGTGTGATACCTCCCATTCATACTAAATATGGAATTTTGGTGACAAACAAATTATAATTATGGTAGTAATTAAGATAGGGGTAGCGAGGCGCATCGTGGATTAACTAATAATCAATAAGATCTATAAAATGATATAAGGCACCTTTAGGCATCTCAAATGAGCCGGTACAGCAAATTATTTATTAATATACGAGTACAATGTATATTAAGGTATAAAAGTACTGCTACCTCTCGATCTATTTATTCTACAGCCCTCCCCCAACCCAGTCGGTCTGACATAATTCAAAATGTCGGTTGGTATCAACCTCGATAACTCTCTACCTTGTATCTGATAAGCACCTAGATACTTCTGCCTAGAATGTCGTAGTGCCTCACTAGTGCCCAGTATGTGCTTTGGTGATTCGATCTCCCCATCATAAAATCTGCACATCGGGTTGAGACTATTCCCATTTTACTCAGATGTCCATTTAGCCTGCAATGACGGTCAATATCCCATCAGTATCCTCAGGTTGTTTCTGGACATTTCTAAGCAGGATTAAAATCTCCTCCTGTTATAGATATCCAACAGAAGCTTAGATTGTCTCAGACCCTTATGGAGAGAAGAATATCGCCTCTCATTGTCCTCTTTTTTGTTGAGTATGCCCTTTCAGGCCCCCCTTCCCAGTCCACAAAAGTATTTTGGTCCCACCAGTTGAGTGGAAGCGCCCTTTCTGGGCAGTTCATTGTGGCCTTTCATTCCCCGGAATTCCTACATGACCCGGGACCCCGCATAAGTTGATCCTATTGTCCCTAGTAGCTGATTCAGTTTACCCAGACAACCCGAAACTAGCTCTGAGCTAACTTCATATGAGCCAAGCGCTCGAATGGCAGTCTAACTATCAGATAGTATGGCTATGTTCTGTCTTCTATATTTCCTCTCCAGGTTATATTGAGCACATCTTTCAATTTTCTGTAGTTGGATAAACATTTATTTTGTGCGATGGTTACTACTTTTGATCATACTCGACAAAAAGCGCAATTTTATTTTGGGACCAATCCGAATAACTTTTTTCTTTTGTTTTGTTAATATATAAACACACTAGATATTAAAGAATAAAAACAGAAAGGATATCTTTTGTGAAAGGTTAAGGTAGGTCTGTCGTCTTACAATTATTTTATTACTTTAATTAAAATAAGTTTACCCTACAATATTTCTCCTAACTTTAGGATATTGGTTGGTCCCAGTACTAGTAGCTTCGCACTACCTACTTGGTAAGCGCGTAGATACCTTTTTCCAAAGTGCATAGGTGTTGCACAATTACAAGTCGGTCAACAACTAGAGTTGAATATTATTCTGGGCTCTTCGTCAAAAGCAGGAACGTCATTATGCCAAAAATCAATTAATCAGAAGTGCAGGAGGGGGGAAGGCCTGTAGGATACTTAGTGCGAATTTCAGGTTTAAATACAATACTGCTAAACTCTCGAATAGGTAATTTGCAGTTCGGGCACTAGACTCATATGTGATTACCTCCTAAACAGAAGGAGCAGTGCAGAAGGAGGCTTACTACCTTAAGTGACTAAGGAACCTACCACCATGAATTAATTAGACATGGTACAGAGACTTGTCTGAACCGTTTTTGGTATTGGATGTTATGCCTTTGTATCTGTGCTTCGACATTATATTCAGGGTTGAGTTCCCGGACTGGGATTGTGGTTTAATGGGGACTTAGTTCGGAGTAAGTGTGATACTGATGGTTCCAAAATTAATGACTGTGTCGGTGCTGGTGTTCATGGATTCAACCGAGACTTGTTGATCCCATTGGGAAGATAACTGAGTGTCTTCCAGGCTGAGATCATGGCTATAAATGCGGACATCATCCTGGACAGTGGGCTCAAGTTGAGATCATTAATATATTCTCTGATAGCCAAGTTGCCTTAAGGGCTTGAATCGTATGACATCTAGACTGGTCATAATTGCTATGATACGTTGCAAAAGCTTTCGCTTGGAAGAACGGTGCAATTGTTTTTTGTACCTGAACACTGTTGATGGTAATGAAATAGCGAATGCATTGGCCGAAAAGGGTTTCGTGACATACTATATCGGTTCGGAACCTTACTGTGCAGCACCACTTACTACCATCCTCAATGTAGTTAAAGATTGAGAAATTGCCAGATGCTTTGAACACTGGAATGCTCAAAGAGGATTTCGACACTCTAGGTCGGTGATCAGTTCGAAATTTGGGCGTCGCTCCTTACGGAGTTTCTTGCAGATCACTGTAGACTAAGAGCGCATCTGAAGAGGATGGGGATCACAGATGTGTATATTTGTAGACGTGCTCACAGATATCAGAGACAGCAGAACATATAATGTGTGAATGCGGAATTTTTGGTAGGTTTCGATGGAAATGTTTAGGAAGACATAAGGTCTCACTGGGTGAAATATCCACCATTATGGCTTCAGATCTGTTGGTATTCATTAGGAAGGCAGTATATCTGCTGAACAAACTATAGACCGGAATGGGCACATTGGATCCCAGTGTCCTGCGACATTGCCAGATCGTTATGACGATAATAATAATATTAAAAATAATACCTTAAGTGAAATATTGAGGGTAAGGAGAAAGAGAACGAACTGGTTAGGCATGGATATATCATGAACAGTACTCTTGCGGAATAGGTTTTCGCACCAATAAGCATGGTCAAGAGGAAAATTTTCAGAATCTCAGCAGTGATGACTGGCTTTTGGTGAGAGGCGGCCAGGATAAACATTACTTCCAACACATACTGCCTTAGTTGTAGTCAGCCGAAGAAAAGGGAAACTATATTCGACCCCTCCATCGAATGTCCTGTCTTATATAGGGAAAGAGAGTCAACACTTGAGAGACACAATGTGCAAGAATGTTGAGGAGTTGTCTGGTTTGGACATTAATCGACTGATAAGGTCTATATAGCACGGACAGTATTTAGTTGTGCAGTACATAACGATTTAAATAGTTGGTAGCGACAATGTGGCAATGATACGAGGCGGAAATCTTATTGGATTTTTTGGATTACGACTTAAACCGACCACGGCACAGTGGTTAAGAGTAATAAGAAATTAAATCAAATTTCAACTTGAAACAAAACTTTTTCTTAATGTTTGTATAGAGGGTACTGAAACAGTCAGTGGAAGTGAAAAATCTGGGTTTCGTACTGTCTTTTTAAGGTAATGAAAACGTTAGCACAAACACACAATTATTTTCATTTAAAATGTGTTAGCAGCACACACTTTAAATTTAATTTCAAAATAGTGAAATTTATTTTCTAGGACATTTTTTTTGAACAATAATATGATGTGTTCTTCGACGAAATTACTTATTTTCAGTTCCACACAAAATAAAACTGTCATTTATTTATTATTTTACGCTTTTCTTATAATGCAAAATATTTTTTTATTTTTATGACACTAAAATATTTTTAGATGAAATAAAAAATAATATTTGACCTATTTTTAAAGAGGATATTTAAGGCCTCTTTCTTTACAAATAAAATGGTAATCTTATTGATTCCAGTTGTTAAGCATATTACGAGAACACTAAATTAAATTTAAAAGGTTGCTTTAAAACTGTCTTTAAACGCTTAAGCTATAAAATACAAGAACTCACCGTCACCAGGATCATAAACGGGCCTAACGTTCACATCTTCTAAATCATGCGGTTTAAAAGATACTTTACCGCTGGGCACTTGATCCATCATTAGTTGTGCACTGGCGAGTGAGTAAATATTTGATGCATCTCTTAATGCATTGCCACTAATGCCAGATGTTGTTGCACGAGATGCTGTTGCTGCAGCTGCTCCTGCTGCTGATGGTGAAGCTGCAATAAAGGCAGCACTCTGACACACCCATAACGCAGATATTAGTAGGGAAAACCATAAAAACATCATATCGTATTGCATCTTTGGCGTAATATTTTTCTATTATTTTTATGAATTTTTATTATGTGAACAGCTATAAAAATATGAGAAGAAAAGAAGAGAAAAAAAAGAAAAGTGAAAAGAAATTACTAAAGAAAACTATAAAAATAAAATTAATTATTCATACAGGTGTACTCGTTCTTTATGCCATGGATGAATTGTAACACAAATAACATGGGAAAGAAAGGAAAACATTTATACAGAGTTGCGTACTCGTATAAGAGTTGCGTAGGCAGGCGTTAGCAGTGGTTTCCATTGCCATTGTTTGTCTTCCTTTAACTGTGTTAATTAATTTACGAGATTTTTTTTAATATTTAATTACTTAATCTATATTTATGTTTTCTTTAATACTTTTATAGTTATTTTTGGTATTTTACGCCTTTTTTTGTGCTTAATGCCGCCCAAGTAGTTGATGTAAGTTTTAAGCGGCGTAAAAGAGTGGGGTAAGTAGGTTTAAAATAATTGTAAATTTACATTTAAAATTTAGTCTGAGTCCTTGAATTTCATAACTTACACAAATGAATCAATTATGCTTTTAAGATAAATAATGTCACTATAGTCCTTCAAAGCCAACTAAATAAATAATACATCAAACTTAAATTTCATTTTTCTTGACAATACATTTACTTTCTAATTCTTTTATATATTTTTTCCAAAAATATGTTAAGAGACTTATTTAAGCTAAATTTTAAGTTGATTGCAAAAAGACTCTACTTGTCAGAAGTCTTGAAGTAAATGTTTCACGCATTGGTTAGGTTAGGTTAGCTTAATACTCTAAAAAACTCAAAATCTCACATATGACACTAAAATAGGTATAAAATAGTTGAGCACAGCTCTCCTAAATCCGAATTATGTAAATTATGCGATCCTCGCGATAGCCAAGCAGTATCCCTCACAAAATTATTCAGATTTGTCAGTGATATATCTCTTAGACAGTTCCTTTGAACTGGAGAGGACGCACAGTGTATCGATCCCATACAGCCAATGGACAAAAATAGGTGTCGTCGTAGATAAATAAACTTTCAACATTTATTGGGGCTTAATATAGTTATAAGCGAAATTTTGACAAAATAGGACAACGAACACGCCCACTGCCCACATATACTTGAAGCAAAAAAAAAAAAAAAAACTATCGTAAGGTATTTTATTTTTTATTTAATTTTTTTGATAATAAATAGTTTTCTGTAGCACAGAGTTGCGTTAATTACTGATATAAATAAATAAATTCCTAATAACAACGCATGCAATATGGATCAAAAAAAAAAGTATTGAAATCTGACAAAAATTCGATGTTGTACAGCAAATTTTGAATTTGAATAACAAATTTAATTATTTCTGAGTTAATATATGAAATAAAAATCCAAATTATTTTTAATTTTTTATTTACCCCAAGCTACCTAAAATTGGTAAAAATTATAAAAAGCTCTCTAAATTACATATTTTTTAATTTTCTAAATTTTTTTAGTTTTAGGACAAAATTGATTTTAATTGTTTTATTTGATAGCACATATTCTATAGTTTCAAAACCCGAAATAAAAGAATTTATATTCATATACGAGTATATACTTTTTTAATACTTTTTCAAAATTTAGTAAATTTAAACCTTTTATTGAAATAAGTGCATATTTCAAAGTAGTAAAAAAATAAAACCAATAAACAAAATTTAAAACAGTTTTTTCTCTATTTTTTTATTATATTGTAGAGTAATTAAGAAACCAAACGTCGAACAATTTTTTAAAATAAATTTTTTAGATAGTATTTTTGCTATAAATCTGTTGAGTTTAGCGCCCTATTGCGACAATATAGAGAAGTAGCCGAAAAAAGTATTCAGCATTTTATTAAGCGGAATATTACCTTTCAAAAAATATATATCTTATCAAAAGACGTGATGAGTGATTTTTCGAAGTCTTGTTCTAAGCTCCAGTAGAGCACAACTGTCACAAGGACGATGCATTGATTTCTCCCCTTCCTCATCCTGACAGCTTCTACAGTAGCCAGAAGTTGGTAATCCATACTTTCCGATATGCGCCTAGTCAAATAAGGCCCAGTAATTATACCTGCCTCATCGATTCTCTCCCAAAAGGCAGGAAAGTTCTAGTCGTTTCCGTTGACAGAGAAGGCCATATGGAGCTTGGTCAACATAAAAACCGATTTTAACGAAATTACATTTGAAAAGTTTCTGTGTTGGCCACGTTTTTAGGTTAAAATAAGTTTTACTTTTCAATATAGTCTCCCAATACTTCAATGCACTTGTTCAAACTTTTGTCCAATAGCTGGTTCCATTTATTAAAAACTAATTCCGACAGGTTTTCAAAATACTCGTTCATGACTGCAATCATTTTGTCATTTGCTGTGAAATGCTTCCCACCCAAATTTTTTTAGGTTTGGAAACAGAAAGTTATCACTTGGAGTCAAATCGAGTGAATATGGTAAATTCGCCAGCAACTATAGTAGTACTGGAATTCGAAAGTGTCTTAAGTCATTATAAGCGAATGCTGCAGTCATTTTGCCAAAAATTATTCATGTGCATTTCTTGATGTAAAATATGAACTACTTGCTTAATTGAGATGTCTATGAGATCAGCTGTTTTATACACTCTTACTCCTCGGTTGCCCAATATGACTTTGAAATTGCTGAATGATTTCTGTTGTTGTTCTAGTTCTTGACCGTCTCCTACGTGCATTATTTTCAAGGTTTTTACCACAATGTTTAAATTCAGCAGTCCTAAATACCTCGATGCGTTTCGATAGTGTAGACTCCCTATTCAAAAACACTGTTGTACAAAAAATAAAAAATTTTCAGGCTTTTGAATAAAACTATATGGAATATAACGATTTTGATGCGCTGATATTAAATCCGTTTTCAGTATTTTACCATCGGGCTCAAATTTTACAAATCATCTGAATAACATTTTTTTGTTTTTTGAACAGTTTCGGAGTTATTCATAACTTAAATTTTTTTCGTTTAAAATTAAAGCAATTTTTTTTTTCAAAAAATCATAAAAAGTTTTTTGGAATGTAATAAATGTGTGTCTATTTAAACTTTGTCATTTATTCACATTAGCTAAAGAGCCTGTGTTGCAGAAAGCACATCGCATAAAAATTATCTACATGCACATACATCTTATATATCAGGTCACTCAATAAGCCTGTACATAGATGGCGTTACTAGAATTTTGTCCATATGATTTTTATTTAGTACTAACCTTCAAGCGATACGTGTAAAAATTTGACAGCAATCTGACTATGATTCGTGAGTTATAGCATTTTGCGTGAAGCAACTTTTTTTAAAAAAGTGATTTTCGAGTTTGATTAAGCATTGCTTTTTGATAAAAAAAAATACAGTGGAAATCAAACAATGGCTTGATAAACATTATCCCAACTCTGCTCCATCGAGAAAAATGGTAGAGAAGTGGTTTGCTGAATTTAAACGTGGTCGTACCAGCACATATGAGGCAGAGTGCAATGGACGCCAAAATGTGGTCTTATTCCAGAAAACATCAAAAAATTCATAAATTGGTTATGAACGATCGCAAATTGAAGGTGCACGAGCTAGCTGATATTATAAAGATATCGGATGGAAGTGTTTTTACAATTTTATACGAACATTGTGTTTTTTTTTACATTTTTGGGTATGCGAACCAAATGAAAGGATTAGTGGCTTGACAAGCGAGAATGGGAAATTCGCCGCTTATTATTGGGTCTGATGCCAACGCACACCACATTGTTTGGGAAGCTCGGACATGAACACAAGGGGTGAGTGTCTTTTTGATTTTATCCTTTGTAGTGGTTTATTTAGAATGAATGCTGGCAGGGAACCTGCCTTTGTAGTTCCAAATAGAGGGAGGTTCTTGATGTGACCTTGGCCAGTTCCAAGTACTTAGTTTTGGTTAGTGGTAGTTAGAGGGTTTCTGGGGAATGCTCCTTCTCTGACCATCTGTATATTGATTTAGAAATTCCGGTCAAGTCGCCTGAGACTAGGTTTTTTAGAATAGGAGGAAGACGGACTGGGATGAGCACCGCAACATCCTGTGTCGAACTCTTTCGGATCCTCCGAATATAAATAGTTGTCGCAACATCAAGGCTTTGGTCAAGACCCTGACGGAAGTTTTCGATAGAGCAAAGGATGAGCATGCAGACCAAAGGTCTGTAAGGGTAGGAAGCAACCACCATGGTTGAATTCCGATCTAGGCAACACCCGCAGGGAATGTCGCCGGCTATTTAATGAGGCTATGAGGGGTGGCGACTGGTCCACTTATAGATCCTCATGAAATAGATCTAAAAACCAGATTACACTTCTGCACCGGTGTAGAAAACACTCTGAGACTAGCCGGTTGCGGAAAATCTTGGCATCATCAATGGCGACTCCTGGTTTTATTAAAAAATAATGTGGAAGCTGGACCAAAAACGGACAGGAGACCTTGAATGTCTTGCTGGACGTGCACTTTCCGGGCAGTTTTTCTATGGGGGAGCGTCACGTGGACTCTCACACGATCACACCGAGTCCCACATTCCAATTACGGAAAGTGAGCTGAGGCGGTCATTGTGCAGTTTTGCCCGGTACAAATCCCCTAGCCAGGATGGCATTATTCCTGCCGATCTTCAGAATAGCGCTGATTTAGTGATTCCTTGGCTGATGGCTATCTTTAAGGCATGCTTGACATGGTCTTATATTCCTGAGACTTGGACCGTTTACAGGGTGGAATTTATTCCGAAGGGGAGTAAAACCTTCCACACGAGTCCAAAGGACTTCAGACCAGCCATCAGCCTATCTTCTTTTCTTTTGAAGACTCTGGAAAGGTTGGTCAACTTGCATCTTCGCCTTTAAAAATTTGACACCGGGGGCGATTAGGTCGGTTCTGGTGGTACTGAATGTTTATTGGTCTGTGTTAAGATGCATAGGGATACTCCAGACCAACAGGGTCATTGTCTCCATTATGGGATCAGCTACCGTCTACAGGGTGGCTGAAAGGGGCAATATATAGGGGGGGGGGGGTTCTTTCCACTCTCCTGTGGAATTTAACCGTTAACACTTTGCTCGTGAGGCTTGATTCTAAGAGATTCAAGGCTGTAGCATATGCGGATGATGTAGCTGTGGCTGTGTCGGGAAAATTTCTTGACAATGTCGCAGCGCCTTCAAACATCTCTGGGCCTCTTCAGTCGGTGGAGTACTGATAGTGGGCTGAACGTTAACCCGTGAAAGACGGAATTGGTACTATTCACGCGCAGGTACAAAGTTCTGTCGTTTTCCCTAGCGCGTCTGCACGGAGTTGAGCTGGGGCTGTCGGATAGCGCGAAGTATCTGTGGATAATCCTGGATTCAAAGTTATCCTGGCTCCAAAATACGCGTGCGTGATAGTGGTCTGCGGAGTGCAGCCAATCTCCTCTTGCAGACTAATGATCATGCGGTACATGTTGGGCTACCGTGGGAGGATCAGAATCCACGTGCTCTGTATCGAGGCAAGTCTGGCCCCTATATGATCGGGCTGGCCCGGAATCTATTACCGGCATGCAGCGGCTTAGGCTGCGAACTCTTGTGGCTGTGATTATTGGGCACTGGGTGGCTGGTGCACACGCTAGGAGATTGGGTCTGCCGTTCAATGACTACTGTAGGGGTTGTCAGGATGAGGAGGAAGAGGAGACCTGTCGAGCACTTCCTCTGCCAGTGCCAGAGTCTTTCGGACATTAGGACTGCTTTCCTTGGCAGTCCGTTTCTGGATGCCTTGTCGGATTTAGCCGGTGTGAATATAGGCAGGATCTCTTCTTTTGTACCTGCGTCTGGTTGGTTCGGATCGGATCGCGAACGGACATATAGGTTGATCATTTTCTGGATTACTGATGGGTATCACAGTGGGAACAATATTGGACCCAGTTGGGCTGGACGTGTCTGGCTACCCGTCGTAACTAACTAACTAACTTGGGTATGCGAAAGCTCTGTTAAAGGTGGTTGCCGCGTGAGCTCACAAATCGTGTCAAAAATAAATTAAAACGATGGAAAAATTGAATGGATTGGGCATCTAATTGCTAGCACAGCCACCGTATTCTCCAGATTTTGCCCCCAGTGAGTTTTGTCTGTTTTCAGATCTCAAAAATGCTTGCTGGAAAGATATTCAAGTCCATTTCCATATTCGTTAAATCGCCCTCGAAGGCAACAATATTGAATAATAAAATCGAGTTTTGTCAAAATTTTGTTTTTTTCTTACTTATCCTACGGTCTTATTGAGTGAACTGTTATTTCCTATAACAACCCTTTATATGGGGACACAGACAAATGTATTGCACACTAGTTTGAAAGTGTTTCTTAAATAATCGGGAAGTGTTTCTTAAATGAACGTTGAACTAAAATTAAGAGATATTACTAACTGCAAAGCAAACTTAACATACCTTCTTAAATTATAATAAGTTAAGTATACATACCTAGTTCACAAAAATTAACATTTTATATTCATATCTCCAAGAAAGCATATTATTATTATTATTAAAAGTTACATTTGTATAGAAAAATAGTTCCTTTTTCAGGGCTTTAAAGAGATTTTTCTGTTAAACTAATGTTTTTTTTTAGTAAATTTTTTTCATATTAAAATTTTATTTCTATTTCGTTATAAGGACATGAATTATTTCATACTGAATCTTTGGAGTAAAGGAACTCTAATGAATAAATTTTAGTAAATATAAGGGCATATTAATATTTTTATTTATAAATTAGTTTTCTTGTTTTACACATAATTAAACTTAAGTAACTGAATTAAATCATGCATTATGCATTGCATGTTTTAAATAATTTGTTTTATACCATATACGAGTACTCGTTACTGATATATCCGGTTAGAATTTTTTCAAATTTTAAGCCAATTAAATTGTAAAAGTAAGAAGACAAGAAAATAAAATCACATAAATTACCAATAGCAAACATTAAATTACACGTGGAGGTATTACTTAAGCATGTATTTATATTCAGGTCAGAGATGTAAACGAATTAAATCATTGCTGCCAATTAAAACAGAAAATTTTGACTAATTTCTAATAAAAATCAAAAAGATGCTTATTACAACGAGTGTTTTTTTTGCCACTTGGATTTTTAGGATTCGTGACATTTGGCAACGCCAAAAATGCTAAGTAAGGTTTGCCATTTCAGAATAACCTGGTGGTCAGTATGATTAATCATCGTCTAAATGTCAGTATCAAGTCCAAGTTCGTATGAAATGATCTTAAATAAAAAATTTCTTTAATAAATCCTCGTGACAATGACACACACAATGGTAGTTATACATCATAATAAATCATCATAATAAAGACAATTGAAATTAAGTGATATTATCTGTTATGAGTCGACTTCATGCTGCAATTTAGCGACATTGTTATGAATCAATTACATGCTGAACAATGCAGAATTTTGTTGCTCTACAGCTCCATTCATCATTTTTTGTCATCTATGTCATGTATGACACCAAAGCAGAGTAGGAAGATAGAGCCGTTTTTGAGAGTCGAATTTTAAAATAATTCAAAATACGACTCGTGAAAAGAATCAAAAACAAAAGAACATAAAAATAGAATTTGGAACGCAAACCGAGTCGAAAAACATCAAAACGTGTTGAAAATGAGCAATTCTTTTTAGTAAATGTTGTTTGTGTAATATAAAACATGCATGTGTGTGATACTTATGTTCGCTGCACACAAAATAAACATACATATACACTTACGAATGCATAGTATTACGCATTTAAGCTTACACAAACAACATGCTTTGAAATGAATTGCTCGTTTTCCTTTCTTTTTTGCTTATATTTAATTCGTTCGCAGTATAAAATTCGTGCTCACGAGTTAAAGAACAAATATCGTGAGCGCAAATTTAAAATTTAAAAAATTTTAAAATTTCAAATTTTTGTGAGCAGAATTTTATTTGGTTCGCTCGTTTTATGATTCGTGTTCGTGAGTTTCATTTTATAATTCGTGAGCACGAATCATATTTTTTGCTCAAAAAGTTTTTTGCTCGACTCGTGTGCACAAATTAAATTTTTTTTAAGTACTATACACCCAAGAAAATTCATCGTCATTTGAATTTTATTATCCAAACGAGTGCTGCGTGAGAAATGTGTTTCGTCGGCGACAAAGCTCATTTTTGCCTGAATGGAAACGTCGACAAACACAATTTCCGAATTTGGTGTAAAGAGCAGCTAGAGACAGTTCAATAGCTGTTAACGCACCCTGCAAAAACACTGCTTAGAGAGGTTTGTGGGCCTGCGGTTTCATAGGACCGTATTTTGTTCAAGAATAATGAGTCAATGGAGCTGGGTACCGTACGTTGATTTGTTTGCCCAAAATGGAAGAATTGAACTGGATTGATTGTGGTTTCAACAAAACTGTGCCACATGCCACACGGTAAGCGATAGCATGAACCTAATGTGGTTAGCCACGTTTAGGACTGAGTGAAGAGGTTTGTAGGCTGCATACTTCTTTATAGAGTGGATCATTTTATGTTACACAGATGGGTCAAAGACAGAAAGTGGTATAGGCGCGGGAGAGTTTGGCCCAAGGAAAAAAATTTCTTAAACTGCTGCGAAAACTCACCACCATATTCCAGTCTTTGCAATTGGAAGATGTGCTCAATTAATTGGGAAAAAATATAGAGAACAGGACATAGTCATACTAACTGAGAGTTAGACCGCCATTCGAGCACTTTGCTGCTATGTGGTTGACTCAAAGCTAGTTTGGAATAGCCGGGTTAAATTGAATAAGCTGGGCAGGGAGCTGCCACTCCACTGATGAGACCTGAACCCCTTTGTGGACTGGGAAGGTTAAAAAATCACCCGCTATTATCGTAAGTGACTTTAAAGAATACTCTCAAAATGATACCTATGAATTCAAAAACACAGCGGTAAATAGCTGTAGATGTAACTCCTTTACATATCTGATTTTAATGTTTGTAATAAACAAATGATTAAAAAACATAGAAACTCTTTAAAAAATACTTTTCACTGCGAAACTTTTAAAAGAACTCTTGCAAGAAATATGGCCAAGATACGAACAAGAAATATATTAGCAATTAATACTAATACTGTCTTCAGTTAGAAGAAGAAGAAAAAAGAAAAATAATTATTATAACAAGAGTATTATATGGCAAAATATTGCTCGTATTTTCCATAAAATGATCAAATAAACCACATCATTCTTCAACAGATTTTTAGCATAAAAAAGGGAATAAAATTATAGCAAATGGTCATAAAGAAACGGGGTTAAATTACTTCCTTCATGTGCTCTTAATATATATACAGAGTGTATGTTAGTATATGGTACAAATACATACACAGTGAACGTAAAATAAAACTAAACACCCTCATATTTTAAAATAAAGCTTATATATCAGTCTTTGAAAATGCAATGAACTTAAACATTTTATATTTTTTACGGCTTTACTAAATCCATAACAAACAACAACAAAATTCTTACAATAATTAAAGTTATAAGTTATATAACAAAAACAAAAAACACCTTATTTTTTACACGTCAAAACAGAGCTATTAAGTGGTGTATAAGTTACTAAACTGAACTTAAGCAATCTGTGTTTATTTCTTAAACACACATTGTTAATCAATAAATTGAATAAATTTCCGAGTTTAAAGTCCTTTTCACACGCTATTTTATATAGCACTAGTACTATTTTTAGATTTATTAGAGTAGTACGTTCAGCAGTGAATAAAATATAACCTTCTTTTTTAAAATTGGGTGGAAATTGACGGAGCTTAAGCACTTATTGGTTAAAGCAAATTATTTGCTTTACAACAAAGGTGCTTTACCAAATAGGTATTTCAACCTGATTTAAAAAAATGAGGTGTCATTATATTCATAGCTAAACGTACTAATTTAATAAATCCAAAGATAGTACTAGTTCCATATAAAATAGTGTATAAAAAGGACTCTAAACTTAAAATTTTTGGCTCTGTGCCTCTTCATTTCAAATCCGCCAAGAATTTTCAAATCGGTTAATATTTGGCTAAGTTATTAACTTATAAGTGTACGAAGGTACGAAAAACCGGTTTTTTACTTGTAACTCAGCATTTTGGAGGTGTTGTGAAAATTTTTAAATCAGATTCTTGTTGTACTTGATAACACCTATTAGAAAAATAGTACAACTTCCCAGAAATTTCTACTTTTTCCTTTCTTATCGCATACATTTTTGCCTTGTACACTTATTTTTGACGCGTAAAAAACGAAGTTTTTTTCGATTTGGTTGTATAACTTTAGTTGTTGTAAGAATTTTGTTGTTGTTTTTTATGGATTTTGTAAAGCCGTAAATACAATCCTAAAATATATAAAATGTTGATATTCATCGCATCTTAAAAGTCGGTAATCTAAGCAAAATTCTAAGGTATGAGGGTGATTAATTTTTTTGACGTTCACTGTATCTATGTACATATGTATGTGTATTAAGTTAATGATTAGTATTGCTAATGTAATGATTAGTTAAAACGTTCACTCTTCTCTCTTGTCATTGGCTAACCAACTTTATGGTCGTGTATTCATAACACAACTGGTATTACGATGTCCGTTTTATGAAAGTTTTGTTGTTTTTATTGCTGCCAATGCTTAGGTTTTCACATTTTGTTGTTGTTGTTGTTTTTGCTTTTTATACCATAAATTAAATTTTTGTATTTCGCCCTGGAGACTTTTGTAGACCAAAAGGCGTCTGTGGCAAACTGATTCTTTTATTTTTGTTTGGTTTGTTTTGTTTTTAGCCAATTGTTTTGTTTCCGCTTGATGTGTTATAGAAATAGCAACAATAACAGTCGTCAAGTCTTATTTAGGTGACCCTATTGCCTTTTATATATAAAAGAAGGGAGAGAAAACTAAAATATGTTTATCTTTATAATTTTATTTGTTAAAGTTTTTCCATTACAAGTTTCATTTTTAGTAAAATTGTTCACTTAATGTCAACAAGTTAATTAACACAAATTAGTGGCCTCGGGTATTTTTTTAAATGCTGTACATACTTCAAAGGTAGACATAGTAGACATGCCAATGGCAAGTGGTTTATACGGTGAAATAATCTTTTTTTTATTAAAGGCACATGTTACTAATTATGCTGAAATAGTAACAGTGTTTAAGAATTTATGTTGTATTATTGTGTTTATTTAGATGCATTAGGATTGGCAAGTTACTGAATGTTAGAGGCTCATAACTTTGAGTTGGCAACACTGGCTTATTTGACAACCGATTTAACAGCTGATAGTTACTTTTGTTTAGCTTGGTTGTCATTGTCATTTCATTGTGAATAGACTTACACCAAATCAATGCTTGCAATTGGGCTAAAGCACAAATTTGTATTGATTTTGAATTTCCATTTACAATTTTGTTCTCCGATGAAGCCCAATAAGAAAAATTTTCGCATTTGGGGTGAGGATAATCCACAAGCTTTTAACTAAACACCACAACATTTACAGAAACTTACTGTTTGATGCGATTTATGGGCTGGCGGTGTCATTGGTCCATATATCTTCTAAAACTATGATGTTAATGTCAATATTGAACGGTATAGAAACATGATTAGAAATTATTTCGTACTTCAATTAGCTGGCATTAATGTTGCTGACATGTAGTTCCAACAGGATGGAGCCACATGCCACACAGCGCGCGCTACAATTGATTTCCTTAAAGAAATTTTTGACACAAGAGTAATTTTACGTAATGGTCCAATTAATTGACCACCAGGATGGTGTGATTTAACCATATTGGATTATTTTCTTTGGGGTTATGTAAAGTTACTTGTCGACATCGATAAACAAGAAACAATTGAACACCTGTAAGTCAGCATTCAAAGAGTTATTAGCAAAATATGGCCGCATATGCTGCGAAAAGTTTGTAAAAATTGGTATTCCAGAATGTGCCTTGTACCAGCAAGGCGTGGCAGCCGCATGACCGACATCATATTTAAACATTAATGTCATAAAATTTTCTATCCAACTACATTGATATTAAAAATATATTTCTTTGTTTTATTATGATTTAAACTTAAAACATGGCTGCTTGACAGCATTCTTATAACGTTGTTTAGACTTTTAAAGGCGATATCTAAATATGGTCTTTTAGCCAGACTAATTTTAACAGCTGCCACTGTTTTTTTAAAGTAAATTATGTAGCACTATTAAGAAAATCGTGGCTTGACAAGGCGAGGTAGGCAATGCTCTCGTAGTGAAGATCGCTTACATATAGTCATGTGAAAAATAATAGGAACATTAATGAGCCGGTAAAGCATGGTGACGGTAATATTGTTGTATTGTCTACAGAAACTTACAAAAGCAACAGATTATGATGAAATCTTCCGGATTTGTATGCTACCTTCGGCCGAAGAGAGTGGGTGTTCCACGGCAAAGTGTCCTAAGAAAGCGTTCGAAGATAATGATATGATTGTATTAGATTGGCCACCACAGGCTCCAGATTTAAATGCAATAAGCAATTTGTGAAATGTAGTAAAAACAACAATCAGGGGAAAGTGAAACACGTGTTATTATGAACTTTGGGCTTTAGTCGATTTCTGGCAGTTTTAAACAACCACGGATCATCGAGAAAATATTAACCACTCTAACACGTAATTCAATAAGTCCGTAGGATGACACATGATGGCGTTACTGGAATTTTTTCCATATGATTTTTATTTGGCACCAGCCCTCAAACGGTACGTGTATAAATTTGACAGCAAGCTGACTATTGATTCGTGAGTTATTGCATTTTGTTATTGAAAAAAAAAAAAAAAAAATTGAACAAAGTGAATTTGAAGTTTTGATAAAGCATTGCTTTTTGATGAAAAAAATACAGTGGAAACCCAACAATAGCTTGATAAACATTATCTGAACTCTATTCCTTTTTTATATATTGAAGAAACGGCCACATTTGCAAAAGAAAAAGTGTTGTTTCACCAAGACAATGAATGCACCGTGTCACAAAACAATGAAATCGATGGCAAAAATGAAAGAATTGGGCTTCGAGTTGCTTACCCTCCCATCGTATTCTCCAAATCTAGCCCTCAGAACCTTTTTCTTGTTTTCAGATCTCAAGAGAATTATTGAAACTGAGGCCTATTGTGACAAAGAAAAATCGTACTGTAAAAGTGGTACTATAAAAGTTAGTTACATATTTCATACTCTCAAATTGCTTTTATTCTCACTGTGTATACATGATAGATACACCTATTGAAATAATTGTTCCTCTTCTAATATAAAGTCTCAGGCGCCTTAATAAAAAATCCTATTTTGTCTATCCTTTTATTCTTCAAGGTTCGGGTAGCAATTTGAAATATTGTTAAACTGTACTTTACGCGGCCCATCCATTATCATATCATTATCGTTATACCGATCAGGCACTAAAGCAGAACACTGCGACCAATTGGATCATTGTGGCTGGAACAATAAAAGAAATTTGTTTTTCTGACAAATAGCAAACACTTTAAATGACAATTTCAACTTAAAAATCAAACCCAAATTGACTGTGTTGGTACTTTTCATTTCATGTTTGCAGACAATTTTTTTGGTTTAACAGGATAGAATCACATGGAGAATTCATAAACATCAGTCGTCCTTTGAGAGAAACTTTAATAAAAACTAACAGCCTGTTTCTAGATGACGAGCGTTAGAAAACGTTCGTCTAACAAGTTGATCGACTGCAAGTTCGTCTAACAAGTTTAGGGACTACAGTTTACTTAATTAAAACGGGTAGAACCCGATATAAAGCTTTTCGGAAATGGTAAAAATTAATGAAGAATATTTTTATCGGAAAATCGCTAAAAAAAATCGAATAAAGCCATAATGTGGTAATGAATTTACTAAAAACTCGGGATAATTATAAAAAAAAATTTCAAAGGAAGTCCCCACACAACTGGACAAACGAAAGATTCGGTGAACTGCTTCAAATTTAGCTCACTCAATCTCTAAAATTAAGCATATAGCTGGAGTAAATACAAATTAATCAACAGAGGTATACGCTACCAGTGGGCATCTACAATTACGAAAGCTGAAGAAAAAGTCTCAACTAAATACAATAACGCCTTCTATTTGCTAAAGATATGGCTATAAAAGTAATAGTCATCGTGGCCATCCAATTGTTTTTCATTCTAATAACTTGCTAATCTTTATCACTAAACGGTTTCTGAGCATTCTACGTCATATTAATTTGAAAAAATTACAAGCTTTGTCAGGTTCAAGAACCTTTATGAATCCTATGTTCCACAGGTCGTCAAAGCCGAACTCTTGGGGTTCGAATGGAAGGTCCTTTATCATCCAGCATATTCTCCGGAACTTGCACATACGGATTTCCTTCTCTGTCGAACGATATGACAGGTTTTATCTTCAATAATGAAGAAGACTGGCTCAACAACTTCATTAATATCAGACCGTGCGATATTTAGCTAAATTAGTAGTGAGTTGGCAGCAGACCGTAAACAGCAACGGCGAAGGAATAATTAATTTATTGTTAAAAGTATTCATTTTTGCTTAAATAAGAGTCGCTATGAATTTGTTTTCTAGCGCAATAATTAAAACATTTTTTTTTAAGTTAAGGCCAAAGCGATTTAGAATAAAATCTAACTCCGATCAATTACTGTGAGTACCTAATTAGTACACCACAATTTAGTACATATTTTAGTCTTGTAAAATACGATAAATTTCAACATTTGGTACTTTTTCAAAATTTTATTTTGTCCTTACAAAATAGAAGAAAATAACTATGCCACAAAGAAGAATAACGTAGAAGTATATGGGAAGTGATTCTGATATGTGTTATAGAGTAAAACAAGAATATGAATTTGAAACTTTCGAAAAACATCTAAAATCTTGAGTTACGAGTAAAAAGCCGATTTTTTCGTACCTTCTGGCACTAATAAGCTAATAACTCAGCTAAAAGTTACCCGATTTTATGTTTTTTAGAAGAAGAAGAAGAAGAGGAGCAAAACCTTTTAAATGGTGTATATTTTACTTAAGTAAACTTCAGGAATCTGTGTGCATTTCACCATCAAACTCATTTTTCATTCAATTTATTCCAAAGTGTCAAATTTTAGAGAAGTTTTTATACTTTACCTTATACAGGAGCCGTACTATTTGTAGATTTATTAAAGTAGTATGTTTAGTTATGAATAAAATGATAATTCCCTTTTTGACATTGGTTGAGAATTGATGGAGTTCTTCTTAAATCCTCTCATGTAAGAACTGTAAAATTACCACTTTTTGTCTATTTGAAATAAAAAAAAAGTTTTAAATTCGTTAATAATCGCTTGATTTTTTATGAGCTGCTTTACTTTCTTGAGTCGTAAAATATGAAGTACTTTTGCATAACTTTAGTTATTGTAAGAATTTTTGTTGCTTTTTAAGAATTTTTTAAGCCTTAAATAGAGTTTTAAAAAAGTATAAAACGTATTTTAAAAGACTGAAATAAAGACTAAATTATAGGGAATAAGCTTGTACACTTTATTTTGACGCTTACAGTATGTGTACCCTTTAAAGCTACTGTAAGCTTAGTCTTAGTTTTTGATTAGAAATTTTTTATTTCAACAATTACGTCATAGTGCACTGTATAATCGACTTGATTTCCGCTTCAGTTTTGTACCCTATGTACCATTTAATATGTTCCCATTTCTTATCTCTCTCTGTAATTATTCAAAAGTAATTTTTCTTTATTCCTATTTGTCTTGGTGCCCAATATTTGCCTCTGCCTTTTGTTAAGTTCTCTTGGAGGTTGTACGTTGTATATTCAAGAAAAGAAATAAATATTCTTCCTTTTTCGTTTTCGTTGTCTGCAGGGCTAATTTAATGATAGATGACTGCTCATGAATTATCCTTAAGAAAGAATCTTAAGAGAAATATAAGTAAAAAAACAAAAAAGGATATTATTGTTTTAACATGTTTTTTTTCTTATAGTCATTGTTATTGCTCTTCTTTGACAATTTAGTTGCCACAAATTAAGTTGCTGTCATTGAAAATTGTTAACAAATAGTTTCGCTTGGTTTCTCCTGTCAAATGACAAAAACCAATTACAACATAATGTTTTCAAATAAATAAGTAATAGAATGAGCAAGAGAATAAATAAATGCTTGAAAAAAAATTCATGAAGTGAAAATGAATTCAATGATTTATTGATCTGCTTGCTCATTTATTACAAAACTTGTTAAAGTGGGAGTTTAATTTAATTGTTGAACTCTTTAATTATTAATTTAAAGAATTTTGGGAAATAAATATTAGGGCTTGAACCTTACCATGGTAATAACAACAGTTAAATAGCCATTAAGACAACTATTTTAAAGTTGGGCATAGGGCTGGACCACAAGTAATGTCATTTATTAATTACGTTATCACTTCCACTTTGTGTTAAGTTGTAATTATGTTAATATGGGTGTTTTTTTAGAGGTTCATAACTTTGAGTTGACAACACTGGTTTATTTGACAACCGATTTAATAATTTATAGTTGCTTTTTCTTTAGTTTGGTTTGTCATTTCATTATGGATAGACTTACAACAGAGCAAAGCTTGCAAATTGTTAAAATTTTTATAATTAAAATAATAGTTCTGTTCGTCAAACTTATCGACGTCCATTTATTGGCGAATATAATAGTCCTTCAGAGCGGCTAACTCGTATAACAATGGATCGTTTTCGGTGAGATACCGAACAGTATGCATTGAAAAAGCTGTAGCCGCTGTACAGGGAAGCACTGCAAAAGTTCCAAATCGATAAATTTTTGCCGAACTCAGAAACTGGGGTTGTGTTTATGGAAGATTTTAGAAAAGTATCTTGGCTTAATCAACCGCATTCATGGCTCTGCTGAGAATCAGGGAATGTGGTATAAGACTATCGGATAATTTCGCTGAGCTGCTGTACCGAATGGGTTTGGCTACGTTAGGACAGACTACTGTATCCCTTGCCAATCTGGGGACATATATTCCGAATAGGAATACCTGGAAAAGGTCGATGAAGGGTGACATGAGTAGTATTCTTTACGGACGGGTCAAAGCTGGATGGTGGAGTGGGTTATAGCATCCATTCTCCTGATCTTAATGTAAATGAGTCTTATAGGCTGCCGGATTACTGCAGTGTGGTTCAAGCAGAAGTGGCTGCTATCTGAGAGTTTGCTGAACTACTGAGAGATAGTGCCATAACGATCCTGAAGGTCTGTATCTATACGGACAGTCAGTCCGCTGTTAAATCCCGGGGGGCTATGTATACTAAGCCTCGGACGGTAGGAAAATGTCACGAATGAGGGTGAATTCCAAGTACTTTGTTATTAATCTCATCTGGGTACCGGGACACAATGATATTCGGGGCAGTTGTGTAGCGGATGAGCTAGCTAGACAGGGTATTGCGGCTGAGATTAATTTGGCGGCGAAGGGATTTGTTATACCGAACTCTACCTGCCGGCTACGTATAGGACAATATGCCGATGTGTATTTAATGAGAGGTGGAGACGAGCTCCAACTTTTAGACAGGCTAAAACTCTCTAGCTAAGGGTGGGCAAGAGAAGGTCAGGGCAACTACTGCGGTAATAGGAGCACTTACGGGTCACTGCTTAGTGGGAAAACATGCCATTAGGCTGCGCCAGAGGGAGTCTATTCTATGTAGGTGCTGTTTAGAGGAGGAGGTGGAGACTACGGAACATCTGCTGTTAGAAGGTCCGGCGTTGGCGGGACTTAGATACAGGTTTTTCTGTCCACACTTTGTTGGTATTGGAACTCTACTGTAGACTTCTGTAGGGCTGATTAGCAAATTTATTGAGAGGGCTAACTGGTCGCATAACTGACCGGGCTGTTGGAGGAAGTTTATGGGTATTACAATGGGCTTTACGGGCCTAAATGTGCCGGACATATGTCTGGCAGCCCGCTTTAACCTAACCTAACCTAACCATCTTGGCTTAAAAGCTTTCAAGACTCAATTTGAGCAGGAGTTAAAGCCAAGCGACCTTCATATTCGCCGCTAATTTGTCGAATGGGCTTAAGTAAAAATTGATATTGAATTTGCATTCAAAATTTTGAAAGGGCACGTAAATAAGTAGAATTTTCATATTTGGATTAAGGATAATCTACAAGTTTTTGTTGAAACACCATTACATTCTTGTTCGCTGACATTGGTCCATATTTCTTTGACAACGGTGATGGTCAGAATATTACTGCTAATGGTTAACAGTATAGGGACATGATTAAAAATTTTTTCGTACCTTAATTAGCTGGCATTTATCTTGTTGACATGTGATTCCAACGAGACGAAACCACATGCCACATAGTACGTTCCACAATTGATTTATCCAAAGAGATTTTAGACGAAAGAGTAAGTAAGATCGTGTGACTTAACATCATTAGATTATTTTCTTTGTGGTTAAGTCACTTGTCTACGTCGATAAACCAGAGACAATTGAACACCTAGAAATCAACATTCGAAAAATTATTGGCGACATGCGACCGCACATGCTGCGAAAAGTTTGTAAAAATTGGTGTTCCACATTGCGCCTTGTACACACCAATCGTGGTGGCCGAAATCATATATAAACATTAATGTCCTAAAATTTTCTATTTTCTTTATTATGATTTAAGCTTATGTAACAGTTAAAAAACACACGATAGCTTTTCGTTAAATTTTCCATCACTAATTCTCCCATTTCTGACTGTATGTCCTCGATAAGTTCACGAATTCCGCCTTAAAGGTCTTGAATAGATTGAGAACCCATTAGCATAGACCTTTTCTCACGTAGATAGAAAGAAATGTGTCTAAAAGTGTTAAATAACAAGATTACTTTGATCAATTGCTATGGCCTCTTGAAAAAATCACACAGTCTGAAATGTTTAACACAAAAGAGCGATGGTGTCGTTACTTGTTTGGAATGTAGCGACATCTTGTTGCAATTAAACTTCGCCCACATCAGCAGCCTCAAATTCTGTTCTTATAAAATCAATTATCTTCCTTTAATAGCGCAATCCGTAACAGTTGCTCCAGTCTTATTTTCGAAAAAGTAAGATTCAATCACACCGCCATACCAAAAACTGCGCATACTGTCAAAAATTGAGGATAGAAAAGGGGTTTCAATAATAATTCTTTGGCTTTCCGAGCCTCAAGTTCGTAATTTCTGCTTGTTAACGTAGCTTACGATTTTAAAACGGGCTTTCTTACCGAAAATGATTTTTCTATGAAATTCAGAGTCAATTTGATGCTTTTCAATGACCCAATCAGACAAAAAATTACGTTGTCAATGATGGTTACACGGCGGTGTCATAAGTTTCTGGCATGCCCAATTCCAAGCGTTAATGCGAAATGGACAAATATTGTTTTTCCTTACATTGCCCAAAGACGCTCTTATTGTTTCTAATAGTCCTGATATCATGTGCAATCAATAGCAATGAAAATCATAAAATCCGGTGGAACTACTAACACCATCTGGAAGATCTAGCATACGCCGATGACAACTGTTGAATATCATCGGGACATTGCACATCTAAAGAAGAAGGTGTCTTTTCATTCATAGCTTTGGAAAATTTGTAGATTATGCTCTTTACCAACCGGTATGAAAATACTTTTGTTTGGGTGCAAGACATGACAATGACGAAGGCATTTAGTACAAAACTCCAAACATTTATCAACAGGAGTCAGAGAAAAACCCTCAATTGGGGATAAAATGTAAATAAACCAAACTTATTCTGGGATAGAAAAGAGGAGGTAGAATTGGATAGGGCACACTCTGTGGAAACAATTAACCGAGATTTGCAGACAAGCCTTCCGATGGAACCCACAAGGCACCAGAGCACGAGGTAGATAAAAACACACATGGAAGCGTACAATAGAGAAGCACATATAACAATTATGATATTCTTTCATCGAGGTGAAGAGCATAGCAGAAGACTGAAGTAAATAGCGAAATTTTATTAAGGTTCTATGCTTCACTGGGAGCCAAAAGACATAAGAAGTAAAAGAAAATGGCTTATATTAGTAATATTCTCAGTAGTTCTTGAGAGACGTATACCAGTTCCTCACATTATTAACTCGTCCCAACAGCTCGAATTTCTTCACCATTTTTACAATTGTTGGCCGAGAAGCAGCTTTACGATGATTTCAATACGTTTTTGAAATGTACATATACCATATTGATTGTTCCATTTTTATTAATAGCGAAGTTTTTAGTTATCAGCTGTCGATTCGTTAAATGTTAACTCATGTCAACTGTGAAAATGCGGGCTATTAAAAAAAAGGACTTACTAGAACACTTCCAGTTGTTAAGGTGCTACCGAAATAGCAGAATGACTCTACGGTGTTAATCGGCTTGTAATTATTATGGTGCTAACAAGACAGCATAATGACTTTAGGGTCTTAATCGGCTTTTTACCTACAGTAAATAGTCAGTGGTTGTTCGAGTTAACGTGCATAATTTCCGTTCCTAGGATGTTTATGTCCAATGCGACCTCCGCAGCAATTTTTATAACATCATATAACATCTTCCTAATGGCTGAGCAAGAAGAGAAATGTCGTTCGCATAGTAGAGATCGCCGAACCTATCGTCCATACCTCGGATAATTCCCCTATTGTTTTATGACACTCTTGACATCAAGGCACTAACGATGATGTTAAAAAGTAGTGGGTGTAATATGAAGCGCTGTCGAATGCCTTACGGTCCATTCATACCTGGCTGCTGAGAAGCGACTCAAGTCCTATGAAGAAAGTAGCCCCATTGTGGATAAGAAGAATTATTTTGGCCGGTAGTGTTCAGCATATCGCGTTGTTGCTAGTGATGTCTAAGGCCTTCCTAAAGTCTACGAGGCACAGGTATAGAGGGGTGGACGTGCTATTCGATGGACCGCTCCATGATGATGAGTAATCTGTTCACATGGTCAGCATTCAGCAATTAAATATATGAGCGAGTATCTTATTATTATGCTTAATAGATAAGTAAGAGGTCTCTCAGTTTCTGCGCTCTGAAAGATTACATTTTTTAAGCAGTAGAACAATCAAACATTTCCTTGACAAGTTCTGCGTGCTGGGTTTCGTCATATCAAGGTTTCGTCATACCAAGGTTTCGTCATGCTACAGGGTGGCTGATGAAAGGCGCTACCAAAGGAAAACATAAAAACTTTTTTCTAATTGAGTTATTCGTTAAATTTTATTTTTTAATTTTAGATCGTTATCTAAATTTAGTAGAAATGCAAAATTTGGATGATTAACGTTTTTGAACAGTGGACAATAACGAGACTCTTGACTCTATGCCACAAATTCTTCAAGAGAAAGAACTACACACAGCTCGACTAACAGTGTGGTGTGCAGTATCATCAAACTGCGTTGTCGGGCCATACTTCTTTGAATTAGGCGCAGGAGTATTTATTTTCTGAAGTGTTCCAAAAGATTATTCCTTTTAGTTTTGTGTAGTTTCAATAAGATGTGCCAAGTTCACATGGCAGAGTTACACCGAAAATTTTCAAATAAAATTATTTTAAAAAACCTAACAATTCTGTGCCCTTCCTGGTCTCTATATCTGAGTGCAGCAGATTTTTTCTTGTTGGTTTACTGTAAACAGAAAGCCTTTTAATCGAAACCATTAATTTAACTTATTAAAAACGGTCGATTCAATCAATAACTGAAGCGATTTCGATATCACATCTGCAGGCTTAATACTTAAAATCAATTATTTTTAAAAACCATTTAAAATATTTAATAAAATAAAACTGCCTATCAAATGAAATGAAAATCAGTCATTTATATTAATTACAAAAAAATTATTTGAGTTTCTTGACCTGGTAAAATTCATCAGCCACCCTGTATAAGGGATGATGAATTCTTTACAAAATTTGTTTGCTTTGAATGACTTATAAAAAAACTTCGAATTTTTATCTCTTCAAACTCTTATGTGACTACTTAGAACATGTTCTCATATAAAAAAATCATTTTTCAATATTATATTCTAACCACTTCTAAACACAATCATCTTAGGAAACTCTCCATAAATTTTTCCGCTTTTATCTTTCCACTAAGTAAGAGCCACGAAAATAAATGATTTTTATTTTCCAACAATTTCAAGTTTTGATAAACTAATTTTTCTTTCTTCAGTAGTTCCACAGCTCTCAGATTCACTCCACTTAAATTTTAAATTTCTTGACACGTAATTTTTTACAATAGCAAACTGTCTATGATTAATTTTCCAAAATTTATTAAACATTTCCTCTCACAAACTTTGTAATTGATTAACTTAAAGTTGCTAGTACTGGTGTTGTTAAGAAACATTAAATTAAATAAAATTTTGTTGCCTAATTTACGGCGTTATATCCATATATAATAAACGAAAAACTATATAAAAGTATGTTAACTTATGCAATGAATGACCTCAATATAGAAACCTTACAATTATTTGCAATTTATTTTATCTATTTTTGTATTTCTTTTTCAAGGTTTTTTTTTTTTTGTTTAAAAGTGAAACGAAAGCATGGGTGCAAATAAAGATGTTTTTTAAAACAACAACAATAATAATAATTAAATCATACAAAACGTTTGACAATTGAAAACAAATAAACTTTGTCACTACTTCAGCTTTATATCTGGAGCTTTTGTGTGGTTCAGAGATTTAGTGGAGTGGTAATAAGTGGTAAAAACAAAGCATAACTTGAGGCACTTTAACAAACATTTTCAAAATAACGAACAATGAAATAAAAACTATATATCGTTTGTGTTTGTAGGTGCAGGTGTGTGTGTAAGAGTTTATTTATATTTTGATTTACGAGGGCGAATCGATCAAGAGCTCATTCATACTACAGTTCTCTACACACAGAAAAAAATGCAAAATCAATATGAAAAAATAAATTCAATATGATTTTAGGCGTGGTATACTATATTTTTATAAAAAATGAATATTAATTTAAAATTATTCATGTTAAAATACAATGTACATAATAATTTTAACCTTTTCCACAACAAAAATAACGTTATTCAATGTTGAATTCTAAAACTTTATTTTTTAGCCAAAATAAAAGTTTTCCATGTAAATTTAACATTGGGTCTAGTTAAAACAACATTGAAATATTGAAATCAATATTAAAATTAATAGAATATAATGGTGAAACAATATTTTTCGATTTTAATTCTTAAATAACGTTGAATTGTTTCAAAATCATCACGTCAGTCATGTTAAATTAATCTTGTGAAATGTAAAAACTACATGAAAAAAGACTGAATTAAAGTGCGTTTAAAAAGTGTCCAAAAAATATTAAATTTATATTGAATTCCAAAAATATTATAATAATAGAAAACTTTTTTGCCAAATAAGTATGTATTTAATCTTCCGTTATTATGACCTGTGATTCCTATAACAAAGGGCCACAACGATCTCTTTCGATTCACACCACTTCGTTTTACTTCGTCATCATGTTGACGTCGCCAAGTATGGGAAGGGCGTTCCATTATTCATGCGTTGCTCAGGGAATTCCAATTAATAACTGCTCTATCAGTTTCATCTTGAGGTCTTTGCAGCATGTGACCAATCTAGCGGCATTTGTAGTTAAGTATCTCGATATAAATTAGTTGTTAATCGATGTAGAGCTAAAGTTGGCTATTGGATATGATGCTCAGCCAAAATATCCCGAAAATCCTACGTAGGCAGCGGTTAGCTAATACTTGGATGACATTTATATCGTGTGGTGTCGTATTCCAAGATTCGCAAGTGTACAGAAGAACCGATTTGATAGTAGAATTCAATATATTGACCTTAGTACGTTTTGTGATAGCAGGAGATTCCATTCAGGAGTAGGATCTAAAAGGACTGATTAGCCCTTGAAATTCAGTAGGCTTTACTTTGCGTTCCATTATTCATGCGTTGCTCAGGGAATTTCAATTAATAACTGCTCTATCAGTTTCATCTTGAGGTCTTTGCAGCATGTGACCAATCTAGCGGCATTTGTAGTTAAGTATCTCGATATAAATTAATCATGTAGGTAGTCAGAAGGGGCAAAGTGTGGGCTATAAGGCGGGTGAGTAAAAACTTCCCATATTATCAATATTAAAGAGAAGGGAGGATACAATGCATCCCTGACGAACACCAGTTGCAATCACCCGACATTTAGCATCACTGGAAAACCCATGCAAGCAAGAGCGCTCGGAATTAAATGATCGTTTATGGTGTCGAAAGCTTTTTTGAAGTCTAAAAAAACCAAGTAGAGGGAGATTGCCATTCTGCCGACTGCTGAATCGAACCCAGGCCTGAGAAATTTGTAAGCTTAATACGTATGTATAGTATGTAAACAAATGAATAAATAAATAAATAAAAATGAGATGTAGAATCATTTCAAATTAACGTGAAATTTTGTGTTATTTTAATATGAGCGTTGTATTAATTTAAAGTGATTTCATAGTTAATTCAACATGAAATTCATGTCATTTTAAGTTTTCACAATTTTGATTCAAAAAAGATATAACATTTTTCAACATGATTATCTCTTCGATTTAACTAGATTTTTAATGTTAATTAAACATGATTTTTAATTGTTTTAAAATGAAAAATCTATTTCTTTTATTGTAAAATCATGTTGAGTCAACAAGAAACGATAATGAATCAAAATTTTACAATGATTTTTTTCTGTATGTGGAAATTTCTGTATTTTTTTTTTTTTTTGATATTTAGGTAAATTTTATATTGTAATTAATCTTAATTAATTCCCACACACTTTTGTTTGAATTGCTTTTTAATACTTAGAATACATAATAGCAGCTAGGTTGTCATGGATATGTCTTTATGAAATTTGTTTATTTTTGGTAAAATTTTATATAGCAGCTAGGATCACATATAAATCTTTGTTCTCTTAAATGTAAGCCAGTGGTGAAGTATTACAAAAAACCTATATAAACTAAATTTTGTTGGAACTCGACCTAACGTAGCTTATTAACTAAAAATGCCAGCCAGAATAAATTGTGAACAGAATTTTTTTATTAGATTTAGTAGAACTTAAATTAGTTATCAAACCAATTTATAGGCAGGTCAGCTATATATGCATATGTAAACAAAATACATACATTCTTCACGGTTATCCATTTTTCATTTTCAAAAGTCAAACTAAATAAAACACTCATAAACCTATGATTTCGATGAATATTGTATTTCATTATATTGCTTGGATCTTGTCATAATGTTCTTTGCCATTTTTCGTTAATTTCGGGAGGTATCTCGTCGATAACTTGTTAACTATTGGTTTTCAAACGCACAGCTCTAATGTTAGGAGACGTGGGCTTTTACTTAGCCCCATCAAATCGCACGATCTTGCCGGCCAATTGCCATAAATGAAGCAAAAAACTATGCGACAGGGAATCTCTCATGCAACAAAGCCAAAATTGGTCGTGATTTTGTCTCGTGGCACCTTCTTATTGAAACCACATTATCGAGCAAGTTAAAAAAATCGGTTATTATTATGTGGTATAGTTTAATTAATTTTAATATTATTTCTCACAAAACAATATGTGGGTTAATGTTTTATTTTTATTTAAAATTATAAATTTACCCATGTACATATATGTATAGTTGAATAAAAATAAACTGCTGCTCAAAAGCCGTAACTCCCACATTTGTGGTTTTTGTATTTTTATTGTAGCATGTGAGTATGTATGGATACATATAGAAAGTGTGCGTTATTAACGTCAAATAGAAAATTCTGGATAAAGTACGAAAAAAAATAAAAATAAAAATTGTATTTTTTTGTCATATTGACTTAAAATTTGGGCTAACATTCACCCCATTCGACACTATGCACAGTGATTCCATTTATATGGAGTCAGCGGCCAAAAATGCTTGCAGTTAGATATCAACAAAAATCACTGTTTACTCCATTATACAATTGTTGAAATTATTTATTATTAAAATAGGTGTGGTTGATACCTAAATATACCACTCTAACGCCCATTTCTCCCCTTGCGAGTTAAAACGTGAGAAAGTAGTTTAAGCAATTTTTTTTACATAAAATTAAAAATAAGTTTAAAAATTCTATAAAATGTTAAAAAAAGACAATCTATTTAGAAAATCAAAAACAGATGACAATAAAATAAATTTTTGATTGTTTGGTTATTTTTGTTTGCCCGGATATATAAGTATCTGTAGGATCTACTAATAATCCCACGATATTTTCTAGAGTTGCTTACTAAATAGCTTAATGACTCCGCCAATTTCCAATGGATTCATTAGAAGTTCGATTACTATATAAGATGTGTGATAAAACAACATCTCTTAACTTGGAAAATGTGGAAAAGAAGGATAAAAAAACGTGTTTGCTTGAAAAAGAGATTCCTGAAGGTTACCTAAATACAGTATTTATCATTCGTCGTTTTTCTACATTTGGTCAGAAACCTCAAATCGCGTAACATTCAAGTAAGGTCTTAGCGTGTAAGTGCCGGAATGTTAAAAAAACCCGTTTTTTTACCCGTAACTCAAGATTTTGTGGGCGTTATCAACATTTTAAAATCAAACAGATTTTCTTGCTGAGCTCGATGGTGCCTATAAGAAACATTATATCACTTTCCCCGTATTTCTACTTCATTCTATTTTGTTGCATAGTGTTATTTGTCAAAAAACCAATGAGATCGTTTTAATCTGTAGAAGATAACACAAAGATTGGTACTGGGTGGCAGTATAGAATATCAAAACATTGACTAATAATAACAAAAAGGTCCGATTGGGGGAATCAGGGAGGAACACAACAGAAAGTTTGACTTAAATTAAAATACTTATATTCACGACTAAAAACTAAAAATGCCACGTGGAAAAATCATTTTGTTTAATAAATATTCAACAATCTAATAAAAATGAAATTATCGGGTGGGCCATTTTATAAATTTAAAAATGCAATAAAACAAAACGGTTTGAAATTTGTCCAAATTTATTTTTTTGTTGTGAAGTAGAGTTGTTCCGGTTAGAAATGAAATATTATTTCATTCATATGGCTGCCGCGGCTGGACTCACGGTACTCCATTCCATCGGGTTAATTTTCGAGAACTTTTTCGAGAGTATTTTTTTAATCATGCAGTGCATTGTGCTGGTACTAGGATAATGGGTTATTGGAAGGAGGACAGAGGGAGTAGTGTTTATTGACGTTTGACTTAAATTTACTCATGTTGTATGTGGCAGGGAATACTTTCGCTGGAAGATTATTCCACAACCGAACAGTGCGACCAAAGAAGGAATCTCCCTATAATGCGTTGTGCGATTTACTGGACAATTAACTACAAAGGAGTTGCGGTCTACGAGAAATACGAGTATTACGTAAAAATATATGATATTTAGGAATTAATTCCTTAATTTCGTTAGAATATATTCCGTTATAGTACCGATAGAACAACGAAACACACGTCACATTGCGACGGTGCTCCAATGAATCGATAGAGTTGGCTACCCTAGCGTCATTGATGAGCATCTTCGCCCTCCCCTACACGCGGTCGAGAAGCTCCAAAATAAACTTTGAAGTACCAGCCCATACATGAAAGTTGTATTCCAATTTGGGTCTGATATAGGTCTTGTAAATATTAAGATCAAATGGAGTGAAGTATTTCTTGCACCGTCTTAAAAAACCAAGGCACTTAAATGCTTCTTTCGACACTTTAAATATGTGATCATTCCAACGAACGTCATAGTGAATTCTCATGCCCAGAACATCAAGACCATCTGATTCCTCAATATCCACATTACCCATTGACACAGATGACAGAAAACCACCACGTCTGTGTGTTGAAAAACAACATTGAGTCTTACGTGCATTAAACTTGACCCTGTTCGCACGACTACATTCGGAGACCTTCACCAGGTCACTTGTGAGTGTATCGTTCATATTCTTCCTTCTTGCCCCAACCTCCAAAAGGCTCGGTCTACGATCAAAAGATTATGCGTGACAAATGTGGCTGTCATCCGAAAAAGAGTAGATAGGATTAGAAGTGAGAAGAAGAAAGTCGTTAAGAAATATTAGTAAAAGAGTAGGAGAAAGAACAGAGCCTTGCGGTACCCCTAAGCTTATCGTGAACTCGTCGAATGAGACCCCATCAATAACCACTCTTATAGAGCGATCTCTGAGAAAACTCTATATAAATCGAGAGAAGTGACTACCGACACCAAAAGTATTAAGTTTCGAACTGAGAGCCTCGTGCCAAACTCTATCAAACGCCTTTGAGATATCCAGAGCCACAACCTTACTCTCGCCAAAACCATGAATGTTGAGCTCAGCCCAACGAGCAACCTCGTAGTTAAAAATAGAGCGTTCCGTAGCCATAGGTGCAACCTCGCGAATAGCGGTGGACGAGAATGAGGCAGAAACTGTGCAATGATCCCAATTTCCGAGAGGTGCAAGAACTTCAACTACATACTTTTCAGGGTGTGTAGTGAGGAAAAGGTCGAGGGTTTTCTTCTGGTGCCCATCTACACACGATATATGTGTAGGTTCATTCACTAATTGCGCAAGGTGATTGTGCGCGTCAAATAACTCAACGTATTCGCCTTCTGGAGTTGTATGGCCTGAATGGCGTAACCAAGACGAATTATGAACATTGAAATCACCAGCAACAACAATTTCACTGTTCGGATAATTCGAAAGGATACTCGATATTGAGTCGGAAAGAGAGTCGAAGCCAGATATGGTAACCTCTCTTCCCGCGTTTGGGATTCTATACAAAAACCCGAAGTGCAAAGGATGTGCCCTGATTCTGAACTTAACCCATAGACAGTTAAATTCCGCATCATACATGCCAAGAGGTTGCTGGCATTGGTACACAACTTCATTGCGAATGTACATAGCAAGACCTCTATGAAAATTAAAAAGGGACAGAAGGTGATACCCAGGGATATGAAAATCCTGTAGATCAGCATTTTCAGAAACCTGGGTCTCACATAAGTTGAAAACATCCGGCCTTAGCGATAAATGTGCGTACACACGGAGAAAAAGTTCGCCCGTAGCCCACGCTCATTGTAGAAATCAATCCGAAAGCGTCCTGCCATTATGTAAATTCAACCAAATAAAAGAATAGATAAATATATAAATTAACCACGAATAAACAAAAATCAAACAACTCCCCTTTGGATGCGTACAAGGAAATGGGTTACTGCTGGTTGATTATTCAGCAGCCAGTGTTATACCTTCATTACTGAATAATCCGACTGCAACCCCTCCAAGTGTTTCGCACCCAAAGGTTTGGAAAGGAATAATGAGGGGAAGGGAAAGAACTATTGCCGATGGTAGGGCATATAATTAAATTTTCCCCTATGGATCAAACAGTCCTTCATTTTGCTGATGTTTAATCTTGCCCGTATTTGAATTGGTTTTTGTCAAGTGTGAGTTTATTTTTTTATGTCAGTGTTTTGTTGTTTTTTCCATTTCAATAATTTGTTTTGTTATTAATATTTTGTTGTTTTCGTTCTTGTTGATGATGTATTTTCTGTCTTATTTATTTATTTTAATATTGTTATTGTATGTTCCGTTAGGAGTGTTGGTCATTTTTGTCTATGTTCCACAATTCTCTTTTGAGAAATTGTTTCGTTGAGTTTTTGTTGGTTTATAATTTTATGTTCTTGTAAAAATATATTTTTCTTTTTATTTATTTTTTATTATTAACTAATGTTTCGTCAAGAGTTGTGACTTTTGGTATACGTATGTATATACATATATGTTCTGTTAATGGTTTTTTATGTTCACTTTTGCTGACTTTTATTGTTTATCATTGTCGTATTTTATTTAGTAATATTGCACTGTTTTGATTTATTGACACAGAAACAAAATAGACGGACAAGCGAAACACATATTGACGGCACCGACGATAGATCACTACTCATGTGGTCGTATCTCGGCAATGGCATCACGAATGTTGGCCTTCAAATGCTCAATTGTCTCTGGTTTGTCAGCATAACACTTGTCTTTAACGGCGCCCCACAGAAAATAATCCAACGGTGTTAAATCACAGCTTCTTGGCGGCCAACTGACACCACCAATTCGGCTAATTAAACGGCCATCAAACGTTTAATGCAATAAATCGATTGTGGCATGAGATATGTGGAAAGTTGCATAGTCCTGTTGAAACCAAACATAGCTCTCATCAATACCATGAAGAGCGGGCACAAAAAAAATCTGTTATCATGGTGCGATAGGTGTCTCCGTTGACCGTAATGGTTGCGCCGTCGCAAAAATATGTGCCTCCGCTCCACAAGCCGCACCAAACACTCGTAATGGGTGCATTGGATTCTATAAGACCACGTTTGCCCCAAATATGGCAATTTTGCTTATTAACGTACCCACTAAGATGAGTTTTTTTTTTTTGGCAACTGACATCACCGTGCAGTTTCTCGTTCTAGCCAAGCGAAAACGAAGCGGATGGTCATGCGGCTGCAACTCTTTAACCAATTGAACTTTGTAAGGTGTCATACCGAGATCTTTTCGCAAAATTCGACTTAAACTGGTACGTGAAATAGTTAGTTCTTGAAAACGACGACGAGTTGATGTTAATGGATTCTCACGTACATGCTCAGCCTCAGCTTCGATATTTACGTATGTACGCACTGTACGAGCACGTTTACGTCTTGGCACATCAACAGTGAAAACAGTTTCATGAACTTTAGCAACAAACTTGCGTATACCGGGCACTGTTCTTCTCTGCGACTAAATTTTATACGACATTTTCGTTCAACTTCCTACCAATTGTCTGTGTTTTGGAAATACATTTCCAATAAATCCACACGTTGCTCAAGCGTAAATTGAATCATTTCGTTCAGTAGTATAAGTATTTCCAGATTCGAAATAACCGCTCGTTCAAATTTAAACCATACGATGCTTTAAAATAAATTAAACACCTTCCTCTTCAGGCATAATTTTTGTTAAAATTAATACGAAACAGCTTTTTAAAAACACCTTTTCTTGTTCAAAATCAGCTTTATTCATCAACCTAATCTCCATCAAGCGCAATGCAATCATTTTAGCGCTGCTCACACATTTCAATACCACTTTTGCAGAACGATTTATCTATTGTATCCGTTACAGCGATAACCTCTTCATTCGTAAGGAATTTCTTACAAGCGAGCATTTTTTTGAGGTTTGCGAATAGCCAATAGTCGCTGGAAGCCAATTCTGATGAATATGGGATGGTGGATGTGAGAGCAATTCGAAGTTCAATTCATGTAGTTTTGCCATTGTTTTAGAATCATCAACACGTTCTTGACACGTTCTGGTCATCATAGTCAAATTCTCATGTATCATAAAGCCGACACATTCTTTTGATATCTCCACGACGTCAGCTAACTCACGCAACTTCGCTTTTCGATCATTCATAACGATTTTGTGCATTTTTTGGATGTGTTCTGGTGATAACGCCTCATTTGGACATCCACTGCATTCTGCATCATCGGTGTCTCTCCGACCACTTTTCAAGTCTGCAAAAGTCTGTTGAAGTCTGCGTTTTATTGTTTTTCCATCAAGAAGCTGTGTAGATTTAAAACACGAAATTGTTTTTAATTCATTGTTCTGAAGATAACAAAAGTATCGTCACCCTTAGCACAATAGCTCAAAAATAACTTAATAAAATATCATAAAATTTTAAAAGCTGTCTTTTGTAGGTTAGCTAGCACTAACTGTGTTAGTCCCGGGTGTTTTCAGTCTATATGTTATTTTTAACGGGAACGATGAAACTGAAACAAAAACTAATATACCTTTATAAAGCTTGATCTATCTGGTAATAGTGATGTCATATTAAATAAAACAATTTTGACTATGATTTTTTTTATTTTTGGGCTGTGACAGGAATCACTGTACTATGATGGTAAGAGTTGTACACAAAAAATAGTGGCATTTAACTTTTTAAAGTTTTTGATATAAATTTTTGTAGGAGCATCGGTCAGTTATGAACCGATCTTCAACAAATATAGCACAGTGATAAAAGGCTTCGAATCAAATTGAATCTTAGTTTGTCTATTCGGCTAAATGTTCATACCAACCAAAGTAACAAAAATGCCTTTTGTTTTAAATGAAGGGTACTATATAATCGTGCTTGATCGACTTTAGTTTTTTTAAATTGCTTACCAAAGAATAATTTTTAAGTCCTTTTGAAAACAACATTTTAAAAAGGTCCTAGTTTTCTATTGTCATGTTCTACTTATATTTCTACCCAATAAACCGTAAAGCGCATTTATGCTTACATACGAATTCGCAAAACATACATAATCGTTTAAGGCTATAACGATGATTTGTTATACATTGCCATTTAATCTGAATTTGTATTCAGCAAATCAAAAATCATTATCTTTTAAAAGCAAAAACACTTTAGCGAAAGCGAAACGATAAAAAAATATCTTTGGGTCAAATTGTTCTCAAATTTGCCTCGGAGCTAAACTCTTACTTTGCAATAGTAGTGTCGATAATATTAATTATTACTGCTAACCCTAGAGTACAGAAAGGTGGGCAAATTTGAGGTTAGGAAGTCAATTGGCCTAAAAATATATTTTTGTTTTGACAAATTTAGTTTTATTCATACAAATATAAAACCGGCAGACGTCCGCTCTTTTCACAAAATTTTGAACAAAATTTTGAACAAAATTTTGAACAACAAAGCTTCGCTTTTCTCGTCTTTTAGAGTGTCAGTTGTTTGTGGTTTGTTCACATAAACCCGGTCTTTCAAATGGTCCCAGAGAAAATAATCCAGCGACGTTAAATCACAAGAACTGACGTTCAAATCAAGAAATTGCGCGACCTGGAAATTTCTCATGTAATAACTGAATTGTTTGGCTGGCTGTGTGGCTGGTGGCGCCATCCAGCTGAAACCAAAGGTCACTGATGTCAACATTAGCCAATTGTGGCCACAAAAATTGGTTATCATGGCTTGGTAGCGCAGAGAATTAACGGTGACTGTGTTTCCTTGCTCGTTTTCAAAAAAATATGGGTCGATGATGCCTTCTAACCACAAACCGCATCATACGATCACTTTCTTTTGGTGTAATGGTTTTTAGAGGACTGTTTGTGGATTTTGCGATCCCCATATGCGACAATTTTGTTTGTTTACATAACCGTCTAATTGAAAATGGGCCTCATCACTAATTATGATTTGTTGAAAAATGCGTTGTTTTCATTCAGTTTTTAAAACAGCCAATTCACAAACGTTCGACGCAAACAATGGTCGGCTGGCTTTAATTCTTGAATGAGTTGAACTTAATAGCATGAAAATGAAGATCTTTATGCAAAATGTTGCGCAAAGTTCCTCTGGTGATGCCCAATTGTTGCAAACGTCGACGAGTTGATGTTCCAGGCTCATTCTCAACACTTTGCTGTACAGCGGTTATGTTTGCATCACTACGGCCACTACGAGCATTTTGTGTTGATCTATTGTCAGCAACAGTACTATAAGCCATGAATTTAGCGAAAAAATTACGCACAGCGGTCTCAGAAGTAGCCTGATTACGAGGAAAAGCTGCTCGAATTTTACGAAGTGATACAAAAACATTTTCACCATTTTGATAGTAAATTTTTACAATTAAAATTCTTTGTTCAAGAATGTAGCGTTACATAGTTAAAATTTATCAATTCTTGGCATTTCACCACTTGACAGCCAATTTACTTCCTAACCTCAATTTTGCCCATCCTGTATTTATATAAATTCTATTCGTTTTAAATTTTTAATTCAACTTACATGCTCGTTGAATCGTCGAACTTTAGTACTAAAGGGTTAACCACATCGTAAGCGGATAGGTCTTAACATAAAGTTTTGCCAAATATTTAAAAGGTTTTAATTAATGCATTTCCTAGATTATCCTAAGGCTTCGTATTTTTAAGAATTTCAGTTAAAAACTTCTATGCAGATATCACTAGCAGGTTTTGCGGAGAACATGTTTAACCCATTATTGTATCTCAACCACTATTGGTTTTACTTTACACCTTTAGTTAATTCAAAATTTGATATCTAGTTGTTCGACCACCAAATTCGTAAACTGTAATGCTACGATGTGTTATTAAATGCTTGCAACTTGCTCTCAAGTCAGAACACTCAGCTTTTGCCTTATTTATTTTATGAGGAATATTAAATAGAAGGGAGTTTTTGACTCCTTCCATGACTGTTTCTTTGACAGCGCAAATAAAGTTTATAAATTTGAGAAACTTTTTGTAATGAAACTGAGTGATAATAATGTTTCTTTAGATCATTATGTGGTTCAGGGATGGGTAAAAGACGGGAACTGGTACAGGAATGGGTGTATTTGAAGTAAGAAAACTCGCAAATATTTTCCCAGTCTAAGTACATGCCATAGAAAAATAAGCACAATTCAACTTGGACAGGAAGAACCAAAGATAGAACTTAGCCATACCATCTGATAGTCTAACCCCAATTCGAGCACTAGGCTCCTAAAAAATAGACACACAGTTAGTGTGGGACCGTCTGAGTTAATTTCGAAAAGACAGTAGGCTCAGTCTCAGCTAGGTATCGGGTAATGTAGGTATTTGGAGTAATGAACCAGTAGATGAGTTAGTAAGAAGCAACTGTTTGAATAGAATGGGAGTAGTCTCAAATCCAATATGTACATTTTGTTAGGGGGAAACTGAATCATTAGACTACTTACTTGCTTCGACATTGTAAATTTCGTCAGCGCAAAGGAGTTGGACGATTGTTATTATTGGGGAACCATATACCAGACTGAGGGTTTTACGCTTTATAGATCAAACGACAGCAGTAATAATAATAATTCCTGCTTCACCAACATCTCCTGAAACTAGATGTTGTCTAACTTCCAATTTTATAAAATTCCAGAAAGAGAGTTGATTTCCATGCCTCACTCTTCCTTTAAAACTTATATCATGTTCACAAGTAAGCCTTAATTGGGGATTGTAGGCAATCAAGACCTTAATTGAGCTCAATTTACCATACAATAGCACAATTAATAAATTGCTTAATTAGTAATTAATTGTATTATTAATTGAGACGATTTTCCAATTCAACCCTTTGTAAGGTGTGTAGAATGGGGAGTGGCAACCCTTTGTGAAATGTGTTCAGTGAGAACTGACAAATATATACAGTATGAAAATTCTGTATTCGTACAAATTTTCAAATAGCATTTTAAAGACTATTAGTTTTTCTTAAAATAAATATTAAAACATATTTTTTATACAGTTTTAAATAAAGAGGTTTTATTACTTACAACAAATAAAAAACGGCACTTGAATTATATCGTTTTTTTTTAGAAAAGTAATAATATTCGCACAAATAAATTTTTGTGGTTTTATGGATGCGGACTTTGCACACTGTACAATGTTATATGAAATATATATTGTCAAAATTAAAAAAGTAAAAAAAAATTAGGTATTGAATTGGAGTTTTTTCTTTAAAGTATACACTCTTCAAAGTGTTATTATTTATTTTATTATATTTCTTTCAGAATCATAAATTTAAATTTTAACGAACAAAATCTACCTTAACATTTTCAGCTGTCAACTTAATTGTGCTATATGTGAACAGCAAATTCGATAGTTCAATTTAAAAATTAATTAATCAATTAAAATCTATGTTTGAACACGGTATTAGCTATGGATTATGGCTATGAATTCCCGTTTAGATATTTGAATAAATTTAAAGAAAATCGAAAAAGTTTGTATGAAAAATAAATGAAATTATTTGTTAGAACTCGTACACAATTTGAGAATGAGTAATTTACTTTTTTTAGCCCTTTAGACACTTAATCTGAATTTAAGGCAAGGTTTACCTCTTTAGGGTTTATTGGGTTTAAAAAAATAATGTTCTTTTCTATTTCCTATACGCCCACATAAAATTAATAATTGTGGTTGTGGTTGGTGTTATACCATTACTGAAATGGCTGTCACTCAAAAGCACCTTTTCAAAGAGACAAGAAAAAAGTGTTGACAGAACTCATTTAAAGTTTTCATATTTTTCTATTCGTATTTATTTTATATCCTTTGTCTACTATTTTAAGTAAAAAGAAAGCTGTTCCTTATCATAGCGCTGGCATTAGCGATGGGAACTTTTTATATTTTTTTTCGTTTGACTTACATCGTTGTTTCTTTTAATTTTTTTCTTTTTTTTGCGGTTGCAAGGGTAAGCGCTGTTTATTTTGAAACTTTGCGGTTGTCAATTCATTTATTAAGCAAATCTTTATATCTAAATATTTAGGCAAAAAATAGGAGTTCAAAGCATAATCCAATATAAAAAAAGCTGCAGTTGAGGTGGAAAGGAAGGGAAAATAAATTCTTTTATTAAAGATTAAATGATTGTACTGAATGAGAGAACTTAGGTTTTTTTGGTATTTAACAGGCTTTCAGATACAGACATTGGGTATAGATTAGACTGTTATTATATGTTAATATTTCTGTTAAAACTGTCTTCGAATTTTGTTAAGAAATTTCCATGATCTTCATGAAAAAGGATAATGTTGTTACGAAAATAAAAATGCCTAAAAGAAAATACACCATGTTAGTGCCTTTGGGACTGCATTGTGGGATTTTTGTCTATTGGTTTGAGTAAACATTGATAATGTGTTACCCTGTGAAATTTGTGTAATTGACAGCAGTGCCAATTCGACCATCTTTGAGTAATACAATCTTACACGTTTAAAATTAACGGATATAAAATAGAGGATATGAGAGCGTTTGAGACATTTCCGAAACTTTACAATTAGGTATATAAGGAGACTGCTTTACCTACGTCGAGATAGTTATCGTTTTGCTGTCATAAAATAAAGTCGTATTTAGGCGTAAATAAAAGTGTTGTATAAACGAATATTAAGTTAAGCTCTATAAAAATAAATTGAGAAAATAAAAACTGTAAAACAACACCAAATTGGTGTTTATTTTATTTTGACGCAATTTAAAAGAACTCAAACGTTTTAAAAAGGTTAAAACGTAACAATATTATAAGAAGGTTTTTTTTTTAACGGTAGAAACTAATGATAAGCAAGGTTCCTTACCACTGCATTAATACTCTGAGGACGTTGTATTAAGGCAACGATAAATGACAGCCTTATCACCATAGGACTTGCCACAATAGACCACTCACTTGCTTAGCTGAAAAAACGAGCGCTGATTAAAAAGAAATTGAAACAAAGCAAATTGTTCTGTAGAACCAAGAGGAGTTATTACTATTGTAAAATATATAATAAAAACTTGAAATATTTTGTCTCAAATAGCAGAATAGATAGACTAGCACTACTGGTTCCTTTGTTATGCTTTTTACGAGGGTGGGTCAAAAATTTGCCGATCTAATGTGCTATGGTAGGAATATTGACCGAAAATTTAGATATGAGAAAACTGTGCGTAAGATCACAACAAAATAAAAGTAGCTTCGTAAACATGTTTCAATTGATGCCATCACTCATCTCAATTAAGCTGAGATTTTGTGTCGACAAGAAACCATGGACATCGGTGCAGCATTTCTCTCTCCTAAGTTATTTGTTATCTTAATTATCCAGTGCAAATATTTAATATAGTCTAGTTCTACGAAAGAAGACATTGTCAAAATTGTAAGACAATCGGTTCAGCTTTTTAACTGTATTCGTATGTATACATCAGGTGTACCGGTATGAAAATAAAGCATAAATTTTTAACGGGACAGTAAAAAACATTTTATTCAAAGTATTGGCCATTGCTGGCTTACCATTTTTCCCAACTTTCAGGCAATTTGTGGATTCCACGCCAATAAAACTGTTCGCCTTTTAAAGTAAACCAATTAATCATCTAATTTCCTTGTAGAAATCAAAGTGCTGCTCAGTCCAGGCGTATCCCATTGAACACAAATAGTAGTCGGAAGGACCCAATTCTGGTGATTATGGCGGGTGGGGTAGCCGCTCCCAGCCGAATGTTTTGATTGTCTCTTGAACCGGTTTTGCTTTGTGTGCATTGCCTTGCCATGTCTTGTGACCCATTCTGGTCGTTTTATGAACAATAGCGGTCTGTATTAACGGTTTCACCAGGTTTTAAAAACTCGTGGTACACCACATCTTTCTGGTCCCACCAGACACATAGCATTGCCTTCCTGCCGAATCGATCTGGTTTTGCAGCCCAAGTTGATTTTTGTCCCGGATTAACCCAAGATTTTTTTCCGTTCAGAGCATCGACAAGCATTCGACGACACTGCAGCACTTTTCTTCAAATGAAAACAACAAATTAACGCTTTTTGCAAATTATCATTATCATTTTCTGGTACAAAATTCGCCATCTTTAACCCGATGAAAAAATATAATGTTCTTTGTTGACTGATTTGATGTATGTATACTGAATATGTTTGACAGATGTCATAGCCAACACAAAATAATAATAATAATAATAATAATAATAATAAGGCTCGCTCACAATAAATGTTCCCTATTGAGACATTTGTATCTTGACGCGCACTTCATATTGGTGCATCTGGTGTATACTTTTAAAAGTATACATATCGCACACTAAATCATGAACAGTCACAATTCAAAATTTTCAAATGTTCAGTAGAGGCAAAAAAATGTTTTTAAAACATTGCTGTAAAATTAAATTGCTCGCTAACGACGTTATGAAATTTCACTACTAGTCGATCACAGTATTGCCCATAAGGTTGGTTTGTTACTTTGCAACAAAGGCGTTACGACAAATCACGTCTAATATACTATATGTGTGTCAACCTATACTACAAATAAACCACAAATCATTGTAGTCTAAAGCTGGTTCGTATACTATGAAAATGAAGGCGTGGTATAATGTAGTATATTATTACTACTTACTTAACACAGCGCCGTTCGGTAAGAAATGGGAAACCCTAGCATAAATCCAGCTGGAAATACAGTATGTAAAATCACTTTGAGTCCGTATTTAAAATTAATTTTTTTTAAATCATTATTTTTTAATAAAATCATTATTACTTATTATTATCTTTGTATACGTATCTTATAACTTATAACTTATTATTACTTATCTTTGTATACGGCTTTTATTTCATTACTTAAAACAAATACAAAGCGATATTTTAATTAAAACTTTTTTTTTTATAAAAATAACAAAAATTCGAGTATGTAAATAAATTTTTAAGGTTGTAGGAATATATATTTTTCATACTGTTTGAATGACAATTAATTTTTTATTTTTATTAAAAAAATTGGCTTCAATATACAATCACCTGAAATGCAAAAGAACCTAACAACCAAAAAAAAAAAAAAAAAAAACAAGAGTTATTGATTGATATAAAGCGTGTTTTTTATAGAGGTATAGAACTTTAAGTTGGCATTACTTTTCAAGATGGCGACCGATTTAGTAGCTGTCAAGTGATTTATTCTCAGTTTGGCTTGACAATTCATCATGAATAGACTCACGCCTGAACAACGCTTGCAAATAGTGAAATTTTTTTTCAATTCTCATAAGCGAATTTTGTTTAGCGATGAAGCGCACTTCTGGTTGTTGGCTACGTCAACAAACAAAACTGCCGCATTTGGAGTGAAGGTAATCCTCAAGTGTATGTGGAAACACCGTTACATCCAGAAAAACTGACTGTTTGGTGCGTTCTATGGGCTGGTGGAACCATTGGTCCGTACTTTTTCAAAAACGATGGTGGCCAGAACGTCACATTCAATGTTGATCGGTATAGATAGATTTTTCATTCCTGAATTGAATAACCATTATGTCCAGGAGATGTGGTTTGAACAAGACGGCGCAACATGTTACACAGCTCGTGCCACAATAGATTTATTGAAAGACACGTTTGGTGACCGCCTAATTTCACGTGTTGGACCTGTGAATTGGTCTCCAAGATCTTGTGATTTAACACCGCTAGACTACTTTCCGTGGGACTATGAAAAGTCATTGGTCTATGCGGTAAAGCCACAAACGCTTGACCATTTGGAAGACAACATTCACCGTGTTATTGTCGATACACGGCCACAAATGTTGAAAAAAGTCATCGAAGTCGTCCAGATTGGACTACATCCGCGCCAGCCATGGTAGTCTAATGCAAGAAATCATATTTAAAATGTAATGCCACAAGATTATCTTTCGGATAAATAAAATTCATGTCAATCGAATAATCCATCGTTGTTTTATTGCAACTTAAAGATCTTTACCTCTATAAAAAACATCCGATACAATATAGCACAATAATAACCAACTTCATTAGAGAAATTCAAAAGCTCATAACATCAAATGACTTTTGATTTTTTAACAAGTCAAAGAGGAAAAGAAAGAAACAAACTTGATTAAACTGTGACATTATCTTTGTTGCTTTTCATCGCCATATTTATAGTAACAATACTTTTCATCTTATTTTTTATTTTTATTCTATTAAAATAACATGAAGTGATGGTAGACCTTTTTGCACTTCAGGTGACGATAAATAGTAGTTACACTAATGTAGTATCAAAAACCGCAGTATACATACCATTGTGTATACACCTCATGTCTGTCAGGGCTATAACTGAAATTTTAGTTGATTATGTTCAAGTGTCACAAGTAAAATAATAATTTTTTATTAGTTAACGAAGACTGTTATGCAAACAAAATTTTCATGTTCGATAGAGATTTGATTTGGATAATGAAAAATAAGCGATTTTGAAAAACTTTGAATTGTGACAATTCATGAAGAAGAAGAAGAACAACAACTCATTTATTTTTTATATTTAGATGTTTTTATACATAGATAGGTTTTACCCGGTATGCTTTGCTATCTTTTTATAAGAACTAAATGTCATACCCATTTGCCACATCTCTCCCATTTTTTCTGCTGATATGGATAGATAACGAAGCTTTTACTCTCAACGTTCCCCAGATATACAAAATTCCATATTTTGGAAGAGGTTTCACGTTCACTCTTCCAATCTCAACCACTTAGTGACTGACGGTGTGCATTGCCCACGAAGTTGTTTAAATAAAATTTAGCAACTTCTACTATTAAAGTTCTTATATTGGTCACCAATGTATGTACATGAACCAATTTCGTCAACGATGTCGATATACCAATTTGAGAAAATAAAATTGTTACTGCTTTTTTATAACAATGAACATCATAAACATGTAGGTAATTTTGAACGTGACGGACAAACAAACATGTTAGGCTTTTTGTAGATGAGCAGTTGTGCTCGCTACCTTTAGTGTATTATTTAGTTATGAAAGGCATTTATGCTGGTAGAGTCTCCACATTTGACGGTATAGGTATAAGTTGAAGGATATAAGTTGAAAGGATTAAAAAAAGCGTAACCTGTCCCTTTGTTGTCCAAGAATATAATAAACCACATGGAGGATATAGACATTTTGGACAGCTTTTTTGGAAGAAACCGCAAGATGTTGAAATCAAAAAAGTGGTATTTACGTATTTTCTTCCATTTATTTTTTTGGATAATTTGTAAAAAATTCTCGGGGAAAAAATGCGCTTCAAAAAGATATCGCAATTTAGAAATGAGTTGGCATTTGTTCTAAGCAATGACGGGAAGAACACTAAGTGCGGGCAACCAAACGGCAGTTCAATAGAGCAAGAACTGCAATCAAAAAAGAAAAACAACTTTGCAACTCCTGCTCCTCCAAAAGTCATAAGGATAGATGACCTCGAACTTTGGCGAAAAGTAGGTGGTTCACTCAGATGCAAATATCCGAAATGCAAAGGGTATTCAGGAATATTTTGTAGCAAATGTGGTGTTTTTATAATAATTATGGCAATAAAATTATTGACCTAAACATATATATTTGCATGATGATGGAAATTTCCATCATATGACTTTTTACCTATCCTCTGCCATTTACTTATGATAAAAATTTATTAAATAATTTTTTCCTAATATGGAACTTCAATTATGTCAATGTGATTTATGAAAACAAATAAAAAATCATGCAACGAAGGGTTACGAAGCTTTAAGCCTGCTATTAGATTTGGAATATTTTGGTCACTTTATTTCTTTTCGCTTTGACTACGGAACGGTTCACTATATTGTTACGTTTTTACCTTTTTAAAAACGTGTATTTATGAGTTCGTAGATTGTAGATAAAATAAAATAAATTTTGTGCTTAGTTTTTAATTAAAATCCTTTATTTTCACAGTTTGGTGCACCACTACTTGTAACCTTTTAATTACTCCCTTAGTCTGCGACTTTGTAAACAACGACAATTACTCGACAGATCTTTATACTTAAAGATCTTCCAACCCGATCGTAGTTACAACTTGGGATCGATCACAACCTCTTCAACCAGAGTTTAACCACACTAAACTCTCTTACGCTGAGTTCAAACCAATAACAAGTTCGCTGAGTTTATAACATATAAACTCTAATCGCTGAGTTTACACCAAATAAACTGATTGTTGTTCGCACCGATGTGCTTTTTATATGGCTGAGTAAATAACACTTCGAAAGCTCTCGAACCTCTCGATGTTTCAGGTAGATTCCATTTCTTTCTTTTACTTTCTTTTTAGTTCTTATGTAGCCATGTGAATGTAATATGCCTTTTGCAGGTTCAAAGTACTTTGCAAAGTCTTGAGCTTTTAAGGGAGAAGAGAAAAACGAGAGAGGGTGAGTACACACTTTGATGTACTCGAAAAGTTGCTTTGTTTTTCGTTCATATTTGGTTACATGTTTTATTTGATATTTTCTTTTATTTTTTATTTCGCACAATGAAGTTTGTTATATAAAAAACAGAACGAACCAATAAGAGAAAACAAAATTTGTCAAAGCAAAATTTGAACATGTAGGGCGAAACAAAATTTAAAAGAAAATGTAAGAGTTTGTCAAAGTACTTTACAAATTACTTTGAACGTGCAAAAGACGTATAGACATCTATTTCAGCTCTTAGTATTTGTTGTTGCTTGTTATTGTACGAGTATGTTACTTGTTTTCTTTGCTGTTGGGTTTTGTTGCTGCCGCTCTATTTTTATTACTTTATTTCTGCTAATGTTTTTTGTTTTCGACTTGGTTATTTGTAAACAGCATATATAGTTGTTCTTGCAGCTTTTGTTTATTTATTTAAGCGATGTAATAAATGCAGATGTGCCCAACCTGATTTTTGTAACAATATTAACTTAAAACGTTAGTTCTACAAAATTTTTGTAAAACAAGATAACAAAATAAAAGTCTTAGATTCAGGACGATTTTGGTTCATTCATAGGTTTATTTTTATGTATAAGAAGATTTTCAGAACATAGTTTCGTGTTACATGAATAGTAAACTGTTTGGAAATTTTTGAACGAAATGTATTATGTTCCGACATTGATACTCTTCTTCGAAATTAAAGTTCAACGTGATTTTACTTGAAGACAATTGAAAACTATTTGATATGTTTTTAATATCAAAAACAGAAAGTAATTGGAATCCTAAAACTAGCGGTCGACGAACAGAATTGCAGTTTCTTTTATACACATTTTTTATAAAATTAATTTCAAAATAAATTCTAAACATTTATTTTTATTTCCCTTGACGAAAAGTTGTCCTTTTCTTGTTATTTTTCCAGATGTTTGTCTTCAATATGTTGAACGTGAAACACTATTTGCGTTTTGATTTTCATACTCAAGAAGGTTGAATAAATATTTTCTTTTAAAACTATTGGAAATATTGATTGATTTGCCAACAATGAAATGCTTATTATGGACCTGGTGTTGGCATTGAAATTTTGTAAAAACTCCAAAGTACGTATGTGACAAATTCATAAAGAAGTTTTCTACAAGTATGAGCTCGTAATTGCCAATATTGACATTTTCTCTTTAAGCTGAACAAATTCGTAGTTTTATCTAGAAAATCCTTTAGAAGCTCGTTCGTCTATTCTTTCTTTTTTCCGTTTTGTATCCATATGGTGTCATATTTTGTGGTATTACATTACAAGAAAATACACATAAATGTGACAATTTTCATTCACAAACTACTGAATACATATATATACGTACATACTATAAAACATGGTGTAGAAAAATAAAACCTCTGTTTTTGTTTTTTTTTAATTTAGACATAGAAATAACCTTTTGATACTTTTTTACAATTTGTTTTGTAATACGTTGTTGATAATCTGGACTCTCCATTTAGATTACGCTTTTTGGGAAACTATATTTGTCCACGACACAATTGATGAATATTAATATCATCATCGCTATTCTTTGGTTGGGGGAATGATTAAAAAAATAAAAAAATCACAAAATTCTATAATATACACAGGCATTGAACATGCAACCAAAGCAATTTTGTCATTATTCACTTGCAATATTCGTTTTTCTTTCATAAAAGATTGCTTAAAGCAAAATTGGCGTACATTGTTCGATATGCAACGCAAAAAAACTTATAATTATACCCTATAGTCGATTCGAATATTTAAGGTTTATGTTGATGTTTGTTAACTAACATAGTTTTCGAAATGTATCTATCGACTTGAAATTACTTTTTTAATCAATTACTTTTATCAATTTTATTTTTAATCAATTACTTTTAAGCAATTACTTTATCGTAACTATAACCAGCAATTTCAACAACTTTTGATTTGGATAGAAATTGCTTACTGAGTTGACAAACGACAAAATTACAAAATCATTTCATGTTTGGCCAATATTTGGAGATAATGGCTTTATTGTTTTTCCCAATATTTCCCTTAATGATCAATACACTTATTCATTTGATCAAACCATTTCTCAAAACAGTTATTTCATTCCTCTTGATACACCTCAAAAAGATGTTTTTTGAACGCTTCAACTGCTTCTTCGGCGCTCGTAAATCGTTGACTACGTAATTTAGCTTTGATATTCAGGAACAAGAAGGAATCATTGGGTGCCAAATAAGGACTGTACGGAGAATGAGACTTCAATTTGATGTCTTGACTGCTCAAAAGTTCACCTGTCTGGCGAGATGTGAGATGGAGAATGATTCTGCCGAAGACGAACCATTCTCTGGTTTTATGATTTTCTCCGATTTCTTCCGGCACACTAGTGGTCGTGTACCACTCTGAATTGACCGTCCTACGTTGCTCAAACGGAACAGTAGCCACATGATCCATTCGGCCGAAAAAACAGGTGACCATTTGCTTTGCTGTGCTCTTTCCACGAACAACTTTTATTGGATTTAGCTGGTCATGGTCGATTGCTATGCATGAAAAGTCGTATGTATTGTTGCCTCTATCTCACAGTACGTCACATGACGATTTTGCATTAAAAGTTCACGAACTGCATCGCAACAACCGATTTTGAATGACTTTCAAGGAATTCGTCGGTGACTGAACTACGAGCACAATTGAATTCACTGTATCAGCGACATACTGTAGTTTTTGATGGTGGCTTATCACAATACAAAGATCTGAACACATCGACACATTCTTTTTGAGATAATCCACGGCGAAATTTGTGAAAAATAATCCAACGAAAACCTGCTCTTGAAATTTCCATATTTTGGCCAAAATGATTTTCTTAACTCACTGTAAAGAAAACAAATAGTACTTGAACATCAAGACGTTGTGAGTACGTTTATGCCAAAAAATGTCAAACTATATTATGGTGTTGCCAGATTTGAGCTATTGACATCAGTGTTGCCAGTTCTCGAAATATAAATAGTACCTCTCGTGTTGAACAAAACTTCAAATCTAACTGAGCTAAGCTCTTAAAGATCAGTCGAAAGTTCCATTCCAAACTGCTGTAGAGTGTTCTGGGAACAGAAATACTGCTATATTTATAACTGAAATTGTGACCACAAATATTGTCGTCGAGTATACTTATACAGTATTACAGTTTCTTTATAAGGTCCCTAGAGAGTGTATATAGCACACCAAAAGTTATTCATGAATACCGGGTGTCACTGAACGAGATCGGTAGACTTTCGAAGTTTAAGTATGTTCCTAGACAAGCGGACATTGAAGATGAACTTGCACAGGCAGGTAGTACTTTGGTTCAATTAGTGACATCGGATGTCGCAGATATTGCAAGAAGTGGATATTAGAGCGAATGAACGACGGGTGGTAAATGATCTGACTAGATATGAGATCGAAAATATCTGGAAACTAGAAACTTTAACTGGCTACATTTTGAATTGAATTTTTACCGTATCTCTCTATGTCTGGAAGAAACTATAGAGTAAATATATTTTAAAAATTTCAACCGGGGGGTGCCATGCCCATATGAAATTAATATTTATTGGTAACAGTAAGAGTTTCTAAATTTGATCCAAATAGCTTCATGGTCAATACTTCAAATCATCAGTCAGAAATTGGGCGGAATTTGATAAGTGAGTGTAGTAAATATTGATTTTTGTATAACTCGAAGGCGGTAATAGGGGAAGTCATTACTTTAAAAGCGGAATTTGATAAGTGGACATAGTACCTCCAATACAAAGTGAATATTTATTTTTGTATATCTTAAGAACGGTAAAAGTTAAAGTTTCTGAATTTGGTTTCAATGACTTCGTAATCAATGCAAATAAATGTCAAAATATGGGCATAATTGGATAATTGGGCGTAGCATCTTCCATACACAGTAAATATTAATTTTTGAGTATACCATTCATACTAAACATGGAATTTGATGGGGAACGGTAACAGAAAAAGCTTCGTTTTCTATCAACATTAGCCAAATAGCGAGAGAGATGGAATAAGCGGGTACTGCACAAATCACAGCGGCTAAAAGCTATCTATATACTGTCATTTTTAAACTTTTTAGTTTCTGAAAGGAAATATAGGCTAGCTTAAGCGGAACTTAATTAAAGTAACATTGTTGGCTCTAACCTTCTTTGTGACTTGATACAGCTCATCAAGTAGACTGGCCCGACCGACTATAATGTCCTTCTTTATTTTTCTATTATTTTTTCATTGTCATATTCTAATATTTTGTAATATCATGTTCATGTTTTTAACCGATGAAATGCTATGAAATGTTTACATAGATATTACAAAAAAAGGCTGGGTACACTTGTAACGTATTTATAAGTTTTCTAAAAATATTTTAAGTTCAAAAATGTTTAAATTTGACTCTGGTATTGAGAATTAACTCAGTTAAACAAAAGTGAAATGGTTACAAAAATGCTTTGTGATTTGAATTAGTACATAGAATATTATTTATTACAATAATTTTGATTATATTCTACCATAAATTAAATTATAATCAGCTGTAATTATTATTTAATTCTATCTGATACTAGCTGACCCGGCAAACATTGTTTTGCCTTCATAGTGGTTGAAGAGGAATCGCTGTTTTGCCTTAAACTTTTTTGTTTTTTGTAAGCTATAAAACAAAATTTTGCACTATAAACGTAAGTTGGGTCTGTAGTGCTTCACAACACTAAAAAGAATGAAAATTTCAAGAATTTGTTTTATTTTTGAGATCTTATAATGACGATCGAAGCAACGGTTGAAAAGATTCAGCTCAACATTCCAATTAGAATGACCGAATGTCATTGTACATATAAGACATTACGATACATGTTTTGGGAACTTTTCAAGTGACAATTAATATTCACAATATGGAAAACGGATGACATTTTGGGTTTTATAGATATGTACGTAAAGGGTAGACAAATTTGAGGTTAGAAAGTAAATTGGCTTAAAAATACAGTTTTTTTCTTGACAAATTTAGTTTTATTCATACCAATATAAAATAGAAATATGGGAATTAATGCGTGGTGAGTAACCCATCAACTACTGATGTCCATAGCAATGGCGAGAGTACTCCACCCTGACGCCATCACAGTGGACTCATCAAGAGACGAGCTGACGATCCTGCTCAAAAAACAGCAACATAACGATGCTTTCTATAATGGAAGACTATAATTTCCACAAAGAACTGAAGATGAATAACCGCTGGTACCATTTATACCCATGACCAGTGAAATTCCAATAAACGCATTAAATTCATCCACAGAAATCAAATAAAATTTTGACTCGGGTACGCCTGTCAGGAGTCTAAGTGTGTAAATTCTATCATGGTAAGGCTTAAAAAAGAAATGTGTTAAAAATTTCCCAAACGAAATTCAATCCTTAATCAACTAATTAAATCTTGTCTTTCCTTTTTTTCTTTGTCTTTGTCCTTGTCCTTGATGCATGATGTGGAATAATAACCGTTAAATTAACCTGAATGTATATATAATCATGTAAATTAACAACAAAATTACACAGTTAGATATTTTGACATTGAAAAGCATTAGTCTATTTAAAATCAAAAGTCGCGCAATATATATACAAAAAAATCTGCACCATTTTCATACGATTAGGTATTCCATTCACTTAATAATTAAGAAAATATTCCGGTGATTTTTTGAAGGTTACTGATGGAAATTGTTTAGTCACCATTATTCAAAGGATGGAGACAAATGTTTAAAATGGAATATTATTATATGAAATAAAATATTTATAAAGTCAAAAAATTACATTTTATAATTAAAATATGGGAAGAAAAAAAGAATGTTTATATTTCAGCATAATGTAGGATTTTATTATTTTTAGAATAATTTAATTATTCACTTATTCATTTTTGACTCTTTCAGATTTTTTTTTTAATTTTTTTGAAATATGATTTAAATTTATATAAATATATACAACTAGCTGACCCAGCAAGCGTTGTTTTGCCTTCATGGTGGTAGAAGAGAAATCGTTGTTTTGTCTTAAACTTTTTTGTTTTTTGTAACCTATATTTTTGCACTATAAACGAAAGTTTGGTTTGTAGTACTTCACTACACTAAAAAGAATGAAAATTTCAGGAATTTGTTTTATTTCTGAGATCTTATAATGACGATCGAAGCAACGACTGAAAAGATTCAGCTCAACATTCCAATTAGAAAGACCGAATGTCATTCTACGTATAAGATATTACGATACATATTTTGGGAACTTTTCAAGTGACAATATATAATCATAATATGGAAAACGGAGGGGATATTGTTGATATTTGTATGGGGATATATAAGATAATCTATTTGCCATATCTCCATATCACGACTGAATTGATTTTGTGCAAACTTCACATAAACCATCTGCAGACTATCCCCAACGTACTCTGTAATTATGGTTGAAATCGGTCGTACCGTTTCCGCAGTTAGCGGTGACGCAGTTACTGGTGACACCTAGCCTTAAACTAACAAGTAATTTATTTCCCTTATATAAAATTCATTGTATAACAATTACCAAACCCTGTGGCTTGGTTCTTTTCAGTCTCCTAGCTTCGGAGTTTATGTGACTCTGTAGTCTGTCTTTGTGTTTAGATGCAAACAGCCCTATTACTCCTGTAACCTTCATGACTCCAAGATCCCTGTGCAGATTATTGTTTCTAATAAAATAAGTTGCATTTACTATGTTTCTCAGTATTTTGTTCTGAATGCGTTGGATAATATCGATAAGATTTTTTCCCCAGATTGGCTAGGGATTTTCTCCCAATAATCCATTTTAGTTTGTTGTGTTTTAGGTTCAGCTCTGTTGCTTTAATTTTGATATGCTCTTTCCATTTAAGTATAGAATCCAGCTTCCTTCCAAGATATTTTGCATGGTTAGCATATGGGATCGTAAAGTTTGATCGTATAGATTTGTAGGTATAATCGACATGTACTGATTTACTTTCATTTATTTTCATTTTCCATCTTTCCGTCCATTCTACCAGCTTATTTAAAGACGACTGCAATTTTGTGAATGATTCTATTTCGTTTTCACCAACTGACAGTACACAAGTATCATCAGCAAAGGTGGCTATTTTGTTGCCGTTATCCAGGGAAGGTATATCCGCTGTATATAACAAACATAAAAGAGGGCCGAGTATACTACCCTATGGTACCCCCGCACCAATTTTTCTTATATCGGAGTAGTCATTTCCATGTTTGGCTATAAAATATCGCTCTTTACGACATTTTGTCCAATACATGTACATTTCGTTTCTTCTTTCTGAATGATGTAGCGTTGGTTTTGCAAAAAGCAACAAAAGAGTATATTTCATATATCAGGTGTTTTTGTAAGGTAGATAGAATTTACAAAACAGCAAGCTGTAAAACGAACTGATATTCTACGTTCAGTTTTTGGTATGCCTCTGACAAACCATCATGAATACATTGACGCTTGAACAACACTACCAAATTATGAAGATTTACTTTGAAAATCAGTCATCAATTTGCTCAATGTTCGTTCAACTGTCTAATTGTTTTTAGCGGTAAGGTTCAACGGATTTGTTAACAAATAAAATTGTCGCATATAAAGTAATATTAATCCACAACAGATCTCACATCATAGAGTAATAGAAATGCGTCGTTTGGTTTGATGGCATCATTTGATCTTATTTTTTCAAAAATCTAGAGAAATGAGCCTTCCGATTGGCCTCGAAGGTCAAGTGAATTTACACCACTCGACTATTTTTTGTGGGTCTACTTGCGGATAAACCATAAAAAATTGACGTTTTGGAGCACAACAGTGTTCTAGTTATTTGTGATATGCGGCCAGCAATGCTAAAAAAGTAAGCCAAAATTGGGCGCGCAGAATGAATGCGCTTGGTCTTCAAATATTAATAACATATTTACATCGATCTTTCCATCTTTAGGTATAGATTACGGATTCACAACTTAGAAGCGAAAAAAAAAATATTTTTGGGCAAAAGAGCAATTTTTTTTTTTTCAAAGTCATAAAAAATTTCAATCACTGTAAAAAAAATGTTTATTAGAGTCAACGCTACATCATTCAAAAAGAAAAAAACGAAATGTCCAAAATATTGCTCTAATTTTGCCCAAAAAAATTTTTTTCGCAGCTAAGTTGTGAATACAACAAATTTTGTTTAGGTGATTTATAGGAAATTTTGTTCCCAAACTTTCGGATGTAACTTCATTGAAATCGGTCAAAGCCTTTTCAAGTTTTGATGAAATATATTGACATAAACTACCATATTTTGGGCGAAAAATTTGCCACGCCCATAAAAAAAATTTAAGCCTGATGGAAAGAAACTGAAAACGAATTTTAATTCAGCTCATCAAAATCAGTAGGCCAGTGTTATTGATGAAGTAAATCGTCGGTTTATAATAATGTAGTCTATTTGGTTACGTACTATATTTTCATTACTATGTAGTAGTGATAACCAAGTATATAACCTTCTTGGATGTAATTCAAATAGAGTATTTGATATTGTAAAATTATGTTATTGGTAGAATTCTAAATATAAATAGGTCGCCTCCATCGTTTTGATATCCCAGACCAAAATTACAAGCTTACACAAGTCTACGCAAGCTTACACAAATTAGTTTTTTTTGTTCATTGAATGAAACGTATGTATATTTTTAAGAAGGGCTATGATGGTTACACGTTACAGTTTTATGATAGATTAGTTTTTTGTGAAGATTTCGATACTTATGAACTCTATTTTCGAATCTCTGTGGGTGCTAAAAAAAAAAAATTTGTTAATGATTTAAAATTTTGGAGTTCTTTAGTGGGCGATAAACGGTCTGCTTCGATTTTTTAAGTACTTGATGTTGAAGAATTTTTGCGAAATTAAATTTTTTGCTTATTAATTCATTACATTTTTATTTGGACTTTATCCAGAAACCTTGGAAACATGACTTACAAGCATGGTGAACGGTTTTACTAAGATTTAAAATCCTATGATCGAGTTTTTGGGACTAGCATATGGTAGGTGACTATTGTTGGAGTGTAATAAGGGAAATATATAAAAAACGAACTAAAACTATCCGTTTTCAGTTTTTTGTTAATAACTAATGCTTTTCTTACCTATTTAATATTTTATGAATATCTAAAAAGTTTGACGTGCTAGATTTTTTTAATAATTTTCCTAAAGTTAGACAGACTAAATTAATAGTCCCATGCATGTTTTTAATTATGAACAAAAACCTTGTATTGGAATAAAGCTTATGTAGGCACTTGTAAGGTAGGTACTTTTCAAATAAAGTCCCAGAAATAAAAGATTAGTGGTTATATGATTAGCAAAAGTTTTTACATGATTGATCAGTCTAGACCCATTTGTTCTGCAAGAAGCGCGAGTAAAACTGGAACTGATCATGCACTTGGATTAATAAGAAAAGAGAATTTTAATAAGTATGGGATGTTTTTTAAGCTCGATAGATTTTGAAATTGTAAAAAATAGCACAAAAAATAATATTTAAATCAAAAAAATGTGTATTCGGAAGATCAATTGTTATTATTATTAATATTAGCCTGTAAGTTGACCAAAGGCCCGCTGTAGTCACGAAAGTAGACACATATGATCACCGTTGAAAACGTTCAATCTGGTCCTAATTAACCAAAACAGGCGCAAAAAATGTGCCATGGGGTTTTATTCCCCTGCGGTTACAGAACCGGCACTCCGTTCCATTCTGGAAGCGCAATCTGTACAGATTCTTCTATCCTACCAATGGGAGCCATCCGTAATCTATACATAAAGATGGAAAGATCAATGTAAATATGTTATTAATATTTGAAGACTAAGCGCATTCATTCTGCACGCCCAATTTTGGCCTACCTTTTTTAGCATTGCTGGCCGTATATCACAAATAACTAGAAAACTGTTGAGCTTCAAGACGTCAATTATTTATGGTTTATCAGCAAGTAGACCCACAGAAAATAGTCGAGTGGTGTAAATTCACTTGATCTTCGAGGCCAATTGGAAGGCTCATTTCTCTAGATTTTTGAAAACATAAGATCAAATGATGCCACCAAACCAAACGACGCATTTCTATCACTCTATGATGTGGGATCTATTGGGGATGAATATTACTCTATATGCGACAATTTTATTTGTTAACAAATCCGTTGAACCTTACCGCTAAAAATAATTAGACAGTTGAGCGAACATTGAGTGAATTGATGACTGATTTTCAAAGTAAATCTTCATAATTTGGTAGTGTTGTTCAAGCGTCAATGTATTCATGATGATTTGTCAGAGACATACGAAAAACTGAACGTAGAATATCAGTTCGTTTGACAGTTTGCTCTTTTGTAAAATCTATCTACCTTACAAAAACATCTGATGTATGAAATATACTCTTTTGTTGTTATTGCAAAACCAATACGTATTCACTATGAATTTTTAAGAGCAAATAAACTGCTCTCGTAAGCGACTATTTACCATGTTATTTGCTACATTTGGCGCCATACCCCACCCTATTCATTAACTAGCTTAGTTATCGTCACATCTATCTACATAAGTACTAATTATCTATAAATATAATTTTCATTTTGTCGCATTTTTTTCTTCATCTTATGTATTAAGCAACTTCGAAATTAAAAATAATAAAACAAATCTTTACGATCCCTACATATTTACGAATGTAACGAATTCTAAGGCTCATGTGTCTTTAAAAGTATAGAGCAGAGTATCGCAAAAAAAATTATTTTTTTTATGTGAATGTGCGTAGTAATAAAACTTACATAGGTTTTATTGACTAAATATAACATCTTATGCCCTCATGCTTAAAATTTAATTGTAAATTTACAAAAAACGGATTTCGAATTGTTGTTCACAATGAAATTTATACAAAATTTTACAAAAATCTCAGGTTAATGAACCAATTTCAAAGCAACAATTCTAGAGTACTGTGTTGTGTGTTAAAGTTGTTTGAAACAAAATTATTTACAATTTTTATTTGACAAAGATTTCGCTTAAAATAGTAGAAAGAAAACGACAGTTACAGTACAGGTTGATTTAACACACGTTCGAATCAAAATTGTATCGATAAATTGATTTGTTCTTGCTTTGGCGTTATTGTGTTGTGATGAAAAAATAAAATTCAATTTTAAAATTTGCATTATCAAATGATACGTTTACTTGACTTTCTTTTATCACTAATAGACTGTTTAAAGTCTATGATTTGCAATATGGATTAATAACATATGGTGAAATATTTATTCTCTTTAGTAAAAAAAAAAAAAATAATCGTAAATAAATAAAATAAAAATAAAATTCTATTTTCGTTTAAATATTTGTCAGACATAACATATTATAAGTAGATAAAAATGACATCATTTATATCTTAAAATAAATAAGTAAATATGTATTAAATGCTTAATTTAGAAATATAGTTTGGTAATGAAACATGTTTTTGTTACAACTCTAATAATTTTTTAAATTTAGATTCTTGTTTTTGATTTTTGATGATCAGCCTGTTATTTTTGTTATTTGCTAGACAAACGTAAAGTGATTCCAACGTATAATTCGACATAAGAGTAATCATAGATAAGTCCTTTGATCGTGAAAAATATTTTTAAAATATAGCTATTTCGGGGTGTTATTTATACTTTGGATATTGATTTTTTATCAATTTTGGGAAAATCATCATCTCATCCATTAACAACTGTAGGTTTCAGTACAAAAACAACTAAATTTTTTAAACTCAACGCATAATCAGACCAAGTAAACTTTGAATTACTGAAAAGCAATAATCGACCAATCAGTACAAATTTGCATGTCCTTTGTAATCTAGAACAGCCAGTAAGCGGCTTAGAATTAATTATAACTTTTTTTTACATAAGACCAGCACCCAGTGAACGGCTCCTACTCATGTGGTGCATTGTGCTGGTACTAGGAAAATAGGTTGTGGGAAGGAGGAGAGAGGGAGTAGTGTTTATTGACGTTTGACTTAAATTTAATCATGTTGTAAGTGGCAGGGAATACTTTCGCTGGAAGACTGTTCCACAACCGAACAGGGAGACCAAAGAACAATTTCTCCCTATAATGCGTTGTGCGATTTACTGGGCAATTAACTACAAAAGAGTTGCGCTCTACGAAAAATACGAGTACTACGTAAAAATATATGATTTTTGGGAATTAATTCTTTAATTTCGTCAGAACACATTCCATTATAGTATCGATAGAACGATGAAAAACACGCCACACTGCGACGGTGCTCTAATGAATTGATAGAGTTGGCTACCCTACTGTCATTAATGAGCATCTTCGGACAATTAACTACAAAGGAGTTGTGCTCTACGAAAAATACAAGTACTACGTAAAAATATATGATTTTTGGGATTTAATTCTTTAATTTCGTCAGGACACATTCCATTATGGTATCGATAGAACGATGAAACACACGCCACATTGCGACGGTGCTCTAATGAATTGATAGAGTTGGCTACCCTACCGTCATTAATGGGCATCTTCGCCCTCTCCTATATGCGGTCGATATAGGTCGGTCTTGTAAAAATTAAGGCGATCAGATGGAGTGAAGTATTTTTTGCACCGTCTTAAAAAACCAAGGCACTTGAATGCTTCTTTCGACACTTGAAATATGTGATCATTCCAACGAACGTCACAGTGAATTCTCATACCCAGAACATCAAGAGCATCCAATTCCCCTCTACCTACATTACCTATGGACACAGATGACAACACACCGCCACGTCTGTGTCTTAAAAACAACATTGAGTCTTGCGTGCATTAAAATCGACCGTGTTCGCACGACCCCACTCGGAGATTTTCGCCAAATCACTTGTGAGTGTGTCGTTCATATTCATTTTTCTCGCCCCAATCTCCAAAAGGCTCGGTCTACGATCAAAAGAATATAAGTGACAGATGTTGCTGTCATCCACAAAAGAGTAGATAGGATTAGAAGTGATAAGAAGAAAGTCGTTAAGAAATATTAGAAAGAGAGTAGGAGAAAGAACAGAGCCTTGCGGTATCACTAAGCTTAACCTGAACTCGTCGGATGAGACCCCATCTATAACCACTCTTATAGAGCGATCTCTGAGAAAATTCGATATAAATCGAGAGGAGTGACTACCGACCAAAAGCATTAAGTTCCGAATTAAGAGCCTCGTGCCAAATTCTATCAAACGCCTTTAAGATATCCATGAATGGACTTGTTACACTTCTCCAAGAACAACGCCAGCAGGTCACCAGTAAAACCATCGCTGAGCAAATCGTTGGCCTCCAAATATCTCACAAGGTGGTGATTAATCATACTCTCCATAGCCTTAATGAGTGCGTCCAAACTGCTATTGGACGGTAGTTCTCAGAGTTACTACCATTACCCTTTTTAGGGATTGGCGTTACATTAGCAACCTTCCAGCAAGATTGAAAAATACTGGCGCGATATGACTTCAGAACCAGTGCTGGTATGCCATCCGGCCCAGAAAACTTGTTAACGTTGAGATTTGGAAGGACCCTTTTTACAGCGCGGGCTCGAAAGAAAATATTAGGCATAGTTACTGATACTCTTTCAAGTTCGGGCAGTGGTTGAACATGAGAGATTAAGTTGCAAACATTCAGCCAAAAGGTTTGCCTTTTCAACCGGGTTCCTGAATGTTTGGTCATTCCTTATAAAGGCAGGAACCGAACTAGCGCTGTTCGTCAGCCTTTTAACAATTGACCAAAAGTTTTTACTTCCCCGTGGAACAGTAAGAACTTTAGCACGAAATGGCTGCTCGTATAGAGCCGTTTCGCATCTAAGTACTGCGGCACATTAAAATCTCGCCTGTTTGGTAAGCAAATCAATATGGGCACATTTATTATTGCGCCAATTTCTGAACGCTTCCTCTCTTGATCTGACTGCCACTTTACACGTCAGATTAAACCAAGATTTGTTTCTAGGTTTAATCGAAAGCTTTTTGTATGGGATAAAAATATCCATCCGCTGCCTTATTATATTTACTACCATTTCTGCCAAGGCATAAACGTTTGAGTCTAGGAAACAAAGTCTCCAATTAATATCCCTAAAGAAATCGTTGACCTTAGCCCAACGACCATTTTCGTTATTAAAACTAAACTTTCGTTATTAAAGCATTCCGTAGTCGTGGATGGAACCTCATGAAGAGCAGAGGACGAGAATGAGGCAGAAATTGTGTAATGATCCGAATTTCCGAGAGGTGCAAGAGCCTCAGCTACATACTTTTCAGGGTATGTATCATCTACACACGATATATGTGTAGGTTCATTCACTAATTCTCAAAGGTGATTGTGCGCGGCAAATAACTCAACGTATTGGCCTTCTGAGTTGTGCGGCCTGAATGGCGTAACCAAGACGAATTATAAACATTGAAATCACCACCAACAACAATTTCACTGTTCGATACTCGATATGGAGTCGAAAAGAGAATCGAAGCCAGGAATGGTAACTTCTCTTTCCGCGTTTGGGCTTCTATACAAAAACCCGAAGTGCAAAAGATGTGCCATGATTCTGAACTTAACCCATAGACGAGGGTGTTTACCTTGTTTTGACGAACTGCCTTTGCCAATTCACAGTTTAAATAAAAATTAACAAAATCTGCATGCACCCGGTACACATGTTTAGTCGTCGCTGTTTTAGTGACGAATAAAAGCAAGGGCATCCATTGCACGACGTGTTTCTTTTGTTATTGTTTTGCATATAACAGACATACAGCTGTTTACGTACGTAAAGTGTGACTGGGTTCGCGCAAAACGTAAGTAAATGAAACTGACGAAACTTGACAAAAAGTTTGTTAAGTACATTATGGTTATACACATTTGAGTGCGTATTCGCACAGTCGTTGAAGACATATACGTAGGCTGATAATACTTAAATTTTTGCACAAAATATTAAAAATAAATTCATCCATATACTAATAACGGTAATTACCCATTTAACTCTCAGATAGCAATTTACATGTTCTCACTAGCACTACTATTCATAAAGTATATTGTAGTCACCAAAAAGTTGATTAAGTATTTGACTGAATTTTGTTCAATTTTTGGCAGTAGCTTAAGTAAGCAAAAGTATATTATATTTGGACCTTAAGCTTGAATTAGCCTGTAGATTACTAAAAAGTCAATGTGATCTTTAATTTTGTCGGGTTTTTGTCCACACTAAATTTGTTAATTTAAATTCCTAACCTATATTTTCATTATGGAAACACAATTTGCCAGCAAAAAAGAACCATCAAAACGAATTAGAAAGGTGCTAGCATGTATTTACAGTGCTTAAGCACTTAGCTATTAACTTTGGTATATAAACCGATGGTTTTACTAAAAAAAAAAAAAACAAATTGCAGTTTAGAGCTACACTATATGGGTGTAGTATTATCGCTTAAATATAAGTTCACTAAGCAAACTCCTGTTTACAGGCTTTATATCGGGTTACCACTTACGAATATGGATCCTTTAACAACCGAAGAATGCGTAAAAATAGTTAAGACTTAAACGTGGCCTAACTTTCGAACAAAATTTTCTTCAGCCATGAAGCTCATATCTCATTCGGGTTTCTGTAAAAAACAAGCAAGTTTATCGCATATTTGGCTCAGAGAATCAAATAGTGATTGTGGAAAAGCCGTTTCATCCGGAAGAAGTGACTGCTTTGTGCACATTATGGCCTGGAGGTGTCATTGAGCAGTATTTTATAAAATTGACGCTGAAAGAACCATGCTGTCAACTCAGAGCGCTATGGCCAGAGTCGGTAACTTAAGTCATGTTGTATTTCGTACATAATCAAAGCTCTATGTGTATTTTATTTAGCTTTAGTTTTGAAACCTATAAATGGATAACCCTGCAATTTGTATTTGTTACAAGCATCAGCATTAACCCTACAAACACATAACTATAGGGTAGGGTATAAATATCTTAAAATATTTTGCAATTCTTTCCTTTTATTGTTGAAAATAGTAAGAGTCTCTATACTACTGGCTGCTGCTATTGACAGTTGTCGTTTTGTTAGTTAAGTAGACTGTAAGATTAACAAAGACTCTACATGAGGCTTTATTTTTTGGCAACAACAAACGAGTTCAAGTTATTAATAGTAAATTTGAAAAAACAAAACAAAATTTGTCAAAGCACATCATAAGTATGAGTTAATTTTCTATGTTTAATAGCGCGCAACACTGATATTTATATTTTATTTATAAAAATTAAATGCGTGAAACAGACATTATTGTTTTACATTGTAATGATGATTTTGATTTTTATTATTGTTTTTGTGGTCTAAAATGTCATAATAAAATTTATTTTTTTTTTTCGATTTATTCAGTTCATTTCTCTAACCTTTTGTAATGTTTTAACCTTTTAATGAACTTTTTTGTTTTGTTTTATTACAATTATTTACTCAACACCTACAAAAATAAAAGCAAAAAAAGCAATTTTCCAGTTCTATTCCCTCAAGTGGTCATAAATATTTGCTTAACCTTGGTCTCATTCATTCAAATAAACGTCAAAACCCAATTGAAGTGACTGACTCTTAAAGCCAATTACGTACATAAAATGAAAGCAAATTGACAAGGAATATTTAAAAACATTCTCACTTTAATACAAATAAAATAAGAAATAAATTTATTTTAATGACAAAATTTACGGATTTAAGAATTGAAAATGTTCTTAATTTTAGGTATGATATTAAATTTTTTCCCCCGGTAACCTTTTTAGGATATGAATGCAACATTTATAACCCAATATTACCGTGTCTACCGTGATCATTTTAATACCTTCCAATAGCTTAGCCCTTTGATATAAATAACCTCAGCGTAATCATTCTGATCTTAAAAATTTCAGCAAAATACTACAACTTTTCCTAGCGTTTTCCTGCAGAAAATGCGTTTATTCCACACATGCGTGTAAAGTGTGCTACATAAGTGACTAACACCAGTGAAAAAGAAACGTAAACCAAATAAACGTGTTCCATTTAACATTGTTACGAGGGCGGAATGACATTGAAGCTACCTAGCGCTAGATGGCAGCACAAACACAAAAACTTTTTCTTTCTTAGAAATTACGATCTGTCAAGCGTCAGCTGTTAAAATTTTAGCCAAATTCATCGGTTAGTTTATTTGTTGTAGTCGTTTGAAGTTTCTTGGAAAATGGAAAAAAGTGAATTTCGTGTAGTGATTAAACAATATTATATGAAAAGCAAAACGGTGAAAGAGACAAAAGAAAAGCTTGACAAACATTACGGCGAATCTGCTCCGTTCGATCATATGGTAAAATATTGGATTGCTGAATTTAAACGGGGCCGAACAAGCACTGTAACAATACCATTAACAGGAAGGCCAAAAAAGGTGGTTACTGAAGAACATATCAAGAAAATCCTCGATTTCGTTATGATTGATTGCCGGGTCAAAATACGTGAGATTGCTGAAATGGTAAACATATCATATGAACGTGTGTTCAACATTTTGCATGAACATTTGCATACGAAAAAGCTATCGGCAAGATGGGTGCCGCGTTAGCTCAGTGTTGAACAAAAACTAGTTCGACAGATCACTTCACAGCGGTGTTTGGACATGATAAAGCAAAATCCTGCTGATGTTTGGTGTAGATTAATAACTGTTGATGAAACGTGGGTCCACCACTACACACCTGAAACCAAAAATCAATCGAAGCAATGGGTGGAAGCTGGTTGAAGTGCTCCGAAGAAAGTGAAGACAGCGAAATCGGCTGGCAAGGTTATGGCCACTGTATTTTGGGATGCACACGGAATATTGCTCATCGATCACAGGAGAGTATTATTGTGCAATATTAGATCAATTGGTTGATGCAATCAAGGAAAAACGACCACATTTAAACAAGAAAAAAGTGCTCTTTCTTAAAGACAACGCACCGGTTCATACAGCATTAGATACGATGCTGAAACTACGAGAAACCCACTTCGAATTGGTTGATCATCCACCTTATAGTCCAAATTTAGCCCCTAGTGACTTTTTCCTGTTTCCAAACTTGAAAAAATGGCTCGCAGGAAAAAGATTCATCTCAAACGAAGAAGTGATTACCAAAACTAATGCGTATTTTGAGGAGTTCCCAAAATCATATTATTCAGATGGTATAAAAAAGTTGGAAAATCCTCTTACTAAGTGTATTGAGCTAAAAGGAGACTATGATGAGAAATGAATGGTTTTTGAAAAAAAAATATTTTTTTCCTACATAGGTAGCTTCAATATCAATCCGCTCTCGTATGACCTAGACGAAGACCATATAATTCAGCAAGTGTAATCCCAAAACTACTCTATGTCTCTATAATTCATAGTCACACATTGTCCAAGCCAGTATCAAATAGAACCATGATATAACTTAATAGTGTACGTCTCACAGTGGTTCCAAATACAAATTTAGCATTAGCAATATCATAACACTTTTTAAAGAGCACCTATAATCATTAAAATTGTACAAAGAAACATCTTGGTATGACACGATCTTACGCCAAAACTGAGTGGATTAGATTGAGTGAATGCTTTACTTTTCATATACAATAAACATGTGTTATATTATCGTGAACTTGAAATACAGTTGGGAAGCTGCTATTTCAGTTTATATTACATAAATTTTTAGAGTTATAAATGTCTTGCTTTTCAAATATAAGATTAATCGGTTTGCAAAAGCGCGTAGAAGTAGTGCGTGTAGGAATGCCTGATTCTGAAGAGGTAAAAAGAGTACAAATGCTAGAAAATGAGTACATTTTAAAGTATTTTTAATTTCTGCAATATCAGAATCGAGCAAAATTTTATAATCGATTAGTATAGGTGGATGTAAAATAAATCCAGTTAAAGAAATTAATCATTATATCTGTGTCGATATAGAGGAATAGCTTAAGTCGAAAAATGAAGTTTTGTCATATTCCCAATTTTGTAACAACCTTATTAAGCAAAATATGTAAAAGTTTTAAAAAAGTGTTGGTAAACACTGGTAACTAAAGTGATTTTTATATGAAATTTTGCGTTTTACTAAGCCTTAAGTATACTTAAGCTTTTTTATTGATATAATATCTATATCATAGTTTTAAGTAAACAAAAGATATTTTATTGAAACTTAAAAAAGAATAATACATTAAAATTATTAAGTTTAAGTCAATTTAAGAAATTTGGGGTCTCTGTACTCAATTGATTAAACCCAGAAAATGAAAGCCAGATATTAGACTATAAAAGTAGCAATTGCTTCTTGCCTATTAGTAAAAAAGTGACAAATGTAGCATTTAAAAAAGAAAAAAGAATTCAGCCTGTAGTAGAATGATTTTTGAACTAACAGTATATTCGAGTATGCAAATATGTACGTCTTTTTATCATTTCTTACGTTTTTCGTAAAAACTTTTTTATTTTATATATGTTTTTTATAGGATACATTCCCTCTTATAAAATAAATTTTAAATTAGTTGATTACAGTTTATTACAACAAACAATTTTTGTATGGAATACTACTGTACTCAGTTGGGTACAGTGGCGGAATCGAAATAAAAATGCAGAAATGCGTAAATGCAGAAATGCATAAGCATAGTTGCTAGCTTATCTATATAATTGGCGAAATCTCAAAATAAGGAAATATTTTGACAATTTAAATAAAGTTTACAACCGCTTTAGGTAATAAGAGAATTTTACTAGATCAGGTGCATAAAATTATCGCGTGAAAAACTTTGCGTTTTTTGTACTGGATATTTTCGATGAATTTCAAACGTTATAAGGTTTCTAAAGCTTTTAAGGCTTCGAAAGAAGCATTAAAATCGATTTTGAAAGATAGTTATACTGATAAAGAGTATGACCTTGCAATAATACCACCAAAACCGAGTGTGGTAACAGATGAGGAAGAACGTGCTGACGAGAACATGATTGGTGACTCTTTACAGCAAGACGTGCCTGATGCTATAGAGGTATTTAAATATGAGGAAAATGATAGCAGCGTCGATGAACCAACCACCATCAAGAACGAATGTGGTGTAAGTGTTTACCAACGTATTCTTCCATGGGTCTAGGTGTCACAGATATATTTGACAGACAAGAAGATGTTAATAAACAGCTTCAGGATCTTACCCCAGTACAAATATTTGAAAAAAGCTGTGGTGAAGATGTTATAAACTTGATTATCACAAACTTAAATTTATATACCACCAAAAAAAAAAAAATTGGCATAACTTTGTAAATAATGGCAAAGCTAATACTACCAGGGAGTAGTGTGGTAAGTACATAATGGATAGTGCTATTGCAAACGCTTGGCGTTTGCTCTGTTGTTAGGTACTACTTACGTATCGGTTCCAGTATTACCTCAAGACGGCACAGGTCATTACCTTAGAAACTCTAAAAACCAATAAGATGTGTAGTATGCCAAGCAAGAGTAAAAAAACCATGTCTCGAAAATTTTCATTTTTAAGGCGCCGCTGTACCCAATTAAGCACACATACTTTTTTGGCGGTTAATGGGTTAAGTTAAATAGTTATAAAATAAATGAAAAACGGTAATATATAAAAAAAGTACGATATGCATATAAAATGTTCAGACAAATTCAATATCATAACAACTCAAAAACTCAATTTGCGCAATTGTCAACTTAAGCTACTCTTCCATGTGGCCACAGATATATATGTAAATAAAAAAGAGTACTTTTGAGATTTCTTTCATACTTTTATAGTATATTTTATAAAAAGAGTACGTGTACTCTTTAAAAGAGCACGTAATGAATCCCTAAGTGCGTGGGTTTTGCCATATAACTTTGCTGTTTTTGTTTAACTCAAAATAAATAAAAAACACTGCAAACAAATGCTGTGATTGTTTGGATATAATGCATAATATACTGAACGGTTTCTTGTATTTTGAGCTACCACTGCTATCATTACATTCCTGTTTGTATGTAAACATTAATAATGGAATTGTAACTTCATCCAGCTTTATTAGAACATTTATCGTGTAGTCAACTAAATCTTGTAATGCCACTTATAGTGCTCTGAAAATCTTTGTAACATTGCATAGATAAAAATCTTTTTTGGCAACCAAAAGTTTCTGATACTATGGATATGTATCACTATAACGTTTTTTGACACCCGCATATATACGAGGGCGGATTGATGTTGAAGCTACCTAAGTAGAAAAAACATTTTTTTTTCAAAAACCATTCACTTCTCAACATAGTCTCCTTTTAGCTCAATACACTTAGATTTTCCAACTTTTTTATACCATCTGAGTAATACGATTTTTGGAACTCCTCAAAATACGCATTAGTTTCGGTAATCACTTCTTCGTTTGAGATGAATCTTTTTCCTGCGAGCTATTTTTTCAAGTTTGGAAACAGGAAAAAGTCACTAGAGGCTAAATCTGGAATCTGCTCCATCAGATTATATGGTAAAATATTGGGGTGCTGAATTTAAACGGGGCCGAACATACACTGCAACAATACCATCAACAGGAAGGCCAAAAAAGGTGGTTACTGAAGAAAATATTAAGAAAATCTTCGATATCGTTATGAATGATCGCCGGGTCAAAATTAGTGAGATTGCTGAAATGGTAAACATATCAAGTGAACGTGTGTTCAACATTTTGCATGAACATTTGCATATGAAAAAGCTATCGGCAAAATGGGTGCTGCGTTTGCTCAGTGTTGAACAAAAACGAATTCGACAGATGACTTCACCGCGGTGTTTGAACATGATAAAGCATAATCCTGCTGATTTTTGGCATAGATTAATAACTGTTGATGAAACGTGTGTCCAGCGAAATCGGCTGGCAAGGTTATGGCCACTGTGTTTTGGGATGCACACGGAATATTGCTCATCGATCACAGGAGAGTATTTTCGTGCATTATTGGATCAATTGGTTGATGCAATCAAGGAAAAACGACCACATTTAAACAAGGAAAAGTGCTCTTTCTTCAAGACAACGCACCGGTTCACACAGCATTTGATACGATGCTAAAACTACGAGAAATCCACTTCGAATTGGTTGATCATCCACCTTATAGTCCAGATTTAGCCCCTAGTGACTTTTTCCTGTTTCCAAACTTGAAAAAATGGCTCGCAGGAAAAGATTCATCTCGAACGAAGAAGTGATTACCGAAACTAATGCATATTTTGAGGAGTTCCCAAAATTGTATTAGTAAGTGTATTGAGAAATGAATGGCTTTTGAAAAAAAATGTTTTTTTCCTACTTAGGTAGCTTCAATATCAATCCGCCCTCGTATTATATGGAATCCTTATTCTTACACTTATTCCAACATTATTGAATCTGTGCAGAAACAGTTTCTTCTCTTTTGTCTGAGAGGACTTGGATGGAACTTTGTGGACCTATACGGCAAGTAGTGACACCGTATGAACAACGAGATATACCAGCTATAACGGACATTGACCTGGTAAAACGTATAAAGATAAAACATTTGGGTTGGCTGAGATATGTAGTAAGAATGAATGGCTGTATCACCTTCAGCAAAAAGTACTCGATACTGAGCCGTTTGAGCCCAGCTGAGCCTTTCCACTCCAGTGGAAAGGCCTAGTGGAAGAGACATTACAGAAGCTTAGAATTTTCAACTAGAAAAGGAACACAATATTGAACAATATTGAATATTCCTTCATATGAAAGCAGATTTGCTCTAATTAAGCTTCCTACTTTAAAAAACCGTAGAATAATGCTAAGTGTATCATTTTTATTAAATTTAATACGTGGTGACGTTAACTCCAAATTTCTTCTTAACAAAACTATTCTTATTCTTCCATTTTGACCTTCTCGCTACTTCTATTTAATAAATTTAAAATACCATAGATCTGTTATACCATAGATCTGTAATAATGACTCCTTTCGTCAGATATGTTTACAATTCAATAATCTAATTCATTTAATTGATTTCTCTGAAAGTAATGAAGTTTTGAAAAGGAAAATAATATTGTATTTAAATTAATTATATTGTATTTGACTTAATAATTTTCATTCGGTAAACATTTTGTATTTAATTTTAACTATATTAGCTTAGTCTGTAAGGAATTAATTTGCCATAGACCAAATAAATAAAACCTGTGTTAAACCGATATTAGACTTCGCTCAAAATACATGCAATGGTCAACTGAGTGGAAAATAATTGAGTTTTCCAACGACTTAGACGTACCAGACTTTTTAAAATTTTATGTGTAGGATTTGCAAAACAACATGCGTGAGTATATCAAAAAAAAAAAAAAAAAAATTCATAGTGGAAGCGTTATGGCGTGGGGTCATTTTAGTCGAAAGGTAAAGTAAATATTGGCTCTTTGCTGCCAAAAATGAGTTCAAGTTTATACACGGAAATGTCATCATCCCACATTTCCGTCTATAAACACGTATCATTTTTGGATGATAAAATGGATCAAAAGAGGATTTTCACTATTTTCTAAAGAGTCGTTGAAATGATTTGAAGAGCACAACATGCAATGGAATGGAATGGCTGCATGTGATCCCTAGTTGAATCCAGCAGAGAAGTTTTCGATTTGTATGCTGCTCTGTTCTCTGATATAAGCGAAAATATTCTAATATGTATACATTTTATAAATTTGAAGTGTGGAGTGAAGTGTAAATATTTTAACAATTTTTAATTATTTTTTAATTATTTTTCTTTTCGTTCTCTTTCATGGTTCGTGTATTGCGTATACATCTTATTTTTTGAATTGTTATTACTCATACGTCTTTTTTATTTCTCTTTATTAAGTTGTAAAAATTTGAAAATTACTTATTGTTTGTATTACACGGTGCGACAAAAAAAAGAAATGACACTATTTTTCTGATAGGCACTATCGAGTAAAACAAAGACCTGTTTTTCAAATTTTCGAAACACCTCCAAAATCTCGAGTTACGGGTAAAACACCAGTTTTTCGGACCTTCATGCACTTAAAAGCTAATAGCTTAGTTGAATATTAGGCGATTTTAGGAGTCTTTTTTTTAGAAAAAAAAAGAAACAGACCTTTTAAATGATATGTATGTCCTTTAAGTCGCCTTGATGTATCTGAGTGTATTTTCCCTGCAAGAACATTTATTATCCAAATTGTTCCACATTTCCTAAGTTTTAATAATCTCCAACTGATTTCTTAGCTTTAAGCCGTATTTTTTTCATAACTTAATATAATTCCCTAATTAATTCCTGTATAAAATAGTGCGTAAAACCCATCGAAACTTGAAAAATGTGAAAAAAATTGAGTGAAAAATGTGTTTGCTTGTGGAATATAGCCGGATTTTAAAAAGCTACTTAAATGACATATACAGTAGCGAGCATTAAAAATGCAACACTGCGTTTCGTAATCTGAAATTGCATTCTATCACTAACTGCGGTATCCAATTTAAATTCTCTTTTGAAAATTTTATCCTTATTCTTGATCTTTGTTCTCTTATCAGTTGATGTATCTTTTTTAATTTGATCACAATATTTGATTAATTATAAAAAGTGAACATTTTGTGCGAGCAAAAAAAAATGCAACGTGCTGTTAAAGTGATGAAATCATATCATTTATTTAAAAAGTAGTTTCATTCATTATCAAACGATATCAAAGTGGCAATAATAAAAGCTTTAGAGAAAGGAATGGGGATGAGCGAAGTTGGAGTCCTATTCGGAGCACACAAATCAACTATTAGTCGAATTTTCTCAAAATTGCACTCTTCTGGAAGTGTTTACAGAAAACCAGGAAGTCGTCGCCAACGGATTAATACTGCTCGTCAGGAACGAGAAATGCTAAGGCCAATAAAAATTGTTTTACGAAAAACACAAATGGGCGTCCCATTTAACGTACATATCACCAGACGCAGGTTAAATAAAGTCAACTTATTTGCCGGACCTCCCTGTAAAAAACCACTATTAAGCAGAGTTAATAGGAGAAGACTTCTTAATTTAAAACCACTAATAAGCAGAGTTAATAAGAGAAGATGTTTGAACTTTGCAGACCATCACTTAAACTGGACAACGGGGAATTTGGTTAAGTTGCTTTGTAGCGTCGAGCGCAAATTTAATTGATTCGGCTCCGATGGCATTAATTGTATTCGCCGGCCACTAAATAAGAGATATTTACCCAGGTATCAGCTACTCATACTGAAACATGCTAGGGGTTCCTTAATAAAAATTATAAAAATTATATAGCGTTGCATTTTTTATGCTCGGTACTGTATACCATTTAAAAAGTCTGTTTCTCCTCTTTCCAAATTCAAAATGAAACTTAAAAGAAATTATAAACCTGGCTAAACCCAGTTCATAACTTAAAACATTTTTTTTTCGATTTGGCGTACAAATTGAATTTCATTTGGTTTAGTAAATTTGGTTTAATAAAATTGTATAGTTTCTTACTTTTTAATTAATTTAAGTTAAATATCAATAGGTTTGCCTTAATCCCTCTCAAAAAGAGTTGCCGAGTTGCCTTTGTGTTGTATACACATTAGTGAGATCGGACAGTTACTATTCGACAGGTTTTAACCGGTTTTTTTGATTTTGTCGAATACGGTTTTCTCAAAATCTTCATTTTTCGAATACCAAATAAACCGGTTGATTTAACACGTATAACCGTTTAGTTAAAATAAGTATAATTTTTATACGTTTGTACATTTTTTAATTGCGAATATGCTCATCGTTTAGCTGTTTGTATTAATTTAGTTATTACATTTGTATATATGACAACGTTGAACGTCTCAGAAAAAACTTGAAAACCAAGGTAGATCGAAAAAGATATGCACACTTGAGCAACAATAACTTTCTCTCATCCTCCGTAAATATATATTGATTTTTATATATGGAGACTAATCAACTAGACTAATTGAAAGAGACCCACAAAACGCCGGCTTCGAACGGCAGATATATTAGTTAGTTAAGTTTTTCACAGCGTAAATACATATAAACAGTCGCTAACGTGGTGCAGTAATATCTCTATTGAAAATTATCAGATGGTGTCGCCTGGGATTGAACCGACGACTTCTTGGTTGGAAGATGGGTATCTTATCTAACATACCACAGTGACACACACACTATTGAATACGTGGTGCATAAATTTACATACAGTGCTGTTCGAAACCTAAGCAACTTTCCTTTTCGAGCCAATTAAGGACTCGTATATTACTATAGATTTATTCAAAGTAAAACCTTTAATTTTTGTTATCTTAGGCACCTAAATTATAACTTTAATAACAAGCTTTTAATCCCATTCTTTACCAAGTAATATAACATCAAAAACGAAATTAGCTCCTTCAATAGCTATTCGAAACTTGAGCAACTTTCAGTACTTTGTGTAATAAGCTTTGTTATTTATGGCCTCCGTACACCGTTCTCCCAAAGTTTTCATTATTTTTTTTTTTTTTGAGTTATTGTTAGTATTGATTGTCACTTTAATTTTAAACTCTCCAACAGCTTCTGCTTATTCTTAAAACGACGTGGTCCAGCTCTGTCTTTCAAGAATTATGAGCAATTTTATTTAAATAAAAGAACCAGTTAACCGGTTATTTGAATAATTATTAATAGAAAACCAATTTTTTTTAAATTCCTACTCTTCGAATTATTCGAAAACCGGTTTTTGAAAATTTCGAATAATCGATCTCCCTAATACCCATAAAATGTATTGCTCATAAGAAAAATTTTAAGGAATGTACACATTTAATATGAAAAACATACCATCACAAAAGAACAACCTATTTATATATATATATATATATATATATATATATATATATATATATATATATATATATATATATATATGAACAAGAATACATATATAAATAGTTTTTACCCGGTATGCTCTGTGCAGTTCCAGCCAATCAAATCTTTCCCGTTTCGGACTGATATGGATAAATACGAAACTTTAACTGTTACCCTTTTTAACAAATGCCCAATTCCATATTTAGTTAATATGTAAGCTGCCACGTCCACTCCGTGTGTTTAGTATATGGAGCGGTCTATATGGAAACGATTATGGTCTCTAAGCTGGATTTTCATTATTGAATTGCCGATAAATAAATAAAATAAAATATTTGAGCATTGGACACATCCAACCTTCAATTACAATGTCTGTAGTATTGAACCCATCCAACCTTCACTAACAGTACAATGTCTGTATCGTCAGACCCATCTAACCTTCGCTTGCAATATCTGTTCCATTGGACCCATCTGACGGCCTAAGCCATCGCTGTGTAAATGTAAATAGGAATTGTCTACAGGCATTGGATGGGTCCTACTTACATTGTATGTGGTCTTGGATCGAAGATGAATGTGGTAAACATTTTGCTGGGGAGTAGTGTAACAAGAAAAAATGCCAACAGAATATTGAAGCTTTCTATATGGTTGCCAAATAACCTCAACAAAAACCTAGAGAATTATCCAAGAATAATATATGAATTCTTTAACAAAATAAGCACCAAATTGTGTACGAAATGCTTATTAAACTTCGTATAGTATTTCACATTACTATCTAATAAAATCTTAAAAGTGGAGTTAATCGATTTGGCAAATGAGGTACTCTTTCGTACATAGCTTCAAGCACGCATTAAAAATTTGTAATTTATTATATGTACTATATAGGTACTATAAATAAAAACGATTTCTTTGATGATTTTTCGAAACTGGAATGACGATATTTTTAAAATTTATCGGAAAAATTACGGTTTTTTGCAAATGTGGCACGTGGCAGCCCTGGTTGTGACACAATTGCAATAAATGAGCGATATGTACTTATGTAGTTGATAGAAAATAACATTCTTACTTGCTTGTTTAAATTCTTAAATATTTAAATTATTTATTATGATTGCAAATATTATTTCAAAGATTTTTTAAATTTCCATGACTATTTTACAAGTTCACTTACTAATTAAATATTTAATTAGTGTTTGTAGACAATATTATGTTTCGCTACACTGTTACTTATAAATTAAATTTATATAATGCCTTCGAAATCTTTTGAACTCTTTTTAAAATTTAATATTAATTTTGTATTTAAATATTTCGTTTTTTTTTTAAACTCACGTTATACACTTAACACCAGCAAATATTCACAAATTTCTTTAATCCTTTTCAAGTTGGTTTACGAAAAAAAGCACGTTTTTTCTTTGAATCTTCTCACTTTGCAACACAATACAATCCTTTTTGAGAATATGTACTTAAACTCTTATTAACGTTATATACATAAGTTACGGTTAATTATTTTCTATGGCATTTACCGTTAATTTTCACCGTAAACCGCTTTTTGAGCGTTTTGTCTTCTTGATGTTACCGTTAGAGACACTTGTTGAACAATGAGTTGTTGTTCGTTATATATGAAGACTTTTATAAACCAAAATATCTGCAACATTGTTGCTTTCACTACGACGGCATACAACTACAGATACACGTACTTTCGTAGAGTCTAATAAATAAAAGATTGCGCCTCATATTGCATAAATATGAGTTAAATGTGAAAGTAAGTGTGAATGTATAGAAAACCCACCAACAAGTGGCCAATAGAAATACACGAAATATAGTATTTCGTCATTCAACGAACATAATACGATTGCTGTTTACATATATACACACACACATACAGTTAAAGGACTAAAGCTTTTAAAGCTTACGTTGGTAGTAAAGCTTTGCTAATATTTATACGACGTAAGAGCGCGTAACCTGTGTGTTTGTGTGTGTGACTAAATGAATGAATTTCGTAGTACGAATTTTATGAATGAATTTGATTTCCCTCCTTGATTTCTTGTGGCAATCCATCACTATACTATACGCCACGGCAAGAATTACATAAAAATTACTTTCTTTTGTTGGCTGTGCACGTATTTGATTCGTTGTTTTTCTTTTTTTCTTTTTTTTTTCTTTTTATCTTAACCAGCACTCAGGGGATGACCCCTACTTATGAAATGCATTGTGCTGGTACTAGGAAAATAGGTTGTTGGAAGGAGGACAGAGGGAGTAGTGTTTATGGATATTTGATTTGAACCAATCCATATCGTAAGTGATAGACAAAACTTTCTCAGGAAGATCGTTCCACAAACGAACGGTGCGGCTAAAAAACGGATTGTCTCTATAATGCGTTGTGCGATCCATCGGACAATCAACTAGAAAGGGATTTGATCTGCGGTAAAAACGAGTACTGCAAGAAAATATATGATTATGCGGAATAAAATCCTTTATTTCGTTAGAACACATTCCGTTATAGTACCGATAGAACAATGAAACACACGCCACACTGCGACAATGCTCTAAGGAATCGATAGAGTTGGCTACACTACCGTCATTAATAAGCATCTTTGCCCTCTCCTGTACGCGGTCGAGAAGCACCAAAATAGACTTTGAAGCACCGGCACATACATGAGAGTTGTAGTCCATTTTAGGTCGGATATAGGTCTTGTAAATATTGAGAAGGTCAGATGGAGTGAAGTATTTCTTGCACCGTCTTAAAAACCCGAGGCACTGGAATACTTCTTTCGACACATGAAATAGATGATCATCCTAACGAACGTCACAGTGAATTCTCATGCCCAGAACATCAAGAGTATCTAATTCCCCTATATCTACATCACCCATGGACACAGATGACAATACACCACCACGTCTGTGTGTTAAAAAACAACATTGAATAAAAGAATTGTAGTCGAACTAGCGCTATCCCCAATTCTTTTAACGAATGACCAACAGCTCTTACTTCCCCTAAGAAAAGTAAGATTTTTAGTACGAAGGCGCTGATCGTAAAGAGCTTTTTCACGCCTAAGTACTGCGGCACACGGAGATCTCGCCTGTTCGCGTAGCGAATCAGTAAGGTCACATTTATTAGTGCGACAATTCCTGAATGCTTCCTCTCTAGATCTGACGGCCAGTCTGCATGTCTGTTTGGATGGAATAAACATATTCATCCCTAGCTTTATTATTCGAACGACCATCTCTGCCATGGCATCAGCATTTGAGTCAAGGAAACAAAGTTTCCAATTAAAATGCCTAAAGAAATCATTGAACGAAAAAGAGGCAGAAAAGGTACAATGATCTGAACATAAACTTCATAGTTTTCAGGGTGTAAAATGAGGAAATGGTCGAGGGTGTTATTTTGATGTCCATCTACACACGATATATGTGTAGGTTCATTCACTTAAATTGTTTGGTGGTAAGAAGAAAACAGCAACGAAATATTTAACAAATTTAAGTGGAAAAAAAGCCTCGAAATAAACTCAATTTAATTTTTTCTTTTAGTTTTGTGTCAAAGCCGTTAAAGAATTTAAAAGAAGTTGAATTTATGTTTGTTAAGCCAGATTTTTTTTCCAAAAACTTGACTTTTTTCAATGTGGGCCGTACTTAAAGAAGATTTAAAAAAAATGATTTTATAGGAATGGCTAAGTCTTATGTCAATAATTTCTTTAAAATTCCTATACACTGATGTTCATCAAATGAACTATTTGCGATGTTAAATAGTTGATTGCGCAAACGCACAAAAATGTAGAAATTGAACTATTACTTAAGTTGTACGAGTATGTACAATTAATCGCAATTTTTTAATTTAATTTTTTATAATTCTTTATTGAAATCTTTGTAAATTTATAACACGTTACGACAAAAAAGAATAAAATTGAAATACCTGGGATATGATACTACTTTTCTGATAGGCGCTATCAAGTAGAACAAGAATATTATTTTCAAAGCACCTCCAATATCTCGAGTTAAGGGTTTTTCGGACTTTCATGCCCTTATAAGCTAATAGCATAGCTGAATATTATCAGATCTTAAGTTTATTTTCCAATTTGGAAAGAAGAGAAACACACCTTTTAAGTGATATATACTGTGTGGTGCAAAAATGAGCCAACGTATAATAAGTAAAATTTGTGTAAAAGTTCCCATATTTTTCTACTTGTTTTACAAAAAGAAATTTTTTGAATTTTTTTGATTCAGTATTTTGTCCTCTCTTAAGAAATGAATCAGCCGACCTCTTTAACTCAATTGCATTGGCTCAAAAAATTAAAGCAAAAAATTTTCGTTTACATGCTTTACTTTATAGACAAAAATATAGAACAAGTTTCACTTATTATCAAAATATAACATAAATATATAGGGTGTTTTTTATAGAGGTATAAAACTTTAAGTTGCAATCAAACAACGATGGACTATTCGGTTGACATGAATTTTATTTATCCGAAAGATAATCTTGTGGCAATATCTTTAATATGATTTCTGGCATATGACTACCACGGCTGGCGTGAATGTAGTCCAATCTGGACGTCCAATTTTCGATGACTTTTTCCAATATTTGGGGCCGTATATCGGCAATAACACGGCGAATGTTGTGTTCCAAATGGTCAAGCGTCTGTGGCTTTACCGCATAGACCAATGACTTTACATAGCCCCACAGAAAGTAGTCTAGCGGTGTTAAATTACAAGATCTTGGAGGCCAATTAACAGGTCCAAAACGTGAAATTAGGCGGTCACCAAACGTGTCTTTTGTGGCACAAGCTGTGTGACATTTAGCGCCGTCTTGTTGAAACCACATCTCCTGGACATCATGGTTATTCAATTCAGGAATGAAAAAGTTAGTAATCATGGTTAGTAATCTATACCGATCACCATTGACTGCAACGTTCTGGCCACCATCGTTTTTGAAAAAGTACGGACCAATGACTCTACCAGTCCATAACGCGCACCTAACAGTTAGTTTTTCTGGATGTAACGGTGTATCCACATACACTTGAGGATTACCTTCACTCCAAATGCGGCAGTTTTGTTTGTTGACGTAGCCTTTCAACCAGAAGTGCGCTTCTTCGCTAAACAAAATTCGCTTATGAAAATTGAAAAAAAAATTCACTTATGAAAAATGAAAATTTCACTGTTTGCAAGCGTTGTTCAGGCGTGAGTCTATTCACGATGAATTGCCAAACCAAACTGAGAATAAATCATTTGACAGCTGTTAAATCGGTCGCCATCTTGAAAAGTAATGCCAACCTAAAGCTCTATACCTCTATAAAAAACACGCTATATAATATAAAATATTTTTTTATACTTTAATTTTTTACATAACACATGGGCTGAAAAGTCCCAGGCCTAACAAAGAGAATAACTTTTTTTGTTCAAGATTAGCTTTATTCATTAACGTAAGCAATGCAGTCATTCGAATACCGCTCTAACATTTCAATACCACTTTTGTAGGACGATTTATCTTTTCAGCGATAACCTTTTCATTCCTGCAAATAACCTCTTCATTCTGTCGAGCATTTTTTTGAGGTCTGCGAACAGCCAGTAGTACTTGGGAGCCAAATTTGGCGAATCCGGTGGATGTGGGAGCAAGTCGAAGTTTAATCCAATAGTTTTGCCACTGTTTTAGAATCAGCAACAGTGAGCAAACGCGAACAGAACTTTCTCATAGTCAAATGATCATGCAATATAAAGCCAACACGTTCTTTTCATATCTTCACGATGTCAGCTAATTCACGCAACTTCACTTTTCAATCATTCAAAACAATTTTGTGGATTTTTTTTTGTTTTCTTGAGTTACCACCTCATTTTGACGTTCACTGCGTTCTACATCAAAGGTGTCTCTACGATCACGTTTGAAGTCAGCAAACCAACGCTTTTTTGTTGTTTTTGAAGGAGCGGAGACCCTATAACATTTTTTAAGCCATTGCTACGCTTGAACAGTAGCAATCAAGCTTCCTATCAAGAAACAGTGTACAATTAAAACACGAAATTGTTGTTGATCCATTGTTCTGAAAATAACAAAAGTAGCTTCACTCTTAGATTTGTGTGAAGATATATTTATATTTAACTAACAAAGACACAAACCAGCTTTCTTAGCACAGTCACTTTTTACGTTAACTGAGCACTGCTAACACTTTAACAGTAACTATAAAATAAAGTAGGGGAAGTTATTGTCAAAATATATAAGCCTGGAATATATTGAAATGGTGTTACAGAACTTCTTTCGTAGATCAGCGTTGGAGCCAAAGCTTTAAAAATGGTGCAATGGCAGAAAATATATTTAAAAAACGAAATTTTTTAAAATTATTCTTCTCTGTGGCTAATTGGTTATCTTCATTCTATGGGAAAATGAGAGATGGCTGGAATATAATAATATATGGAGAGAGTGGTCCAAGGGGTCCCTAATGAAACTGTGCTAGTAGTATTCTTTATATTATTTTGGAACTGGAGAAATTTAAATTTGAAAAATGTATATTTTAACGCATTTTGACTGGAGAGGATGAGTGGCTATTATGGGAAAACTAAAGATGGCCGGAATATCACACTATTTGGGTAGAGTGGTCCAATTTCTGATAAAATCCGCTGTTTAAAAGCAGATTTTGTGGACTCGGATTTTGTGGAGTGCAGAGGAAACTAGCGTGATAAACAAATTAATATAATTTTAAAACGTAAAATTAATATCTGATCAACGCCCGTAATATTAGCAAAGATTTCGTGTTTGCATCATTTTTGCTGCCAAAGCTGCCAACTTGTAGTTTTCAGATCGTGTCTGTCATTTTTGCTCGTCACATTTGTAACTTAAATGTAATATAAGCTCGAAAAATCGAATCCAGCAGTGCAATGGGCTCAAACCAAATTTACAATTAGAATATTTTGCACAAAATCTTTCAGAAATGTAATCGGTTATATCCAAAAAGTCTTTTGGTGTGGAATCGCAAAAAGAGCAAGTTTGATTTGAATTGGTTCCAGTCAAAATGTTACAAACTTTTCCGTCAATAAGTGTTAAATACAACTTAAAGGACACTTTCACAATGTTCACTTCGCTGATCATAACTTGCATACTTTTTAATGCGTCAATTTTGTTTTTCAAGTTTGACTCTTCATTCAAGATAGATTCCTTTGTTTCCTTGACGTATTCTAACCTAACTGGCCGACAAGATCTTGTCGATTAGGAAGTAAGATTATTCCAAATAGGCTGTACAGACGTGACCAAAAGCCTTAATGGGATAATTGTAGTTGCCAGAAGCGATGCATTAGAATAATTCGATGTGCTCTACTCGTCAAAACCTTGCTTAAATTGCGCTTGACCGGTGATACTATTGAAACCGTAGCTTAATATCAACTTACACTTTAAATAATTTGTATTTTCCTTATCCATTACACATTCAAAAACCTCTTTCTGAATTTCAACAATTCCCTAAGTGGTATGTGATATAAAGGTACTCTTGCTGTTGTCTTGCTTATTATTTACCAGCAGCACGGTACATTAATTTTGCAGCAGCAACTTCGTTGTAATGGGGATAAATGTCGCAATGTTTTAATTTGCTTTCTTAAAGTATTGCATTATATTGTTCTTTGGTAAAATTATTTTTGAGCAAAAAAGCTAATGATTTCCCTGCAGAAAATACAACAGGTTTTTGATAAAGGACTCCACAATCTTTTTATTTTTGAAGACCTTGTAAGGCTTGCTAGAGATCCTTTAAGAAGCGCAGCAAAGTCTACATTTCCTTGTTTTCGAGCTGACGTTGCTGGCGCATTAACTAATAACTCAGTTTCATTATTTGCTCCGCTTGAAATTCTGCTGCTGTTTTCCTCTTTCGGTACTCAGACTTTTCGCAAAATAAAGCTCAGAATGTCCAAGAGCAGAAAAAGTCACTTTGCAAGATTTATTTTTATTTGCGAAGCTTATTTCAGCGTTAAGCCAAGTGACATACTTACTTCGAAACTTTTCAGCCCTTTTGTTCTTCCCAATACTTTTGCCATATTTCGCCCACATTACTGATAAGTTTTTACAGAAAAGTTGCACTTTTTCCGTAATATATTTGGTGCAGTCATCAGAAATTTCATTTGAAGTCTAAAAAGTGAAAAAGCAAATATTTGAAAATATTCCAACGCAGTTTGAGACTTTCCAAATTCATTACCAATTTTATATGATCGACTTGAATGCCATTCAAAACTTACATTCAAAATTTACATTAATATTTATCAATTTATCAAATTTATATTACGAACTAGGGCTTGTGGGTGTAGAGTTAATACACATGCTTTCAAAATAATTTGAAACAGCGGAAATCTTTGTTAAAACATATCCATGGCTTTATATGCCATCTTCCGTGCACAAGATATTAATTCACGGTGCTGACATCATAAATAATGTCTCTGATGTTAGAAGAGGCCCAGGAATCGCGAAATAACGATTTAAGGAATTTTAGAGAGCATCGTACGCACAAAAATTCAAGAAAAACGCAATGGAAGATTCAATACACTCTCTTCTGATCGTCTCATATCTTCGCTCTACAAAGGACCTTCTAGATTCTTCCGGAACAATTTCAAAATAGACACGGATGTACTGAACTTGCTTTCAGAGCCAATTATTCATGAAGATGCTGTTGTTTCTCATATTTCTGATTCTGATTAAAAAAAAATATATTTGCCATAAGCCGTATTTATTATTATTTATATTAAAGCACTATATATAGTATAGGGTCCGCCAAATATTTTTTTTTGAAAATGCTATAAAAAAACTACTGAATATTTTCTCAAATTTCTTTTTTTATTTGAAAGTACAATCCTTCCGGTTAATAATGGATAATAATTTCATTCAAATGGCTGCCTCGGCTGGCCATGCAGTAGCCTACACGATCGGTCCAATTTTTAAGTACATTATCGATTGTGTGCAGCTGTATTTCACCAATGGCTTCACGAATATTGTCCTTTAAAGCGTCAATTGTCCCTGGCTTGTTGGCGTAACACTTATCTTTGACGGCACCCCACAAATAATAGTCCAACGGTTTCAAATCGCAGCTCCCAGGTGGCCAAACGACATCAGCTCTGCGGCTGATAATGCGATCTTCAAAAACAGTGCGCAAAACATCGAGTATAGCTTCGGCTGTGTGGCACGTAGCGCCAAATGTTGCTAATATCCTCCTCTTCCATTTTTGTGAACAAAAATTCGTTCAAAATTGCCCGATAACGATCGCCATTGACTGTAACGGACACTCCTTGCTCATTTTCGAAGAAAAATGGTCCAATTATGCCTCTGGACCAAAATCCGCACCAAACAGTGTCTCGTCTTGAGTGTATCGGCTTATCAATGTATGCGTGCGTGTTTTCTGTGCCCCAAATGTGACAATTTTGCTTGTTTACATACCCGCCAAGATCAAAATGAGCTTCATCTGAAAAGATGATTTTTTTTTTTGGCAAAATCGGCATCTTCTGCAAGTCGATCGCAGACCCAGATTCCCAGTGTTGTACAAGCGTATACACAACCATATTCGTTCAGCGGAAGGGTAAAACTAATTATCTGTCGAATCGGACATGAGCTAAGTATTACCATTCACGAAATAAGCACTAGTTGAAAAAGAAACGTTAGATGGCGGACCCTTTATATATGATTATTACACAAAATGTTTTCCATATGTAAATATTTTCAGCTTTATAACATTTATTGTAAACTAGAGTAACCCTTCCCGCGTTGCTGGGATCATTTGTATTGTACACCTATAAAATGTATTTCTCAGGTTAACTTATTTTTATATATAATGATAAGGATACGGATATAAACAGCTTTTACTTGCTGTGCTCTGAGCAATACCCGTTTTTCTGATCCCTCCCGCTTTTTGAATGATATGGATAGATCACGAAACTTTAAAAGTTTTCACACGCAAAATTCCATATTTAGTATGAATGGGAGCTGCCACGCTCACTTATTCAATCTTAAGCCAAGTCGCCGTTTACAAATATACAAAAAGTAATAATTAATATGTATGGGATATGCCACCTGTATAAATCTTCCCACTTTTTAACTGATGATTTGAATTAATTACCGAGTCATTTAGACCAAATTCAGAAACTTCAGCTTTAAATGTTCTCAGGATATACAAAATTCAATATTTATATTGTATGGGAGGTACTATGTACGCTTATCCAGTTTCGTCCATTTTTCAACTGATGATTTTTTTTGACTACCAAAACGTTTAGACCAAGTTCAGTAACTGATATTCTCGAGATATATACAAATCAATATTTACTTTTTATGGGATGTGCCAGTGCCACTTCCAATTCCGCCCACTTTTTGAGTGATGATTTATATTGATCACAACGTTATGTGAATAAAATTCAGAATCATTCACTTCTACCGTTCTCTAGATATACAAAAATCAATATTTACTTTGTGTTGGAGGTGCCACACCCAGTTACTCAATTTTGATCATATTTCGACTGATGATGAGTATTGACTACGAAGTTATTTAGACCAAATTCAGAGCCTTTCACTATTACCGTTCCCAAGATATACAAAAATCAATATTTACTTTGTATGGGAGCTGCCACTCCCATCTCTCCAATTCCACCCACTTTTTGACTGATGATTTGTGTTTGCTTGAGCCAAGTTAAGAACTCTATATAAAAATTTTATATAGGCGTGGCACCGCCCAGTGAAACTTCACCTTTCCAACGCATATACTGATTTTTAAATTGATTTAGTAGTTCTCGAGTTATAAAATAACGAACATAGGACAACTTATTTGTATATACATACATACAGTATTGAGCAAAACAAAAGCAACAATTCTTATACCGTAAGAACTAATAATGACTGTAGAAGTATACCTAGTAGAAGGCTTGATCCCCGCAATTGTAAAAATTATTTTAAAGATGTGGGAGACAAGGTTGTGATGAGAACTTTCTTTTCAGCAGATAGGGTAGGACCATTTTACAAAATGGATGTTATAATGGGTCGATCTTTTGCACAAAAACATTTTAGAAACGAAAATGATTCCACAAGCTAAGTGGAATATGCCACTTCGATGGGTGTTTTAACGCGATAATTCCCCGAAACACACATTGAGGCTAGTCAGAGAGATCATTGGCACAATCACCGGACTTAAAGCTTTTTCGAGTAATAAAAGGTAAGATTTGAGGAATACGCTTTAAAAATCAAAAGGAATTCTTTGAAGAACTAGAAGGTGGATAGAAACGTATCCCGGGGTCCGTACTTAAAAGCCTTATTGATTCCAGGCGGCGCAGACGTGGCAAAGTAAAGTTAAAAATATAACGTCAGCAACGAAAAGTTAAATTGATAATATAATTTGTTGTTTTTATTTTGCACACCTTTATTTGGAGATCTCGATTGTTTTCGTTGATTTTTGAAAAATTGTTGAGATAAAGAATATATGTTGCCAACTCAAAATAAAAAAACCTCAAAAAGAGGTCCTGATATATACGAAAAAAAAGCAAAAAACAAAAATAATAAGTACTTAATGACAATTTCTTTTATCACCTAACTTTTAATATTTAATGTCGTATTGAGTGTCTTTAAGAAAAAAACAAAAGTAACATTAAAGTTCAACACAGATCTTACATAGCCTCTGGGGTATGTTATTCTAATGGTTTTATAGACAAAAAGCACACTTCTTTTATTATTATTTTTTAAACACAACCACCCGTATGAGAAAATCTCTAATGTATTCATTTATTATGTTATCGTAGAATGAGTTTATAATATCAGGAACGTTTACTTCCTCACAAAGACGCTATGAAAATTAACGACGATGATTTTTGAGTTGGAAAAAAATATCTCTTTGTTTTCTTCGCTACTACGGAATTAATGTTTGTGGTTTGGCGTCATGTCTTATTTGTTGTTGCAACAGCTGCTGGCACTGTTGCCACAACATATTTGAATGTTGCAGCCATCATTAAAGGTGATAAGATGCTTAAATTCAACATTTATTACACTTTCTCGTGCCTTTGAAATTTTTTTTTTTAACCATGCGTTTGCATGTCAAATGGCTAATAGGGTGGGCAACAGGGATGGGAAATACTATTTAGCCTTTAAACCCAGTTAACCGTTATTTTAACACATAACAAATATTCTTTAAGTAAATTTTTGAAAAATATATTTCTTGGGTAATAACATCCGATTTATCTTCTTTTTTTCATTTATTATGTGCATGTTTTATATCTGAGCTTATATTTCCTTTAATGCGTTGTTGTAGGCATATCCTGCGTGTGTGCGTGTGTGGGTATTATAGCCTTTCTTTTGCGGTTTTTTCCTTTTTGTTTTTATTAAATTTTATTGTTTTTGTTAATTTTAAAACAAATATTGTGGGTGAAAAATCATTTGTCTTCAACAGTTATTTTTTTGCAAAAATGTTTTATCACTTTGCTGTTGTTGTTATTATTGTTTTGTTTTTATAATAAAATGGTAGGTGAAAAACCAACATTAACTGAAAAATTAAACATACAAAACCCGTTGACGTAAAAGAATAACACGTTTCTCTTTAATACCTTTAAAGTAAAGCAAGACGCATAATATGAAGTAATTTAATTCAAAACGTTAAAGAAGACGCTTGCGATTGAATAGGAAATTGTGGTAAAATTATTTCAAAACTGAAAAGCAATAATACAGATCCACAAAAAACAAAAAAATTTTCTGGACTTTAAATAAAACTATATGGAATATAATGAATTTGATGCGCTGAGTTCAAATCCGTTTTCAGCTTTTTCCATCAGGCTCAAATTTTTTTTTATGCGCATGGCAAATTTTTCATCCCAAAATATGGTAGTTATGTGAATATGTTTTATCATAACTTTAAAATGACTTGACCGATTTTAATGCAAGTACCAGCTAATGTTTACGAACAAAATTTTCTACAAATAACCTAAATAACATATTTTTTTTTGTATTTTCGAACAGTTTCGAAGTTATACATAACTTAGTTGCGAAAAAATAGAGCAATTTTTTTTTCAAGAAGTCATAAAGAATTTTTCAGAACGAAAATTTTACATATTAAGCATTTAAATTAAAGGTTAAAATGTTGAAAATAAAATAAACTATAAATCATGAAAATCGATTTGCTATTTCTGATTTTATTCAAATTTAAATGCAGGTACCTATTTTTGACCAAAATTAGCGAACAAATTTCCAAAAAGTTACAAAAGAATTCCTAGAATATAAATTTTAGATTTTAAGCATTTAAATGAAAGCCACATATGTTGAAAGTAATATAACCCATAATGGCAGGTGCCTAACTTTGACAAAAATGTGTAATATTTTATTAGGCAACACACAAAAATAGTGAAAGGAAATGTCTGGCAGGAAAAAATACATACACATTTGCATATGTAAAGAAACATTATTGTTTAAAAGAACTGGTCGTCTGGCAGATGAAATGTTCGGATATATTGTTTTGTGCTTGTATTTTATCGTAAATTCTCGCGTAGCGGTCATGCAGAAATACCAATCATGTTCGTCATTTTGTGGTTCACCATATCATTGGTTTCAAAAATGGCATGATCTTACTATTGCCGTCAAGCAGACCTCTTAAAAATCTTGCACAAGTAAGTATTACAACATATTTTTGGCAGCCAATATTTGTTTCTTTCGTCGATTGGACATCCAAAATAAGGCTTATAATCGTTCTTACTTTGGGAAGTTATTGTGTGGAGTAGTGTTTCTAAAGGTTATTTCCCACAGATGTAGCAAACAAATCTGGAGAATTTGGGGTCCAAGCCCTTGCCATACTGTAATCTAAAACACTTACCAAAGTCAAAAAAATATAAAACGGAAATAGTCCTTAGAGTACTTTTCAATATTATATTTTGGTTTTGATAAAATCAAATATCGGGTAGGATTTGTCTTTTCGGTTTCGAAAACAGTGCATTTTGTACTGGATTCATTACCACAATAATTAAAAAATCTTATTCTTAAACATTTTTTACCTACCAGGAAAAAGTAGGTGATTAACAGGAAATTTTGTTTCTAAACATTTGCTGGTACCTGTGTTAAAATCGGTTAAGTCGTTCTCAGGTTATTATGAAATATATTGACATAACTACTATATTTTGACGAAAAATTTGCCACGCCCATAAAAAAGAAATTGAGCCCGATGGAAAAAAACTCAAGACGGATTTGAATTCAGCGCATCGAAATCATCATATTCCATACAGTTTTATTTAAAGGCTTTTTTGCTGTAGACCTGTGTTATTAGAGATGAGTGTTGGCATTACATAACAAAATCAAGATGCGCAAATTTTCGAGATTTTTACAAGCCGCACCAAGCAATGGTTCTTTTAGGGTGGATTGGCAGCTTTTGCTCTTCACACAAAATTCTGTTTGTTGATGTATCAATTGAGCCGAAAAAAAAACTTCATCGCTGAATGGACGTAATCTACGAAATTTATTTCTCACGCAGCACGAATTTTGCGTTGTTCGTTTGCTGGTCTATTCATGGTAAAGTTGCAAATTTTACTAAGCATTTTTCATTGTCACATGTCACGAATCTTTTTTTGTCCTGAAAAAATGTACAATGAAATAGCAAAAAAAAAATTATCCGTTACATGAGTCCTCTTTTTTTTATGCGAACTTAAGTTAATTGTGAAAAGGTTATGGTCAATTGACAAAAAGTTATCAAAAGTTACTTGCTTTTAATAAGGCGTTATTTTGTTAATTTCATAAATAAATTATAGACTTTCATAGAATTTTAAATACAAATTTGAATGAGAGAAAGCGAAATATCTGGATCAAATTTAGTTTCCATATTTGTGACTTTTAATCAAATTTTTCTCAAAAAATCTTTAACACAAAACTCGACTTGTTGCTTTAAAATAATAATGCTTTTTGAACTTTTAAATGGAAACAAATGAACAGTAATTATGAATTTATATGTGTTAAGTATGGCACAATAACAAAGGGCTACGAGTAAGAACAATTTCAACGAAATTTTATTTAATCTGATCTGTTATATAACGTTTAAAAGAGGTTTTAAAAATAGCCAGTGTCAATTTTTAACCTATCGGTTCTTGCCCATACCGATATACAGTGACGGACATAAATATTGGCACAGTAAGCTTTTTAAGATTCATGGATGATTTAATGGTCTTATGAAAGAGATTTTTGATAAACAAATATATTTACTAGAGAGGATGATAAATTTCCTACAAAATACACTGTGTTTCATTAAAAAATTTTCTACCATATTATTTATTAATAAAGAAAAAAGAAAAAAATACCAAATTCCGCTGAACATAATTATTAGGAATTTGAATGAGAAACTTTAGGATATTGGTTATAGATCAAAAATTAACCCTAGGACCGTAACCTTTTTTATACATAAACATAACACATTTACAACCTATTTTTACCATGCCTATGTACAAATTGTTAATTGTATTGTTAACAGTAGCTTTTTAACTTTGTTTTGAGTAGAAATTAAACAGGATAATTACCTTTTTTTTAATCTTTATTATTAACATATTGTAGAAGACACTATTGATATTAACTATTTTAATTAACAAAAAATTAATATTAAAATCCATAAATTCAGTTCATATTAAAGAAAATAAACTAAATTATAAGCAAATAATATATATATTAATCCCCATAACATTCCATGAAGTAACATGGTAACTTCTCTCAGTCAAGAAGCTTCACACGATTCTATTTCTTAACTCATTGAAAGCGACCTACAGTTTTACGCCGGCTCCGAGCGGCAAATGCAATATAGTAGTAATACTCAAAACCAGTTACTTAGCTAATGTTATGAGGTGATACCGCAGTTAAAAATTTCTTTGTTTTTTTTAGATGGTCTGGCCTGGTATTGAACCGAGTACCTTCTTGTTGGTAGGCGGGTGTTTTACCTACCATACCACAGCGGCACAGCAAGTAACTAATATAAATATATATGTACTAGGGAGATCGGACGGTTATTATTCGATCGGTTTTAAACGGTTTTTTTGATTTTGTCGAATACGGTTTTTTCAAAATCTTCCTTTTTCGAATACCGAATAACCGGTTAATTTAAATAAGTATAATTCGTATACATTTGTATATTTTTTTATTAAAAATATGCCCATCACTTAACTGCTTGTATAAATTTAATTATTTTTGTATATATGATAACCTTAAACATCTCACAAAGAACGTGAAAACCAAGGTAGATCGAAAAAGATATGCACTCTTGAGCAAAAATAACCGTTTCTCATCTCCTGTAAGTAAATATTGATTTTTTTATATGGAGAATGATCAAATAGACTCAGTGAAAGCCCACAAAGCCATAAGCCTACAAACGCCGGTTCCGAACATTAGTTAGTGAAGTTTTTCACAGCGTAAATACACTTAGCCAGCCGCTAGTAATGTTGTAAGTTATATCGCTGTCAAAAATTGTCAGATGGTGTGGCCTGGGATTGAACAGACGACTTCTTGGTTGGAAGGTAGCTTCTTACCTTACATACCACAGTGACACACACACTATTATATACGTGTTGCATAAATTTTTGCAGTGCTGCCCGAAATCTAAGCAAATTTACTTGTCGAGGCAATTAAGGACTCGTATATTACTATAGATTTATTCAAAGTAAAACATTTAATTTTTGTTATCTTAGGCACCTAAATTATAACTATAATAACAAACTTTTAATCCCATTCTCTACCAAGTAATGTAGCTGTTCGAAACTTAAGCATTTTTCAGTACTTTGATTAATAAACTTATGGAATCGGCACACCTTTTTGGCATAGTTTTTATGAAATTTGTTAGAATTATTGTTAGTATTGATTGCCACTTTTATTTTAAGCTCTCGTGGTCCAGCTCTGCGCTTCGAGAATTAAGAACAAATTTATGTAAATAAATGAACCGGTTAACCGGTTATTTGAATTATTAATAACCGAAAACCGTTTTTTTTAAAGTGATACTTTTCGCATTAATCGAAACCCGGTTTTCGGAAAAAGTCGAATAGTCGACCTCCCTAATATGTACATATTAATTTTTTATTAGCATTTGTTGCACGCTTCTTCAATGTGTTCTACTTACGTTCTTATCACATTTCGTGGATATTGAGTTTGTCATTACATGCCTTTAATAGGAACAAAAACTGCAAATCTTGCTTTTATTTTCTTAAAGTAATCAATTAAATCTTTTTTAAAACTCATTTTCGTTCTCATAAAAATTAATATTCATTAAAAATATATCAAAATATAAAATTGAAAGTTACATAAACACTAACCATTAGTGGACTAATGCTATGTTCACACGATACCGTTTTTTCGTCATGCGCTCTTTCATTCATACATAATACAACCCCCGATTATGAAATTAATTACATAAATTTACATACAAAATCTTGAGAGAGAATCGCTCAAATTGTAAGTAATTATATTTCTATACCCTTTGTATTACTTCAAAATCAGTGACATGACACTAATTTTTATAAAACTTAGATCGAAAGAGTTTGGCATACTTATTAGCTCTTAATCAAAATGTTTTAATTATAGATTTAAGATTTTAAGACAACAAACAAAACAATAACCGCTCGCCGCATGGACTTTATATGCTAGCAGTTAAAAGGTGCCGTGCGAACGGTAGAATACAATTAAGTAATACAATTAGAGAAGGAAGTAATCCGAAGTCTCGTGCGAATATAGCATAACACGAGCTTTATAACTAAAAAAACACGATAGTTACTGAAGAAATATGAATGAATATGTTCAAGTATCAAATCAAATAAATAGCTGCATATGGAAATAAAAATGTTAGTCGAAGCGACTAAGGTTATGGCTCTAGGGTTAATATTAAATTGTTAATCATTTTTGTTTTATAACTGCATCCAGCCATTTTGTGATAGAATTCAATTTTTTTTGTGTTCGCTGTCTCAGTATTGTACAATTCTTAGAAAAATACCTGCTTCATCTGATAATTTTGGTTTTTTTCCGATCTTTTACTCGCCTATCTAAATCTTCTCACAAATTTTTGATCGGAATTAAATCTGGTGATTACTGATGTATGTATGTCCTATCTAACAGTGGTTTTTGCTAAGAACCAAGAGATTCTTAGTTCGTTTCTCCACCAGAATATTGTGAATATTCTCCAAGTGGTAATACTTACTAGACCGCTCAAACATCTTGAAAATACGATATCTTGCGCTGGAGTCACGTCCAAGAAATAAACATTAGTTGCGCACTTAGTGGCAATCTCATTCCCCAGGGGGTATGATAATCTGGTGACCACATCAGTTTTATACGGTGTTGTCCGAGTTAGATAATTAAATGAATATAGTTGTGAAAACATTTCGACTTAACTACATTGAAATTAAGAGCATTAAGAGTGCCCCGATAGGGTATTTTGTACAGTGCTAGGCTACCAGCGCGGCGGACGTGGGTTTGATTTTCTCCAGTCGCCATTGTACTTAAAAATTAATAAATACTAAATTTAAATAAAACCTGTCCTGATAACCTACAAATTATTCATGTTACAATCAATTAGGCTGCCAACCTTTAATATACTGTTATTTTTATACCATAATATAATGTTACTCTATATACATATGTAAATATATTTCAAATTTATTTTGAATATATTAGCATTTTATTTCCAATTTTTAAAATAACATACATACCATTTGACACATTCCAGTTACAAAAGTAAATTTTTTTAAATGGAAGATATTGAAATAGCATTAATGAAATGATTACAATGGGTTCCCCATCTAACGATTTTTTTCAACCAGTGCTTATTTCGTGAATGGTAACACTTAGCTCATGTCTGATTTGACAGATAATCAGTTTTATCTTTTCGCTGAACGAATATGGTTGTGTATACGCTTGAACAACGCTGGGAAGTATTGCGACATTATTTTGATCGATCGACTTACAGAAGATGCCAAAAAAAATCATCTTTTCAGATGAAGCTCATTTTGATCTTGGCGGGTATGTAAACAAGCAAAATTGTCGCATTTGGGGCCCAGAAAACCCACACGCATACATTGAAAGGCCGCTACACCCAAGACGAGTCACTGTTTGGTGCGGATTTTGGTCCAGAGGCATAATTGGGCAATTTTTCTTCGAAAATGAGGAAGGAGTGGCCGTTACAGTCAATAGCGATCGTTATCGGGCCATGTTGAACGAATTTTCGTTTACAAAAATTGAAGAGGAGGATATTAGCAACATTTGGTTTCAACAGGACGGCGCTACGTGCCACACAGCCGAAGCTACACTCGATGTTTTGCGCCCTGTTTTTGAAGATCGCATTACCAGCCGCAGAGCTGATGTCGTTTGGCCACCTCGGAGCTGCGATTTAACACCGTTGGACTATTATTTGTGGGGTGCTGTCAAAGATAAGTGTTATGCCAACAAGCCAGAGACAATTGACGCTTTAAAGGCCATTGGTGAAATACAGCTGCACACAATCGATTACGTGCTTAAAAATTGGACCGATCGTGTAGGCTACTGCATGGCCAGCCGAGGCAGCCATTTGAATAAAATTATTTTCCATTTCATTTTTCAAGTAAAAAGAGAAATTTGAGAAAATATTCAGTACTTTTTTTATAGCATTAAAAAAAAATTTATTTGGCTGACCCTTTAGTTTTGAAAGAAACTAAAAAAGGAACAGCAGTGTGACCTAAAATAAGGGTTACTTTAAAGCCAGTTTATACACCGCTAGTATCTATGTCTGGATTTCAATTTTTTCCTTATAATGCAACTATTTTGTAATGAACGTTTGAAACAAATTGAAATGCTTTTAGAATAGTAGAACAAAAATTATTTCAGTCATTTAATGTGTTTAAGCAAAAAATTGAAAATTTGTTTTAATATCATACATTCATAACATACATACATATAAATTACAATAATAGCCCCATCATCGAATACAAACATATCTGTATGTCCATAAATGTTTATTTGTTTTTTGCGGATAAAAATATTTTTGAATAATGAATACACTAAAATACATTTAAGCAAAAATATTTATAAAGTCTTTAGGCTATTTTTAAAGCATACCTTTTAAAGTACAGTATTTGTACACAATTACAGAATACGGCCACTAAAATTAGGACAGAATTTAAATTCTTGGAATTTTTTTTAATGAAGATTTATTACGAATGATTTTATTGATTTGTTTTAAGGAATCTTTACTAAAATTTTAATACTTCAAAATTCATTTCCACCTTAAATGCAAAAAGGGAAATTTTAAAACATTGAGTCCAAATTTCCAATCTATGATTTAAAAGTCATAGTAAAGTCGAATCTTAACACAGCCGTTTGACTCAAACAAAATTTGAATCACTATGAAATTTATGTCCTGGCATAGCAGAAACAGACATGAGACAGAAACATAGTCTTAGGATATTGCAAGTGGTAAGCATATCCACACTAGCAGTGTATATACCTAGAAATTAACAACGTTTAACAGCGACTGGAAGAATTTGGCTACTAAAAGTTTACAATTCAAAGTACAAGCTAAAAAACAAATATTTAAATAAATAAATCGCTTTTTTTCATAAGAAAATTTAAATGAAACTTATTTCTTTTGTATATCATTCCCCAAAAAATGTTTACACCTTCCTCTTCAAAGATTAAAAGAGGAAAAATATTAATATCAAAATATTCTGCTATAACTGCTGCTTCATATATACACTGGTGGCCATAACTAAAGCAACTGATTTTACACAGCAACGTTTTGACCAATATAATGGCTTGGAAATGACTTATATTGATAATTTTTCTGTTTTAATATATTCGCAAAAATAAAAATAAAAGATTTTATTATTTACTTTTCTACCAGATAATGAATTTAGTCTACAATATGCCTGATCAAAACTAAAGCAATTTTTGCATTTGTGTCAAAGAACTTTAAACTAGAATTATTAGTCGTAGTGTAACCTTTATTTTTAATGTTGGTAGCACATTTGCAAGGCATTGCAACAATAAATTCCTCAGTTTGAGTTTTAGAAATGCTGTACTAGACCTCCTGGAGACGAATAAAAATGGTGTCCTTGCTCACCTCAGAACTCCTTTTTTTCTTTGCGATCTATGGTGTTCCATAGACTGTCAATAGGGCTAAGGTCAAGCGATTGAGCTGGCTACCCGAGAACTCGTAATTTTGAACTACCAAACCATTGTCATGTTAAAAACCCAAAACCCGTTTTCCCAGTTTTATATTTTTGCCTTCTGTTTAACCTAGGGAGATCGATTGTTAGACTTTTTCAAAAACCGGTTTTAGAATAATTCGAAAAGTAACACTTTTTAAAAAACCGGTTTTAGGTTAATAATAATTCATATAACTGGTTCTTTTATTTAAGTAAAATTGTTCCTAATTCGTGAAGCGTAGAGTTGGATCACGTCGTTTAAAAAATAAGCAGAAGCTGATGGAGAGCCTAAAATTAAAGTAGCAAACAATACTAACAATAATTCTAACAAATCTCATAAAAACTATGCCAAAACGGTGTGCGGAAGCCATAAATAACAAAGTTTATTATACAAAGAACTGAAAAATACTTAAGTTTCGAACAGCTACTCAAGGAGCTAACTTCGTTTTTGTTTTAGTACTTGGTAGAAAATGGAAATTAAGGTTTGTTATTATGGTTATAATTTTGGTGCCAAAGATAACAAAAAATAAAGGTTTTACTTTGAATAAATCTATTAGTAATATATGTACGAGACCATAACTGCCTCGACAAGTAACCTTGCTTAGATTTCGAGTAGTACTGTATATAAATTTATGCACCACGTATTTAATAGTGTGTGTGTCACTGTGGTATGTTGGGTAAGAACCCACCTTCCAACTAAGAAGTCGTCGGTTCAATCCCAGGCCACACCATCTGACAATTTTCAACAGCGATATTACCACACACCATTATAATATATCTTCCGCTCGGAGCCGGTGTTTGTGGGTTTATAGGATTTCAATGAGTCCAGTTGATCATCATCCATACGAGTATATACAAATCAATATTTATTTACAGAAGATGAGAAAGGATTATTTTTACGATCTTTGTGAGACGTTCAAGGTTATCATATATACAAAAATAATTAAATAGTTAAACGATGAGCATATTTTCAATAAAAAAATATAAAAACGTATAAAAATTATACTTAATTAAATTAACCGGTTATTCGTGTTAAATTAACCGGTTTATTCGGTATTCGAAAAATAAAGATTTCAAAAAACCCTATTCGACAAAACCAAAAAACCGGGTAAAACCGGTCGAATAATAACCGTCCGATCTTCCTAATTTAACCCTAAACGCAACTGTCTGATCGAAGGAAGTTTTGCATTGTTCTGTGATTTTGGATAAAATATGGAGACATCATAGCATACTAGAGACTAAATTGGAATTAAAAGTAGTCTTCTTTAACCCTTATGTGACTGACAAGGTACCCGGGTATCTATTACGTTTTGAAACTAAATTTTCTTGAAGTAGTTGATAAACGTTGTACTTGAAATATTTTGAGAGCTCCTAATTTTTAATATTTTATTAGTTTCCACAGCTTTAAGAATAATTAATACATTCAGATAGATGTAGCAGGTCGACATTCTTCTAACACCCTTGACTGTCAGACAAGGTACTCGGGTACCTTCATATATTTCTACAAAAAAATGCTAGTGTCACATATCGTTGCTCTATTTTATTAAACATAATTACCAAAAGGTAACAAAAATTAATTTACACGCATGAGTTTCAAATTGGTGTGGAAGAATTGCTAAGCATTTTTGAGGTATCTGGTTTTACACTCGTTTCGGACTCTTTTCAGAGTAAATTCTCTATTGGATTTCAAATGCAAGTTTTAGTCATCAACTTAGAATTTTTAGCAGGCAGCTTTTGCTTTCAGTATATAATTAGGAGCTGAGATATTTTAAAGTTTGTCTACGGCGGTATGTGAATTGAATTGCACAATGCTTTTCATATATATAAGCAATAATAGCAACAGTGTTAAAAAAATAAATATAGCGGTCACCGACTTATCCTGCGCTTGCAAGTATAGTCGCCCAATAACTTTTCCGTTTTGCCATCATCTCCTTTAGTTTTTTTATAATAATATAATATCTGACTTGTGTGCCGCTGTGGTATGGTAAGACACCCGCCTACCAACTAGAAGGTCGTCGGTTCCAGGCCAGACCATCTTAAAAAAAAAAGTTTTCCGACAGCGGTATCACCTCATAACATTAGATAGTAACTGGTTATGAGTATTACTACTATTGAACTCTTCTCTAGATACATTTGCCGTTCGGAGCCGACGTTAAACTGTAGGTCCCTTTCAATATGTTTAAAAATAGAATCAAGTGCAGCTCATTGACTGAGAGAAGTCCCTATATTCCTTCATGGAATGTTATGGGAATTAATATATGTAATATAATATCTGTCTTAGCCGTTAAAGTGTTTTCTACAAACGGTGCAGAATGGATGGATATATCATTATTATGGCTTTTTTCTTTTTAAGCACATACGGACATAAGGTCGGCTTTTTTGCTAAATTCGAAATTTGTAAAAAATAATTGCCTGAAACATACGTTTGTTTTTTCTGACTGTTCAACATGCGTTAGATTCCACGAACTTATTTTTTTCTATAGTTCAAGCTATGTAAGACAAAAAATTATCGGTTGTAATATTTCTTCCTGAGTTTCTTTAGGAAGAAGGTGCAAAGGTGCTTATTATTGATGGTAGGATAGCAAATTCTATCGATTAGTTAGAGCATCGTAGCAATGTGACTTGTGTTCTATTCGTGCTGTAATGGAATGTGTTCCGACGAAGGAAATTAATAAATTGAAGGAATTATTTCGTAATACATTCATATCACTTTAGACGGCCTAGATCGGTTCTGAAAATGTGGACCGTAAATCGAAATGTCGTAAAACGAGTTGCGAGTGAATCTTCGATTTTTCAGCCACATAACGAGGTAATTTGTGCGGTAAAGTGTTATATGTTCTATAATTCTCATAGGCCGCTATAGCGAAATGCTGTAAAAACAGAGGCAGTATAAAGAGGTAGGAGTGTAATCAAATATTCTTTCGTAATATCCGTACTTCCCATAGAGCTCATCCCTTTGTAATTGATTATCTAGAGAATGACACAATGTGTTATAGTTTGTAGAACATTCACACGACATAAGTAAATTTAAATTGAACGTTCCTTTCTTCCTTTTCACTGCAGTGCATGTGTAAGGGTCATCCCCTAAATACTGGCCACAAATAAAAAGAGGGACCAAATATCAAAAATTTAATTAAGTTCATCTATTCCGAAAGCGTTTTTTAATGTGTAATTTTGTAATTTTAAATTGTAATATTTCTAAATTTTCTTCCAACACTAGATATTTCCGGGTATCTTGTAGGTCAAAATGTGTATTTTATGTCAGTTAAATAAGGATTAAACGAAAGTGTATCAAAAAAGGATACATATGGTATCATTTACATATATGGATTACCCTACAATGCTCACAGGCGATTGTTATTCTGAGCCTTTCGACAAATTTAGAAATCATTTGAAGAAAATTACTTCACATATAAAAAATTTGCAGTTTAGTAAGAGATTTGAGTAAAACAAAGATATCATCTATTTTGACGACCTTAAAAAATATTATTATTTGGAAGAAATAAAGGAACTAAAAAAAACTGGTCTAAATATATAGAAATTTATATTAATTAAGTATAATAAACAATAAGTGCAATTCTTTAATCTCTTTATTAAATTGTATCGTAATGTACATTGACGATTTTTCTGATTTTAATAAATAAAAAATAAATTGGGATCGTTATTGCCGAATGTAGCATTCATGTTTTTTTTTTTATTGAAAATTTATTTTCTGTCAGTCTCTATATTTTTCTTTTTAGGTCAATTCACTTTATTAGAAAATGTTGACATATATTGTCAGTTGAAAAGAAAGAAGAAATATCTTAATATGATTTGAGACCTGAGGCTAAAGAAACCCCCATTAAGTAGTCTATAAAAATATTCATATTCAAGTATTTATGAAAAATACAATATAAGCACAGAAACACATCATATATATACTTACGAGTATGTATGTATACTTAAAAGGGCAAAATCACTAGCAATTGATGGGAGTTTTATGTTTAATTTTCTACTGAAAAGTGACTCTTATTAAGTAAATAATAAAAAAAGGTTTTTCCCAGTATAAAGTCACACATGCCTTGCAACTACCGACCCACAGCGACAGTTTTTGTGGAAACAGATATGTATGTATGTACATGGTTCAAAGAGGGGATACAGTCTATTTAGACGATGTTAACTATCTTGAAATAAACCTTAATTCGACATTGACATATTTTAGTCAACTTTAGTATGCATTAAAAAAGGCGGGCAGGACTACTACCGCCATAATTACCGACTAATGGTGGTACTACCAAGCAGGCGTAAATTACTTCTTTACGAGTGCGAGATATTGAGTGACAGAATGAGTATAAAGAAAATGGCGTACGCTTAAGTGTCAGTGCAGAGTTGCGTTACGCATAACCTCGACATATCGCACAGTGTCGGCATCTGTAGTTTTCGTGATAGCCGATATTATAAAAGTATACCTTAACGTATTGGAAAGAAGGGAAATACAAATTCTTTTCAAATCTTGAATACTTTCGCAGATATCCGTAGGCCACAGAAAAGTGTAGAAAACCCCGTGTTGAGGTGTTTTATTTTTTAAAATCTTTAAATTTCGCGAGAAAAAACATTTTTTGTCCCGAAAAATCTGAGTCGCTTTAGTAAAAGTCTTCATAACTCCATAAATTTCCACTGGTTTCTAAAACCTAACCTTAACTAATTAATAAACAGTTAGGTTACTACATAAAGTAGAAAAAAATTAAAAAAATAATAGATATAAAATTTGTTTGCTTGAAAAAATACCATATATTCTTCAAGATTACTTTAATGAAATATAAATCAACTAAAAGGTTTATTTTCTCTTCTTTTCAAAAGCGCAAAAAACATTAATGCTCGTAATTTCTACAAACAGAGGTCGCGTTCGTACCTAACAGTTATTTTTACCTATGCGATTAAGCAACTTTGGTCATTTCAACGTTACTTATGTCTACGTGTTTTTATCTTTAAAAATATGGCAACATTTGTCTTATAAATTTGTCATTTTATATTACTTCTAGCTCAAACCCGGCGTGCTTCGCTACTTCTATTGTAATTATTATCTTAACTCTTATCTTTGTTAGAATCTTTTACACTTTTTCCCCCATTTTATCGCATTCCAGTCCAAGTTCAAACATTTAAGACAATCTCTAGTGCTTTCTGAAGTACATTTCAATATAATAAATTTCAATATAATTGCTTCAGCCTACAAACATACAAACACACATTAATTTTTATATATAAGATTATTTGTTTTTATATGTTTAAACAATTTTTGAAAATTATTTGACACTTCAATAAAACATGTGTGAATTTACCTTTTGAATTACCTATCGAAAACATACTAAACTTTAACCAGTAGATAAGCTGTTATTAGCTCGAAGGTAAAAAAGAAGAGAATTTTTGGCCGAGATTTTTGAGGTGTTTCGGAAAAATATTATCAATTTCCTGATGTTTTCATTTGTCGCTCTATGTTACTAATAAAATGAACTTCTGAAAATTTCGAAATTATATTTTCATTTTAAACGAATAAATAAATTTACAAGCCAACGATAACCACAATCGCCAGCATTCTAGAAAAACAATCATCTGCATTACTGCATTTATTTCTATTACACGTAGTGAATTCGAATTAACACTGTTAAGTTATTTACTACACACCATACACTAAATAAGAAATATAAGAGAAAGGAAAACGTCATTCATAAATGTTACATTCACTTTAACGTATATACTATGCACTACACAACACATCAGTAAAAAATAAAATGGGACTGCAAATCAAAATGATTCATTCACTAAAAAATATGCATTCAATAATAAGAACATGGATTTAATTAAAAAATCGTTATTCGATTCTTCAAATACAAATACATACAAATTTATTATTGTTCGTTTACTTCTTTTACAAATGAAGAGCACAATAATCTTGTGAGAGCGAAAGAGTTTTTACTTCGATTTATTCCTCTTTCTCTCTATGTAAAATACAATAGGTAAGGAAAAAAAAAATTAACACAATGAATGGTTTACTCTGTAGTGTGAATCATTCACTGATTTTTTGTTTAGTGTGCTCATGATTCTCTTCACAACATTTCAATAAAACCATAGAGTAATGTGTACAGAATTGTTAAGAGCTTATCTATGATACTATACATTGATATACACATTTTCAGACATTTCAAATGATGATTGAGATCACTACACTTATGAATCAATGCACAATTTTGCTTTTTATTGGCATTCATGCAGGTCTCTAATACGTAGTTTTATTATTTATAATGCAATGTACGACTCTTGGTGGGATTAAAGTGAAATTGTGCTCTTTGGGCTGCTAAATATCGGTGATAGAAGCAGACTACAATTACTTCGTTTAAAACATGCATTAGGAGAAAACTGGACGGAAGAGAAAGACAAACATGATTAAGTTTTTCTTTTGCATTCAAACGCTCGGCCTTACGTCACAAAAGTTGCCAAACAATTGTTAGAAACAATTAAATTCAATTCTCCGAACACTGCTGCTTCTAACTATTTTTACGGATACAATATCTTTTGACATGTCACCGAATCACTTCTTTTGAAGAAATATAAAATCGGCTTCAAAAGACGAGAGGTTTTTCTGAGATGCGATTAGAAATAGGTTAAGAGGTGGGGAAAAGACGTAAGCAGTGATTTCATAAATTTTTATTTTGATAAATTTGATTATTCATTTTTTTTTTTTGAGCTAAAAAACCGACCGAATTTATACGAATAATAATTACCCGAAACGCAAATTATATTTATTTTTGTTGTAAATAAACTACAAAAACTTTTAAATAAAAAAACCCAAGGAACCTACTTCGTCTCTCAAATGTAGTCGAGTAAACCCATGATAGGAATAGATCTGATCTCCCTCGGATACAGTTGGCCTCGGTTAAAAACGTGCAATATTTCATCTTAGTCAACGCGATACAGTCACACAAAATGTGCTCTGTGATTCCATCCTGCTCCAGAAAGAGCTAGCGTTCCGTCTCATCAAGAAAACGTATCCTATTAAAATGATATATTAGTAGAAAACCCACTACCCTACCAATGTCTGTTCTCCATAGGAGAAAAGTCCTACTAACCTTTAAACGTATATATACTTTTTTTTCACGTGTAGCGAAACCAAAACCATATCTTTAGTTTATTAGTGATCGTACTTTTGTCAATTGGGGATTTTAGCTGGATTTTATGGATTCTACAATAGCGATAGAAACCAACTGCCGCATTGTGTCAAAATATTGTAAGCGAATACTGAGAACCAAGAAACTTGATCTAAACTTAGTGAACTAGACACAGTCGCGTAATAAAGCGATAGACTCTACATAGATAGAAAACAAAGATAGTGGCAAATATGTAACCATAGAGGGATCCATTCCGAAGTAATGCGAAAACGTTCTAGAAAAATTCTAATAAGAAAATTCTAATGTGTTTGACAAAGTAGAAAACTCATAATGTTGTTTCTTTATTTAAAAATTTTAAAATTTGTAACGTACCTTTTCTTAGCTACGTTCCTGTACTGATACTTGTCTGTATGTATAGAAAAATAATGTAAATTGTTGTAAAATTGACCTTCTCGTTTTGTATTCAAGTGTTTACTTTTGTTCTTATTTTGGATTTCAATTTTCCAGTATTTTTTTTGTATTTTGCTATCTCTTGTGTGGTTGGTGTTTTAATGTGTAAACTCCTTGACAATAAACAAACATTTTGATTTTATTAGATTTTATTTTGTTTATTGTGTTTGCATTTCTTCTGTTCAAATGATTTCAATGATTTTCCTATTCATAAGACGTAAATTGATGCGAATATTAAATTTTTATGAGTTTGATGATCAATTAAGTGTTTCAACATAAAATATAACTTTCATTAGAGAATTCTAATATTTTAAGTTGAAACTCTTCTTAAGTGGGTTTTTATTCCTAAATTTTTATCTCTTAATAATATAATTTATTAATTTTTATTAAGTTTACTTAATGTGAATTAATAAATATACGTATTTATTCAATTCAATAACTTTATGCCTATTTCAATGAATGTTGTGTTTATAAACATATATGGCACTTTTTTAGCTGCAGGAGAGTTATCGATATCGATAACTGTGGTTTGAATGCTGAGAACAGCATTCTTAAATAAATTTGTAATGTTAAATGTATGATAAAAATATTTTAATTAAAGGCTAAAAAGTAAACTAAACTCATATGATTTAAATTTTGCAAAAATTGGAGATGACACTGAAATTGTAGTAATACACAGGGTAATAGAAATAGATTTGTTTACAATTTGAATGCTTTTCTCTCAAAATTTTGTATGGTAATTTATGTAATTAAGCTCATAATCGGGGGTTGTATTATGAATGAGAGAGCGAATGATGAAAAAACGGTGTCGTGCGAACGTAGCATTAGGTAAGGCAAGTAATCATGAAACGTTTAACGCCAGAACAATGCTACAAAACTGTGTACTTTGAAAAAGAGAAATCTGTTCGCGAAGTTCATAGAGTACTTCGTCCAACTCATTTCTGATTAAATGACTATGTCAACAAGCAAAATTGCCATATTTTGAGCGAAGAAAATCGTCAAGCTGTTAACGAATCTCCATTTCATCCATTAAAACTCTCTGGTTGGTGGTCTTATTAGGTCTTTATTTCTTTCGAAATGACGACACACCAGCCGATTTAATGATAAATGTATATTTTGTTCAAGTAACATTTCGGAATATGTGTGTATTTATTAAGCGAACATATTTTTTTTATTATATGTTTTCCACAGTTTAAAGCTGTATTTGCACACTATTTATATAGAAATTATCTCCACAACTTAATAAATTAAACATGCGGTTGAATAGTGGATAATGTTGAAATACTTTTGGTTTGAGTACTCTTTTGGGATTTTTTACCCAGAAAAATTCCCAACAGTTTAAATGAGTTTTAGTCGGCCTTCCGGATTACTGGTTAGGCGTCTCGCGTAAAAATACAATTTCTCCGATTTATCTCGAAAACCAACCCAAAAGCTTTATGACTCTGTCAGTAGACGTGATGTCATGGTAAGATAGTTCCATTAAGCTAACGAGAAAGTGCGAGCTAAGTGTAAAAAGTCTACTTTGAGTCAGAGATTGACACTGGCGTATAAAGTTGGTCACACTCTCTTCTACCTCGATCGATCTACAACTTCAGCATAACTAATTTACAGGTAAGCGTAGCCTTTCCACATGCCTGTTCATTGCACAATAGACACAGCATTAAATGTTTCAGGCTGAAGTAATGGCTATATCATGCTGAGAAGTTTATACGGAGTAATATTGCACCTTCCACTGTCATATACCGGGTGTTTTTTTACGGTTACAAAGGTTTAAATCATAATAAAATAAAGAATTATATATATTTTAAATATCAATGAAATGGGCTATATAGAATGCAAAATTTTATATTAATGTTGAAATATGATTTCGCCCATGGTGCACACAAGGCGCAATTTGGAAACCCGCATATATGGCCGTATTTCGTCAATAACTCTTCGAATGTTGATTTCCAGGTGTTCAATTATCTCTGGTTTATCGATGTAGACATACGACTTTATATTTATATCCCCAAAATTCTCAGTACACTTAGCTTTTATATATGTATTTATGTTGTATATATATGTACATAACATACATACATGAGTTTTGTGAACATATACATATATAATAATTGAATTCGATATTATTATTACAACAACTGACTCAAGGAGAATTCAAACCAGGTGACCTTGGCTTGCTACGTAAGCAACAGCTTATAATTGACTACATGTGAAAACGATTCGTTATTACTATTTTTTATAACAAATATATGTGAAACAGAGTTAATTTGTTCACTATCTGCTTACTACAGTGTTGCATTATTTTGACACAATGTTAAAGTCTGTTTATAGTGATGTATTCGTTTTCAAAATGAGACCACCTTGTTAAATTTGCCTTGAACTGACTTTTATGCAACTGTCGTATTCTAGGCGTACCCTATGTTTTTCATATAAAGTTTGATAATTGTGTAAAAAGAACCGATGATCAACTGCAGGTATCCCCTGATTTATGTATGCAGTTCAGCTTAAGGTTTTAATTTTTTTTAATAGATTTTCATTTAGTTTTGTAGTTTACCGTGCCATCCATGTTCATATATGTTCATAACTGGAACAAAGCAAATGGAAATGGACAAGTATTATATTCCTAAATATTTAATTATATTAACTTACGTATAAAAATATATTTTAACTTGAGGCTTGTGAGTAAATCAAAAAGAATAGATAAGCAGCAGGCTTCATCAAGCAATATTTAAAACCATAAAAAAACTGCCTCGCGAGTATCAAAATTTTATGTTGAAAAATTTTATAGTAAAGTTGTTTTGAGCGATGAAAGTAAAAGTATAGGGTCTGCCAAATAATTTTTTTTTTTTTTGAAAATTCTATAAAAAAAAACTACTGAATATTTTCTCAAATTTCTTTTTTTATTTGAAAGTACAATCCTTCCGTTTAAAAATGGAAAATAATTTCGTTCAAATGGCTGTCTCGGCTGGCCATGTGGTGTTGGTCCAATTTTTAAGCACATTTTCGATTGTGTGCAGCTGTATTTCACCAATGGCTTCACGAATATTGTCCGTTAATGCGTCAATTGTCCCTGGCTTGTTGGCGTAACACTTATCTTTGACAGCACCCCACAAATAATAGTCCAACGGTGTCAAATCGCAGCTCCGAGGTGGTCAAACGAATTCAGCTCTGCGGCTGATAATGCGATCTTCAAAAACAGGGCGCTAAACATCGAGTGTAGCTTCGGCTGTGTGGCACTTAGCGCCGTCCTGTTGAAACCAAATGTCGCTAATATCCTCCTCTTCAATTTTTGTGAACAAAAATTCGTTCAACATGGCCCGATAACAATCGCCATTGACTGTGACGTCCGCACCTTGCTCATTTTCGAAAAAAAATGGCCCACTTATGCCTCTGGACCAAAATCCGCACCAAACAGTGACTCGTCTTGGGTGTATTGGCTTTTCAATGTATGCGTGCGGGTTTTCTGTGCCCTAAATGCGACAAGATCAAAATGAGCTTCATCTTGAAAGATGATTTTTTTTGGCAAAATCGGTGCCTTCTGTAAGTCGAACGCAGGCCCACTTAGCGAAGCGAAGACGCTTTGGACACAACCGTATTCGTTCAGCGGAAGGATAAAACTAATTATCTGTCAAATCAGACATGAGCTAAGTGTTACCATTCACGAAATAAGCACTAGTTGAAAAAAAAACGTTATATGGCGGACCCGTTATTATATTTAAGTGTGACGAAAACAAACCGTTTAAAATAACTAGAAGTTTCGACATAAAAACTTGATACTCACGATAGGGCATGTATGTAGGTAGTTACGCTATGGTTTAGCGTTATATATTGGAGCTGTGGTTGGCATTGGAATATGATTTAAGGCAATCTGTGAATAAAATGGATGTTTTTGGAAGCTGGTATTTGCAACAACGCAATAACCCAAAGCATACAGAAAGCATTGTAAATGGCCGGTTATTATTAACGTTATTATTATTAACGTTCCCAAATGGCTCTATTCTACTTACATATAAGTCACCTGACATAAGCCCCACAGATAATTTATTTGAAAAATTGGATCACCTAGTACAAGAAAAGTGCAATTAAAAACAAAATAGGCTCTAAGACTGCTCTTGCTAAAGGATGGTACAATAATTCCAGTAAAACTACAAAAACAAATTGTATTTTAGGTGAAAATCAACAATAAAACAATTTTAAAAATTTATTATATTTTTTTTGATAATTAGTTACCTCTAATATATATAATTTTCTGTGGAAAATTGATTTTCTTCTTTTTCTTTAATATTAAAGGATATGATATACAAAAGTTGATATATTTTTGTTTTATTTTTTGCGTAGATTTATATTATAGTTCTGTATATTCCTTGCAATATATTTCGTCAATTCGTTGCATATATATTTTTTATTTTGCCTCATATCACTGATTAAAAATAAGCTTAAAAACAAACATAAAACAGAAACTTGTGAATCCATGCTTTCCTCTCTGATTTTGCTACAATCGGAGCTGGAAAAGAATTAATTGCAAAATATAGAATAAGTATTTCCAAAAAGTAACTTCTTTTTTTGACATTATGACTAATATTTGAATGTATCTGTGAATTGTTTTTTAGTTTAAACATTGATTTATAATTTAAGTATGTATAATTACTTTTATTTTAGTTTAATGTATTTAATTACGTGTTTAAATTCATTTCTGGTTTTTATTTTTTAATTAAAATAAATTTTATTTTTTGTTCACAAAAATACCCTTTTTTGACCATTTTTTTCTTTCTTAAATACCCTTTTTATGACACTTTTTCGAAATTGTCAACGGCAACCCTGACCACAAAGAAAATAGTTGCACCATTAAAGAAATTCTTCTTTCATCAAAAGTTTCTTTGAGTAAATCAATTGTAGAGCGGGCTGTGTAGCATGTGGCTCCGACCTGTTGGAGCCAAATGTCAGCAATATTAATGCCAGCTAATTGTGGTACGAGAAATTTTTAATCATGTCGCTATACCGTTCACCATTGACAGTAATATTTTGACCATCATCGTTAAAAAAAATTTCATAGAGCGCACCAAATAGAAAATTTCTGTGGATGTAATGGTGTTTCGATAAAAGCTTGTAGAATATACTCACTCCAAATGCGACGAGAAATGGGGTTCATCGAAGAATAAATTTTGCTGTACAGCGGCTACAGCTTCTTCTGTGCGCTCTGTTCAACGTTTCAGTGAAAGCACGTTATCAGTAAGCGTAAGCGTGATCCGAAAACGATCCATTTTTGTTCAAATTAGATCCATTTTTATTAACCTACCAATAAACTGTCATAGTTTTATGGGTAGATACGCGGAAAGGCTGCGCGGTTCTCTTTACCTGCCAGTGTCCGTGGCTGGCTAGGCGTAGACTTCTTCTTCGGAAATTGTGTTTCTGTGCTGGAGCTCATGGCTTGCCTTGATTTGGCGATGCATCCCTCTTTTGTATTAGCCGGAGATCCGAGTTCGACTCATCGCTGATCTGTATAATTAATTGACTTTTTCTAATTTCGCCTTGAGTTGATAATTAGAATTTTTCTAAGTGAATAGAAAATTGTTTTTTCCCATGATTTTATACAAGAGTATTGACAACCACTATCTTAATGCCAACAATACTTTTGTCAATGTTCTTACCGGCATTCGCTGTGGCCTCTTTGAGTCACTTGAAGGAAAATTTACCAAAATAAGATGACATTTTGAAATTTCCCTGACTTTTGAATAAACTGTTTTCGACAAAAGGCGTTTTAATACACAACAGTGTCTCCTTTATATATAATATGTATAATTCGCATAACATTCCATGAAAGAATGCGAGGACTTCTCTCAGTCAATGAGCTGCACCCGATTCTATTTTTAGACTCATTGAAAGGGACCTACAATTTAACGAGAAGTTTTCAATAGTAGTAATACTCATAATCAATTACTTAGCTAATGTTATTATGTTATGTATTTATGTTATGTTACTGCAGTTGAAAAACTTTTTTCTTTTTTTAAATGGTCTGGCTTGGTATTGAACCGAGGACATTCTAGTTGATAAGCGGGTGTCTTACCTACCATACCACAGCGGCACACAAGCATCTCCTTTAAGCTCAATATATTAGGTTGGGGAATACATTTTTTTTAAAAGAAAATTGGAAGTCTGCTTCCAATTGCGTGAAAAATGTTGTCTTTACTATGAAGTAAAAAAATAAGTAAAAATTAGCTTGGCTCCAGGAGATACTCCAAAGCCGAGAGTCAGGCCTGTTTTTTTCCAATGAAGACATAAACTGCATAAACTACATAGAAAATATGAAAAAATCAATTATATCAGATCTATTCAAATCTAATATAAAAAATCGTTAATAGTTGAGTTTTTACACATATTAACTACAGAGCTGGGTTTATTGCATTGGATTTTATTTTCCACTACTTTTAATGGTAGTGGAAAAAATTGTGCATTATCGCCCCTAACATTCAGTGGTAGTGCCAATTTTATATACTTATACTTTAGTTAGAAATGATTAATGGTAATGGACTAGAAATCAATAATAATGGACCATTGGCACTGTAGTGGAATGCAAATTCGGTTCCGCTGCCTCAGTTCCACTAGCGTTTTTATAAAGGGATGAACTGTCATATACTTTCATACATATATACATATGTAGCTTAAGTCAATTATAAATGGACACTGCATTACCAGGAAAACTGAAGTAAAAATAAATGTTTATTCATAATGAAATTTTATTTGCATTACTAGTAAAATTTTTGCTGATTACTAAATATTCCAACTAGTGATCACATATTTCGACAATTTATATTACAACTTTATCCATATCTAATAAAAAGAAACAAATCCAAATGCCAATACAATAGAAAAAGAATATCTTAAACATAAAATCAGTTTTTACCAGGAACATTAACAGTTATAACTAAAGTTATACAAATCATAATTCAATTATTATTTTACGATTTTTATTTTTCAGTTTCATTGAGTGCACTAAATTCTCACTATTACTAAAATTGCTTCATTTAGTGCACTCTATTTTCACTACTACTAAAATTGTTTGAGTTAGTGGTTAATTATTTTCATCTGCCAATAGTGGCGGCTGCAATATTGCTGCATTAATGCTAAGTCGTTTAGTGGTAATGGAAACGATAATGCATTATAAATTCAATGCAATAAGCCCAACTCTGATTTCCTACCAAAATATTTAGATTTTAAAGTTGCATCAATATTTTTTATTTAAATACAGTTATGTATGTAGTCACTAAATAAATTACTTTTGTACGGTATATATTGCAGGAACACTAAAAAAAAACTTTATTATACTTAAATACAGTACAGTTCCAGGAAAAAAGTCACTTTTGAATGGTTTTATTTATATGTATGAGGTATCATATTAAAAAAAAGACAATAAAACAATCCTTTGCAAACACAAAAACAAACAACAAATATTACAAGTCATGCAACAATTGAGTATAAGAATATTTGTGTGTTGCACAAACATATGATGAAAAATATCCATCCTTTCACGACAGACTTGAGTGTTATTTTCTCTGCAATACGTTTTATATTCAATGTTATATATAAAAATGAATATATGTTTGTATGTACGTATGTTTGTTTGGCCTTATAGACAAATAAACAGCTGAACCGATTCTTTTGAAATTTTTACGGTATCTCTTTGTATGCCTGGAAGGAATTATAGACTATATAAATTCAAAAATTCCAACTGGGCGGTGCCACACCTATAAAAGTTAAATATTTATCTGTCTATATCATTAAAATGGAAACAAGTTGAATTTGCAAATTTAGGCCAAATGTCGTCATAGTCAGTACAAATCATTAAAAAGTGGGCAGACGTAATTGGGAAGATGCTGAACTTGTGTTTCTTGGTGTAGACTCTAGAGTTTCTAAGACTATCGACAGATGGCATTTATACTAAAGTTTTCTCCCTTTTTTACAATTGGAAAATTTTAATTTTTTTCAATAAGTTTTTTCAATTTGTTATTGAAAAGAAAAATGAAAAAAAGTGAATATCGAGCTTTGATACAGTGGAAACCAAACAATGGCTTAATAAACATTATCCGAAATCAAATTCATCGAGACAAATGATAAAGAAATTTCTGAATTTACACATGGTCAAATGATGCAGAGCGCAGTGGACGGCCAAATGAGGCTGTTATTCCAGAAAAAAGTCCACAAATTGCTTATGAACGATCGCAAATTGAAGGTTCACGAGCTAGCTGACATTGTAAATATATCAGATGGTAGTGTTTTTATCATTTTACACGAACATTTGGGTATGCGAAAGCTCTGTTCAAAGTGGATGCCGCGTGAGCTCACATTTCGTGTCACAAATCGATTGGGCTTCGAATTGCTAACCCACCCACTGTATTCTCCAGATTTAGCTCTCAGCGACTTTTTTTCAGTTTTCAGATTTCAAAAGAATGCTTCCTGGAAAGAAATTTAAGTCCAATGATGAAGTAATCGCTGAAACTCAAGCCTATTTTGACGAGAAAGAGAAATCGTACTATAAAAGTGGTATCGAAAAAATGGTAAATCGCTATACTTGTTGTATCGCCCTCGAAGGCAGCTATGTTGAATAATAAAATCGAGTTTTGTTAAAACTTTTTTCTTACTTATCCTACGGAGTTATTGAATGACCTGCTATGTATATACTGATCAATCGAAAAAAAACCTTCAAAGCCAACGGTGATTGCTGTATATAAATATATAAATTTATATAAATCTAAGCTACGTATGCGAAAATATCGTATTATATAGTTGATTGATTGATTAACTGTTCCAGACTATGCGCACAGTGTTCTGAAGTATCTTTTGTGCAACCATGTACTAGGCTAAATACAATGCCGCACTTACTTTAGTCAGTAAGAGTACAAATGCTTTTGTTTTAAAAAGCCTCTCCTTGGAACTTTATTTTGTGAACCGTGATGACAGTGTACGTACAAATTACATGTTCAGATGTCTCGGAATACATGGTGTAAAGTCTACAATGATTAGTAGCAACATTGCCTAAGATATGCTGATGGTATCTGAAATCTCAATGTTCTGTAAATAGGCCTTCAAGTACCCTTAGTTCGCTCTCGTTGAGAAGATGAAGTCTAAGGTAACTACTTGGGGGCAGAGAGACAAAACCTTTCGTGTGTCTCGGTCAAGAGGCCTTCACTCATAGCCGAGTAATTTTTTTTTTTCAACCTAGGATAAGATAATTTCTTCAAGTATTCCACATGCACACCAATGAACGGCTGAGGCTCAATGATACTCCGGCGAGCTCTCCTGTTCGCCAGACAGTCAGCCCGTTTGTTCCCAGAGAGGCCGTCAATGACTTTGTTTTTTAACCAAGCTTTTTTTCTTAATTTCTTTGGCATCATTGATCTACATGGCAGTGAGAGAGTTAAAGTATATCCGTTATCCCACTTCTTGTATGATCGATTGTTATTTTTATTAAACTAATATTGTAAATATTAGTTTATATATTATAACCAAATAATGATTGATTGCATTTAGTTAATCAAATTAAAAATTTCGTCATATTTTTGCTTTTTATCAATATTTTCTTTATAATCGTAAGTAAACATAGTATTACAGTTATGACATATAATTGATAATTTATCAATTATAATTGGCATTAATACAGTAATATTCACACTCATTATAATTATCATTTGCTCCGTTCTTATTTGCATTATTTATTGAGTATTTGACAAATACTTACCAACAGAAATTGATTAATGGTATTTACTATCTGAACGTCAATTGTAATTGTTGATTATGAATTCCGCATAAAGTTTGTAAATTTGTTTTTTCAAACGAATGCTGTTGCAATCCGTATATTGTGCATGTTTTGCTTGATTAGGGATTATTTCCATTTCAGATAAGGAGTGTTTTTGAATTATATAAACAAATAATTATTCACCTAACAGACAGTTATTATAAAAATCTGTTTTCTGTATGCCACCATTTTTAAGGGTTAATTATTGGACATAAATGGCAGTGTTAAAGGCCAGTAATAGATTGGCAACCCTGATTTAATTTATCATATTGCATGCTTACTATGCATGTACAGTAGTGTGGTCTTTAGATGTATGAAAGAAATTTATTTTCAAGTTATTATATTATATGCGATTTTTTAAGAGTTTTCAGATTTGATTTAAAAACTAACAACACATAGAGATATGCATGAAGTTTTTATTTGAGTCGATAGAACGAATTATATAATTCAATGTTTTAAGATAATTTCATGTAAATGTTGACGGCGGCTACGCCTCAAATGATTACTAATCTGGGTTCAATTTTGGCATACTTTCTTCAACATATCGGCCGATATCTTACGATTAAATTCTTTAATATTGGCTCCCAGTGCATCAACCGTTGCGTTGTTTCGCGTGCTGTGTGGCATGTAGCATCATCTTGTTAAACTTGTTAGCCATTTTCAGCTCTACCATTTTGGGCAAAAGAAAAATTGTTAATCATCGCACGGTAGCGCTCACCATTCACAGTAATATTCCTGCTTTCGTCGTCCTTTGAAAATATACGGTCCAATGATGCCAACGGCCCATAATCCTCACCAAACAGTGCATTTTTCGCTATGCATTGGCAACTCTTGCAATTCTGGCTGTTCTTCACATCAATTACGGCAATTTTACTTTTTCACGTATAAATTCCAACTGAATCTTGATGATAAAATTCAATAATTTGTAAGCGTTATTCGTTTGTAAGTCGATTCATGGTTAAATTACTACCAAACTGAACATGTTCGACCGTAACATGTTACACGAAAACAGCTGAGCTGCCAATAACAGTGTTATCAAAGAGAAAGCTGCTAAAAAAATCACCCGATAAAAGTAAGAGTTCGTCAAGAGCATTTAAGTTAAGAACTTACCTGAAACAATCCAGAAATTTATTAACCCTTTCGGTTATTCTATGCCATATGGAATTGTCACTCATCAGCGTCATTTTAAGACAGACAACTTATTGATGATACTTTTTTATATTTTTTGTATTTTTTTAGTGGGTTTTTGTAAAAATTAATGGAAAAAATATTTTGATTAGTGAAGTCAGTACATTGTTATAATGCAGAAAGTGATTCTGCCTCTAAGGTTTCATAATATTGTATTCAAAAAATATTACATTATAGTTTTATTAGCTTATTATTTAATTCACTTTGTTTGATAAATTTTTGTAAGTAATATACAAGATAATCACTGCCGGTACTAAGAGCAATTAGTTATATTCTTAACCTACATAGTTTAATAAGGCTGTAGAAAGCTGCATAAAATGCATTCTTTGCCATATAGTACAATGTCCAAAAAACGTGAAAAAGAAATATTTCTAAAGTCAAAAACAAAAAGGAAGTACCGAAAGGGTTAAAAATAAAATACACAAAATTATCGTAAACACTTTCTAAAATGGTAATGAAGTACACTATTGGACGAATTAAAGTGCAAATTACCTTTGTTATATTTCATCAGCGAAAAAAAAGACAAACTCTACGAGTATATTATTGTTCACGAATTAAGCATCGGTGCGAACAACAATCAGTTTTTAAGTACAGTCTGTGTGAAGAGAGTTTGTTGGTTTGAACTCTGTGTGAAGAGAGTTTTTAAGAACTAAACTCGCAAAGTGAATCGTGAAACAAAAACCAGTTTAGTTGGAGCTAACTCAGTAAGGAGAGTTACGTGTGGATAATCTCTGGTTGAAAAGGTTGTGATCGAACCTAAGTTATAACTACGAACGGGATGGAAGGTCTTTAGGAAGAAAGATCTGTCGCGTAATTGTTGTTGTTTACAAAGTTGTAAGTAGACGGAGTAATTAAGAATATAAAATTGTTATCGCTTGTAATAAGGTTACAAGCAGTGGTGCACCAAACTGTGTTGAATAAAGGATTTTGAATTAAAACGAAACCAAGATTTATTTTATTTTAACTACAATTTACGAACTCATAAATACACGTTTTTAAAAAGGTAAAAACGTAACATTATAATAATCAGTACGTAGTCGCCACCCCCTTACTTAATATTTTGCATTTTCTCAGATATCTCCACAGAACATCAAACTGAAGCCGTTGTCAAAAACTATTAGGAATCTGTTAGAATAAAATGGGAAAATGAAATGAAATGAAAATTAAATAAAGTAACATATTATATATCAGAACCAAAAATGACCCTTGACCTCAAGACTACAAAGCGTAAAGATGATCGTATAATAATCCTAGCCAAAAATAATAACTATTTCCTTCTTCTAGGGATTTTCTGGAAGAACTAAATTTAAATGTTCCGTCATGTACAATACGAAGAAGGCTTAGCCAGAGCAGTCTAAAAAGTTTTTACGCGAAGAAAAAACCATTATCACGACACACAAATATAAAAAAGCCTTTGGGCTTTACCAAATGTATATAACTCTGCCAGAATCATATTTAAATCGAGTGATTTGTCCAGATGAGTCGAAATATGTACTAAAAAATTCAAATCATGTAAAAGAGTATGGTGTGGACCCTGAAAAACTTATATCTAAACACATTGAATCTAAACACAAAATATGTTGGAGAAAGTTTCATAGTTTAGGGCTGGATTTCTTTCTTGGGAGTGGGTTGAATAGTCAGAATTGAAACCAAAATGACTGATGAGCATTGTGTTAAGAGTAGTTATATGGTCATGAGCTTGTGGCACTTTATATTCCAACAAGATAGTGACCCCAAACATACGAACAAAATCGCAAAGAACTACTTTCAAGAAAAATTTACCGAAACACTAGAATGACCGGCTAACAGCACCGATTTGAACGACGTAGAAGACTTGTGAATCAAATTAGATAACAATATTCTAAAGATATATCGGACTAACATTAAACATTTTGAATAGATGTGCATGCCGAATTGAAAGCAATTCCTATAAAACTTTTGAAAAACTTAATTTCAAATATACCTAAAAGTCTTTGTGAGGTCATAGTTAATAAAGGGAGAGCTTTTATTTCTGTGGTTATCATCCAATATTTTGCATTTGCACTTTATTTTGTCCAACCGTTGGCAGGGAGCATTTTAGTTTATGTTGCTTTGCTGAAAAAGTTTAATTAAAATATTTAAGTTTTTAAACGAAATTAATAAATTCAATTAATTTTTTAACAATAATATTGAGTTTGTATATTTTTTCTATGATGAATAATATATATAGCAAAGGTAATTTGCACTTTATTTTGTCCAATAGTGTATAATAATATTAATCTTTTCAATTTGGGAAATAATCATTCACGTTTTTTAATAAACCGTTGCCAATGGTTAATATCTGCTCGGTAATGTTGGTTTTAAGCCCTCTAGCTGTTGTGGGTTTATTGCTGTACACTTTCGATTTAAATAAAACTAAAGGTATCAAATCGCATGATCTTGGTAGGCTATTTACTCCTATCTATGAGAAATGCTATATTCGACCTTTTCTTTCAAAAGATCAATTTTTTCTCTTGCTGTGTGACAAGAGGCACCATCCTGCTAAAACCACATATTTTCTAAGTCTAAATCATCAATTGTTCGCCACAAAAAACTTCGTATCATCTCCCTGTAGCGATTTCCATTTTCGTTTTCCAAAAAATATGGTCCGATATTTTCTCCGAACTAAAAACCACACCAAACCGTAAATTTTTGTGAATGTAATGGTTGCTCTGAGATAACTCTTGGCTTCTCGTTATTCCAAATACGGTAATTCTGCCTGTTGACATAACCATTGGGCTGAAAATGGGCTTCGTCGGTGAAGAGAATTTTGTTAACACTTTTATTTTCTTCTTGTTTTAATAATAAAAACACGTTGTTTCTTCGTTTAACGTTCCATATTAACTAAACGGAACCAACTAACAAGTAGAAAAAAAAATGGCAACAAAATTAAAATTACACCTCAATTTTGGACACCCTTTACTTGCTTCAAATCATTTTCATGTTTTTGACGTTTGACATCACATTTTTATGCAAAACTATGAGGCCAAATCTTATTAAGTATTCGCTTCAAATATTCGGAAAATTTTTAGCGAATACGATTGCGAAATCAAATATCTAAAATAAGCGAGTAGTATGCGAACGTGGATATTCGTAACAACCCTAATTGTAACCCAAGTTTCAACAATATTATTTAAACTTTCCAGCTTTTGTCTCATACGAAGGATATTGTATTATAAAGGCTTTCAATTTTAATATAAAACATCAAAAATTAAATTATTATGGCGGCAATTCCACACCAAATATTTGTTGCTGCAGTAGTGACCGAAAATAAGACATATACTAAACAAGATTTTGCCTTAGAAGTTTGTCGAACTTCCATTTAAAAAAAAAAAAAATAATTCACAATATACAAGCCAATACCACCTTGATCAAAAAGCTCCCGGAATTTATTCACAAAATTAAAAATACAAGTTTTTTAATTTAAACCTATATTGTCCCCTTCAAAGTCATTCGTCATCGATTGCAACACACTTATGCCACCGCTTGATCTAATCATCAAAATATTTTCTATATACGATTTTCGGTATGTCCATCAGTGCTTCATGCGATTTTTTCATTATTACCTCTCGGCTGCTGAAATGCGTTCCCAGTAATGGTTTTTTAAGTCGATTGAACAGAAAAAAGTCACAGGGAGCCAAGTCAGGTGAATTCGGCGGCTGTTGGGTGGTATTTGTATTTTTCGTCAACAAATTTCGAATAATGGTGACACCGTGTGACGGTGCGTTATCATGGAGAAAAATATACGAGTTTTCTTCCCGCAATTCTAATGCATGAAAACCGCGAGCATTGCCTTCTTTTTGTTCTCAGCCAATTTGGTGAACGCCATTCACTTGCCTGATGTCTTGATTGCATGTTGCTCTCATAAACCCACGTCTCGCCTTCAGTAATGATCCTTTTGATGAAGGTGGGAATGGATTCAGTCTCGCATTTCATGTCTTTTGTGACCTCAACACAGTCTCTTTTTTGCATTAAATTGAGATCTTTTGGCACCAACTTTGCTGCCACACGACGGAAACGCAAATCATTAACCAAAATGTCTTGGACGGATCCATAGGCAATGATCACGAGATAGCGGAACTCTCTGATGGTTAATTTGCGGTTATTGACCAACATTTCTTTTACTTTATCAATGTTTTTGTCGGTTTTCAATGTCGATGGTCTGATATTGCATTCATCCTCTACGATTGACTCACGACCACTTTCGTACTGCTCTTTTCTTTAGACAATCTTTGCCGAAACACTTTTCCAGCATTTCCAATTTTCACGCACCATTAAATCTATTTTTCGTTGTTGCAAATTTAAGTCCATTTCTAAAATTGTAGAAAATCGCCAACACGCATAAGGATAGATGTATGTACTCTTGGCTATGTAGCTTTTGCAAATGTCAAACTATGGCGCTTATATTTACCGGGAATACAACAACAGATGTACCAATTAAAAAAAAAAAAAAAAACTCAAATAGAAACGATGGGACCGCCACACGGGGGTTATTATTTGGTTAAGGTGGGATTGTAATTTATGAAAATGAAATCAAATCAAATTTTAAAAAGCAGTTATATACGTGCTTGCAATTTATTAAAAATAAGTAAAAAAAATATTTGTTTTATATTTTGTTTAAAAAAATACATAAGTAAGTATATGATTAAAGTTTATTACATGTTATAAGAACCATTTACTAATTTTGTTCAAATCATTTTCATACTAATCATAAAATAAAATATATACTATATTTTGTTAATTTAATTTTATTCCTTGTCAGATTCAGAAGGTTCGACTTCTGATGCAGCACCTACTGATACTCCTCCTACAGCAGCTTCTTCCTCATCGCCCAGTTCCTCAATACGTTCTCCAATAATAATATCCTCTGCCAATCTATACAACTCGCGTATATTCTGTAAATGTAAATTTTAATTATTTTTTCTTTTCACAAATTTAAATACGAAAAACAAAAAAAAAACAAAAAATGAATTATTATTGATTTCCTACATACATGAGCATTTCTTAACTGCATTATTTTCTGATCTTCATAACGTAAATGATCATATTGATCTTTGGAGATGAGTAAGCCCTCATTTACATCATGATCCAATTCGGCGCGTAATATTTGAGCGTAACGTTGTTTTGATAAACTAATACTGCTGCCTTCGTCCATGGATTCGCCACTTGAAATATCTGAACCATCATCAGATGCAAGATTTTTAGGAACGGCTATAGTACTAGTCTCAGTTTCTTCCATTCCAAAGATGTCTTTATAATGAGCATCCTCAATAGCTTTAGCAGCAGCCTGAAATTATAGAAAATGGAATCACTTTATTAAAAAAAAACACAAACAAAAACGAAAAAATAGTTATGTTTAAATGTACTATATACCAAATTCTTTTTACTGTCTGATGCCATTAGACAAAGGAATTTCTATGATAAACGATCAAAATGATACTTATTTTTTCATGAAAAAATTTTAAATTTTTTGAAAAAATTTCAAGGGCCTTTTTAGATTATTATTTTTTTTTTATGATCAACTCTATTAGTTGTTGTATATAAAATTGGTACAAAATTTTGAATAACTTTATACAGGCATTACATTTGGAAAATGGCTATTAACACATGTTAATAAATGGCTCTTATGGCTTTGTTTTTTAAACACTTTAAAGTCTATTAAGAATTTGGCGAATAATTCTTTCCTTAATCTCAAAAATTTAAAAAAAAACACTGCTTTCAAGCATTTCCTAGTGGACGCTGCACTTCCACTCCAACCAGGCTTGATTCTCTGCCTTAAAGTATCTTATGGAGACACCCGCTTCTGTCTTTGCTTCATATTTATTTGTAGGCACCATTTCTTATCACCCGCGACGACTCAGTACAAACGACTCACTACTAACGGGTCCGCCATATAACGTTTTTTTTCAACTAGTGCTTATTTCGTGAATGGTAACACTTAGCTCATGTTGATTTGACAGATAATTAGTTTATCCTTCCGCTGAACGAATATGGTTGTGTATACGCTTGAACAACGCTCGGAAATATTGCGACATTACTTTGATCGATCGACTTACAGAAGATGTCGATTTTGCAAAAAAAAAATAAATCATCTTTTCAGATGAAGTTCATTCTGATCTTGGCGGGTATGTAAACAAGCGAATTTGTCGCATTTGGGGCACAGAAAACCCGCACGCATATATTGAAAAGCCAATACACCCAAGCCGAGTCACTGTTTGGTGCGGGTTTTGGTCCAGAAGCATAATTGGGCCATTTTTCTTCGAAAATGAGCAAGGAGCCGCCGTTACAGTCAATGGCGATCGTTATCGGGCCATGTTGAATGAATTTTTGTTCACAAAAATTGAAGAGGAGGATATTAGCAACATTTGGTTTCAACAGGATGACGCTACGTGCCACACAGCTGAAGCTACACTCGATGTTTTGCGCCCTGTTTTTGAAGATCGCATTATCAGCCGCATAGCTGATGTCGTTTGGCCACCTCGGAGCTGCAATTTGACACCGTTAGACTATTATTTGTGGGGTGCCGTCAAAGATAACTGTTACGCCAACAAGCCAGAGACAATTGACGCTTTAAAGGACAATATTCGTGAAGCCATTGGTGAAATACAGCGGCACACAATCGGTAATGTGTGGATCGAGTTAATAACACTGGTCAACAGCGAAAAACGCCTTTAAATAAAACTATATGGAATATAATGATGTTGATGCGCTGAATTCGTATCCGTTTTCAGTTTTTTTCCATCGAAATTTTTCGCCCAAAATATGGTAGTTATGTCAATATATTTCATCATAACTCGAAAACGACATTACCGACAAAGTTGAAATGAAATGACAAAATTTCCTATAAATCACCTGAACATATTTTTTTTTGTCAGTTTCGGAGTTATTCACAACCTAGCTGGGAAAAAAAGTTTTTTTGCCCAAATTAGAGTAATTTTTTTGCTTAGAAAAAATCATAAAAAAATTTCAGAATGAAAATAAATACTTACCCGTATATTAAACCTTAAAATGTTAAATTAGAATTAAATACAGGTACCTAACTTTGACCAAAATTAGCGACAAAACGTTTTCTTGTGAAGGTAGCGGAAATTTTTTTTCTTGTAAAATTAGTAGAAATTTTTTTTCTTTTATTTCCAAAAAAATTCTTAGAATATAAATTTTACATTTTAAGCATTTTAATGAAAGCCAAGTGAGGGTTTAAAATAAAATAACCCATAGAGGCAGGCGCCTAACCTTGACAGAAGTAAAGGGTTCATTTTTTATGGCTATGGTAAGTCAAATATATTCCTAAACGTTTGGTTGTACTTGCATCAAAATCGGTCATATCGTTTTTAACTTATGATGAAATATATTGACATAACTACCATACTTTGGGCGAAGAATTTGCCACGCCCATAAAAAATTTGAGCTCGATGGAGAAGAACTGAAAACAGATTTGAATTCATCGCATCAAAATCATTATACTTCGTATAGTTTTATTTAAAGGCGAGAAAATTTTCTGTTTTTGGTAGACCAGTGTAATCAAAATTAAGACCTGCAATTTGGTAAAAAAAAAACTTTTTGACATATTTGGAACCTATTTGGAATGATCGTGAATAAAAATTCGACCATTTCCTTTATAATTATATGTATATAAACGCGCTCTGTGTTTGGATACTTACAAACTTTCTTATTTTACACATTCTTAGTGAACGTCTGCTCAATATTATTTTATGGATTTCATACACATTTTACGGTGTAATGTCCTTGGGCGATATACGCGTTGAACGTCATTTATGCTGGGAATATCGCAATGGAACATAATAAAGCTCTTTTGGTGTAGATTTTCCATTTTCTCTTATTGTAGTTGCTTATGACTGCAACGAGTTCCAAAGTTTAGCAAAAATTACACTCACCGACAAAATTAGCTCTTATCTAAAGCATACAACACATTTGTTTTTTTGTATAAAACTTGGAAGTAATCATTTGTTTTATCTTTAATGTATTCAAATGTAAACTTTAAAAAAATATCATTTTTCTTAACTTGAATAATTTTAGTTAAATTTGTAGATATTAAATAAAAGAGAAGAAAAATTTCGAAGCAAAGTTTAATGTTTACACATTAATTAGAGAACTTTTAAGAGAAAGAGTGAAGAACAAGTAAAAGTTAAACTGCCAACTTGAATTTTATTTGTTTGGCTTTTTGTTTATTTAAGCCAACAATTCGAACAACATTTAAGGGCTACAGGTACTTGAAGTTTTTTAACTTTTAAAACAAAAGGTTGGCCAAGAAAAAGGCGTTGTTGAATAGGTAAGCAAAAATGTTCATCCTTGAAGAAATTGTTGTTTCTTGACAATTTTGGAAAGTAATGGAAAAAAGTAAACGAAAAAACTATTAAATTCTTACAAAAAAATAAAAATAAAAATGTTTGATGCCCTTCCGTAAACCAAGTCTTTAAAGCCGAAGTTAGTTTGTACAGAATGACAATTAAAGTTAAAGAATAATGTTTCTTTGAATTTCTTTAGGAGAAACTGAGACTATTTCTACTTGAATTTCATTTTCTACTTTAAGAATATGCTCACAAAATATATAATTTAAAAGCTTTAAATTAATTTTATACATATATCCACAGAACTTAACAAAACGAAAAAAGGGAAAATAAAGATTTATTATGTTTGTTATTATGTTTGTCAAAGACGGTAATATTTACAAACATTTTTAATTTTGATTTTCAAATACAAATTAGTTACAATACACTTTAAGGTTAAAAACCTTTTTTTTAAAAATCTTAGTCAAAATCAGTGGTCCATATTCATAGTCCCACACTAAAGTCGACTCTTGCTAGACTAAGTCTTTAACTTAAAACCTTTTACCATCTTTTTCATATTCATAGTTAATAATTAAGTATACTTTAAGTCTAATGTTTATATAGAATTTTTTTAAATATTTAAAAGTGGAAACTCTTAACAGGTGGTTATTATTATTATTTTTTTTTTTTTGTTGATCAATGATTTTTCGTGGTTTTTATTTAAATTTCATCAAATTGTTTTTAAAAGTGTTCCAAACGTAAATAAATAACACAACTGCTTAAAAAACGGATACGACAATATTTCCTTCATTAGTTACTTTTCTGAATTTTTTTCGTAACCCATATTGTCAAATAAATAATCGTCATATCTTAGCTGTGTTTGTACGCGTGTATATATCATATCTTATAGTTCAGATATTTGACCAAAATATCCTTGACTTTGGCATTGCGTTATATTATATTTCTTATTGTTATATTTCAGAACTTACATCCATACAGTGGGACTTATTTTACGCTGCAGTTAAATATGTTAATCTTAGTCCATTTAAAGATAGCATTCAGTCCACACAGGTCATAAAATACCGATAGGCTTTTGACATACAAAACATTATATTGTCGCTACAGCTACCTGTCATTGTTAGAATGCTGCCAAAGTAGAAGAAATAACTGAACTTTTCTAATTAGATATTACGTATCCGGAATTTAGTGTGGTTAAGGGTATTAGCGAATCATCTTACTTATTTGAATGGTGGGCCTTAGTCCCGTCTCAGCAACTTCACTCTTCAGAGATTTAAATTTAGCAAACATTTAATGATGACTGAGTGCTAAAAGGCAATTATCATCACCACCATGTTCCTATCTTATGGCTTTGCTAATGGTTATATCATTGCAAACGATAACATCAAGAGCTACATATATTCTATAGAAGCTGCGTTAATATGGGCTGAATTCCAAAACGCCAAAATACTTTGTGGCGATACAGTTTTACTACCGTATCGATACAAAGCAAACTACATTGTTTGTTGCTTTGTAAAAAAGAACTTTGTACAGTTTTACATTTGGAAACGCTTCTTGTTGCAGTCAGCACCTTTCCCATAAAACAATCCTTTTTCGTTTTTTTTTTTTTGGAGGCGAAATCATCCTCATTTTGTAAACAATTGCTGTTTCCATAAAAACACTATTATTAATTCAATGTAAACAAAATTATTTCAATTTGTAAACAAAAAGCATCGACAAAATTTATATTACACAGCTTGCTTTTGTTTGCGCAGTTAAAATTTTTATAATACATTTAGGAATGGATGACTTTGTAAAAGTTTGCATGGTTGCGTTTAAGAATGAATGACATTGTTCAGTTGTTTTGCAAATGACGTTTTGGAACTCACCCATGCATCCCTGTTGATGTGTGTAGAGCAGAGCTAATGATATTTCTATAATAGAAAAGAAACAGAATACGTGCAAAACAATATGTGAAGCTACACATTTGGTATGAACCTAAAAAGTATACTTAGTTTTGGGCTCCTACCATCGAAATCCCTTTTAATAATCAATAATAGCAAAAATCTCTGCTAATCGAAACATTTTCACAAACTTTTCATTTCAATTTTATTTACTTAAATTATTTAAAAGCAGGTTCAGCTGGTTTTATATTTAGAGTCGACTCTAAATCCAAAAGTATACTTTAAGTTGTCTATGAGTAAGTTAGAGTCGCCTTTTCTAAAAGTCGACTTTTGTTTGTTCTCTTAAAGTATACTTTATTTTTGACTATAATATGGGTCAGTATTTTAACTAAAGTACACTTTGTTTTTTTCATATTCGAAACTGGCTATACTATATTTATTTTAATTCTCATTTACAATATGAAAAATACAAATTCATACAACTCGTATACTTGAATTTCGGTATTTATCTAAAAAATTGTTATTAAAATATTTTTCGTATATTTCTTTTAAGAAAGAAAACTGTTTTGATCTAAAATCGTATAAAAAAGTCTATTTTCATTATTTATTTTGTATAAAAGGGACTTTAGAAAAAAAACATGGTTTCTGGAAAACTGTACGAATGTTAATTTAGCATACTTTTAATTATAAAAAGGAAAACATTTAACATTTTGTCATAAATGAGAAAAATTTTGTATTTATAAGCAACCAAATGTATGTACATATTTATCCTTTTGATATCGTTATAACGGAGATCATTTCCAGCCTGCGTCACCAAGCAATAGCTCTCTAAATTCGTTATTTTGTTTTAAATTGAAATTAGACAGTAGTGCGAATTGCGCTCTATCTTGCCACTTTGTCTAATTTTAGCCGTTGTAATCCAACTGCATAACTTAACAAATAAAATTTGAATTTGCGAAGAAATTTCCTTCTTGTTTTAGAATAATATTTCGCCGGGACATTTTCAATTTTTTAATTTTAAAGCAGGTTCCATCTTAATTGTTTTGAATTTTTTTTAATTCTTCTTCAACAGATATTAAGTCAAAACGGGAGTATTATTATCATCATTTTCATTATACCGATCAGGCACTATTGCAGGACACTGCGACCCATGGGATCTGTTGTACCTTCCTAATGCACAAGCAGATCTAAAACAACAACGGTCAATATGCTCAGTGAGACCTTATGTGTACGTAATCATTTCTATCTAAGCCTATCACGTACAACACAGTATGTGTTATGCAGTCTTTGATGCCTGTGAGCACAGTCTAAAAAAATCCACATTTGTGACCGCCATCTTCTTCAGATGCGCTCTTTGTCCTCAGTGGCATATAAGGAACTCTGTTAAGAGCTCTAAGTCCGTCCTGCCAAATTTAAGAACCTCGGAATGACGCTCAAATTGCTGACTGATCGCTGATCTAGAGTGGAGGAGTCTTCTTTAAGCATACCAGGGTTCCAATCATCTGTAATTTTCCTAATCCTTGACTAGATTTAGGCTGGTAGTCAGTGGTGCTGCACATTTAGGTTCCGAGCCAATATATGTATGGTGTCACGGAGCCTTTTCTAATCAGTGCATTCGCTGTCTCACTACCATCTATTCCACAGTGTTCATAAAAACGAAAACAAGTTTTAAGCAAACTCTGCTTACCATGGTTTGCAAGCAATACAAACCACGGTTGTTGTGGAAGAGACAGAGGTTGTTCAATGAGTTCCTACCCAACCGGGAGTTGGTAATGTGTGATCCAAGGGCAAGGATGGCCGCCCGAGTGTCCACGCAAAACAGATACCAAATAGGTGCTCTGATAATTCAGCTTCCTCCTGCCCACAGAATTTGAAACAACTCCCATTCTGTTTAAATGTCCATTAAGTCTATAATGCCTGATCAAAACGTCCGGTAATTACACTTAGGCTGTTTTTATATAGTCTGATAGAAGAGTAAATCTTTTCTTTTCATAGTGGCCTGGCTGGGTTTAGTCTGGTTGAAATCTGTTTGGTCTGACAAGGGTATATGCGCATAATCAAGTACGAAGGGTACTGGCAACACTAATGTCAATAGCTAAAATCTGGCAATACCATAATAAAGTTTGACATATTTTAGCAACGTTTTGATGCACACGTGCATTTTGTTTTGTTTACAGTGAGTTAAGAAAATCCATTTGGCCAAAAAATGGACATTCTAAGAGAAGGTTTTCGTTGGATTATTTTGCATAAAATTCGACGTGGATTATCTCAACAAGAATGTGTTGACCACTTTCGTGGTCGTAGTTCAGTCCCCGACGAATTTCGTGAAGGTCGTCGATAATGCAAGATCGTCATGTGATATATTATGAGATAGAGACATCCTTGCACATTAGTTATACTTCAATACATACGATTGTGCATCAAAATCTAAATGTAACAATTTGTTCTCGTTGGATACCCCATAATTTATCAATCGGTCAAAAAGAAGCGTAAAAAAGGCATTGATTGGTGTAAGGAAATTATTGGGAAGTTCGACCTTGATGCTTCAAAAGACGTATATAAAAGCGTGACAGGTGACGAATCATCGATATATGCGTATGAGCCGGAAAGAAAACAGCAATCGAAACGAGCTAAGTCCAACATAAGTTGTTCGTGGCAAAAACACAGCGATGCAAATGGTTGTCTGTTTCTTCGGTCGAATGGATCATGTGGCCACTGTTCTGCTTGAGCAGCGTAGGAAGGTCAATTCTGAGTGATACACGATCATTTGTTTGCCGGAAGTCTTCGGAGAAATTCGTAAAACCAACCGCCCAAAACGATTCATTCTGCAGTATGACAATGTGATCTCTCATACATCTCGTCCCACAAGTGAATTATTGAACAGCCAAACCACCGAATTGATGTCTCATCTTCCGTTCAGTCCAGATTTGGCACCCAACGATTTCTTCTTGTTCCCGAAAATCAACGGTAAACTGCGAGATCAAAGATTTTCGACGAAGAAGCAGTTGAAGCGTTTAAAAACCATGTTTTGGAGGTGTCTCATTAGGAATGGAAAAACTGCTTTCCTCAAACCATTTGAACGAATCCAAAAGTGTATTGATTATCAAGAGGCATATTTCGAAAAACAATAAAAGCATTTTCATTTAAAAATATAAAAATATTTGTTATTATTTGCTATCTCCTCGCATTTGGGACATAAAGTAAAAGAAAACAAAATATACGATAAATGTAATAGACCTTTGCATGCTCTAAGCGATTAAATTTTCAATTGATCTTTGCTTTAAGACAAACTTAAACTAAACCACCTTAATTATGGTGAACAATTTCTAAAATTACCTCTTGCAAAATATGCTCAGAAGATTGTATATGGTGTTGCTTGGGTTGATGAGCTTTTTGTTGCAATTTCTTCTTGTGGTTACCTTCGATTTCTTTGCGTATACGCCCTTCAACATCACGAAATGCTTTTCTGAAATTGAAACAGAATACATATTAAAATTATTTTCTACTATTACTTCTTCAAATGACCCAAACATATTGTACATGACAACGGGACAAAAAAATTTATTATATTCCATTACCTGGCTCTTACTATATTATTAATATCCTTGGGATCAGAAGTAAACGGTGTGGGAATACGCCATGAACGTGCTTTCATTTTGGCGCGTTCTGTTTCGAGGAATTCCTTCAAATCTTGTTCACAAGGACGCCAATCCTCATTTTCAACTCTGGAAAAAACAAAAGTAGAATAAAAGAATACTTTTATAGTAAAAGGAGTCTAATTGTAAAATATTATTAAAATTAAAAAGGATAATTGTGAGAAATGCTCTCAAAGTTAGTTATGTACAATGAAGAAAGACAATATTTATCCTCCTTTTTACATTTCCGTCAACTTACAAGCACTTACGAGTATAGTGTTAATAGAGTGAATTCCTTTAGTAGAAGATACTCATTTGTAAGTTGCAATTTTAATTAAGAGAAAAGCGTAATGTAAACAAGTTAACGCGAAAGGGGGAGGTAAAAACAAAAGAGAAATATTTGCGTAAAATGTAAAGCTATTTAAGAAATCACGTTAATTATTCAGTTGAAATTATTTTCTGCTTTACCTTAGATATCAGGTGGTAGTGTGTTGTTTTATTCAGAATGCGTGTGAGTGTTTAAATTAATTTTTAATTTTTGAGAATATTTTGACTTTTTAAATTCTTAACGATTTCTTTGTATTTTCTTTAAAATTTTGCGGAAAGTTTTACAGAAACATTTATTTTTGTTAAAAAACATTTGTTTTTGTTTAATTAGTGAGCTCACCTTCCATTTCCTTTAAAACCTATACTTCAAGCGGCATCCTAATTGTAAATATGGGCTACACTGTCTGTATGCATTACCAATTCCTTGCTTAGAGGTAGAGGACTACCTCTTATTATTATTGGCGACTTTAAATCTGTTTAATGTTTGAAGATAAATCAGTGACCCATAGTTGTACACGGTGGTGCAAACGCAGCCAAGTTGGTCTTAACATTGCATTATAAATAAATAAATCCCTGTTGATTAGCCAGTTTAACTATATTGACTTTAATTTCATATTGCTCAACTTAGCTCTAAGTGGCTCTTCTATGTTAGCCAGCAGTCGATTATTTCGAATCCACCGATTATTTCGAATCTGGCAATACTTATGTCATTCTACTCTGTCACAAAATTCAGTATATTGTCTCCACTGAGCGAAATGAATATACGATGTTTTGTGCCCGCTCTTTATGGTATTGAAGTGAACGATGTTTGGTTTCAACAGAATGGTGCAACTTGCCACACATACATGCCACAATCGATTGTTTGCATCAAACGTTTGATGGCCATTCAATTAGCCGAAATGGTGACGTCAGTTGGTCGCCAAAAAGCTGCGATTTGACACTGACAAACTAGAGACAATTGAGCGTTTGAAGGCCAAAATTCATGATGCCATTGCCGAGATACGGCCCCATACACTCCAAAAAGTTCCAGAAAATTGGTCCGATCGAATGGGGTACTGTGAGACTAGCCACGGCAGCTATATGAATGAAATAATATTTCATTTCTAACCGAAACAGTTATACTTCAAAACAAAATTTGAAATGCATTTTTAAATTTAATCTTTTAGAAGGGCCACCCTATACATAGCCTCGCGACTCCCCATGCAATATAAATGTTACGTGTGCTCATTTTTGTTTGTAAACCTTTATCCTCCATTGCTTTAACCAGGCTTCCAGCTGCATTATCCGAGTTGCGAGACTTCATGGTTTCTTAGTACGCTGTATCACCAGTAAATAACGATGTTCGGATATTAATGCATGTTGGAATATCGGAGGTTTATAGCGGTAATAGAATTGGTCCCACATTTCTCTCTTAGGTAAATCGGTCACAATTGCCTAAGAACCGCTAACATGATCGCCTTTCTTAACCTTACACTTTCGTTTAGTTAAGTATGACTGTAATAGGTTGCAGACGTTTGATGGTAAATTTTGTCTCAGTTTATACATATATTAAGCCTCCCGCCATACTTCGATAAAAAGAGCGAATCAATATTTTTTTTCAAATGTCTTTCTAATTGCTCTCACCAGTCTATGTGTTTGTTCGATTATGCTGTCCTTGCTTCTAAATCCTAATTGATAATTTGGAAAGCAGTCATTTTCACTTAATATTGCAATCAACTTCTTTATTATTCTTGGACATATTGAACAATAGGCTTATAGGTCTGTGTGACTCCACCATCATATGATCATTTGATCTTCTTGCCGAACTTGGTAGATCTATTATCATGTTATTGCTAATTTTATACATCTCGGGTGCCTTCTTTAAGTTTAAATCGCTAATTACCCTTCCAATGTTACGCATTTCAAATCTTATAGTGAGACTGTGTTAAACCGTGGTACTAAAGATGGCAATTCTACAACGTCGTCTGCAGTATTCGGTGTAAAATCCTCCTTCAAATATGCCATGAATAATTTCCCCTTTTCAATATAATTTCTTGATAAGTGTCCATTCGACTTTCGCAACGGAGGTCTGCTTCTTAAAGGTCTTTTAAAGTTTCTCGCTGCGTGCCAAAGGAAATAATCTGGTTAAGGAAGCAGTCCTTCTCGAGTTTTGTAGTACACTCTTTTAATCCGTTCTTAAATCGGGGAAAGCTATATTGCTGTCACTCTCGCCGAATTCTTCTCTTGTCAGCTAATAACTACTCCACGTCTGTAGAGTGTATTCTATTAAATCTGATTTAGGGGGAGGTAAAGCAGCATGCTTAAATCTTAGATCTTATTTTTTTATTTTTTTGCAAAATGGTGGCAAAAAGCTGTTACAACTCATGCTCCATCCGATTACTAAATTCACCGTTAACCATCCATTTATTCGAGAATTGCCATAGGCTTTTGATTCGACATAATTTCATTCACGGCACAGATGTATACAGCAAGGCCAGTAAAATAAGCATATGGTACATCTGAGACCTCTTTCTCGTCCCAAAGAGTTCAGAATACATACACACACATACTCGTTGTTACTTGTCCCTCGACTTCCAAGCCACCTTTTTGCACGATTTCACTTTTACAAATTTTTTTTAGTTTTCGTGTAAATAGAGATACGTTGCAACTACCTCTGTTTACACAAATTTTAAATAATTGAACTTATTCATTTAAAAATATAAAACTTTATACAGTTTGTCAAATAAATGTTTTCAAAATAAAGAAAAATATTAAAATCTTATTTTCCATTAAGAATTCCAATAACAAACTCTTAACATGATTGTTTTTTTTTTTTTTTTTTTTTTTGTACACAATCTGTTACTGTAACCGTCAGGAACTATCAGACGCCATAACTTTTAAAATAGACCCACACATGACAACGCCGGCAACAACAACAAAAATTTACTTGATTTTTATATAAGTATGTACGTTATATTTATATATATATTATATATTCTTTATAAATAAGAAATTATTTGAATTTTTTTGAATTAGAATTTCTAATGAAAACAAACTTGGGTTTGAATGTTATCGAGAAATGTTATGGAGAAATATATAAGAAATTGGTCAAAAGTACTACAAGACTCTATAGTTAAGTAAAAACTTTCCATGAACACAATTCGGCTAATTCCATTGTTTTAAAGCTAAATCATCTAAAAAATTCGCTGATTTTTTTCAGGGCTATACAAAACATCATATCAGATTAAAATCCGCCTTTCAGTAATTAAGATTTGTGTGGCAGCTCCCATATATGTATGTATGCTGCATAGAAAAGAGTCTATTTTTTTCGACATCACAATTGGGTAAAGTATTTACTTATGTGTGTTGTGTATGGTGTGCTTAGTATGTACCGTAACTTCTTTTTATTTTCTTTGTCGGCTTTTATTTATATGTTTAATTTGTTTTAATAAATAAGTAATCTGCACTGGACAGCAATTTAGCATATTTTAAAAATTTGAATATTCTTCACTAATTTTCGTTTAAAATCTTAAATTTGTAAATTTTGTAAATGGTTAATTTCGAAAATTTAAATAAAAACTATAAAACAGTAAATGGAATTGGGTCAAGGCAAATGGTGCTCAAATATAGCTTGAAGTTATTCATCAAATAAGTTCGGGAGGAATCTTCGGTTGTGACATTCCTTCCCTATTAAACTGCTACAAAAAAATGATGTACAAGATATTTGTTCGTATTGAAGCCCAAGGGATATATAAGAGGGATATATACAGTGCGCTAGGCTTAGAAAAAATTGCAGGCCGCTTTAAATCCTCAATTCAAATTCAAAGGGAGTTTTTAACAAAATTTGGTTCTTACGGAAAATGTTATATTTGGCGTTGTGTTTGAAATGTGATGGTTTGGGTCGCATTTTGTGGATGCGTTTTTGGTCTTATAATCAAAATAGGTACGCAATTGGATGAGTATGCTTAGAAGGATATACTTTTGAAAACGATGACTTCATTTGCTTAGAGAAAAATAGAAACGACGTGTTTAATTGGCCAGCTTAATCTCCAGATCTCAGTTCTGTAGTCAACTCATGGAATGATGTAGAGCAACACATTATAAATGTTAGTGATTTATGGACAGAAATCTGCCAGAAATGGTAAGCAACACCAAAGGAACGTTATGTGGGACTTATGGACAGTATGCTAAGGAGATGTACCAAGTACTTAGTTTCAAATAAAATAAATATGTTATTTTGTGGTTTTTTTCTTACTGAAAATATATTTTTTTAATTTGTGCTAAATTACTGTCCGGTTATTTTTATGAGTGTTGCTCTATTTTAACATAAACTAATGCTAATTATTCCTTAGAACATGAGTGACACATTAGGACATAGAAATGATTAAAATAATAAACACGTAAATTGATTCCCAAACATACACATAGGTAATGTGCTAACTCAGTGTTCACCACTGTATTTATGTGCACTAAGTAAAAAGGAATTTTCTGGATAAAAACTTTAATTTGTATTATATAGATATTATATGCTAATTACTCGTCGGAGTCAAAATAGTTTCCTATATATGGCGACTGTTTGATTCCTGGGTTAGTTGCTATGTTTGTAGTACTACAATGGGAACAAACTTTGGCGTCATTTAAACCCCAACCTTCTAGATTGGTCCACGCCGACCAAAATATACCCTATACCCTATTCAGTGCTCCCCAGGATTCATTTACTTAGCCAGATTAGGTCCGCAGGAATATCTAAATAGGCTAATAAAATTTATTAGTGCAGTTGAAAAGTCTCCATAATACTCCCAAAGTGATCCTATACGGGATTGCTATACGCCTATCCGGATATAGTTTCTACACTCATAACGGGGTCCTTTGCTATATACTGAACATAATATACTATATTTGCTCTTGAAGTCAGATATTTCAAATGAGCTGCACATGCATCCAACCAGCACATCTCCTGCCACCTTAAATAACTTAAACGGGAGATCATCGGCTACTGTGGATCTGATTTTTAGGCTTGATACTAGCCTTTCTATCCCAATGCGACTTAGAGGTGAACATTCGATATTGGCGTCCATGATTTGGACAGTCTCGATAGAAAGGGCATTTTACGAGACCAATAAATTTTGAAAATAGTCTCTTTTTATACTCAGTATACTTAAATATGTTCCGAATCAGTAGCAACATTGCCACTGACATCCTTGCAGAAGAGTATCTATATTTCCTATATTGTATTTGGCGCCTTATCGTTTGATAAAATTATCGAGCTTTACCTTTTTTTTTGTAACTTGAGACCAACACTCAGGACACGACCCCTACTTATGCAGTGCTTTGTGCTGGTGCTACAAAAATAGGTTATGGGGAGGAGGATAGAGGAAGTAGTGTTTATGTTTGATTTGAATTTACCCATATCGTGACAGGAAAAACTTTCGCTATTCCACAAACGAACGGTGCGACTGAAGAACGAATTCTGTCTGTAATGCGCTGTGAAATTCGTTGGACAATCAACCACAAAGGGATGAGCTCTACGTGAAAAGCAAGTATTACAAAAAACATATGATTTTAGGAATTAAATCCCTTATTTCATCAGAACACATCCCGTTACAGTACCGATAGAACAATGAAACATACGCCACATTGCCACGGTGCACTTACTAATCAATAGAGTTTGCTACCCTAATGTCATTATTAAGCACCTTCACCCTCTACTGCACGCAGTCGAGAAGCTCCAAAATAGACTTTGAAGCACCGGACAATACATGAGAGTTGCATTCTATTTTAGGTCCGATATATGTAGGTCTTGGAAATATTGAGAATGTCAGATGGAGTGAAGTATTTCTTACACCGTCTTAAAAACTGAGGCACTTAAATGCTTCTTTCGACACTCAAATAATGTGTTGGTTACACACCACCCACATAGGGTCTTGCGTGCATTAAAATCGACTCTACTCGCACGACCTCACTCGGAGATTTTGCCAAGTCACTTGTGAGTATGTCATTCATATTCTGCCTTTTTGTCACAATCTCCAAAAGGCACGGCCTACGATCAAAAGAATAGGAATGGCAAATGTTGCTGTCATCTGTAACAGATCAAAAAAAGAAAGTCGTTTAGAAATATTAGAAATATAGTTGGAGAAGGAACAGAGCGTTGCGGTACCCCTGAATTTATCCTGAACTCGTCGGATGAGAATCCATCTATAACCACTCTTATAGACCGATCTCTAAGAAAGCTCGTTATAAATCTAGAGAAGTGCCTACCATGACCAAAGGCAGTAAATTTCAATACTAGTGCCTCATTCCAAACTCTATTAAACGCCTTGGAAATAACGAGAGCAACTTTGCTCTCACCAAAACCATGAATAGATTTGCTCCACCTCTCAGGAAGAACGGCCCTTAAGGAAGCCGTATTGACGATCGCTTAGCAAATTGGTGGACTCCAAATATCTCACATTGATTAACCATACTTTCAATAACCTTGGAGAGTGTCGAACAGACTGCTATTGGGCGGTAGTTTTCAGGATTGGTAGCGTCACCCCTTTTAGGGATTGGCGTTACATTAGCAACCTTCCAGCAGGATGTAAAAAAATAAAGCGATATATCGCACTGAAAAGGTTGGCTAATGGACTCGCAAGCGTCGAAGAACACTGCTTCAGGGCCAGTGCTGGTATGCTGGGCCGGACTACTTGTTTACGTTGAGATTTGCAAGAATACTTTTTATGGTACGGGTTTGAAAGTATATATTAGGCATAGTCACTGATAGACTTTCGAGTGCGGGCAGTGGTTGAAGACTCTCCGGCAAGCGAGAATTACTTAAAAATAATTCAGCCAAAAGGTTTGCCTTTTTTACCGGGTTAGTGAATGCTTGCTCATTCTCGAAAAGAATTGGAATCGAACTAGCACTATGCCAGAGTGTTTTAACGAATGATCAAAAGCTCTTACCTTCTCTGTGAAAAGTAAGAACTTTAGCATGAAGGCGCTGATCGTAAAGACCATTTTCACGCCTAAGTACTGCGGCGGAAGAAGATCTCGCCTGTTTGCGAATCAGTAAGGTCGCATTTATTGTTGCGCCAATTCTTGAATGCTTGCTCTGTAGATCTGACTGCTAGTCTGCAAGTCTGATTGAATCAAGATTTATTTCTTGATTTAAATTAAATATGTTTGGGTGGAATAAACATATCCATCCCTAGCTTTATTATTCTGACGACCATCTCTGCCATGGCATCCACATTTGAGTCGAGGAAACAGTTTCCAATTCAAATGCCTTTTGTAGACATAAATAGAGCTTCATGAAGGGCGGAGAGCAAAAAAGAGGCAGAAATGGTACAATGATCTGAGCTACCGAGAGGTGCAAAAACCTCAAGTTAATACTTTACAGTGTGTGTAGTGAGAAAAAGGTTTGGGGTGATATTTTGACACCCAACTACTTCACTCGCTAGTTGCGCAAGGTTATTATACGCGGCAAATAGCTCAAATTATTGGCTTTCTGGAGTTGTGCGGTCAGGTTGGCGTAGACAAGACGAATTGTGAACATTGAAATCACCAACAACAACAATTTCACTATTCGGGCAATTCGCAAGGACTCGATATAGATTTGAAAAGAGAGTCGAAGCCAGATTGAAAACCTCTCTCACCGGTTGGACTTTTGTACAGAAACTCGAAGTGCGAAAGATGTGCCGTGACTCTAAACTTAACCAAAAGATAATTAAATTCCGCATCATACTCTTGGCATGTATTGCTGGCATTGGTACACAACATCATTGCGGATGTAAATTGTAAGACCCCTATGGAAACTAAAAAGTGACAGAAGGTGATACCCAGGGATATGAAAATCTTGTGGATCTGTATTTTTAGAAACCTTAATTTCACATAAGGCGAAAACATCTGGCCTATTGAGACAAATGTACGCATATACAGAAAAACAAACTCGTCCTCAATCTACGCACATTACAGAAATCTATGCTCCTGCATAACTTAATACGCCTACTACACTGTTGCATAAAACTACGTTTTTCTGCATATTCAGCGTCCTTTTCCCGAGTGGCTTTGCGTCACTTATCATCGTATCTTACTTTAAAAGATATCCTAATTGCAAATATGAGCTTCACTGTCTGTATGACACTGACAAAAATTAATTTAGATTTAAAGGTGTGACAATGCTACCATAATAGTCAACAAAAGTGTTGACTTGAAGACATTTTAATTCCAAACTTTCTTTTGTGAAGTTTTAATAAAGTTAATCGAAACCAAAAAAATGAAACTTTTTCTTTTTTGTTGGATGCGAGGGGGTTAATTCTTTGTTTTTAATCATTTTTGTGGTTCTATTGGGTTTCTGTTTTGTGGAACATAATGAAATTCTTTTAAAAGATTTGCATAAGAAAAGCATAAAAAGGCAGAAAATTAAAAAACGGAACACAGAAATTATAAATGATTTCCTTAGAACAGATAGACTTTTCGTTTTTTTTTTTTTATTTCTAAAAGGAAGAAAGTAATTAAATATGAAATGATTTATTATGGGATGTTTTCATATGCAAAATAGTTTGAACTTGTTTTGTTATTTCTTTTTACAAACATGTACATACATACTCGTATGTATTATTGTGTACATGTAGGCACATAATAAAATATAATCAACCGTAAAAAAAACAAAGAAAAAAGGGAAGGAAGTTTTTAAATCGCATATTTTGTAGTTAATTATGTGCAGCTTTTTTCAAAGAAACGTTAACGAAACAAAAGGTTTACTCTCTCCCACAAAACAAAAACAAAAAATAGAAAAAAAATTAGTGATAAACCAACAAAACAAAAGATGTTTTTTTTAAGCCTTAAAAATGCCATATTTTGAGATGAACGGGCAGGCAATTGTTTTACCTTAACAAATCCATACAACGTATTGCATTATCTTCTCTGTATTCCTCTTCTAAGGCCACTTGTTCTCTATATCTTGCTTTCATTACTTCTATACGTTGAGCTTCTTCCTCTTCATGTCGCAGGCGTTCACTTTCCCATCTGACGCCCTGCAATTTCAAGCGATCGGAATTCTTTTCACGATTAGTTTTTAACTGAAACGAAAATTTCAACCATATTTTTAATTATTGAAATCTATTTTATTTAAAGAATATTTGAAATGAAAATCGATTCGTCTTAAAATGAAATCTAAAGTTGGATACGAACAAATCAATTTAAGGTGTGATATAAATCGTATCGCTTTCATTTTCCACATATATTTTTTTATTTCTACGCATTTCATATTAAAATACCCACTTTTTATTTATTTGAATTTCAAAATTTCTTGCGCACATACAAAAAATTCTTTGTAATTTTTTTTTATATTTAAACAAAAATTTATCATTTTTGAATTTCTGGTTTCCAAAAGTAAAGCTTATAGTCTTAAAATCTAGAATCTGTGATTCTAGATTCCTTGTTATAACATATAGTTGGTCGTCAGCTGGTATGCTGGTAAAGTGGCATCCAGAAGAGCTATACAAAGTTATAGTAGCCGAGAAAAAGGAGGTTGTCCACATGTACAATGTGACAATGTGCTTTTGAAAATCCCTAAAGATCCTTTACTGTCTGCAAATTGACCTTTAAATGATGTCATTTTATAATATCCTTAGCCGCTGGAAAATTGTGATATGAGATTTATTACAGAAAATCACGAAAATCCACGAAGATGGTGTACGCGCATTTCTCTTCTCTTAATTTATCACAATATAGTCAAGTTTCCTGGGCAAGAAAAATAACTAAAAGTGAGTGGAAAAAAAATTTGTTTTATACAGTTTCTATCAGGACTTGTCAAAGTAAACCTTAGAAATTTTAACTTAACATTATGCTCTTAGTTTCATTAATTACATTAGTTTTTTATTTTTCGTACAACAGTTGTCAAATTAATTCAGCGATATCAATATTTTCCAGCTTACAGTGGGTTCAAAAAAAAGCATATGGTAAAACTAAAAAAAAAAAGAATGAAGAACGAGTTTTGGCAATATTTTGAATTTTCAGCGACAGGTGAGGCAATGACCCCACTTCATATTTTTATTCATATTTTTTATATTATATTTCAAAGTTTTGGTAATTATTTGCACTTTTTGTCAGCATTTTCAGCGAGCAGTGAGTGGCCAATGACTTTACACCGTACAACACTTTAAAAATATTAAGCAAAATGATAGCACATACGTCATCGTTATTATCATTTTATCAACACGGATTTAGAAAAGGCTGCTCAACAACGACTAATGTAGTTCAGTTAACAACCATGGTTAATGCTGCATTCGCTCAGAGGAAGCGAACTGCCGTAATTTATACAGATTTTAGCAAAGCATTTGATAAAGTGAATCATAGAATTATTTTAACTAAATTGGATTTATTGGGAGTCAGAGCAGTTTAAGCTGGCTAAGTTCGGGTGAACGATAGCATATCTAAATACATATATGTTTCATCTGGTGTTCCTCAAGGCATCCATATTAGTCCACTTCTGTTTTCACTATTTATTAATGATTTGCCAAATGTTATTAATTTCTCTAATGTCTTGATGTATGCTGACGATGTCAAAATTTTTCTCTCTTTTAACCATTTTATTGAGCATATATACCTTCAGAGTGACATCAACAACTTTTTTTATGGTGCAAAAATAACTTGATGGAGCTGAATGGAAAAAAATGTAAATGAATGCGGTTCTCAAGAATTAATTTTATTCGTGTAAACTACTCATTTGAAGGCCATCAATTGGAGTTGGTTGACACATTTATTGATCTTGGCATCTTACTTTACGGAAAACTGAGTCTTAACCCATAACCATAATTAACCATATTACTATGACTGTAAACAAGGCTAGAGGTGTTCTTGGCTTTATTAAACGATGGGCAAAGGAGTTTTCTGATCCATACTTTAGGAAGCAGCTATATGTTTTTCTTGTTTCGAGTATGGATCAATTGTATGGGATCCTCTTTTACGATAAACTTATTGAATGGAAATATTTGTAGTGAATTTCTTTTAAAATCTGTAAAATTTAATATTCCTTGTCGTAATTCTCGACATTGTAATCCTATTTATATTCAATTATGCAGATCTAATTATGCTATTGCTGATGCTTTATGTAGATGCTTTATGTCGTCAATACAATTATTTGTCAGAGTTTGTTGAATTTTCTTTAAATTTAAGTGTTATAAAACGTAATATTATTGTGTTTCTCAACACTTAACTGTTATCATTTTTATTATCAATTGTATCTGTATGCTAAAATGTACATATCTGTACTCTTATTTAATTGTATGTACATATGTATGAATGGTCAGTAAAGATTCAATCCATTGACTTAATAAATAAATAAATAAAGAACATATGCATAGTTGGTAATGTGCAATTTTTATATAATTTATTTACTATCTATTACTTCATTTAATTTAATTGATTCTGTATAAGGACGTACATAAAATAATTTTACTAAAGGGTCCGCCAAATACATCTTTTTTTTTGAAAATGCTATAAAAAAACTACTGAATATTTTTTCATATTTCTTTTTTTACTTGAAAGTACAATCCTTCCGGTTAATAATGGAAAATATTTTCATTCAAATGGCTGCCTCGGCTGGCCATGCAGTAGCCTACACGATCGGTCCAATTTTTAAACACATTATCGATTGTGTGCAGCTGTATTTCACCAATGGCTTCACGAATATTGTCCTTTAAAGCGTCAATTGTCTCTGGCTGTTGGCGTAACACTTATCTTTGACGGCACCCCACAAATAATAGTCCAACGGTGTTAAATCGCAGTTCCGAGGTGGCCAAAAGACATCAGCTCTGCGGATGACAATGCGATCTTCAAAAACAGGGCGCAAAACATCGAGTGTAGCTTCGGCTGTGTGGCACGTAGCGCCGTCCTGTTGAAGCCAAATGTTGCTAATATCCTCCTCTTCAATTTTTGTGAACAAAAATTCGTTCAACATGGCCTGATAACGATTGCCGTTGACTGTAACGGCCACTCCTTGCTCATTTTCGAAGAAAAATGGCCCTGGACCAAAATCCGCACTAAAAAGTGACTCGTCTTGGGTGTATCGGCTTTTCAATGTATGCGTGCGGGTTTTCTGTGCCCCAAATGCGACAAATTTGCTTGTTTACATACCCGCCAAGATCAAAATGAGCTTCATCAGAAAAGATGATTTTTTTTGGCAAAATTGGCATCTTCTGTAAGTCGATCGCAGGACCAGATTCCCAGCGTTGTTCAAGCGTATACACAACCATATTCGTTCAGCGGAAGGATAAAATTAATTATCTGCCCAATCAGACATGAGCTAAGTGTTACCATTCACGAAATAAGCACTAGTTGAAAAAAAAACGTTAGATGGCGGACCCTTTATTAATTAACATTTTGGTTTTTTTTGCCAAAAAAATAGCGTCGTTTTTATTCCACAAGTCATTGCCTATTCGATTTAAAAACGTAAAAACAATTAGATTTTCGTTTTTTATCACTCTTATTTTTGTTAAGTTTTGATAGAACGAAATGGAAAATGAATTCAAATTCGATTTAAAACAAAATCGATTTGAAATCGAATTTCAAGTTGTCATCATAACTTGTTTCGGTTTTGAATCGATTTTCTTTCGCTTTCGATTTTCATCACATGCCTGACTGATGATATTCATTGGACAGCGGGTAATAGCCAAGAACACAGGAATTAAACGTTGCGACATAAAAAAATACCTGGCAAGTAACACTAGTTTTCTGATAGGCGCTGCTGAGCAGAACAAGGATCTGTTTCTGAAATTTTCGAAACACCTCCAAAGTCTCAAGTTGTTGTCCCTGAGGGCCATGAATTTCCTTGTGTTGTTTATTAAATGGGTCTTTAAAATATCTTTGTATTGCCGTGAATTCATTGTTGATTCTATAAAGGCAAAGTCTCTACGGTTTCCATTGAAACACACCCCTAAACCAAAATTGACATTTTTTAAGACTTAACATTTGGAATGATAATGTTCTTTCCCAGCGATGTTGAGGGTTTTCTTCACAAGCTTGTAGAGCCATCGTTTTAATACTACACCATTTCCATTTTAGCACAAAATACAGGGTTTCCGACGGGAAAGTATACTACTTTCGTTCGCTATTTATTAATTTTATTTTTTTTATTTGCTGGTGTCTAGCAGCTTTTCCCAAGCCAGAGGTTTTTTAATTCACAAATTTTTAAATATTATTTCGTAACTCTTACCTTTGATCTGGTTTTCAATATTTCCGCTTCGGCTTTTTTATCCACCACAAAGACGGGATCATCAGCCAGTTCTTCTGGTATAATATTAGTTTTTTTCTCAATTATTAAAATACGTTCACGTTCAACTTCTTTAAGCTGTCAAAAAAATAAAAAAAAAAAAAAAATAATAATAATAATAATAAATAACATTAAAATTCATAGAAATTACACGTACAACATACCTACAGTGTGTCAAGAGTGTGTTTACGCATTGAAAATAATGAAGTACTTACAACTTTATTACAAATAAAATGGCATTTTTCATTCTTAAAAAGAATGTTCTAAAATCTTAAGCAAAAAAGGCAAATTTAGTTCAAATAAGAAATTTGCACAAAACAAGCTTTACTCACATTTGGTATTGTCAAATAACTCTTTACACAAAAATTACAATAAGTGTTGACATTATATTCAAAGTGTTTACATTATATTTTTCAGGCTTTTAATATTTAATATCATCTCCTTTTGCATGTCTTACACATTATAGTTGCTTTTTCATGAAATTAACCTACTTTTTTAGGTCATAATCTTTAGTATTTCCTGCCACTCCTTCAGTGCTGCAAATTAGTACTGTAATTTTCTTTGGTTGTCATTTAGCTGCTTTTTCTTCAAAAAAAAAAAAAACACAAATTGTTAATATGGGTCATTGCTTATCAAATGGTTTTTAAAAATGTCCTAGTATTGCCGTGCATCTATCCATTGTTGGTTTTATAAAACCCAAGGCTATACTAACTATACTAACATTTTTTCAAATTTAACAGTTGATGTGATTTTACTCTTTTCTAGCGATGTTGAGGGTTTTCTCCAAACGCACAAAAAATGTCAACATCTTAATTGTTAGTCGGTTGTTAAATGTACATAATGGCGAAGGAAAACGGAAGGATGTTTGCTGCAGATATTAATAATTTCTTCTGTACTGCTCTCGATAAATAGTTATATTTAAAAACTGTCTGTCATTCTAAGGTAACCTCCTTCTTGGCATCTTTTAATTGTGTAAAAATTATCACCAACTTCTTTACAAAATTTGCAGAAAACAATGACTAGCTCGATGCATAACGGCAAAGCACAATTGATCCTCGAATAAATACAAAAACGAGTAAAAATAATAGGTGTGTAAAGAGTTATTTGACACCAAAAAAATTAAGCGAAATTTTTCTTTTGCTCTCATAATTTACAAACAATAAACAAAAATTGAACAGTTTTGATCTTAATACTTTGAAGCTACTGCATTAAATATGTACAACAACAAAATATGTATGAAGTAACAAACTCTGCCATTTTATTGCCACTGAATTTTAAAGCTAAAAAATTGTATATGTGTAAGCTCATTATTGACATACTGTACGAACATATTTATATTTTTTTCTTTTTTTCATTAAATATTACAGGTCGTTTTGCTAGAAATAATTTCCTATAAGGTATGTATATCTCAAAATATCAAATCACCCACCCATTACCTATTAGTAGCACCCACAAGAAAAAAAGTTGAAAATTTTATGACAAACAAAACCGACAACGAAAATTTGTTTCATTTGTTGGTTCAATAATTCATTTAAATGAAAATCGGATTTTATTGTCATTTTTGGTATAAAAAACAAAACAAAAAAAGCAATGAAAATTGTTAAGGTGGGTTACCCTAATCCATCATTGTCATAAGCAACAATATTAATAACAAAAACAAAAAAATAATAATAAAAGAAAATTAGATCGAAAAAAAATTGGGCAATAAACGAACGAATTATTGGTGACAAAAACGTCACTTCAATTTGTTGCCTTACTCATATTGCAGTGAATTTACAATGATTTTTTTCTACTGTTTCATGATTTGTGCACTTCGATAAATCATATTTGAATTTCTAATTTTCCAAATCGGTAAGATATTATAATTTAACCATTTGATTAACTCGAATAGTATGAGGAATTTAATGAATTTCAAATAGCACCAAGATTATGATTGACTTTTGCCTACCTTTGGGACATCAATCCGAATACCGAAGACTTTTTTAAATGAATCAATAACAAATAATAACAGCCAAAGAGATCAGTATGTTAACTACAAGGCGAGTGGACCAAAACTTATCATACGTATTATTTTTTTTTGTCTAATAGTTAAAGTCAACGATATGATTACACCATGTCAGTGTAGCTTTGGACCTGGCAAAAATATAACACTGACCACACCGACTTGCACTGCATCAAATCCTGGAAAAAGCTTATGAGAAACAATTCAACACAAATCACCTATTACAGAGCCGGCTTCGATAGCCCTTTACGCGCAAAGGTGTTCGTGGCCATGTCTGAGTTTGGTATTACAGCTAAGATGATAAGACTGTTTAGAATGACCCAAAGATCCACAACACGAGTTTATCAGTTAAAATACTGAAAGAAATTTTCGAATCATGTAATATCAAACGGGCTTTAAGCAAGTTAACAGTTTATCGTGTGATCTTACTGACATAATTTACACCAAGAGGCACATGCTATTCGCATAAGCCGATGAACAACTGCTGGAATCGAGAAAAGTTGGACTGCGAAACCCCTACTCATGCAGTACATTGTGCTGCTAAGAAAATAGGTTGTGGAAAGTAGTATAGAGAGAGAAAGTGCTTGTGGACGTTCGATTTAAATTTACTCATGCCATAAGTGGCGGGAAAGACTTTCACAGGAAGATTGTTCCACAAACGAACAGTGCGACTGAAGAACGAATTATTCCAATATTAATGAATACTTTCGCTCTCTCCTGTACGCGGTTGAGAATTTCCAAAATAGATTTTGAAGCGGCGGCCAATACATAAGAGTTGTATTCAATTTTGGGCTAATATAGGTCTTGTAAATATTAAGGAGATCAGATGGAGTGATATATTTTTTATCGCCTTAAAAAACAGAGGCACTTGAGTGCTTTTTTCGCTTTTTTGCTTATGTGATCATTCCAACAAACGTCACAGTGAATTCACATGCCCAGAACATCAAGAGTATCTGATTCCTCAATATCTACATTACCCACAGATACAGACGGCACCACATCACCACATCTGTGTGTCAAAAAACAAATCGAGCCTGTTCACACGACCCCACTCGAAGATTTTCACCAGGTCGCTTGTGAAAGTATCGTTCACACTCATTGTTTTCGTCATAATCTCCAAGCGGCTCGGCCTACGATCAAAAGAATATGAATGGCAAATGTTGCTGTCATCTGAAAAAGAGTAGATAGTGAGAAGAAAGTTGTTAAGAAATATTAGAAATAGAGTGGGAGATAGAAAAGAGCCTTGCGGTACACCTGAGTTTATCTTGAACTCGTAGTCTATAATCACTCTTATAGAGCGATTTCTGAGACAGCTTGATCAAGTCGAGAGAAGTGACTACCAAAAGCAATATGTTTCGAAATAAGAGCTTCATGTCAAAATCTATAAAGGGTCTTCGAGATATCCAGAGCCTCAACCTTACTTTCGCCAAATATCTGTTCCACTTCTCCGAGAACAACGCCAGCCAGTCACTAGTACTGACGATCTCTTAGCAAATCTTTGGACTTCCAATATCTTAGAAGGAGTCGATTGTTCATACTCTCTAGTGTAGAACAAACTGCTATTGGGAGGTAGTTGGAAATAAGAATAAGAATAAGGCAGTTTGCAAATAAGACGGAGAATCATACTTGTTAACAGGTGATATTTTGGTCTGAACAAGCAGTTTAAAAGTAAGGCTCTTTATCCGTGCTTCTATATGGCTCGGAAGTATGTGGTCTTGTACAGGAAGTATGATACTCTGAGTACAGTTTCACCGCCGACTGCATTGAGGGTGAGGATTGACACCGGATGAATCATCAGCTGAATGAACTTTACGTTGACATCGATATAGTTAAGACACATTAAAGTGCAGCGACTTCGGAGGCTTGACTACTTCGAGCGTAGGAGCGAGTATGTTTCGGCGAAGAAGTGTTTCAAGTATAGAAAGAACTAATTGGAATTCTCAAGCTCAAGATGATCTTTCAGTAGAAACAAGGCACACGATCGAAGCACTTAAAACTCTTTTCTAATTTAGGCTAGAGACTTACAGATTGTTTGAGTAAGTAAATAAAGCTAACGGTATATTCTAGATTTTTTCAAATATTTCTTTTGATACAGGTTTTAGAGTTTTTTTCACTCAATTTCAACATATGCTTTTAGAAGTCCCATCAAATATGAGGGATTAACTTAGCGCCATGGCTATTCGAATTGAATAAAGGGTCCGCCATCTAACGTTTTTTGTTCAACTAGTGCTTATTTCGTGAATGGTAATACTTTGCTAGTTAAATGTAAATTTATTTTCACACATATAAAATAAGTAGTTATTACGCTTTCATTAGGAGTAATAAATACTAAGAAACTTTTATTGAAGCCTTTGCAATGTAGTCAAACCTCGAAGGTATTTGAAAAAGAAACAATCCAGTAGCCCGATTCAGTAACTTTTTTACGATAATCGTATTGTTTTTAACAGCAAGCGATATAATTGTCGATTTTGCTGTTCAGTAACTTTTAGTTACGATATTCGAAGTATGTCGTAAGCTAAAATTTTGGTGTTGTGTACTTAATCGAAAAATCGTAAAATGTATCGTAAAGTTTATTTTGTTCTTCGGCTGTAGCGCTGCTTTTTTGGAAGCATTGGTAGCCGTAATGAATAAAAGAAATTGTGGACACAAATGCATATAATAAAAGAGGACTATAAAATCCGTTGTAATTGATTTTCTCTTAAATCCATTGGTTCGCGAGTTGTTGACGTTAGAATGAACCTCTTTGTATTGCATAAGTTTTATTTGAAAAGGAAATTTGTTACAGCATTTTAACTTTGTTTGAGTTAGAAAATACATATTTTTAAAACTGTGTATATAAAAAGCATATGTAAGTAAAAAGCTTTAATTTGGTGCGCGGCTTCACTATTTGTCAACTGGGCGGTGCCACGCCTATGCATATATAAAATTTGTATTTATGTATCTTTATCTTTAAAACGGTAATAGTATGAGTCTCTAAATTTGGCCAAATAACTTTGTGGGAAATACCAAACATCAGTCAGAAATTGAGCAGAATTAGATAAATGGGAGTAGCACCTCGCATATAAACTAAATATTGATTTTTGTATATCTTTGGAACGGTAATAGTGGAAGATTCTGAATTAGGTTAAAAATAATTTAGTAATTAGTACAAATCATCAGTCGCAATATGGGCGAAATTGAATAAATGGGTGTGGATCCCACATACATATTAAATATTAATTTTTGTGTATCTAGAGAACAATTGGAATGAAAGGTTCTGAATATTGTCTAAATGACTTCTTAGATAGTGCAAACCATCAGTTAAAAAATGGGCGGAATCGGATAAGTTGGAAAATTACATAATAATTTTTCCATATCTTGAGAATGGTTGGAGTTGAAGTTTCTAAATTTGGTTTAAATAACTTGGCAGTCAATACAAACCATTATTAAGAAGTTTAGATAGAGTTAGTTTTAGCTAGATACGAGTCCGGCTCACTAGATTCATATGCCGTTTTCACTGTGCTGACTCTTAAATTACAAAAGAGTCATGGTGAACCTAAATGTCCATGTCCAGGCCAGAATCAAACCATTCAGAAGATATATCCACCTCTTCCTCATCTTGAAACAGTCTCCTGGATTTCGATCAAGTTCGATCGTATAGAGCCAAGATTTGCCTTGAAGAAAGGCAAGTGAGTTCATTTATCTACCATTGTTGTTTTCTCTTTAATATGTATCAGGTATAAGAAGACTCTATTTCAAAGGTAAATTGTGAAATTTATATATAGCGTGTCTTTTATAGAGGTATAGAACTTTAAGTTGGCATTATTTTTCAAAATGGCGACCGATTTAACAGCTGTTAAGTGATTTATTCTCAGTTTGGTTTGCCAATTCATCATAAATAGACTCACGAAGGAACAACGCTTGCAAATAGTGCAATTTTATTTCGAAAATAATGGTTCTGTGCGGAAAATGTATTGCGCACTACGTCAATTTTATCGTCGACAAAATCGTCCATCAGAGCAGTTAATTTAATTAACCATGGAACGTTTTCGCACCACGTTTACTCTTATTGATAACTCACATGTACGCTGTACGGTGCGTACAGAAGAAACTATTGCTGCTGTAGAGCGTAGCATTGAGGAAGACCCGAATGAGTCCATTCGCCATCGACGACAGGAATTGGATCTGTGTCCATCCACTTTATAGAGGATTTTGCAGAAGGATTCAACATGTCACACAGCTCGTCCTACAATAGATTTATTGAAAGACACGTTTGGTGACCGCCTAATTTCACTTTTTAGACCTGTGAATTGGCCTCCATTGGGGCTATGTAAAGTCATTGGTTTATGCGATAAAGTCACAAATGCTCGACCATTTGGAAAACAACATTCGCCGTGTTATTGCCGATATACGGCCACAAATTTTGGAAAAAGTAATCGAAAATTGGACGTGGACTACATCCGCGCCAGCCGTGGCGGTCATATGCCAGAAATTATATTTAAAATGTAATGCCACAAATTATCTTTCGGATAAATAAAATTCATGTCAATCGAATAATCCATCGTTGTTTTATTGCAACATAAAGTTCTATACCTCTATAAAAAACACCCCTTATTATAGACAAAATTTTAACCAATTTTTTTTTTGACAGATGATGTAAATTAAAAACAATAATAATAATATTAATTAGGGTACGATTAAGAACCTATTTTTATCTAACTTGGGGTTAAGTTTTTGTCTTAGTCAATCTGTGTGCAAACATATAAACAAACATATGTCTTCTGTATACGACTTATAATATTTATTAAGCCCATTTCCGAAGGTACTTTTCTTAGTTGTTATGGATATCATTTTTAACCCAACTTTAACACTTATGCTGGCTGGTGTTACAAAGTATAAAAGGTAATAAAATATTTTACAAGTTATATTCAACTTTAATGTTCATGCACGTTTGATGGCTTTATATTACAGCCGTCAAATACTTTATTGGCACAATGTCAATAAAGTGGAAATTGTTGGCATATTTTCGTTCTACGTTTTTATTTTTTTATCCTTTTTGTTGCTCTTAAATCGAAACCTAAGCAAAAATGTCAAATTAAAGACTAAAAATAACAACAACAAAAATGTTTAATATAGAACAAAGGTCACAGAGTTTTGAACCATTAACACGTTCAGTAGATTAAATTACGGGCTATTATCGAAGTCAATGAAAGAGTTAAAGAATACATACGTTTGTGAAGAATTAAATTTTTTTTTTTATTTTTTTTTTAATTTTTGCCCTAAACTTGAATTGCAACTGGGAGTTCATATTTCTTTAATAAAAACTTGCCAGAGAAGTGGGTCAATGTTGTTCTTAAAATAGAACAAATAAGTATTACCTTTACAAAGTCATTGATATTGAATAACAAATATTTTCATTTGCTATGACTTTTTGTCATCAAATTCAATTGCTGGCGCTTGGTTTATTAAAAAACTATTTTAAAGAGTAACACTCGCAAATGCATTCAATATTGATTTTAGTCGAAATAAGATAATTTCTCAATTGGGAACAAATTGCTTCTTAACATGCAAGTTATTGAAGAGTTTGTATATAAAAGCCTGATGTAAACTAAAAGACCGGAGACTGGATTACTTGTGTCATGTGTTAAGCGTGTTTATCATAAAAGGCAGTGCTCTTAACACCAGATAGGATATAATGTATCTGCGACCGCCATCTAAAGTCTCTACTAAAATAGACAATGAAATTTAAAGCTACGTTATGTGGGTTTAATGCAGCGGTGCGCAAAAAGAGAGAAACAGTTAAAATGATAAATACATTGAAGTTAAAATGCTGTAAAAAATAGTTATTCATTCAAAGTATAGACATGCATAAATTTCTGTAACTTATTATTAACACTTTTCGATGTAGAAATCGAAATTTTAGCTCTCTTCGAAATCTCTTAAAATTAAAAAAAAAACACAGAAACATGCGGTACACCCCTTCTTCGTTGACGACTATAAGCCACTGAAAAATTTGAATAAATAATGTATGCTATTTAAATTGAAAGAGTATGTAATAAAAGCCAGCGATACAGTTTATTTTGGCACTTTGCAGAAAAATTTTGATGGAATATTTTGTCTTTTAGCAATCTTGGTTGTAATTAATATTCACGAAGAGAATAAATAAACAGCCGAAAAACTTTGTAATCTGAACAATATGAATGAGCGTCAGTGGTTTAATGCAATGTAACACCACACCGATTCTAAAATAGCTTTTTCCCCCGATAAGATTTTCTAGGGTTTCTATTACAAAACTATTTTTAACCCTGGAGATGGAAAAGCTTCGAAGAATATTATGATTCCGCACTGAAAAACATACGCAATTCACCTATAGTGCCTTAAAATACATTTCCGCGGGGAAATCTTTGCTGCTTCCGCTATTTTCCGTTGCCCATTGCCCTATACGATTTGGATAGTTTCCCTCATTCACGAAGCATCCGATTTATACCGCTTACGTTTAAATTCACCTCGACTTAGTTTTTCTTTGATCTAAGGTAGATTCGAATATGTTATCTGGGCTTAACCCTTTATTGCCTGCAGGTACTTGCACTGTACACTGTACTTATTTTTGTGCTTTACTTATTATACAGGTATAATTTTACAATGTATCTTCATCAGTTTTATAAAGTACCGTATTTTCTTCCAATAACATTAAAAAATTTTTGCTTATTTTTCACCTGTTACTCATAAGATCAGTTATTCTTCAACAATTCTAGTGTTTAGCGGTGATTCTGAATTGCGAGTTTTCGCTTAAATTTAAATATTGTTTAAAATTGAAAAAGAGTAGACTTTAATTTTTTATTTTAGTATGTGTACAAACGGTAATAAAACACATTTTGTTTAAAAAAAACCAAAATAAGGGCCAATAGATCTTGCCCTCAATAATTCTGAGTACCAGGACGGGAAGAATGTAAAATTCCCGGCTTGGCAAAAAAGCAAATATTCTATTGGAAGTACAAATTATTTCGGTCTGTTTTTTTTCTTTTTTTTTGGCTCAAAAAAGATAATGAATTAACAAGTTGATCAAATCTTTGCTTACATTTTTGCCCCACTTCTCTGCCAATTCCAAAGTCTCGTCTCAGCAAAAGTTTTCTTCTTTTAAGGTGCTCCAACTTTAAAGCCGATTTTATATTTCTTCAAATAGAATTATTTGGTGACATATTAAAAGATTGTATCTCTCGAAACAGCCAGAAGTAGTAAAGTTTGCTAATTAGTGTGGGTACGGCATTTGAACTTTTCTAACAATTGTTTGGAAACTTTTGCGACGTAAGGTCAAGTGTTTTCACACAAAAGAATAATTTAATCATGTCTGTCTTTATATTCCGGCCGTTGTTCTCATAATGCATGGTTCAAACGAAGTAATTGCATTCTGCTCTGATCACTGAGTTTTAGCAGCTCATAGTGCACAATGTCGCCTTGGTGCGACCAAGAGTACTAAATTGCATTATAAATACTGAAACAACGTAACTGTACTAACAAATAAAAAATATTTTCGACTTGAACGAATTTTAGAAGCGGGTATAAAACCCAGTAGGCTGGTTTTTTTTTAAGAAGCTTGGTTTTTGCCAACCCTGGTAGAAAGCTTTAAATCGTTTTCATTTTCTTAGTAATTTTGGTCTTGCCTGTTCTTAGTGAAGTGTCTTAGTGTATTAGATAGGAAGATATCTGCTTTAGGCATCACCAACTCAGTTTCAGTTGAAATATCGAGTGAGGTGTGGAACAAATCCATTTATGGCTTCTGCGTGAGTAATGTTGTGGGTCTGGATATTTCCACAGAGTTTGGCATGGGACGATCGTATCGAATTTTATTGCTTTTAATGTCGGTAAGCACTTCTCTCGATTAAATCGAGTTTTCTGAGAGATGGCTCTATTAGAGTGGTTATACGAGAGCGGTATGAAATGGTCCTAGCCTGACATAGTAATGGTGGTATAAACAGAAAAAAATTTTATATAATGGACATATTCATTCGTCATATGAACAAGCGTTAAAAAAATGGGCTTCAGTGAATTTTTTATAATGGAAAATTTAGAAATTCGCAGTGTGATTAAATATTTACATAAATAAGGTTTATTGGGACTAGAAATTCATAAGGATATGGTGAATGTGTTAGGTGAAAGTGCTTCTTTAAAACTTGGGTTACTGAGGCTAATACCATATTAGGCAATCGACGAGTAAAAAAGCATGAAAAAGGTAATGCCATAGGCATCTCAGATGATTGAGTACAATTTATTTTGCATCAAGAATTACAAATGAAAAAGATTTCTGCAAGATAGGTACCGCATTTTTTAACAGTTGACCAAAAATGCATTCGACTGCAAATTTCCCAAGTTTGTTTGGATTGATTTAAGCGAAATAAAATGGATATTAAGCTTGATTCATAACTGTTGATGAAACATGGATTCATTACTATACACCAAAGACAAAAGAACAATCCGAACAGTGGACTAAAGAAGACCAAAAGAGGTCAATCGGCTGGTAAGGTCATGACAACGAATTTTATTGATGGACTATTTTCGAAAACGTAAAAAATAAATTCGGAATATTATTGTAACCTTCTGAATGAAATGAATATGAAAATTTGAGAAAAACGACTTAGTTTACAGCTCAAAAAATTAATTTTTCACCAAGACAACGCACCATCTCACAATACTGTTTTAACAATGACAAAATTCAACCAATTGAAGTACGAATTGTTTGACCATCAACCTATTATTCCTGGCTTAGCTCCCTGTTCCCAAATCTAAAAAAATTCCTTGCTGGCAAACGTTTTATCTCGAATGAAAATGCAATGGCAGCTATAAACGATTACTTTTGGAAGCTTCAGAAAAATTATTTTAATCAAGGAATAGAATTGCTAGGAAAACGTTGGACTAAGTGTATTGAAATTTAAGGTGATTATATTGAAAAGAAAATAATTTAATAATCTAGCTCTTGTTTTTCTTTTTAGGCTAAGAACATTTCAAACTGCCCTCGTAAATGATATCACACCCGCAAGGCTCTTATCTTTCTTCCTAATTCTGATATTTCTTAATGATTATCTTCTCACTTTCAATCCTATCTATTTTTTCGCAAATGACAGCACCATTTGTCACTCATATTCTTTTGACCGTAGGAAGAAGCTTTTGCAGATTGGGGCGTAAAGGCTCACAAGCGACCTGGAAAAAATCTCAGAGTGCAAGCAGGGTCGATTTTAACGCGCACAAGACCAAATGTCGTTTTTGAAACATAGATATGGTGGTGTGGTGTCATCTGTGGCTATGACCAATGTAAATATTAATATGTTTGCGGATACAATTTTTTGGATGTTGTTGAAGGAGTCCTCTAGATCAATAAACGTTTTTAAGTTTGTTTTCAGATGCTGTTGGTGTTAGAATTAAAACATTTTACTTTTGTATATCGGCTGGTATATTCAATTTGTATATTAATAATAATTCTATTCGGATAAAAGTTTTATTAGAAACCTAATGCGAACAACTTAGCATTGAACTTTGCCATTAGTGTTTCAAAATTCTTAAAAGTAAACTACAGACACAATTATCCTAAAATTCCTTTATATTTCCATAATAAACTTACCTCTCTTGCTCTAATACGTTTCTGTAAATTTTCCCGGTAGTCATCTTCAATACGTTCACGAAGCTCTTTCATGTAATTGCGGTCAGTTAAACGCACAACATTTGTTCCCATGAGACGTTCCAAAGCGCCGCTGATACGCGGTAAACTAAAACTAAAGGATTAAAAGAACGAAAAAATGAATTATTTATGAAATTCAAACAAAATTTAAAAAAATTATATAATTAAATAAAAAAGAATGAAAAATTGTTTTGCCGTGTCTTTTAACTTAAATTTCTCTGTTGGTCTTAGTAACGTTTCGTTACCACCATTTGGCGAGAACTGTTTTGAATGCCATCAAATTGTTGTTCAAATTGTTTTTTATACATAATTTGGCAGAATACAGCTTAGCACTCTATACTAAACTAAAAAATTAGGATATATTCGGTTTGTGCTGTTATTTGTAATGTTTAAAAATAATTAGTTGACACCGAATATTAAGCTTTTTGATTCGAATCGTTCTCCAGTCAGTTTTTTGTTTAAACTGGCCGATAAAAAGTTCCAGACATCATGTGACCCAAAGGTTGATATAAGTTACACCTTCACCTTTCTGCTGTTACTTATTGTGGATTTATTGCACTCCAGTTAAGCTCCACTTCACATTGCAATTGGTAAGTAAGAAATAACAGTTATTATTCGAGACTAGGAAGCACCGCTAGTAATGAAAATCTATTGTGCAAAGCCCGTTACATAAATCACAAAACCAAAGGCTCAGATCTATTTGTGGTTGAATTTTATGTGGAGGTACTATTATATCACCGTGGTAATGCCTCGATCTACCGAGAGCAGGACATCTGCTCTTAGCTTTTAGTGTCTTTTTCAAAAAATCTATCGACGAGTCAAGTGGTACCTTCGGTTGCAATTGCAACTTGACCTAACTATGGCCGGCAGAATGGATTAAGGATATTTAGTGGAAAATTTGGCCCTCCTTTTCTTAGATTGTCTTCCATTTAATTGCCGTCATAATCTTCATTTCCAAGAGCGCAGACCAGTGCGTTCTGATAAGGTCTCGGCATTCGCATACCACATTTGAGCTGATCATGGTTGGTTAATGGTCGAAAAGTATATGCAGCGGTGTGCCGCTGTGGTATGGTAGGTAAGACACCCGCCTACCAACCAGATGGTCGTCGGTTCAATACCAGGCCAGACCTTAAAAAAAAGAAAAAAGGTTTTCGACAGCGGTATCACTTCATAACATTAGCTAGTAACTGGTTATGAGTATAAATACTATGAAAACTTTTCTAAATGCATTTGCCGTTCGGAGCCGGCATTAAACTGTAGGTTCCTTTCAATGATTTTAAAAATACAATCGGGTGCAGCTCATTGACTGAGAGAAGTCCCCATGTTCCTTCATGGAATGTTATGGGAATTAATAACAATAAATATATGCATATTATACACAGGTGCCTTTTAAGCCCCTACGGAGGAGACATTTCCACACACATATTCCTATGGCTTGATTTTCCACCTAAAAACTTGTTGAGTAGACACCCACTGGATCTTTTTTTTGAATACTAACTTGATCAAAAAGTTCTCGAAATGCCCCCCGTATGGTGGTCCCATCGTTCATCTTTGCGTTATTTGTTTTGTTGTTTTTTTTTGTGAAGTTGGTACATCTGTTGTTGATATTCCCGCTAAATCCTGGCGTCATAGCTTAACATTTGCAAGAGCAACGTAGCCAAGAATAAATCTATCTCTATGTGTGTTGTCGATTTTTTATAATTTTAGAAACGGCTGCTGAAACGCGTTCCCCGTAAAGTTTTTTAACTCGATTGAACAGAAATTTTCATACTGTTGCTTCATATTTCATTTTTTCATTTCATTGTGAAGAAATGTATACCCGTGAATTAATTTCTTGTTTGTAAAAGGTTTAGCGAACTCCGATAGAGAATCAAAAATTGCCTGTCTTTCAGTGCCGCAATGTAAAAGCAGACATATCACCATTTTATTCATCTAAATCTATATTGTCCCCTTCAAAGTAATCCTAATCGCCACTTATGCCAGCGCTTGATCCAATCCTTGAAGCATTTCTTATATTCGTTTCTCGGTATGTCCATCAGTGCTTCCTGCGATTTTTCCATTATTTCCGTAATGGTTTTTTAACTCGACTGAACAGAAAGAAGCCACAGGGAGCTAACTCATGTGAATTCGGTGGCTGTTCTATGGTATTTATTGCATTTTTTGTCAAAAAATTGCGAATAATGATGGCACTGTGCGACGGTGCACAATCCATGAGTTTTCTGCCCACAATTCTGGTCTCTGTCGACGAACTGCTTCACGCAAACATCTCATAACGACCAAATAATACTCTTTGTTTACTGTCTGGCCTTCTGGCAAAAATTCATGTAGCACTACACCGTTGTAATCCATGAAAACCGTGAGCATTGGCTTCTTTTTTGAATGGAAACGACGTAGTTTTTTTTTGTTGATCTCGGGTTATGTGCTGAACGCCATTCACTTACCTGATGTCTGGGTTGCGTGTCGTACTCATAAACAAACGTCTCGTCTCTAGTAATGATCCTTTTGATGAATGTGGGATCGGATTCAGCCTCGAAAATCATGTCTTTTTCGACCTCAACACGGTCAAAATTATAAAAAAACGCCAACACACATAGAGATAGGTTTACTCTTGGCTACGTAGCTTTTGCAACTGTCAAGCTATGAAGCTAAGATTTAGCAGGAATATCAACACGATGTACCAACTTCACAAAAAAAAACTCACATCGGAACGATTGGACCGACACACGGGGGTTATTCCGAAAAGTTTTTGATTAAGGTAGTATGGGACATTGAATCCCTGCCCTTGTTCTACCATTTTTCAGCTTGGATCCATCAGTATACCACATCTGAGAGTGCAGCTCGATGTAAAGAGAATTGTCCAATTTTGACGGTCGTTGATGGTCATTCTGATGTTTGCGAAGAGTAATATTCTTAGTGACATCATGTCATCACTATAGAGCATTGGATTGTATAGAGGGCTTCGCAATATCCTAAAAAATACCAGGAAATAAAAATAGTTGCACAAATTTGTATGAACCGGACCGTCTGAGACCATGCCTATTGACTCAAATTTAAATTCTTAAATGGTGGTTAGCAAGTTTTCTGAGATTATCTATCAACGCGTGGTTTTTGCTCATTCATTGTTTTTGAGTTTGATTTAAATTGATCTTCGTTAAGTTCATACCCGGCTATATGATGGGAATGTTGTGGTTCAATAATAGTGTAGCGTGTCGAATAGCTGTGCTTGCATGACTTTAATTTTTTGTTGTTCTTATATTTTTAGTGTCGGTTTTCCCCTTTGAAATTTTGTTTGGTTTTATTTAAATCGCTGTTTTGTTGCAAATTTATTTACTGTTTAGTCATTCATATGTTGATAATATTACTAAAATATTCTGTCAGATTTTTTTTTTTTTTTTTTCTTGTTGTGTTTGGCATGTATTTAATATCCGAGTTTTATTCCTTTAAGTTCTATATGTTTGCTACTCTTTACTGTAGGCATAATGAATTTGTTATATAGTTTATAGGTAGAATATGTAGGAAACCATACGTTATCTTAAAAATAAAATCATAGGTTAGATTTCAATATCAGCTCATTTGATCCCACTGAGTTGTTCACATTATGTTACAATATGTTAACAATAACAGTATCACAGTATCTGATAACTTTTCGCCATTCACAACGCGAATTTATTGACGCCATCTCATTACCGGTTGCAAAACTCTTCTCGGCGTGATATATTCTACAAAATAATGTCATCCTTAAGTTCTCAAATGCAAACCAGTGACAGAAAATTTTCTTCTGTATTAATTCTTATATAGGATATATTTGACCATTTTTTGGTTTGTTTTTTGTTTCGTAGCAGATGGGTGTGTTTAGCCATAGTTTATTCTCATAGAAATACAGTTCATGTAATATTAGTAACTCTCTAACCGGTCAACTGTATTTTTATCACAAATAATCGTTTTGCACACTTTGTCCAAAAATATGATCAACAACAGTTCACAACTGAGAGTCAAATTCCTGTTGTTATTTGTCATAATATTCGTAAGTAAACTGTGTATGTATTTCTATGCACATATTTGACGTTGTAATGAAACCTCAGAAGAATAAAGCAGCAGAGCAACATGATTAATTTTACTCCTAGAGCAGAAATTGTGCATGACAATATACGCTTTTTAAAGACTGGTTTGCCGACTAAAGGATTATAACATTTCCCTGTTTTATTCAGCTAACCATGTCTTCCACATTTTTTCAGATCCGTGATCTCTTTCGCCTTTCTTTCTGGTAGTTCTACACGTTTGTTGTAATTTTAGCTCTAGTACCACTATCCCCAAAAATCCTTCACACCCTTCCTGTTGAACATTGATTCCTTTCATAAAAGTTATAAGCCCAAACTAATATATTTTGCTCTTAATATCACTGTTATATTCACAGCTTTTTGTCTTGTATCACCGTTGTTTAACTTGCATTTCGGCTTGTCTAGCACAAACAATCACAGTTTCAACCGACAAGCCGTTACTTGGCTGCAGCTGCTTACTTACCTTCAAATGTTACACTCTGACCACAACTCGATCAAACTATAGTGACTGATATTCACAGGTTTCAGCCAAGGTATGCAGACCAGAAATAAATTCATCAACTGACTCTCCTGTGGTCTGTGCCCTTAAGGTAAACTCGAAAATCTAATTTTTCTGAGATTGAAGATATATCTCCAGCGGCTTTGGAGCAATATTTTCTCCCTCCTTTCGCCCATTGGTATACAAATTTGATACTGTTGCATAGTTTTCAAATCTTTTACTTCAAACAAAACATTTTTGGGGTTGTTGAAAATTAAATTTTTCGGATGAAGCCACATTTGTACCCACTGTGACCAACGGTACATGCTAATAGCCATACTAAATCAATTAAATTGAATATCCTATAAAAAATATTGTTACGTTTTTACCTTTTTAAACACGTTTATTTCTAAGTTCGCAGATTGCAGCTAAAATAAGCTTTGTGTTTGCTTTTTAATTAATAATAACCTTTTCACAAGCAATAACAAATTCTATTTTTAATTACACCGTCTGTTTATAATATTGTAAATAACATTTACTCGAGATATCTTCCTGCCTAAAGATCTTCCAAATCGATCGTTCTTAAACATGAGGTTTGATTACAATCTTTTCAACCAGAGGTTATCCACACTTAACTCTCTTTACTGAGTTAGCTCGAACTAAACTGGTTTTTACTGCACAAATAACTTCACGAGTTTACTCCATATAAACTGTCACCACACCGAGTTCAAGCCAATAAACTCTCGGCACTCTGAGTTTATAAGACAATAAACTGATTGCTGTCTGCATTGTTGTACCTTGTTTAAGACTGAGTAGACAAACTTTGATAGCTCTCAGGCATCTCGATACTTCAAGTGGATTCAATATTTTCCTTTTCTTTCTTTTTAGTTCTTAGGAAGCCATGCGAGTGTAAACATCTACTTCTTTCGGTTCCTGTTGTTTGTTGTTGTTTGTTATTATATGTTACTTGTTTCCTTTTTTGCCCGTTTTTGTTTTTTGTTTATTTGTATTTATTATCTTTCTACTAATGTTGTTGTTGTCGATTTGGTTATTTGTAAACAGCACGTATAGTAGTTTCTGCAGCTTTCGTTTAATCTTTTTAGCATGTAATAAACTAAAAGGGTGTCCAACCTGATTTTTGTAACAATATGTTGCTAAAAAATTTAGTTATCACATGTTTGGTGACTTAGGGCTTTTTTGTACGAAAAATTTTTTGAAGTGAGCCAAGTCTTTTTCTATAACTACTTGTAAAATCGTTATTTTTGATGCTATTGCATTAAATTATTGTGACAAAGTGTATTTGTGTGCAATGTGTTGAAATCATTAAAAAAAACCCAATTTCGATAAAATACGAGGCCTTTTACATGACATGAACTTGACCAGCTATAATTTTTTTTCGTTTTTGTTTTCTAATCTTCAATTATATTCAACAAAATTTATTGTTTAACTAAATTCAAAAATCGAAATAAATCACTTATATTTTAAATCTTCTGAAATATTTTAAATTCGTTACGCCTTTTCAAAATTTTTGAAATGCAGTGCTTTATGACAATGATGAATGGTGAGGTTTCTAGGAGAATATCCTACTACCGACTACATCAATGGATGATTTATAAGATTTTCAATAACTGGTGGAACTTCCGCTTAATTCAACAACCGTCTAGCATTCTTTCGTTAGAATTGATTAAAGTGCTGAATATAGGATGAATGTGATTTTTGTGCCAGTAAGTTTAGGAGATTGAAGAGACTAAGACTATTTTAATTTTTTATTTATTTATTTATTTGATTTACCCGGAAAGTCGTGTATGTGATGTAGCATTTTTATATCGTATAGCCAAGAATACTAGCCTGTCGGTTGTTGCCCAGCTATTCTGCACCAGCGGTCTTTAATTCCATGGACGTTAAGAAATATTTTATTTCTGTTAGAAAACTTTTGTAACAAATATTCTCTCACCATCAAAAAAACATAATTTGCACGGATCATGCTTTTAAATATAGTACCGTTCAGAATCGGGTGGGCCATTTAAAAGTTTATAGTTAAAAATGCAATAAAACAAAAACGGTTAGAAATTTACTTTTTTGTTGTGAAGTACAATTGTTCTGGTTTGAAATGAAATATTATTTTGTTCATATGGCGGCCGCGGCTGGCGTCACAGTACCCCATCCATCGGTCCAATTTTCACGAACCTTTTCGATTGTATGGGATTCTATCTCGGTAATGGCATTAGGAGGTTGTAGGCATAACACTTGTCTTTAATGGCGCCCTACAGAAAATAGTCCAACGGTATCAAATCGCAGCTTCTTGGCGGCCAACTGACATCAAAACTTCGGCTAATTAAATGGCCATCAAACCCTTGACGCAATATATCGATTAACATGAGATTTGTAGCAAGTTGCACCACGCTGTTGAATCCAAACATCGCTCACTTCAATACCATGAAGAGTGGGCACAAAAAATTGGTTATCATGGTGTGATAGGTGACCGTAATGGTTACGCCGTCCTCATTTTCAAAGCCAACGATGCCCTCACTGCACAAGACGCACCAAACAGTTACTTGTGATGGGTGCATTGGCTTCTGTAAGACCATGTTTGGGTTTTTTGAGTCTCAAATACGGCAATTTTGCTTATTAACGTACCCACTAAGATAAAAATAAGCTTAGCACTAAAAGATGATTTCTTTTTTTTTTGCAAAATCGACATCATCAAGCAGTTTTCCTTTGGTCCATCTAGCGAAGTGAAAACGTAGAGGATGGTCATGCGGCTTCAACGCATGACCTAATTGAACTTTGTAAGGCGTCATACCGAGATGTTTTAGCAAAATTCGGCGTAACCTGCTGAGTGAAATATTCATTTTAATATTCATATTCTTGAGAACAATGACAAGTTGATGTTGATACATTCTCCCACACACTCTCAGCCACAGCTTCGATGTTTTCGGTTGTGCGCACTCTACGAGCATGCTTACGTCTTGGCGCATCAACAATGAAACCAGCTGTTGGTTTTTCTCTTCTTCTTCTTCTCTTCAACTAAATTTTGTACGACATTTTCGTACAATTTACGAACAATCGTCCTTGTTTTGGAACTTTGACATAACTATTGATAGGTTCGAAATAACCGCTGGTTCAATTTTAAACCGATAAATGCCACACCCGAGATTAAAGTAAAGGTTACTTTACCAAAATCATACAAAGCGGAATTATAGATAACCGTTACCTAACAAATTACTGAACTATTTTGACGCCCATAGACATAACTTGTTACAATTGATAAGTTGGAAAAGTTTCAATAAAAGTCGTCTTAGCCGATTTATTTATTTATTTTTTGTTGTTTATGTTTTTTCCTTAAATTCATGTATTATTGCTTTCATTTTCAGTGAAAAATAAATTTAAATTAAGGAATCACATATATTTGTTTGATTTTCTCTAATGCTTAAATAGTTTTTCGTTTTTTTTTTTTTGTTGTGTTTACATGCAATAAACGAATTTTTATGAGCAAACAAATTGTGAAAGTGTTTCTCTATTAATTTATTAATCGTTTTCCTCATCATATGCAGACACATAAATCAAATCTTAATATGTACTCATAAATGAAAGATATAAAGGTTAACTTCAAATTGTTAATAAAACGCAACTACATGTACTACCTTACCGATCCCACTAAGCACGCGGAACTTACACGTGTCTCAGTAAAACCTCCATAAAAAAGTTTATGTAGCTTGAAATAGAAAAGCTTTTATAAAAAAAAGCTTATACATAAATCGAAGAGTAATTTTTTTACAGAGCGACTAACCAATCTTTTTCTAAGGAATCCCACAATTTGATCTGTTTCTCGATTTTTGTGATTTTATATGTGCCTGGTACCAAATATGGTATTTTTTAGGGCCGTATATCTCGACTCAGACAGACTTTTGGCCAGAGGATAAAATCTGCTTGAATCCTTGATGGAACGCCATTCCACGCCAATATATTCAATTCCCACACAATTTGATATCTTACCACATTTTTGTGATTTTGTATGTGCCTGGTACCAAATATGGCATTTTTCCAGGCCGTATATCTCGGCTTAGAAAGACTTTTTGTCATGGGATAAAATCTGTTGGAATCCTTGATGGAACGCCATTCCACCTCAATATATTCGAGCCACAATATTCGAACCTTACCTAAACAAAACATTTCAGTGGTGCCACAAACATTTTTTCGCGTTTTTAATGTAAGGGGTGTTTTTTATAGAGGTATAGAACTTTAAGTCGCAATAAAACAAAGATGGATTATTCGATTGACATGAATTTTATTTATCCAAAAGATAATCTTAAATATGATTACTGGCATATAACCGCCACGGCTGGCGCGAATGTAGTCCAATCTGGACGTCCAATTTTCGATGACTTTCTCCAACATTTGTGGCCGTATATCGGCAATAACACGGCGAATGTTGTCTTCCAAATGGCCAAGCTTCTGTGGCTTTACCGCATAGACCAATGCCTTTACATAGCCCCACAGAAAGTAGTCTAGCGGTGTTAAATTATAAGATCTTGGAGGCCAATTCACAGGTTCAAAACGTGAAATTAGGCGGTCACCAAAAGTGTCTTTCAATAAATCTATTGTGGCACGAGCTATGTGACATGTTGCGCCGTCTTGTTGAAACCACATCAATTCAGGAATGAAAAAGTTAGTAATCATGGCTCTATACCGATCACCATTGACTGTAACGTTCTGGCCACCATTGTTTTTAAAAAAGTACGGACCAATGATTCCACCAGCCCACAAAGTGCACCAAACAGTCAGTTTTTCTGGATGTAACGGTGTTTCCACATACACTTGAATATTACCTTCACTCCAAATGCGGCAGTTTTGTTTGTTGACGTAGCCATTCAACCAAAAGTGCGCTTCGTCGCTAAACAAAATTCGCTTCTGAAAATCGGGAACAAATCGAAGTAAAGTTGTACTATTTGCAAGCGTTGTTCAAGCGTGAATAGACTCATGACGAATTGCCAAACCAAACTGAGAATAAATCACTTGACAGCTGTTAAATCGGTCGCCATCTTGAATGCCAACTTAAAGCTCTATATCTCTATAAAAAACACGCTTTATATATTTCGTGTATTTCATGCATTTTATTATATTGACACCACTAAACTATTTGTTGTCGCCAAGAAAAATTGTAAGTCGCCTAAGTTGGCTACGGACTACAACGTTAGTGGTGTAGTCAGCAGCCATGTTGCCGCTAAAATAATTGTTCCCATATGCACCTTTGTATTCTACTTCTGACAGCTTGTAGTCGATGGTACGTAGCTTTGAATGTGCTTATAGCATAAGCTCATAACCTTATATATTTTTTATTATTTGTTAATAGTCACAATGAGCTTTAAAGTCTTCCTAACGAACTACTTAATAAGACGATACCGAAAATTGAATATAAATAACTGTCCATAAAGGCATGGTGGTTAAAGACTTTCATACTGCTTTTGTTTTATTTAGTTTTTAATAATAATTTATTTTATTAATTACATTTTTTAATATTTATTGTACATAAACGGGTATACGAGTAGAAAAAAGTTATTCATTTTTCCAAAAATATAACAAAGAACTTTGAAAACTGTTGTAATCTCTGTCCAAAATCAAACTGATTGACTAATTCACTGTGCCACTGCATAAGTTTTTGCTCAATTTGCTGTTCATCAACACTCAAATCCTCTGAGAATTCTTCAAATTTTTGTGAAAACTCATTTAAAAAATTTTCAAAAACATTTTTAGATTCTAAAGCGAATTTCGGAAAATCATGATTTTCTAAGAATTTTTGCATTTGTGGACTTTGTGAATTTTCAAATTTTTCCATAATCCCGCCAAATGTGTGTAACATATTCACAGTTTCCATGACAGATTTTTCAGTTGATTTTTGATATAAACGTAAGTGTTCTAAATAATTTTGTAAATCAATTTTCATTTCATGCTGTATGTCAGTTACATCGATTTGATCGATATCTTTTAACATATTTGAAAACATAGTTTTACTCTGTTCGATAACATTTTTGACATAATTTTCAGCATTTCTTAAAGCCATTTGGAATAACTGTTCACGCAGTTTAAGTTCAGCTTGTGTTATGGGGTCCAACTTAAAGGGATTATTAGTTTTATCAATAGGTTGGTGTAAAGCGCTGCTAATAGAGTCACTTAAAGAAATCTTAAAGATATTTAACGTTTTTGTAATATCGGTTTTGGCTTTTTTTAACGTTAAATCTTACCTGTAACCAGATTGTTAATGATAAAATTGTTTGTAAAAATTTCATATTGTTTTCTTCAACTTTCTTTTATAATTTTGTATACAATTTTTGAGTTTTTATTGATTAGTAGTATGTTTCTCTGATACTGATGTTTTTATTTGAAAATTTCAATATATATGTAGTAAAGAGATCTGTAAAAAAATACATTTTTATCTATTGCAGAAGTGCTTTGAAAGCCTTATTTTTAACGATTTCTTTTTTTATCAAACTGAGGTCAAGTGTTTTGTTTTTATCTATTTTTATCAATATGCTATCATATTTTGATTTCCTATTAAATTCTTACTTTAAAGCATTTCCTATTTCCTATACATTTTAGACTTCAAGCCAACTCATATGTCTGACAATTTGTTATTTTTAAAGATAAAAAAGTAAGTGTTTAATAAGTGATTTTTATGCGAAAAAATATTTACACTATTTTGTTCATTACATTCATTTATTATAATTTAATTGTTAATAACAATTTTCTTTCCTTAAATTAAAAAAAAAACGAAAAAAGACATGAGATATCATCAAAATTTTGTATACTTTTGAAAGTCCTATGGATACGACTATTATGGAATATAGGTTATGTCAAGTCAGGAAGGTAGAGGTAGTTTAAAACAGAGTTAAGATGATAGACTCCATCTGCACTAGAAGACCAAGATTTATTCATTGTGAACCCCATCTAAGAAAATTCTACCCGGCAAAAATTTCCCTTTGTCCTAATATAACCACTAGAATGGTCCTCTCTTCTATTGTCCCTCCCTTAGCCAACGTCACTAAGTCTATTGTGGAATGAAAATGCTGTTGACGACACAATAGGATGTAAGTTGTATGGAGATCGATTATTCCGCTTTTTTCAATAACCGGTTGCCGAATAACTCGAAAAAAGATATTAAAAAACATCGGTTTTCGTTTAACAATTATTCAAATAATCAGTTACCCGATTCTTTTATTTAAATAAATTAGTTCTTAATTTTTGAAGTGCAGAGCTGGACCACGTCATTTCAAAAATAAGCAGAAGCTGACAAAGAGCTTAAAATTAAAATGGCAATCAATACTAACAATAACTCCAATAAATCTCATAAAAACTATGCCAAAACGGTGTGCGGAGGCCATAAAAACGAAGTTCATTACACAAAGTACTAAAAGTTGCTTTAGTTCCAAACAGCTACTCAAGGAGCTAATTTCGTCTTTGTTGTTGTATTACTTGGTAGAGAATGGAATTAAAAGTTAATAAATCTCTTAATAATATACGAGTCCTTAAATGCCTCGATAAGAAAAGTTGCTTAGAAGTCGTCGTCGGTTCAATCCTAGGCCACACCATCTGACAATTTTCAACAGCGATATCACCTCATAACATTACTAGCTACTAGTTATGTGTATTTACGCTGTGAAAAACTTCACTAACTAATATATCTGCCGTTCGGAACCGGCGTTTATGGGTTTATGGGATTTCATTGAGTCTAGTTGATCACTATCCATATATAAAAATCTATATTTATTTACAGAAGATGAGAAAAGGTTATTTTTACGATCTTTGTGAGACTTTCAAGGTTATCATATATACAAAATTAATTAAATATATACAAATAGTTAAACGATGAGCATATTTTCAATAAAAAAATATACAAACGTATAAAAATTATAATTATTTAAATTAACCGGTTTTAAATTAACCGGTTATTCGTGTTAAATGACCCGGATTATTCGGTATTCGAAAAATGAAGATTTTGAAAAAAGTGTATTCGACAGAACCAAAAAAACCGGTTAAAACCTGTCGAATAATAATCGTCTGATCTCCCTAGTAAGTAGTAATGTCAAGAGGACATAGTTTAGAAGACATGTTTATGACAAATGTTGGGAAGGCTATAGGTAGAGGTTGTCCCTGGATAAGCTGGCCGACGCAGCCATCCTGGCAGCGTGGGGATAAATAAACATAAGAAAAACCATCGAAACAACAAGTTCTACAGTCTCGAGCACCAGCAAACAATATGCTCGACTGTCTCCAGTCAATCCTTCTCTTTACGCATCCTACCGAGAGAGAGAAAATTCGGGCGTCTACTGCCCGATAGGAAGGTTCCTTCTTTATACTAGGAAGAGTAGTTTTTAGTTTGGTCCGTAAACCTCTGGATACCCTTCTTTCACTTCTATCACTCCGGGGTCATTGAATATACTCGAGATCCATTCCCTTGCCGTAGAAAAGGAATGGCCTATCGGTGTTTTGACCAACTTTTCGAATTATAAGGATCTGTCTCGACAGTTCGTTGCCAATTTTGTTGAAGTTGATACTGAGACCTCCTACCCAGAACAATTTGATCACAGATTTCTCCATCAACACCCTAAGAACCGTTTTAAAGTTACTAATCAGCATACATATAGATACTTGTCCAATCAGAGCCTTTGGTGCCGTTTGCCTGAATCTTACCAATAGCATAAATTATGTTGGATTTGACAACTGCTGTTGTTCGCAGCGTATTCATGTAGATCTGTGACTTCAAAAAGCCAACTAGAAAATGTCCAGAGTTAAAATCACACGATATCAATGGCAAGCTCATATCACCTCCACGTGAGATTACCTGTTAATACCACAATACCACATGTCGTTGACGTTCAATTGTTACGTTTTTACTTTTTTATAAACGGTTGTATTTGAGTTCGTTCATTGCAGTTAAAACAAAATAAATCTTGTGTTTGGTTTTTAATTAATAATTATTTATTTAACAAAGTTTTGTGTTCCACTACAATAAAAATTATTATTCCTTATTACACTCTCTGTTTACAACTTTGTAAACAATAACAATTACTCGACAGATCTTTCTACCTAAAGAATTTCCAACCCGATCGTAGTTACAATTAAGGTCCAAACACAACCTCTTCAACCAGAACTTAACCACACTAAACTCTCTTTACACTGAGTTTAAACCAATAAATTGATGAATAAATCAATGAGTTTACACTAAATAAACTCTCTTTACGCTGAGCTTTCAGCACATAAGTTAATGGCTGTCCGCATCGAAGTGATTTCTATATGGCCGAGTAAACAATAATTCGAAAACTCTCGAAACTCTCGATATTTCAGGTAGATTCCATTTCTTTTTTTTATTTTCTTTTTAACTCTTATGAAGCCATGCGAGTGTAAACATTTACTTCTTTCAGTTCTTGTTGTTTGTTATTGTCTGTTTATTGTTTTCTTTTCTGTCTGTTTTTGTTGTTGCCGTATATTTTTGTTTACTACATTTCTGCTGTTGTTGTTGTCCACTTGGTTATTTGTAAACAGTACGTATAATTGTTTTTGCAGCTTTTGTTTAATCTTCTTATCAATGTAATAAACGACAGGGGTGCTTAATCTGATTTTTGTAACAATATTATTCAATTCAGGCCGAAAGAAGTTGATATTCATTGGTATTTAGCATTCGCTGTTAATGGCCCAAAATCCATATAAACTTTATACTTTTACGAGGAGCATTAGACGCTCTTGATTTTCATGCGGATTGGCACCATCTCAAATTCAACAATTTTCTTGGTTAGCGTTTCTAATTATTCAAAAATGGATTGTAACCACTGAAGATGATTTATTGATGAATCAAATTTCTTTTTTGCATGTAAGTATTGTTGTACGGCGCCACTGTTGGCCTTCGGTGCAATCCCAGGCCAGACTATCTGACAATTTTAAGCAGAGGTATCACCTCATAATATTGCTAGACTGGTAATGAGTATTGCGCTTTGGAAAACCTTTCTAAATGATGCAGCTGTCGTTTGGAGCCGGCGTTAAACTGTAGGTACCTTTCAATAAGTCTAAAAATAGAATCGGGTGCAGTTTATAGATTGAGATAATTCGCCCTTATTACACTTGGGATGTCGAACGCATTATGCATGTATGTACATACTTAGGTATTGTTGAACGCTATATTCGTTCATAATGGTTATGTGAAAAAAAGTAAATAAATAATAGCCAATACGAATTCTGGTTTGTTTTCTCGCAATAATTTAAATATAAACTAACATTGAAATGTAACTTAAAATAAATATATTCATAATTTAATTTAATTTCTTTAGTTTATATTTATTTATTACAAGCGGAGTGGTAAGGACTATCTTTGTATTTGTACATTACGAACCATGAAATTTTTAAAATAATGAGGTTTCTCAAAGTGTGGGTTCGTTTGAGCGAAATTTCTAACATCCTAGTCATTTCGTAAGTTTACAGACAGAAAATATGAAATAAAATTTTTAATACGTAATGATAAATCCATGCTGCATGAATAGTAACAAAACAGAGAAACACAAACATCAACAACTTTCTTTATACCCAAAATAAACTTTTTCTTAAATATTCTGTCAGTTTGTTTCGTAATATTTCTAAACAAAGTTACGTAAATATGTAGTTTTTAAGAGTTTGTTTTGAAATCTAATGAAAAGTAAAAGGGAATCACGTTGCAAATTTGATTAAAAATTGTATATGACTTCAACGTTCAAGTGTTGCTGTAATAGGGTTCATTGCACTGATTCTTTAAAAATTATACCTGGCGTCACTTAAAAAATAAAGGCTGGGCCATTTAAAAGTTTAAATTTAAAAATGCAATAAAACAAAAACGGTTTGAAATTTTGCCAAATTAATTTTTTGTTGTGAAGTACAATTATTCCGGTTAAGTTAGGTTAAAGGTGGCTGCCAAATATATGTTCTACACACTTAGGCCCATAGAGTCCATTGTGACACCCATACCCTTCTTCCGACAGCCTGGTCAGTTATCCGACCAGTTAGCCCTCTCAATAAATTTGCTAATCAGCTCTACAGGCGCCTCCAGTGGGGTCGCAATACCAACAAAGTGTGAAGCGAAAAACCTGTATCTAAGTCCTGCAAACGCCGGTTATTCAGATGTCCCGTAGTGTCCACCTCCTCCTCTAAACAGCACATACATAGGATAGAGTCCCTCTGGCCCAGCCTAATGGCATGTCTCCCCACTAAGCAGTGACCCGTAAGTACCCCTATTGTCGCAGATATATTGCCTCTAGGCAAGTTCTGCAGTTGTCCTGATCTCCTCTTGTCCACCCTTGGCTAGACAGTTCTAGCCTGTCTACAAGTTGGAGCTCTGGTTAGAAATGAAATATTATTTCATTCATATGGCTGTCGCAGCTGGCCTCACAGTACCCCATTCGATCAGACCAATCTTCGAGAACTTTTTTGAGTGTATGGGGTCGTATTTCAGCCTTCAAATGCTCAAATGTCTCTGGTTTGTCGACGTAACACTTAACTTAAACGGCGCCCCACAGAAAATAGTCTAACGGTGTCAAATCGCAGCTTCTTGGCGGCCAACTGACATCACCATTTCGACTAATTTAACGGCCATCAAACGTTTGATACCATTAAACGAATGTAGCATGCGATGTGTGGCAAGTTGCACCATCCTGTTGAAACTGAACATTCTTCACATCAATACCATGAAGAGTGGGCTTACAAAAATCGATTATCATAGTGTGATAGCTGTCTCCATTGATTGTAATGGTTGCGCCGTCCTCATTTTTAAAGAAATATGTGCCAATGAGGCCTCCGCTCCACGAGCCGCATCAAACAGTAACTCGTAATGGCTGCAATGGCTTTTGTAAGACCCCGTTTGGGTTTTCTAAGCCCTAAATACGGCAATTATGCTTATCAACGTACGCACTAAGATGAAAATGAGCTTCATTCGAAGAGATGATTTTCGCAATTTTCTTTTGATTTTTTTTGCAATTTCAAACCAATTTCCGTTGTTTTGGAAATAAATTTCCAATAAATCTCAACGTTGCTCAAGCCTTGATTGATTCATTTCGTTAAGTGAAGATAATATACTGAATTTTGTGACAGAAGAGAATGATATAAGTATTGCCAGATTCGAAATAACCGCTAGTTCAAATTTAAACCGATAGATGGGCCACCCGATACATTCAAATTCAATTAAGTCAATACAAAAACATATTTTAACTTGCTTTCAAGTCACACTAAATAATTTTTGCAAAATGTTAATTACCAATCTATTTACGTTGGAAACACGATACACCTACGCTGCATTAATTTGTCTCTTTTTCTTTTTGTCTTTTCAAGTAGAAGGAAAAAATTTTAAAATGAAATTTGGGCTGCATTATACAGTAATAAAATAAATAAATTTCGCAAGAACTCACCTACAGCTGTATTGTTAGCTGTAATATCTGGCAATAAAATTTTTCCTAAAAATTATAAATTTAATAAGAAACTTTAAGAATGCAATTAAAATGTAAAAAATGTTATTTCTTTACAAAAATATTACTATTTTTGCACTTTGTTGCTAGAAATTTCATCAACGTGAACATTAATAATGATACTCTTCTACGAAAGTTATTACAATATACCCCATACATAACTTAGATGACATTAAAAGCAAAAAATGAAAATATTTTCGAAAAAGTATGTATAGATTCCAATTAATGCGGAAATAATTTTATTTGCATTAGAATATAAAGGGTCCGCCATATACATTTTTTTTTTTTTTGAAAATGATACAAAAAAAACAACCGAATATTTTCTCAAATTTCTTTTTTTATTTGAAAGTACAATTCTTCCGTTAATAATGGAAAATAATTTCATTCAAATGGCTGCCTCGGCTGGCTATGCAGTAGCCTACACGATCGGTCCAATTTTTAAGTACATTATCGGTTGTTTGCAGCTGTATTTCACCAATGGATTCACGAATATTGTCCTTTAAAGCGTCAATTGTCTCTGGCTTGTTGGCGTAACACTTATCTTTGACGACACCCCACAAATAATAGTCAAACGGTGTCAAATCGCAGCTCCAAGGTGGCCAAACGTCATCAGCTCTGCGCATTATCAGATCTTCAAAAACAGGACGCAAAACATCGAGTGTAGCTTCGGCTGTGTGGCACGTAGCGCCGTCCTGTTGAAACCAAATGTTGCTAATATCGTCCTCTTCAATTTTTGTGAAAAAAAATTCGTTCAACATGACCCGATAACGATCGCCATTGACTGTAACGGCCACTCCTTGCTCATTTTCGAAGAATAATGACTCAATTATGCCTCTGGACCAAAATCTGCACCAAACGGTGACTCGTCTTGGGTGTATCGGCTTTTCAATGTATGCGTGCGGGTTTTCTGTGCGCAAATGCGACAATTTTGCTTGTTTACATACCCGCCAAGATCAAAATGAGCTTCATCTGAAAAGATGATTTTTTTTTTGGCAAAATCGGCAAAGTAATGTCGCAATATTTCCCAGCGTTGTTCAAACGTAAACACAACCATATTCGTTCAGCGGAAGGATAAAACTAATTATCTGTCAAATCAGACATGAGCTAAGTGTTACCAATCACGAAATAAGCAGTAGTTGAAAAAAAAACTTTAGATGGCGGACCCTTTATATAAATATTTTTTCTAGAATTAGATGTGGAAAAAAATTTCAATAAATTATGTTCCTTTACAAATACCACGATACATATTTTGTTAGGAGACTCATCGAAAATTCACGATTAAAACTTATAATTAAGAGCGTATTTCTTAGCTTTACCAAAATCTCAATAAATAATTTTGTTACTACTACGTGTTTAACTCTAGACTGTAATTTGTTTTTAAGTGTACTTTAACTTAGAGATCCTTGTGCAGCCTTCTGTTTTTAGCACATCGAATTGAGGCCTACTTGATGAGAGAACAAAATATTCATTTGGGCCGCTCAAAAATCTACACGATTTTGTTGGATGATGCCCTCGCTTTATTTTTGGACGATTATTGTTTTTCAATAAGATAACGTTACCATGGTTCGAAAAGCACAATATCTTACTTATGGAATAGCTTGTATATAGTCGCGATTTTAATCGAGTGGAGAATCTTTCGGGATGTATGTCACGCCAAGTCCAAGGATAGCTTCACAAAATTATGTTGGTCTTTAAGGAAGTTTAGAAGGATTTCGATCATCAGTTGAAAATTAAATAACTCTGATGTTTCTATTGGAAAGTAAGTCAATGCGTTGTGAATTTTCGAAACTGCAATGATTTATAGAAAACAACAACAACGAAAACAACTTTTTGCATTAAATACAAGTTACTGTGAGTTACTGAACAATATGAGTTGAATCTTGTTTTCAATAATGCATTGGTAAAAGTGAGAGAAGGATGCAAAATTAAAATTAAGAGTGCGTTTATACGAACATGTACTTCTGTACGGCATTCTCCAGCAACTCCATCATTTGGGTCGAAATAGCAGAGCAAACAAAAAGTACGTGCTCAGGTGTTTGGGCGTACATTATGCCGAATCTACACCGGTCAGTCTCAACATTTGACAAAATATGCTGATGGTGCTTAAGAGCACAGTGCCCATTAAATAGACGCGTTAGTGGTCTAGAATTGCTCTTCTTGAGCTGTAATGTATCAAGAGAAAGGGAGACAAACTTTTCAACCTGTTTCATGCCGGATGCACTCCACCAGAGCCAGGGGCCAACCCTCTCTTTGAGTAGGGTCAGGATCAAAAAAAGCACATCAAACTCATCTGTTCGCCTTTCGTTTCCAAGGTGGCCCTAATGACCCGGGACTCAACATAGCGTATCCCTGTTATGTACGCCAAGTTTATTGAGAGGTGTCGGACAGTCTATAAAAATCTTTGACTTTAGCTCGCAGGACGACAGTGCTCTTAAGGCCGCTTGCCTAACTGACATCGTATATATACATCTACATGTTGTTCATATTACTTTGTTAGGAAATTGATACCGCTTTCTTAGCTTTTAGCTTTACCTTGACTTTTTCTCGTTTCCGAAGATGATGAAAATGGTCGGCACCAACAGATTTGTCACCAACTCTTAAATCACTTACAAAAAATTTTTTTTAAAGGGATAAAGAAGTTAGAGAAACATTGGATAATATTGGATGTTGAAAAATAACAAGATTTAATTTATGCAAAAGCCTATGTTAAAAAAAAGTCATGGACTTATTAACCTGCCTTCGTAATACTTCCTATAAATAACTCGATTGTTTTTCAATGCATATGAGATGCCATAGTAACTTTTAATGCATTGCATTTTGATTTTTTTCAACTATTTATTATTGAACTTGAGTTTTGATTGAAATAATTTCCATCCAAGTAAATTGTTTACGTGCCATAAGTAATAATTATTTTTTATGAAAACAAACGCGTTTGTACAGCTGTGCCTTAACTTATAGCATGGACAAGAGAAACAACGCGAAGGTTTGGCAAAAAAGAAAAGTCGAATATTTTCAGCAGATGGCAGGCCTTTATCACTGCTCCTGTTAAAGGTATTTGAATAAGATTTGGCATGTCGATTCAATGCACATATTCTAAGTTGTGCAGCAAATATAAACGGGGTTGGAAATAAATATTAATTTTTTTATATCTTGAGAACAATAATAGTAGACGTTTCTGAATTTGGTAAAAATGACTTCGTAATTAATATAAATCATCAGCCAATAAGTGTCTCCCATACAAATAATTTGTTTATTTTATAATTGAATCTAAATGACTTGTCAGTCAATATGAATCATCAGTTTGAAGGTGGGAGGAATTGTATAAATAGGAGTGGCATCTTTCATACATAATAACAAGATGTCGGTTTTTATTGAGGCTTTAAATAAATAAATAATCACGCTGAGAAAGTATACAAACAATTGTTGTTCCTAAATAGCTGTCTATTTCTGTACATACACAGATTCCTGAACTAAGCCGGATGGTTAAAGCTAGTGTGTATCAAAGTAATTTTCATAGCATTTTATGAATGAAAACGTTGACTTCCTTCAGTCAATGTGAGATTTATTCAAAAGAACCTACTGACAAATGAATTATTTAAAGAAGTTTTTCATAGCGCAGTACTCATAACCCAACGCTAGCAATTTTATGAAATTTCAATAGTAGTAATACTTAGAACCAAATGGTTTGACCTGGGATTGAACCAAACAGCTCTTGATTGGAAGGCGAGTGTTTTACCTACCATACCATAACGGCACACTTATATTTATTACAAGGGGAGATGGAACATATACTCGGTTCGCACAATCTCCCAGATGCAGCTTATTATTAAAGCTTATTTAAGCTTCAAGTAATTTTTATAATTTTTTTTAACTTTTTAATGCCATAACATATAATTCAAAGCTTCTGAAATAAGGCCCAAATAGGAACATTGACCATACGACTACACAAATAATGTTGTTTTGAATTTGTCACTTCACCTTATTTTAAACTAATAGCTTTAAAACTTTTTACCGACTGTAATATAATTCTGGACCATGTTCGCCTAGAGGCTGAAGAAGATTACAGTGAAGTTCATTTCCTATCTGAACTAAGCCTTTAAGCTAGTTAAGTTCTTAAACTCCTTCTCAGACTACCTGAATTTCTTATTCTCACTGATAAGATGAAAAATCGCTTCTATCGCTTCTATTTTTTTGACCAAAGCTGTATGTATTTATAGATATTGGCACAGGATATTAGAAAGACATTCGATATCAATGACAATGACTTTTTATATTAAAATAAATATTAAATTTATAGTGTTGCGAAGGAATGCGATTCGTTCTTCGTATATATTTTATTGCAATTGAAAAATATGTTTTAAATATTTTCAGAATGTGTAAAGTTACTTAAATAAATATATAACGACACTTTTCCTCAATTAGTCTTATTTCTTGCCTTATTTCTGCAGTACATACACTCCGAGTTTTTGACTATTTGGAATTCTGTTATTCGATCACTAATAAAATGAATCGAAATTTCTAATGATGGCATTCGATATCGAACAATAATTTGAATGTAAGCTTGCGAGTTTTTAATAGAATCTAAGCAGCATGCGAAATAAACTTTTTTCACAAGAAATTTAATTAAAAAAAGTTTAACATTTATTTGGGATAATTTGTTATATTAGGTAATCTTGGGACCAAAGTTTAAAAAAAAAAAAATTCAACACAAAAGAAAATACTTAGAAACTTTATGGCAAAGCAAACTTAGCCAAATAATTTAATGGCAAATAGTTCCAAAGGAAAAGCATAGGCTAACCAACTTTGGGATAACCTTACCGTTAAATTTAAAGCCTAAAGTCCACCAACAAAAGATTTTAAGTTGTAGCACAAGGTGACATACAAATAGAAAAATATTTGTTCTTATTTTTAGTAATAACTTTTTATTAGATAAACGCTGATCAAGAATAAAAATAGATGATGAGCCTAATGAACAGCAAGTTTTTTGCAAGTAGAATAAACATTTTGACTGAAATAGACTTAAAAGTCCTTGGCGAAGGTCTAAAAACTTTCAAAAGTTTTCGATCGCTTTTGCGAAGAAAAACAATAGAAGATCTGTCTCAACATAATTTAATCCAAATACAGCAAATCCTTGTGCTGTTCGTCTTCTGTTTAAGCACTATAACTACGAGTACTTCCACAGGTCAATTACATATTTATTTTCTTTATTTATTCATTTTTTCTTTACAATAAATTTCATAATTTTTTTATTGTTTTATCCAGTGTTGTAAGATATTTTTTTTAAACCTATCACAACACGAGCTATAATTATATACGTTTCGTATCTAGTAACGCCATTAAAAAATTTTCGATATCGAAATATTTTTCGATTCGAATTTCAAGTCGATCATGAATGGCTAACTTAGGCCCAAGATATTTTCAATGATAAATTAAACTCAAAAATTTATCTCGAGTAAACGCAAGTAAATCAGCATTTCAGTGGACATCTACTCGAAAATTTAATTAAAAGCCTCAACTAAATAAAAATAAAATTCTTCCTATTTACGAAGAACATGAAAATACAAGTAATAGCCATCTTGGCAATCCAAGTTCAAATATTTTTCATTCGAACAAACGACTTTTCACCACACTTCATCAAGCAACTGTTTTTGGATTTCCGCTTCATATGATCTTTTCTAAGTTGAAGGCAATGTTGTTGGCAAGGCTTTTTCTTGAGGTTTCGTAATTGTATCGGGTGGGCCATTTAAAAGTTTAAGTTTAAAAATGAAATAACATAAAAATAAATAAAATGAATTTTTCCAAATTTTTTTTTTTTTTTTGTTGTTGTTGTGAAGTATAAACTTTCTGGTTAGAAATTAAATATTTTTCATTCATTCGCGCCAATTTTTGCGAACTTTTTCGATTGTATGGGATCGTATCTCGGAAATGGCGTCACGAATTTTGATCTTCAAATGCTTAATTGTTCTGGTTTGTCGCCATAACACTTGTCTTTAACGGCGCCCCACAGAAAATTGTCCAACGGGGTCAAATCGCAGCTTTCTGGCGGCCATTTCGGCTAATTAAACGGCCAACAAACGTTTGACGCAATAAATCGATTACGACATGAGATGTGTGGCAAATTGCACCATCTTGTTGAAAACCAAACATCGTTTACATCAATACCATGAAGAGCGGACCCAAAAAATCGGTTATCATGGTGTGATAGGTATCTCCATTGACCGTAAAGGTTGCGCCGCCCTCATTTTCAAAAAGATATTAGCCAATAATGCCTCCGCTCCGCAAGTCGCACCAAACAGTAAATCGTAACGGTTGCATTGGCTTCTGTAAGACTCCGTTTGGGTTTCCTAAGCCCCAAATACGACAATTTTGCTTATTAACGTACCCACCACGATGGAAATGAGCTTCATCCGAAAAAATTATTTTTTTTTTTTTGGCAAAATCGACATCATCGTCCAGTTTTTCGTTGGCTCATCTAGCGAAGCGAAAACGAAGCGAATGGTCATGCGGCTGCATTGTTAGATCCAATTGAATTTTGTAAGGCGTCATACCGAGATGTTTTCGCAAAATTCGATGTAAACTGGTGTGTGAAATATGCAATTCTTGAGAACGATGACGAGTTGATGATGGATTCCCACACACAGCCACACACTGCCAGCCACAAGCTTCGATATTTTCGAGTGTACGCACAGTACGAGTACGCTTACATTTTATCGCATCAACAAAGGAACCAGTTTCACAAACTTTAGCAATAAACTTGTGTATACATGGCACTGTTGGTCCTTCCCTGCGACCAAAATTTGTATGACATTTTCGTGCAATTTCCGACCAATTGTCTTTGTTTTGGAAATAAATTTCCAATAAATCCCAACGTTGCTCAAGCGTAAATCGATTCGTTTTGTTCAGTGGAGATATTATACTGAATTTTGTGAATGATATGAATGAGAATGACATAACTATTGCCAAATTCGAAATATCCGCTGATTAAAATTTAAGCCAATAGATGCCCACTGATTAAAATAGTACATTGAAATGTTGATTTATTTGGATTTCCTCCATTTATTTATTTATATATTTATTGATCGCTAGCAATAAAGTTGAATTTGAAGTAGTTCACCTAATTTTTTAATTTTTCTGTACCGTTAAAGCTGTGTAGATATCTCTTTTGAAAATTTGTTCATATGTTTCACGATTTTTTACATAACTCACTACCACATTATTGCTCTATTCGATTTTTTTAGCCATTTTGCGAAAAAATGTCCTTGAAAGCGGTAAACATCAATTTTTACCATTTCCGAGAAGCATTATATCGCTTTTCCACCCTTTAAATTTAGTAAACTGTAGTCACTAACTTTAGCTTTAATTTTACTGAAAGTGTTTCTTTCCTGTTGAACCAAAAAGTTAACTTTTGTGCTTGACCAGAAAGACGAAAGAAAAGTACCACTACAATGATCTTGGGGTTTGATTTTTGAGTTTAATTTGTTAATTAAAGTATCTGCTCTTCGTCTAAAAAAAAAAAAAATAATTCACTTACTGTTTCCGTATTCGAGATTAATGGTACTTAAAAAAAAAATAAACAAATACTGAAAGTGGTTCCATCCTGTTGAACCGGAGTGTACATATTTTGATTTTAAAAATTGTATGTACAAAATAAAGAAATCTTAAAAATCTATATAGAGTTCTTTGATTGGTAAAATCGTAATGAAATAAACGGTCTATACATAATGGTTGGCCCTTAGATCTAAATTACTGATTATGATTATTATTAAACATTTTTCCCGTTATTTTAAACGAGCATAATAAAACATATTTTTTTAAATAAGTCTGTGGTTCTTTTCTTTAAAATCCAGGTCTAAGTAGACCTAATCTCCATTTTGATTAAGATATAATAAGTCATCGGAGGACTATCCGAGCCATTGGTGGCTGGTAATGCTCCCAATTTCGAAGTTAAAATGACATTAAGATTACCTGATCACTTTATTCTACTGTCTATGCTTTCAAGATGGATTTTTTCGGGTGCTATACTTGACCATAAACTCAACTATAGGGCAAAGGTTGAAGAACGCATCAGAGTAGTGAACGCTCTCTATTTGCGCAGCAGGATATAAGGTAGAACAGCGGTAGGATATGAAACTGAGTTTTTGGAACAATAGTAAGACCTATTTTGACATATGAATGTATTGTTTGATGGCCAGCCATGGGAAAACGATACCTAGGTGGTGATAAGAGCATTGAGCATGTGCCACGGAGCAGCATTAGACGGCGAGCTTCATTTGCTGTCGATAGACCTGCATACAATGCACACAGCTTGTTGTTGCGCTGCTTGACTGAGTTATACCGGTAAGTGGCGCAGAAAGTTTTATGGCCATTGTAACATCCTACTTGAGCTGGCTAGAGGACTGACAAGAGTCTGTCGTTACAAGCTAGCGACGCTAAATTTCGATACGTTTAACAACTACTGAATATCCTTAGAGAGGTGGTGAAGAAGGTATTGCAACAAGAACACAAGTGCAGAAATACATGTTTATATGGTCGATTCCAAAATAAATGGAATGGTTGGTGCAGCTATATTCTGCAGGCAACTTTTGTTTGATACGCAGGAGGTGTGGAATCTTCACACCCTTTTAAACACCTCCGGACCCCATGACACTGCCTTTGGGTATGTATTACATCATAGAGAGATTAAGCCTTTTACGGCTGTATACCGTTACGTTCACTATTGGAACCGTTACTCTGGGCAGATTTTCGCTGTGTCTCGGCTTCACGTAGTATTTGGCTCAGTCTGCCGATGAGTTGATTCACCGTATACCAGTTTTCCTCAGATTCAAGCATAAAATCGACGATATTCTCCGCGTAAATGCTTCCACACCTAATCATATATCGACAAGACAGTTCGTCCTCATCTGGACAGACCGGATATCTTGGAGAGTCGTCGTGTCCACATCAGACTCAAAGACAGTAATATTACTCTACCTTTGGCTCCTGGAAACTATGATGTTGAAAGGAAACGAGAAAGCTATCATGCTAGCAAGACAGGGTACTGGTTCAACCCAACTATAATATTTGCAGATCCTTACCCCAATGCGTGAGATCAGACGATGCTTATGGCTGTCGTTTCTGAGAAAAGGGAAATGTGGGTGGCAAGAAACGTCTACTTTCACCATTTCGATAAAAACATAGGTATCCTAATATAAACGAAAGATATTTCAGGAAGAAATATTTCCCGGATTGTGACAGCCAGCACTTGGCACTGGCCATTGGGCAAACATGTTAGCCATCTTGGAATAGCCATTAAAATTATATGTAGGAACTGCGACGAATCCGCGGCTCATTAGCTGTCTGAGTGCCCGGAAGTGTAAAGGAGGATTAGTAGAGTGTAACGCGTTTGTTCTTCTTTTTTTTATTCATCAGCTGTTAGTAGATCGAAGCTAATTGCAACACTTCCTGACCCCAGTCTTCTATATTTGTGGATGTGATTTTGTGGTACTAAAATGGCACAGTGTTACTAATTGATCCTTTGTTTCGAAGGTTCCATAAAAGGCAATCAACCATGTTATGAATACTGTTACGATAATAACAGCATTTGCGACTGTATTGTAGGATTTTGGTCTTTTGGGTTGTGTTAAGGAAGTTAATGTGTCACCCTGGCAATGCAGTACTTATTTGTGTATTTGGCAACATTGCCAATTCGTTGCTTTTTATTTTATTTCGACGCAATTAAAAAGAAAAGGTTAAAAAGTAACAACGTTTCTATGTGGGTTTCAGAAAGCTATTCAGTCTAAATAAGATAACACTTTTTTTACAATTAACACCAAAATCTAATAAAGAATTTTATACGTCTTCAATAAGTATATAAAAATACAGTCTTTTTATAACAAAACCAGATGAAACCCGGCGTGCTTTGCTACCCATATATTAATTATTATCTTAGTTATCATTTTTGACCTGAATGTACGTTAAATTTATAAAGTTTTAGATATTCCATAATTAATATTTGCGTGGTATGGAAAGCACCACTCCTTCTGACCCTGTCGGCTATAAATTTTTTTTACTAAATCAGTTTCATATGAGAGTGATTGGGACAAAACTTTAGAGCTCTCGCTGTAACAGTTTTGAAGATATTCTACAATTAATGTTATAATTGTATACCTCTCCCCCTGGTTATATCCGCCCTGCATTTTTTCCAATAAGTCAGTTTCATATGAAAGTAGTTGGGGTAAAGTTTTATGACTCTGGCAGATATAGTTCTTTAGATATGCGATTATTAATATTATGTTTGTATGGTGGGTACCTCTCCCCTTGACCCTAGCGAAAGAAAATGTAGCCTATGACTCCTTAAAGGTATACAGCATCATACAGAGAAAATTTTAAGAAAATTGGTTCAGCTGCTTAGCCGTCTATAGACTTCAAACACACATATATACAAAGAAACACACATTGATTTTTTATATTAACATGTATCCCTTGCATCAGTGTAGTTAAAGCATCTGCATTTTTAAAAGGTCACACAACTCTATGCACTTGCCTTTGAAGCTAAGACTAATCTTTTTTCATTTTTCTTTTTATAAGTAAAACAAAGCAAAAACTTACTTATCATCTGGCACTAAAATGCACTTGACAAAATCCTCTAAATAATCATCGTTATCATCACTATCATTAGCAACACCTTGTCTAGATATTGCAAGTGGAGCATGAACTTGTTTATGGACATTTTGTGATTTCATTAAAACTTTGCAGAGTTTCATGTTGCCAATCTCCATGCATTTCCACTTAAGCTTGACAGGATTATTTTTAGTTTTTAAAAATGCAATTTCATACAAATGAAACCAATGGTTTCTACAGAATACTTTTTCTTAACTTTTTTCTAAGTTTTTATATCTACATTGCATTTTATTTTTATTGTGTTATTATTTGAATTTGAAAAACTTCTCAAATTAACAGAAACAACAATAATGTGTTTGCCACAACTATATTTAAATTATATTTTAATTCTTCAAGTCATGTTGAGTGAACCGGAAGTTATTTAAATAATTTTTTTTTTTACAAAATTCACAATTTAAATGCTGACACCACCCGTCTGTAGTTGCTCTACTGAGACTTGACACTATAGATCAGACTTAACAATTGAAGGTCTGCAGTATTTGAACAAGTTTATGATGATGGCAATGAAGGATGTAATGTGGTTAAGTGACTTTGAATGTTGAATTTTGGGTTTCTTATTTTATTTTGATTGTAAAGGTTGTGTGTAGGGTTTTTGGAACCAAAATAACTTTATACATACATATGGTATTTGGAAACTCTAAACTCAAACGAAATTGTATTATTTTATGCATATGCAAATGCATTATTTAGATTTCGGTTAAAAACATTGTTGACAGTGTGATACACATTTAAATGCAATAACATTAAGTGGAATTATATTTAGGAAAATAACAGAGCCGTGGGCTTATATAGGATATACTGCCGTTCATAATTGTAAAAGTTAAATATAGATATTTTCTATGGTTTTGGTAAACATTAGATCAACTTCTACCGGTACATATACAAAAATAGGTAAACATGCGTTGTTTTTTCTTATAGGTTCATAACTTTGAGTTGGCAACACTGTTTTATTTGACAACAGCTAATAATTGCATATTGTTTAGTTTGACTTCCCATTTCATTATGGTTAGACTTACACCAGAGCAATGCTTGCACATTGTTGAATTGTCCTTTATCAAAATATTGGTTCTGTTTATCAAACTTGTCATGTACATAATTTTTAGAGTGTATAATTCGAATAACAATGGATTGGCCACCAAGATCTTGAGATTTTGCTCCATTAGCTTATTTTTTGGGCATTATATGAAGTCACTTGTCAACGCCGATAAACCAGAGACAATAGAACACTGGAAATCAACATTCGAAGCTTTATTGTTTAAAATTCGGTCGCATATACTCCGAAAGGTATGTGAAAATTGTTCTAGATTTCAACTTGTAACCGTGCCAGCCGTGGTGTGGCGGTCACACAACCGAAATCATATTTGAAGATTAATACAATAGAAATTTCTATCCAACAAATCATCGATATTAAAAATATATTTCTTTGTTTTATTATGATTTAAAAATGTGTAACTGAAAAAAAAACGTCAGGTAGTTTATTTTAATATAATCTAGCCCTCCGAGATTACGCGATTTTTTGTCTCTTGATTATATAACGGGTCCGCCATCTAACGTTTTTTTTCAACTATTGCTTATTTCGTGAATGGTAACACTTAGCTCATGTCTGATTTGACAGATAATTAGTTTTATCCTTCCGCTGAACGAATATGGTTGTGTATACGCTTGAACAACGCTGGGAACGCTGTTTTTGAAGGTCGCATTATCAGCCGAAGAGTTGATGTCGTTTGGCCACCTCGAAGCTGCGATTTGACACCGTTGGACTATTATTTGTGGGGTGCCGTCAAAGATAAGTCTTACGGCAACAAGCCAGAGACAATTGACGTTTTAAAGGACAGTATTCGTAAAGCCAGACAAAACACATTCATTCATGGTTTTGGTGAGAGCATAGTTATAATTCTAGAAGCGGCTAACGAATGCTGGGCAAGGTGAGCTCTTCTAATATAAGATTTTCTTATAGGCTGCCTGGGCACTGCAGCCTAATTTCTCTGTAAATCTTCTGATTTACTCAGAGAGCCGGCTGGCAATTTTTGAGTAAGATCTGTGGTCGATAAATAAGAAGGCTTAATTTCGATGGAATCAGGAAGGCACATGCTGTATCGCTAGGCTCTGCTAGAGTGATCTGAATAAGAGGAGGAATAACGGTTTTCTTTCCTTGAATCGCGTAAAAATCTGTACCATAATTGTTGCTCTGACGAGCCATTGCCTCAATGGAAGATATGCCGATAGGTTCAGCACTTTCTTGTATGACTTTTGCGGGAAATGTTGTACTGCAAATGAGAAGGAGACTATCTTTTACCTCATGCGTCAGTGATCAGCTCTTGCGATTAGACGATAGAAGTTCTTAGCTCTCATTTTTTGTCGTCTTTGACTGAACTCTCCAAAATAAAGGTTTAATTAAGTGGCAATGGTTTTCTATGCAGACCGTTTGATCCTTGGTTTAACTTCTATGCTTTTGTCATCACAATGGGCCTAACCTCTGGCCTTAATGGGTCATTGTCCTTCAAGATGGACCTGCCATCCAAGCTAACGTAATCAAATCTTAGATGCTCTTCTAAGAAGGCTATTTTCTAATATAATTTTGATCGTAAAACAAACACAAAAAACTCTTAAAAAAGGATGTGTTGGTTAGGATATTCGACTGGTGGTTTAAGTCTGAAATCCTGTACGAACTGTTTAATTTTTAAATTTTGACTGAGAAGTAAGAATATAAAAGGTTATCCAATGTTAACAGTTCTATAAAGGAGAATAGCTCATTAGCTCAATTAACTAACGAGCAAAAGAAAAGGTTCTCGCTTTTCTGTTTATCTCATTAGAAGAAAACTTTAATATTTTAGTCAGCTAAACTTAAATAAGTGGCCAATAGTGTTTGTTTGTAGGGGTAAAACGTTATTGTTCTAAATTTTTTGGGTTATCTGATAACAAGTTAGAGCAATAAGTGATACTTTGGCAATTGCACTGTCATATCATTGGTAAAGATATGATTACAATTATCACAGACTTGAACCATTTGTAGTAGTCCTATCGTCTTTTAAATAACACTTTATTCATGTGGCGTGTGATGACACGTCCCTGTAATTTTCGGAATGCTATTGTTGTCATAGGAAACTAAAAATTATGTATGTATGGTATGTACGAGTAATACTGTGTAAGTGTATACTCAACTTGACTCCTCTTGTGTTAAAGTGTAAGTATTTATTTTTATTCTGATAGTTTTGTATCTACACAAGTATAGATAGAGTTACACCATTCACATAATATATCGTCACCTAAAATCCAAGCAACAAAAAATTCAAAGTCGACTTTTTGATTGGTTATGACGTAAATATAAATTTTGGATTTACATTACTCTTTTAATAACATAACAATGTTCCGTTATAGCCAAGACACAATTTAACAAAAGTGCATCAACAAAGAATTAATTTATCTTCACACACATACGGAATTTACCATAATACTTTATTATCAATCAAAAAGATGATTTATAATATTTTGTCGCTTACGTCCTTTTGGATTTTAGGTGACGATATATTGAAAATAAAATAAAATAACTATTAAAGTTATACGACTACTACTCATATTATATTTGAATCACGTCTGTTGAAAGGATATGAGTATATATATATATATATATATATATATGTGACTTTACAACTCTAACATTATATGGCATGGGAAAGGAAAACTCATTTTTCATGGCAAAAACTAACGAAAAATGTTAAAAAAAAAATACTGTAAATGTGTGAGTATGAACGTGCATTAACAGTCCCATATGTGGAGGCGGACGTGATTGTCTAGGTATCCAAATACACTGATTAGTGTTTATAGCAGTGAGTTTTTCACTTTCATAGGAAAGCGATATCTTTCCGCAAAATATGTAACTCGTAGGCTTTTATCATATAAGTTATAACTTATGTGCGTACGTTACTTATATGGTGTGGAAAACTTCATTGTTATCCTTTGAGATTTTTACATGTAGATAATGTAACACGCTCTTCTTCCATTCATTACTTATGAAGTTGCATTACACCTACATTTATAGAAAGACTTCTTCCGTTACGTTTTAAGTGAAAGCCTACATGATATGCATTCTATTGTGCACGTTTTCAAAATTGAAAGAATGGCTTTTGGAAAATTGATGACGTCATTAGTTAATAAATGTGCAGCCTTCAAAATGATACGATATATTATGTTAATACAAGGACTTTATACCGATGTGTTTTACGCATAAAAAAAATTAATGCAACACGAATTTTTTATTATATCTCATAAAGTCAAAACCACCTTTTAAGCCAAATTGAGCGTATACTTCCTTTTATTCATCTATTTTTCAATGTAAATCTTGTTATCAAATATATATTCAAAGGTAATCAATTGAGATCAATTGGTAATCCATGCCAGAGGAATATGTGTCAGTGAATGAGAGTAACCCAGACCCAGACCTTCTCGCCCCAATCGAGAAAATTGACACCGATACATTTCGCTGGGTTCCTGTATATGAGGTTAATGAAATGGCGGGCTATCTAGCGAATAGGTGTGGGGGGGAGAAATTCGGCACCTATTGGCGCAATATTCTTCGAACTTTAAAAACAGAAAGCCATAGAAATGAAATCTTTAGGAACTGTGTGTGAGGAGAGAGAATTCTTTTCTCACTGGTATAATTGTGCCGGCCAACGTCAGTCCAAACGATTTTAAATCTCTAATAGAGTAATCTCGGATAAGCGACTTTCGCTAAGTATTTACGAGTATTATTATTTAATTGGGTCAGACAAGCCAACTGAACATGACATTGCGATCTATAAATATATATGGTACCAAACACTCCGGGGTCAGACCCGAATGCACAAGCTGCAGTAATCAATACCTATGAGCGGATAAGGCGCAGCTCCTTATTTTAGGTAAATGGTCTCATCAGCCGCTTAGCCTGCTTCAGACCTGGCTATTGTGTCCAAAATGACGAGCAGAGTTAATGTTCGCACTCAACACTCTTTCCCTTTCCAGCTAACTACTATAGTACGGTGCTGGTCCCACGAGTCCAATAGCCTAGCACCGGCTTGCCAGTTCGTCAGCGATCTCGTTTTCCATAACACTAGTGTTCACTTAACTAACAAAGTGGCACTTTGTTTCCCAATGCTACGGCGTATAGCATTAACGTACTAGTTTCGGTTCTATATACACCGAAAAAACGACCCTCAGTGCCGCTTGACTATCAGAATATGTATTTGGAAGAACATTAAGCTTGTGCCGATAGGTGGGGTTTTAAATAATCGTTCCTCAGTGTATATGATTCCTAACACCATTATTTTATTTTAAGTGATTGGAAATATTTTTCTTTCTTAAGAAAAATCATTTTAAAATATAAAAAAGTAACAAAAAGATAATATTTTCACCGTCTTACAATAAAAGGAAGCAACAGATACATTTTACTTCGAATCACCCTATAAAAAGTAAAAGCCTTTCATTTTTTGTAATTTTATCAGCAAAATAAAACTTTAAAATCATTTGTACGAGAGTACTTGTGTAATGATTTTTTTTTATACTCGTATAACAGCATATCGTTGCCCTCATGTAGAACGGCCCTAACTCATATTTTTTCGAAATTGAGTTTTTTAGCGATTTCAATATATTTAACACATATAAATACAACATGACGTCAAAATTTAATGCAATAGCATCGGAAACAACGATTTTACAAGCAGTTGTTTAAAATGGCCTAAATCATTTCAAAAATGTCTTCTAGCACAGATCACTAAGTCATCAAGCATACGATATAGAGACCGTAATATAAACACCAAGTTTGTATTCGACTTTCATTAAAACCTACATTTAAAAAAGTGTTACATTTTGATAATTATTAGTTGAGTTAGGGCCTTTCTATATAAGAGCAACGACATATTTTGTTGTGGTATATTGGGTTTGTGGTGACTTTGGTTACCATATTACTCATATGGAACATATTCACGAAAATAAAATGTTGAAATATCGGTTGCTCCATTCTCAAGTTTAAATTTAAAAATGCAATGAAGGAAAAACGGTTTGTAAGTTCACTAAATTTATTTTTTTGTTGTGAAGTACAATTGTCTATATGGCTGCCGCGGCTGGCCTCACAGTACCCGATTCTATCGGGCTAATTTTCGAGAACTTCAAGTGTATGGGGTTCGTATCTCGGCAATGGAATCACAAATGTTGACCTTCAAATGCTCGATTGTCTCTGGTCTGTCGGCTCCACACAGAAAACAGTTCAAGGGTGTCAAATCGCAGCTTCTTGGTGGCCAACTAACATCACCATTTCTGCTATCAAAAGCTTGACGCAATAAATTGATTTTGCTTAATAGCTTACCCACCAAAATTAAAATGAGCTTCATCCAAAAAGATGAATTTTTTTTGCAAATGATGATGTCGATAATCGTGCAGATTCTCGTTGTCCCATCCAGCGAAGCGGATGGTCATGCGGCTTCAACTCTTGAACCAATTGAACTTTGTAAGGCGTCATACCGAGATCTTTTCGTAAAATTCGACGTAAAATGGTGCGTGAAATGTTCAATTCTTGAGAATATGACGAATTGCTCTCAACCGCAGCTTTGATATTTTCGGGTGTACACACTGTACGAGCACGCTTACGTCTTAGCGCATAAACAATAAAACCAGTTACACGAACTTTAACAATAAACTGACGTATACCGGGCACTGTTGGTCCTTCGAAAAAATTTTGTACTATATTTTCGTGTAATTTCCGACCAATTGTCTTTGTTTTGGAAATAAATTTTTAATAAATCCCAACGTTGCTCAAGCGTAAATCAAATTATTTCGTTCAGTGGAGATAATATACTGAATTTTTTGACGGAATAGAGTGACATAGATAGGTAAGAAAGGCGGTAGATCGGGTGGGCCGATAAAATATAAAGTATATGTATATACATATTGTTACGTTTTTACCTTTTTAAAAAGGTGTATGTATGAGTTCGTAGATTGTAGTTAAAATAAAATAAATTTTGTGTTTGGTTTTTAATAAAAATTCTTTATTCAACACAGTTTTGTGCACCACTGCTTGTAATCTTTTTACATGCAATAACAATTTTTATTCTTAATTACTCTGTCTGTTTACAACTTTGTAAACAACAACAATTACTCGGCAGATCCTTCTTCCTAAAGATCTTCTAATCCGATCGTAGTTATAACTTAGGTTCGATCACAACCTTTTCAACCAGAGGTTATCCGCACTTAACTTTCTTTACTGAGTTAGTTCTAATCAGCGTTGTCAAATGTGCACATTTATCTGTATTTTGCAGTTTTTTGAAGCATTGAGCAGTTTTAAAGTTTTGTGTTTAAAAAATCAGTTTTTCTGTTAATTGTGCACATTTTACAGTTTATAACGATTTAGTTTTTTACTTTTAATCTTGTAATATTAATTACAATTTCTAAAGTAAGAATTTCATCACATTTGCTTAACCCTTAATTGCTCAGTGTATCTTTAAAGATACAACCAAAGAAAAAGTTTTCACTGTTCTATTTAGAAAATAAATAAATGAAAAACAGTAAAAACTAATTCAGAAAGCATCAGTCTTATATTTAAAATGTATTTCAAAGGAAAAAATGTTGAATTCTCTGATCGCTTAAACATCAAAGTTGAAAATAATATTTTTTCCAAATTCGGTGAATTAGGTGCTTTGCTATATTGAAAAATCTTGCAGGATTACAAATTGATATAAAGAAAAAATATTATCTTGTATAAAAAAGTATGTCTAGAAGCTTTTAGAAATAATAGGGAAAAATATATTCCGATTCCTTGTCACAGAGCCTTATTTAATAGTTGTATCTTCTAAGACGCACTGAACACTCGCCCCTAAACTTGAAATTCGTTTTTATTTGAATTTTCTGCTGCGTTATTTTATATTTTCATTCATAGATTGTGCTTTGAAGAAACAGGTTGACTGCTTTCAATCATATATTGTTTATAGTGGAATATAGTTTCTTTTTTTTATCTCATTGACCTTGTTATTTTAAGGATATTTTTGAGGTATATCAGGGTTTAAAAGATCTTGCAAAAAAGGAAAGTTGACGGATTAAGAAGTACGCGAATTGCTATGCAATAGCGATGATTTGCTTTACAATATCACTGAAGAAAGTGACACTGACACTGATTGTTTACTCGGACAATTGGAAAATGAAAAAAAAGGGAGCAACGTCACAGAAGTAACGTCTAAAATGCAAGAAATTCTTTAAAAAGATCTCGACTCTGAATCTGACGAAGAAATTGAACTTGAAGGATATACATTACGAATAATCAGAAGAGCTCTTCTTTACAAACTAGTTCTATAAATGTTTGGTCTACATTTTCTTCTGAATTCAGTAGTGTCAATATAAATCCCAAGTCTTCCGAATTTGAAAAGGTTTTGTGGCAAAAGGGTAACCTCCAATTTAAAGAAGAGCAAATCAAATTTGGGGGAGATATAAGTCTTCCAGACAATATTAATATTACTTGTTTCAAAAATCTTTGGAGGAACATATAATTAACGAGTCTATAAAATATTCAGGAAATTTATCGGAATTCTTTTTTATACGTTTAACTCTAAGCTTCCAAGTTCCCGAGATTATTGGTCTGAAAAAGAGGACCGTTGCGTTAATATTATAAAAAATCATATGACCAATAAGACGATTCGAAAAAATTCGAGAAATTATCCATTTTAATGATGAGGATAAAAAACCTTCTCAAGATAATCCTAATCGAGAGAGACTTTATCTGATCAGACCAATTATTGAAAATCTCAATAGAAATTTTGCCTCCGTTCCAAAATTGAGTAGGTTATGTGTGGACGAGCAAACGTGCTCTTCGAAAATTGGTAGTTATATGAAGCAATACATGCCTAATAAATCCAAAAAGTGGGGCTTTAAATTTTATGTTATGTGCGTCACAATGGGATATGAATATAAATTTTAAATATATAGTGGATCAAATGAAATTTGTGCTGAAGGAGTACCGAATCTTCAACCTTCTGCAAATATAGTTATGCGCCTACTTCGTGAAGTACCCAGATTAAAAAATTATGTAGTGTACTTTGAAAATTTTTATACAACAATACCGTTGTTGGTGTATTTGCGTTCACAAGGTATACTTTCAGTAGGTACAATTCGGCGAAACCGAATCAAAAATTGTAAGCTCCCCGATGAGAAAGTCATGATAAAATATGAACGAGGAACAAGTCGGGAATTTATTTGTAATATTTATGGCATGGACATAACATCATTGTCATGGAAAGACAACAGAATTGTTAACCTGGTTTCGACTTAGGTTGGGGTTAAACCTATAGATAGTAAAAATCCAGACAAAAAGACAAAAAATATTCCGTGCCCACAAATTATAAAGGAGTATAACCGTCATATGGGAGGAATCGATTTAATGGACAGCTCAATGTGCCGCCACAAAATCATGATAAAAAGCAGAAAGTGGATCAATCGAATATTTAATCATCTTCTTGATATGACTTGTGTAAATGCTTGGATACTACACAGGCGGGTAAATAAAGTACGGAATATGAGACCTATTGATTTTAAATTGGCAGTAGCTGATGCTTTGTTTCGTTGCAACACAAAAGCTTCTTCCCAGCGTGGACGACCTACTCTTGAAAGTCAACTTAAGGAAAAACGCCGAAAATCAAATGCTCAAAAGGGACCTCCTAAGGACACCAGACTCGATATGATGGACCACTGGAGTGCGATGGATAAAAAAGGCAGATGTTATATTGTATGAATTGTAAAGTTTTTTTTTATTATTATCCTCCATTTTTATTGTATGTATGAATTATTAAAATGGTTTATTATCTTTGTAACTTTGCCTAAATAAAAATATTAGACACAATCAAATTTGTTTCATTTATATATGTTTTTAATATGTATGTTTCTTTGGAAACTATAATAGGGAGAGTGCTCAGTGTATCCTCTAAGATACAACCAGTTTTTTTTAAATACCACTTAATTTCTTTTTTACAAAAATGAGGACGCAGTTTGTTTTTTATCTCAAAGCTACATATCGTATATTTTTAAACAAAATCCGCGTCTATGAGCATTTAAGGGTTAATATAACTACGGTGAGGTTCATTCGTACCTTTTTTAATGCGACAATGTAATTTTCCGTTTTTTAACCACTGATCATAAAGAAAGACAGACTTCACACAGTGTGTGATACCCACATTTATGTCTAAGAAAGATTTGTTTTTTGATAAAAGAACAGTTGGATCACATTACATACTTCGTAAATAAAACTAATAAATATCACTTACTCGTACGTACGTACATTCGTATAATATAATCGCTTTGAAACGACTACGCAGATTAAAAAAAGTTTTAGCCTCACTTAAAGCTAATTTTATTGTGGAATTCCAAAATTTTTAATTTATTTATTAAACTGAACTGATTTTGAGTTACGCGAATATATGTTATGTAACATCTACCATTTTCGAAATAACCCGATATCTCGCAAACAAGTGCTAACATAAAAAATGGTCAGGACCACTGGATTCAGAGAACTCTATCCGCTGGGGACCCCGCTTGTCGAAAAAAAGTGTCAAATTCGAACACAGTCATTATATCATATCATTTATGTATATCACACTTAATTTATTGTGAAATGGATTATTGGGTATGTTATGTAAACCGAAATCTAGTGAAATTGAAATCGCATAAAACTTCAAATTGCTATAATTTTTAAATCAAAAATATCAATATCTTGTTATTTTTTCTTATTAATTCACTTAATTACCTTTCAAATAACATTATTGAATATCAAAAATTTAAAATAATTGATGCATTAGGTTTGATTTGTCTTTAACAAGTTTACTCGATTTCAATTTCTCTCGTTTTCGGTTTACAGAACGTACCCGATACGGATATATGCATATTTTTTCATACTTTTTAAGTATGTGTAGAGTTTTCATTTGAGAATCTGTTTTTTTCTTTTAAATTTTCAGTGTTTCTAAAAAAAAAATTGGCAACACTGGCTCCAACTAAACTGGTTTTTACTTCACGAGTTTACTCCTTATAAACTCTCTTCAAACATTCGCTGAGTTAACTTTACTTAAAACTGATTCTTGTTCGCATCGATGTGCTTTTTATATGGCTGAGTAAACAATATATCGAAAGCTCTCGAACCTCTCGATATTTCAGGTAGATTTAATTTCTTTCTTTTAATTTTTTTTAGTTCCTTTGTGGCCGTGCGTATGTGAGCATCAACCTCTTTCAGCTCTTAGTATTTGTTGTTGCTTCTTTATTGTCTGTTACTTGTTTTCTTTGCTGCTTAATTATTGTTGTTGCCATGTTATTTTTATTTACTTTATCTCTGCTAATGTTTGTTGTTGTAGATTTGATTATTTGTAAACAGCACGTATAGTTAGTTCCTCTTGCAGCTTTTGTTTATTTATTTTAGCGATGTAACAAAGGGTAGCTTTTCCCTAACTTGATTTTCGTAACAATATTTATTCTTTTTACTCCTATAAGTATCATAGCGCCATAATAATGGAGTTCCATTTTACCATCTTTAATGCACAATATTTGATTCCATTCTAGGTTAAGTTTGGATTTCAATTTGCACCAGATGCTCTGCGAGCTACACATCGTCCGCCAATTTTCACAAAGTATGGCCTATTCATCTTTATTTCTGATCTCAACATGGACTGGTTGCTATGTGTTATGCCTACAGATCGCAATTATACAGAGCAATTATAATAGCATCATCAATTAAAAGTTATGTAATTCGTTTATTCAGTGTACATTTTCTTTTAGACAAATGTTATCTATTTCTAAGTCAATCAAGGCTTTTTTAATGACTTTAAAAAAAGAAACTTTCTACCTAATTGTAACATCAGAACCAATACACGTGTGCTTTCTTTTTCTAAAACGACATATTTTTGTAGTATAGCATTTTTTGTTGGGTTTCTTCGAGAATTTTGTACAATTTTCCGTGATACATTTTAAACTTCTTTGGCATCATTGTTCATTGTCATTCTCTCTCCAATAATTTTTTAAACAACAATGGTTTTTATATCCACCACTGCCAATTGTACGGCGTAATTTAAATGGTGTACATTTTCTTTTAGACAAATGTTATCTATTTCTAAGTCAATCAAGGCTTTTTTAATGACTTTAAAAAAAGAAACTTTCTACCTAATTGTAACATCAGAACCAATACACGTGTGCTTTCTTTTTCTAAAACGACATATTTTTGTAGTATAGCATTTTTTGTTGGGTTTCTTCGAGAATTTTGTACAATTTTCCGTGATACATTTTAAACTTCTTTGGCATCATTGTTCATTGTCATTCTCTCTCCAATAATTTTTTAAACAACAATGGTTTTTATATCCACCACTGCCAATTGTACGGCGTAATTTAAATGGTAAAGATCTGTAACTAAGTTTAATTTGACAAATTATTTCATAACTTTGTGACAAATGTGCCATAGTCGTACAGAAGTGCACTCGTTTAATCGGTTCTATAAATGTATACACCCGAACGAAAACGAAAATATTCACTAGAGAATAATAAATAAACATTAAGTTCATTCAGTTATGTGATAGCTTTTGATGAAAGCATATGTTTGTCGCTTTGCGTATTGAAATTGCTTATTTGTTTTGTTGTTTGGCTCGATCTCGTGCAACACTGAGTACTTGGAGTGGCCTTATGTTTTTATATTGAATTTTTTTGACTTTGTTGTGTTATTACTATTCTATATAAATATTTTTATCCTAAAATGAACAAAAAATAATTATTTTAAATTACAAAAAAAAAATCGTCCTTTATTAATGTATAGCACATTTAACCAAAAAATGCTGATTTTGTACTCGGTTTTGCTCGCCAGTGTATGTAATTGTGGCACTACATTTCTTAAGTTATGTCTCCAAATATTTTCAACTTTAAAACTTTTATTGCTTATGAAGAAATTTCCAGGATTCCCGCATACAAATCCCGGGAAAACGGGAAATGAAATTAGCTGAATTTCACGGGAATTTCCGGAACGGAAATCCAGGGAAATAAAACCTTAGGTTTAACCTTGACTTTTGAGTACCTGGGTGGAATTGTCGACGGATTATATTTAACCAACCTTTAACCCTTTATAGCCCAGTCTCAAAAAGCTGAAATATTTCAATTTAACATTGATTTATGTTAATAAAGAAACATTTGGTTTATGAAGTTTAAAAAAACATAGTTATTAAATTTTCATTTGAGTTTTTAGGGCGTAAGGAGCTGTCTGTTAAATTGAATTAAAAGATAAAAAATATTAAGTAGTGTGAATCTGTTATATTGCAAAATGTAGCGCAATGCTATACATTATGCTCTTTAGGTACTCTTGTAATCGAATATGTAGAGAAAGTGACTGAGTTCGGCCCTTCAAGAACTAACCACGGCAGTTGTGGCTTAAACCTAAATCTCAAGGGGGCGCTAACTCACACTCAATGCGAAATTGTATTGTAACCAATACCATATCGTTCACTAAATCGAATATCTTAAGGTCGTAATAGCTCTTAGCATTTATGCAGAATACACCAGCTATTGTCATCTTAAAAATATGTTGTATTGTACACTCTAAAGTATTTCAAAGTCGGTTTTGATTAACTTTTAATTTCTTTACATGTTTTTTGTATTGATTCTTTTTTAAGCGAATAGATGCCACCACTAAGAAAAAGAAGATACGAAGTTGTTAAACTTTATCCATCAGATATTTTATTACTTTATAACAACTTTGGTTTTTATGTTCTCCTGCTTTTGTTCGCTTTATTATCCTGGTGGCGTTTAACACGCATACAATTGTGTGGCATTTACAAAAGCAATAACATAAAAACATTGGAAAAATGTTAAAAAAAATAAACATTAAGTCCACAAAGCAACAACATTTAAATGGATTTAAAAAAAATAAAAATAAAACTTGTTGCACTTGTAGAACAAATTGAACTCAAGCTGTAGAAATAAGAGCCATGTTGCATGTTTTAGAGAATAAGTATTTCTTTATTTATTTAGTTGTAAAAAGGAATAAAAGAACATTCGATTCGGTTGCACGAATGAAAACAAAGAAACAAAAAGAAAAACTTTCGGAAACTTCAAAAATAAAAATTTATTTTATATTGAAATGAAGACAAAACACTTGTTGTACAAAAGCATTAATCTCTTAGATCACTCAGTGACTCACTCACTCACTTCCTTGCAATTGCCATCATTCCATGTCACTTTAATAATGTGCAATTTAAAACTACAAATTGTTTAAGACAATAAGTTTGTTTTTATTGCTTGCATTTCCATCGGAAAGTGCAAATAAAACTCAATGGTTAGAATAATACAAATAATGCAACAAAGTTATTGCAAGTGTTTACGCATTGTGCTGATGCTGCACTTTGTCTCGAATTGCAGCAGTTTCCAGATGCGTTTGTGCGTATTTAAGCAGCTATTACTGCTGGGAGAACAAAATTCTCAAATAGCATCCAAGAAGTTGAATGTCCTTAAAGTAAATATTTGTCGAGAAAGTTTTTTCTTCCGTTTTTTTTTCTTCTGCGACTTTCTTTGCAAAAGTGCAGTACGAGAACGAGTACGAGTAGATGATATAAAAAGAAAAACTATTTATTACTATCTAAAAAGTTTTCTACCGCAGACTACATAAATATACAGTGATGTGTAAAAATATAGCATATTTCGCATTTTTTTAATACTTTTTAAAATTAATTTTAATAAATATATAACTGCGCTTTTCATCCAATATTTTATCTTTTTATTTAAGTTCTTATCGATTTTACATTTTAATTTCAAATTATTATTTTGTATGTATGTGAGTTTTGTTAAAAAAAATATCATTTCCTTCGTTCTGAACTTGTGCCGATTGTCTCAATAACTATTCAACTAAGTTAAGTCCTGGAATGTGCGCAAACCCCTTTCCTTAACCGTAATTCAAAATTTTGGACGTGCTTTGAAAATTTCAAAAACAGAGTCTTTTTGTACTCTATAGCGCCTATCTAGGGTTGCCAGATTTGAAATCAAAGAAATTAGTGCATAACAGTACACAAGTCAGTACATTCAGTAAAATATCAGGGCACATATTACGAAGAACAAAATTCATTATAGAGCGAAGAACAAAAAAATATAATATTTTCAAAAATATTACAACAACAAATTTTTTTTTTTGAAAACTATGTGCCTTCACTTTATTAGGAATAAAATATGTATTTACCAATCGATTTTCATGAATTATGGTTTATTTTATTTCTATTATATGCAGTCTTATCAATAAATAATGATACTGGTAAACATATGCTGCTTTTCATTTTTTGTGAATTTTTAGAAAAAAAAAAAATATCATAATTTTCAAAAAAAGAGTATGTTTTTTCAATAACTCCTAAAATACGGGTTGTATTAAAAAAAATGATGTTAGAATGACTTAAATTTGGAATTTTCTAATATATGGCTTAAAGAAATCGAATGAGTCATTTCAAGGCTATCACAAGATGTATGAAACAGCCTCTTCAAAAACCTCACATTTTAGAAAAAAAGAAAATTCTAAAAAAACTTATCCATAGAATCTGAAATGCTGGTTATTTTTGAAGTTAGGCGACCACAGCGCATCAAAAAAAAAAAAAAAAAAAAAAATAGTGGTTATCCAAGGTCAGAAAATTTTTTTCCATTTCTTGCATAGTATTATTGCAAATTGTCCAAAAGAATAGAGTATGGCAATCTTACAGAGTAGTTCTTTTATAAATAATATATCCTTTTCTATAATTTTTCATCCCTTTTCAGTCTTATTACAAAATTTTGATTACAAATTTGACTTTATTATCAATACATTTTCATGATTTTGTGTTCACAGTTCAAAATCTGAACTGAAAACGCTCGGCTTTTGAAAAGTATTATATTTCATTTTAAAACGTTCCTCAATATATGCTACTATTGAAGTTAAAGTGACATTAGATTTTTTTTAAAATAAAACAATTGCATCCAAGTTATTACAATTACTACATACTGTTCCAGCTATAGATCCATAAAAGTGTTCATTGCAGAAATTTGTCAGGAAGTCGCTTGATTATCTAATGCATATTAACAACTATTAAGTCATACTCTTCTAAGGTTTAATAACAGTGCCTATATTAAACACAAAATTTAAATAGGCCACCTGTTTCAGTTTCAGCGATTACTTCATCATTGGATTTCAATTTCTTTCCAACAAGCATTCCCTTGAGATCTGAAAACTGGAAAAGTCGCTGGGGACTAAATCTGGAGAATACGGTGGATGGTTTAGTAATGATGGCTAATACTTTGAGAGAAAAAAAAAATTGTATTGTTGCATTAGTAGTTTTGGTAAAGTCTTTCGACTATTGGAAATAAGCTAAGCCACCGTGTTGGTGTATGATAGAGCCTTGCGCTCCACTATAGATACCAAAGCTCAAGTATTTCTTAAGATTTGATGTTCGTTTCGTCGAAAAGCTTAATTAATTTACTTTTTAGAACCACTGCTTAACTTTTCAAGTTAGCGTCAGTATTATCTGCACAAAAACTTGTTATATTTTCTAATTTACTCAATATTTTGACTAAATACTTAAGCAATATATTTGTCATATTTTTAAAACACTTTGTACTTTCACAAATAAAACCGCTATTGATGCAGATGGAATCAGTAAGTATTGACTTAAAAAGCTTAACAGCACAGTCTGGCAAAACATAGCTTTAGCTATATGCATAGCAGTGTAATAAACGAAAACTGTCTCTGCTGTAGGGCTAATCTAACCAGTTCTCTTTTTTTGGCTTTCTCTTTGGCAAAAAAGCATGGTGTTTCAAAGAAAATAAAAAAGTAATGAACAATTTTATGGAACCAAAAATTTAAAGATAAAAACATGAAAAAAATCAGTACATTAAACGAAATTCAGTACATGTACTGATAAAAACAGTGCATCTGGCAACCCTACGCCTATCAGAAAAATGGTATTACTTACCAGTTATTTTTTGTATCGCACAATGTAATTTATTATTTCTGAATATTGAGTAGCAATAGGCAACGTAAAGTCTTTTCAACAAATTGAAGATAATAATTAGTTTATCCGTTATTCCGTGAGCAATAGATTGGAAGCACGGACTGACGGACAAAAAATTACATGCTTTTATGTTATAAGCTCAGAATTTCCCTAATTTATAAAATAATATTAATAAAAATTATATCGGGTGAGGTATCTATCTGTTTAAATTTGAACCAACGGTTATTTCAAATCTGGCATTCCTTGTCATTCTATTCTGTCACAAAATTCAGTATATTATCTCCACTGAACGAAATGAATCGATTTACGCTTGAGCAACGTTGGGTTTTATTGGAAATTTATTTCTAAAACGAAGACAATCAGTCAGAAATTGCACGAAACTGTCGTACAAAATTTGGTCACAGAGAAGGACCAAAAGTGCCCTGCAAGTTTTTTGCTAAAGTTCGAGAAACTGGTTTCATTGTTGATGTGCCAAGACGTGAGCGTACTCGTACAGTACGTACACCCGAAAATATCGAAGCTGGGCTGAACGTGTGCGTGAGAATCCATTAAAATCAAGTCGTCATCGTTCTCAAGAGTTGAACATTTCACGCACGAGCTTACGTCTAATTTTTCGGAAAGGTCTTGGTATTACCCCTTACAAAGTTCAATTAGTTTAAGAGTTGAAACCGCAAAACCACCCGTTTCGTTTTCGCTTCACTAGATGAGCCAAAGAGAAAATACACGATGATGTTGATTTTGTTAAAAAAAAATCATCTTTTCGGATGGAGCTCATTTTCATCTTGGTGGGCACGTTAATAAGCAAAACTGCCGTATTTGTGGTTCAGAAAACCCAAACGTGATCTTACAGAAGCCAATGCACCCATTACGCGTAACTGTTTGGTGCGGCTTGTGGAGCGGAGCCATCATTGGCCCATATTTTTTTGAAAATGATAAATGGAGACATCAATTGGTCCACGATAAGCGATTTTTTTTTTGTGCCCACTCTTCATGGTATTGATGTCAACGATGTTTGGTTTCAACAGGATGGTGTAATTTGCCACACATCTCATGCCACAAACGATTTATTGCGTCAAACGCTTGATGGCCGCTTAATTAGCCGAAATGGTGATATATAAAGCTGTGATTTAACACCGTTGGAGTTTTTTCTATGGAGCGCCGTTAAAAACAAACTAGAGACAATTGAGCATTTGAAGGCGAACATTCGTGATGACGAGGCCGAGATACGAACCCATAAAAAAAGTTCTCGAAATTTGGTCCGAACGAATGGAGTACTGTGAGGCCAGCCGCGGCAGCCATATGACTAAAATAATATTTCATTTCTAACCGGAACAATTGTACTTCACAACAAAAAATTAATTTGGCAAAATTTCTCACCGTTTTTGCTTTATTGCATTTTTAAATTTAAACTTTCTTCACAGAATGCAGAATGCTTGATAAACATATTTTTTCTACTTAGATGATAGCCTGCAATTAGGTCTGTGTAGATTCGATTACTTAATTTAAATGTTAAGCTTTAGCAATAAAAGCTTTTTCTTAGAAAACTACATTTTATTAAAATGGTTTTGAAATTTGATAAATATTATAAAAGCTTTCTTTACTTACAATAACACACGGAGAAAAGTTATTAATTTACAACATTTTAATGTATTTTGTACTGAAATACAATAAGAAAACAGTTTTGCTTTTTGTGCAAGCAAAAAAGCAAATAATGCAGCGTGTTTTATGTTAAGTGATTCAAAAATTTTTATTGTGCCACTATGTTCTACCACAGAAGTTGGATAGTAATAATAACACTATCCGATAAAAAAGAACGAAGTCGGAGATAAGCTGGGACCTTTTTCGAAAAAAAAGCTGCCAAAATTCTCGTATAAGGATGAGTAAAGGTACGCTCATAAGAGTAGGGGTCTCTAAATTTGGTCCAAAGAAGTTCACAGTCATTACAAATCATCAGTCCAAAAACGAGTGGAATTGTAAAAGTGGACATGGTACCTCCCATACAAAGTAAATATTAATTTTTGTACTTACTGGTATATCTTGAGAACGGTTAAGGTGAAAGTTTTTGAATTTGGTCTAATTGAATCGTCAGTTAAAAGATGGGCGGAATTAAACAAGTAGGTATGGTATACTCCATGCAAAGTAAATATTATTTCTTGTTTATCAGGAGAACTGTAATATGTGGTAGAACTTTCTAGGTTTCGTTTAAACAACTTTTTGGACACCACACATCGTCAGGCAATAACTGAGCGAGATTATATAAGTGGGCGTGGCAACTGCCATATATTCTAAATATAAAATTTTGCATGTGTGAAGCCATAACAGTTCAAAAATAATGAAGCACACCGGATAAGAGCTATAAATACAGTGCACTCGCGATTACGTGAACATCTTAATATATGAACACCCCAAAATATGAACACTTCTTTCATTGACTACTCCAAAATATGAACTTAGTGCAAAAGCTCTTAAATAAGCTGTTCATATTTCAAAGTTTTTGCACTAAGCAAAGAAAATCACGCATTTTTTGGCGCAATAACTTTAAGTTTATTTCTGTTTACAAAATAATTCCAATAAACAATAAATAAAAAATTTAATATAAAAAACTTTTATTTTTATAAGAAAAACGATGGCATTCACAAATATAAACAATCTTGCAAAAGTGAACTTGCCTAGTTTTAATTAGTTGATATTATCGCGAGTGCACTGTACATATATACATATGAAACAATTATTGTGTTTTTTAATGTTTTTTGAAGTCTACGAGTATATAGAGCTAAAGTGGTGAATTGTTTAGCAATAAGGGAATGAAATGTAGGAAAAGAGTAAAATATTATAATTAAAGTAGTATTAAGATAGAGTTAGCTAAGCACGCCGGGGTTTAGCTAGTTGTCTATAAACCTCTTTGACTCTTTAAAATCGCCAAAATAACGACTTGATGGTTTCTTTAAGAATTATTGGTCACAATGGATTTCTTGGTGCACAAAAGACTTTTTAACTTCAGTCTGGGTTTTATGCATATAAACTACACAACCAGTTCTGTGTGCTTATACGTATGAATTGCAGTTATGGAAAAAAGTCTACATACAACGTGAAACTACTAATATCAAATAGAAATTTGAAAACAAAGAAAGCCAAATAATATTTAACTTTGCTGATTTATTGAAATTTACCAGCGTTACGAAAGTTGAAGTGGACGAAGTGATAATAAAAGAAGAATTTATCTGAAATTTTATCCTCGAAAAAGACAAACCGAAAAGAGAAATTTCAGTTTGAAATATGGTAGTAAATCTCCAAGAGGAAAATAAGTCATATGAAGAAATTGTTAAGACAACAAAATTTGGTCTTTTGGTCTTGTCGAAGGTAATATGGACCGCTATCAATATAAGAACACAAGACATCTGTTGATAGCTTGGGGCTCGGAAGTCAATGGACTTTCCAACAAGATAAAGTCCCTAAGTATACTGTACATGTTGTTAGAGACTCCTACAACTAATATGACTATACAAACTATGCTCCAAGACAGCTAAATATACCACCCGACTCACCAGACTTGGTCCACTAGAGCACATATGGGTTATTTTAGAAAAAGTTGTGCGGAAATATGAATTTAGTAGTCGTAAAACATTAAAAACCGCAGTTATTCAAGAAGTTATTGAGGTCCAAGGTGAACCAACGAAATATTGAATTTTTTAAATATGTACATATACATTTTTTTATTAATAATTATTATTTTGGTCTTTTGGTCTTTGTCGAAGGTAATATGGACCGCTATCAATATAAGAACACAAGACATCTGTTGATAGCTTGGGGCTGGGAAATCAATGGACTTTCCAACAAGATAAAGTCCCTAAGTATACTGTACATGTTGTTAGAGACTCCTACAACTAATATGACTATACAAACTATGCTCCAAGACAGCTAAATATACCACCCGACTCACCAGACTTGGTCCACTAGAGCACATATGGGTTATTTTAGAAAAATTGTGCGGAAATATGAATTTAGTAGTCGTAAAACATTAAAAACCGCAGTTATTCAAGAAGTTATTGAGGTCCAAGGTGAACCAACGAAATATTGAATTTTTTAAATATGTACATATACATTTTTTTATTAATAATTATTATTTTGGTCTTTTGGTCTTTGTCGAAGGTAATATGGACCGCTATCAATATAAGAACACAAGACATCTGTTGATAGCTTGGGGCTGGGAAATCAATGGACTTTCCAACAAGATAAAGTCCCTAAGTATACTGTACATGTTGTTAGAGACTCCTACAACTAATATGACTATACAAACTATGCTCCAAGACAGCTAAATATACCACCCGACTCACCAGACTTGGTCCACTAGAGCACATATGGGTTATTTTAGAAAAATTGTGCGGAAATATGAATTTAGTAGTCGTAAAACATTAAAAACCGCAGTTATTCAAGAAGTTATTGAGGTCCAAGGTGAACCAACGAAATATTGAATTTTTTAAATATGTACATATACATTTTTTTTATTAATAATTATTATTTTGTCGCTGTATGTAGACTTTTTTCATATGAGTTTTTAATGTTTTTATTGCGTAAATCAATTACTTTTTAATTTTCTAAATAAACTTACTTATTAATGCCTTAGCTATTGACATAAAATTTTTTTTTAATTTTCTTCATATACTGTGTGAAATCCTCAAATCAAAGAGAGTATGTAGACTTTTTTCCTTGACTGTATGCTATCAACAATCACAACTGCATCTTCTTAACGACGATTATTTTAGAAATATGTATGAATAGACTTTTACAGTTTCACTTTAATATGTCCGTCCACATTTCAACTAAAAAAATAAATGCAAATTCTTCAGATTTCTCTTACGTGCATTTTATTAAATCCGCATAATCCAATGGTGATAGAGCATATGCAGGATCCAAGTCGTTGAGTTTAGAATTATTCTTAGAATTTCGTTTTCGATGAACACTAGCTCGTCGGTATTTTGCACTATGCGTGGATTTCATACGAGCATATTTCGCGAACTTATAAGCACCAATTGCACCACCAGCTACGCTTTTACTTCCCTCACTACTTGCGCGCATGCCACTCACGTGGCCACCTTCACTGCCAGCCATTTGACCTACGGCATTACTACTAGATGTCACCGTTGAATACTTGCGTTTGGAAGTAGCGTTCGACTCGTCACCGTTAGGATTAACATTTTTTTCTACGAAACTATCACGACGCCAAGAGGGCGTTAAAATGCGTAATGCATTTTTGGCATCATTATAGCCCTCGTAATTGTACCGCTTGCGAGTATTTAGACTCGACAAGAATTCCAATGTCTGCCAGACGTTCATGTTGTTCGATTCAAAGAAATGTTCATCCTCGACTGACCAGTCATTGTGAATTATACGCTCGGCAAGCATCATTGTAACGGTGGCACATTTTGCTGTACGATCCGGAGATGTCGTTGCATTTAATTTTGAATTGTGTGTAGGCAGTGTACTTCTCGTACGTGGGTAGGCATAACTGTTGGCCGCAAATGCTGGCGTTGATGTGTGTTGTTGGTGGTGGTGGTGGTGGTGGGGGACTGAGTTTTGCGATGCCAAAGAACTGTACGTGGGCATACTTTTGCAATTATTTGCTGGAGTTTGAAGTTTTTTTTTTGGAAAATAGTTTTTTTTTTCTTAATTTAAAGCACGTCAAAAATTGCAATGAAAAATTTTACAAACACTCTTTCAAACACTCACAAAACAACATGTTAGTTTAGTTTCAGTTCTAGCTTTAGTTTGATATACAAATCGTGCGAATTTGAATTGAAAAACGCTCCTTTTATTTAATTTTTATTTTTTTAGTTGCAACTTTTTGTTGAATTCTTCACTTTGATAATTCGCGTTACTTTCGTTTTCTTTTTCGTTTGTTTCACTTTTATTTTTTTGAGTTCTTGCGTTTCGTGTTGAGTTAAAAGTTAGTGTTGCAAGTAAAGTGTCTAATTTTGTTATGACAGCTCATATTTCAGACGTGCAACACTTTTGTAACACTTTTCTTTTCAATAACAATTTTTTACTTTTAATTCCCCGCGCAACTACCACTGCCTTCTTATATTCTTACAAATATCTGCTATTCTTTTGTAGTCTTTTTCAGGTGTTTTTGTATATGTTAGTGTGGCACGTTTCAAACCATTAGAATTTTATCGTTTTTTCATGTCTCGGCAAATGCTTCTAAATTCTATTGTTTGTTGATTGTTTATGCAAATTGCTGGCGTTTATTTTATCTTTTTTTTTGTTTTTGTTTTTCACCTTTCATTATTTGCCTCAATTTATAAGCCATCAATTTATTATTTTTTTATTTGCAACATACTACCATCGAAATGGAGATATTTTAAGTGTATTGAAGTTTTAAAGTGGATATATTCAGTTCTCCTGTAAATACGAGGAACAAAGTGCCTTGCTTCATTCGACTCTGTTTAATACCAGAGTCTACATCTCATTCTACAATCTTTTGTACGTAGCTGCTTCGGTATTTAGTTGCCTACGACATGTGAGGCTTCCTCGTTCTTCGTCTTCCCCGTGGGTTGTAATCAATAGCACTTCGGGTTATGTTCTTCACAGGTCTACGGAGCGAGTGACCAATCCAGAGCTATTTGCATCATTTAATCCTCACATTTATTGGACAATGACCCGTCATGGTCCATACTGATGGTTGCAGTAAACGTAAACGATTCACAAATACTCACTATGTCCGCAAATTTCGATTAGCGGTGTGCCAAGTCTCCCAACCATATAACAGCACAGACTTCACACAGCTACTAAAAATGTCACATTGAGTGTGGATAGAGATGTAACTGGATTTCCATATCGTGACTAGTTGACCGAATGACTATTTAGCCTTTTTTATTCTGCTCAGAACATCTTCGTGGGAACCACTTGATTTTGTAATTATACAGCCGAGGTAGCAGAATGATTCAACTTCGTCAAGGTTTTGCTGGTAGATAGTGAGAGGTTGGGAATGTCTTGGTTTTGGGAATGTTAACCTTAAGACCATATGTAGCTGCCTCGGCTACTAGGTTATTCGTCTTGAACTGCATGTCCGAGTGATTATGTGCTAACAAGCAGATATTATCTGCATAGTATAGGTCCTCTAATCGCATATTCAGGCCCTAGACAATACACCGTCGCTCTGATGTGACATGTTTCATCACATCGTCAATATCCAAATTAAATAGTTGAGGCTATAGAGGTCTTCCTTGTCTTACTCCGATTCAAATTTGTTGGCTTAGTATCCCACCATGAGCAATGCGCAACTGGTTTTGTGATATAAGGCCTGTATACAATACCGTTGCCTAGTTTGCAGTGGCGAATGGTCTCATGGGGTCTTTCGCCAAAAATAACGTTATGGGTGTATATCGCTATTAATCGGCCCATTATCACTTATGCGGCGATAGCTTGGCGGTGAAAGGTTGAAGAAGCTACCACTATGAATAAATTTTGCAGAGTATAGCGACTCGCCTGCCTCGATATAATCGTGGAAATGAGAACGTGTCCAATAGTGACCTTGAAGGTCTTGATTTGTTTGACACTGCTTAACATTTATGTGATCAGGGTGGCGGCATATTCGGCAGCAAAATTTTTCGCCAAAAGATCTCAAAATGCATTCCACGCAGGGTGGTCAGAAACATCCTTGGTCTTGGATGTTATGCCTTGGATCTGTGCTTTTGCAGGAGATTCAGTGTTGAATTCTGGGAACGAAATTGTTAGTCTAATTTGGCTTTCGTTTAGAGTGAGTTTGATCTAAATTGGTATACCGATGGCTCCAAAATTAATGACTGTGTCGGTGCTGGTGTTCGTGGACCCAACTGAAACCTTTTATCACACTGTGGATATAGGGAGTGTCTTCCAGGCTAAGATCATGACCACTGTCATATGTGCGGAGATCAACCTGGACAGTGGGCTCAAGGGTAAGACTATTAATATTTGCTCTGGCAGTTGGCTCGAATCGTATGACATTTAGACTGGTCAAATACTACCTTGATCAAAAAGTTTCCGGAATAACCCCCATGTGGCGGTCCCATCGCTCCGATTTTAGTTTTTTTCTATTAAGTTGGTACATCTATTGTTGATATTTCCGCTAAGTCTTAGCGTCATAGCTTGACTTTTGCATTTTTTATATTTAGTTTTCGGTATGTCCATCAGTGCTGCTGAAACACGTTCACCGTAATGGTTTTTTAACTCGATTGAACAGAAAGAAGTCACGGAGAACCAAATCAAGTGAATTCGGTGTCTGTTGGATGGCATTTGTTGCATTTTTCGTCAACAAATTTCGAATAATAATGGCACTGTTTGGCGGTGCGCATCATGGTGCAAAATCTATAATTTTTTGTCGACAGTTCTGGTCTATTTCGGTGAATTGCTTCAAGCAAACGTCTCATAATGTACTCTTTGTTTACTGTCTGGCTTTCTGATAAAGATTTATGATGCGCTACACCGTTGTAATCCATAAAAAACGTTAGAATTTTTGACTGAAAACCTGTTTTTTTTTTTTGTTCTCAGCCCATTTGGTGGACACCATTCACTTGCCTGCTGTCCAGATTGCGTGTCATACTTATAAGCCCGCGTCTTGTCTCCAGTAATGATCCTTTTGATGAATGTGGCATCAGATTCAACACATTTTTCTTCAACACGGTCAAAATTGTAAAAAATCGCCAACACACATAGAGATAGATGTACTCTTGGCTAATAGCTTTTGCAAATGTCAAGCTATGACGTTAAGATTTAGCAGGAATATCAACAACAGATGTACGAACGAGAGAATGCTTACTGGAAAGAAATTTAAGTCCAATGATGAAGTAATCGCTTAAACTTAGGCCTATTTTGACGAGAAAGAAAAATCGTACTATAAAGTGGTATCGAAAAGTTGGAAAAATCGCTATACTCGTTGTATCGCTTTAGAAGGCAACTATATTGAATAATAAAATCGTGGTTTGTTGAAAGTTTGTTTTTTTTACGGAGTTATTGAGTAACGTGTTACTTCAATACATTCGACTCAAAAAGTTATTCCAGGAAGATATGTTTCAAAAGCATTGTTTTAGCTTTTAGAGGATGCAACAATTGCATTAGAATTTTCCTCAAAAAATATGAATTAAAGCGTTAAGAATTCGTTGCTGCCTCTAACATTTCATTTATTTTGTCAATATGTGTGTAGGTATGTATAGATGTATATCATACAAGTAAAGTTATCGAAAAAAATATTCCAATATTTGTTTAATATAATTTTTCCCCTTTTTGACTGTGATTTAGTTCGAAAAATGGTTTTTTACTTTATCCAGGTGTTGGGCATGGCGTTAAAAAGCTTTTTATTTGCTTTGTATTATATTTGAAAAAATGTTAAACAATTAGTAGGATGAGCAGTTGTAATTGTTTATGAAAAGAAGGAAAGAATGTAAAAATAAATTTATTCTTTTGTTATGAATAAATGAATTTCATAGAAACAAAAACCCTAGATATTCATTACTTTAAAAAAAAAAACTTTCAGTAGAAATATTTGGTATACATGTCGCACACTAAATCATAAACAGTCAAAACATAAAATTTCTTTTCATAAACCAATTCACAGATCTCAATGTCTAACGACCCCGTGGGTATTTCATGAAGCGCCAAGTCCAACAACAGTTGTTCGTGGAAGATGCACAGCGAAGCACATGGTCGCCTGTTTCGTCAGCCGAATGATTCATGTGGGCACTGTTCCGCTTGAGCAACGTAGGACGGTCAATTCTGAGTGGTATACGACCATTTATTTGCCAGAGGTTTTCGTATAAATTCGTAAGACCAACCGCCGAAGACAAATCTTTCTTCATCATGACAATGCGAGTTCTCACACATCTTGTCGGATGAATTTTTAAGCAGTCAAAACATCAAATTGATGTCTCATCCTCCGTACCAAGGTCGAAAGAGTTGGTACAATTGTACTTTTTTTAGTACAATTTCAGACTTAAAAGTACAATGGTACATCAATTACTCATTTGGTACAATTTACGAACTTTCTCAGATTATTTTTTTTAATGGAATTTCCCTAGTTTATATTTTTCCGGTCTTATTCAGACAAAAGTTTCGTTAACGTCAAATTCTAGCTGCCTTAGTTTTAAAATTTACTTTTCAATCTGTCTCGTACCTGCCATAGCCCTGTGCAAGGAGGCGGAGCACTGTCGGCCTAATTTTTATATGACTCAGTTCTTGTCTGGTCCTGATTGCTTCAGGAGGTATTTCTACAAATTTAAACATGATGAATCTCCCATATGCCCAAACTGCGTCAGAGTATATGAGGATGCGGAGCATGTAATGATAAGGTGTCAAAATTCATGAGGACCTGGAAATTGAAATTAAAAAATTAAAAATAATTTTAAAAAATATTTTTGGTACAATTGGGATCGAAAAGTACAATTTTTGAGCATCTGAGAGCAATTTTAATTATCTCGTTTTACAAACGACTTACGAGCGCCGAAGAAGCAGTTGAAACCTTCAAAAAACATGTTTTGGAGGTGTCTTAAAAGGAATGGAAAAACTGCTTTGAGAAATGCTTTGAACGAATGCAAAATTGTATTGATTATCAAGCGGAATATTTCTAAAAGCATTGAAGCCATTTTCATTTACAACTATTTGTTATTATTTGCTATTCCCGAAATATAAATAAAACCCCTCGTATATTATTTTTTGTTTGTCTATAATGTAACAAAGAAAAATACGTATTTGCCTCAAGAAAAAGCAAACAATTTCCTTAGGCAGCTTAATGACTCTAAAACTGCTGCTGTATTTATTTAAACACGAAAATTTGTAAAACAAAACATCTCTTCAGCTTTCACTTCACCTTAGACCACAATTTCAGTAGACACAAAAATTAACTTCACACAAAATTTGTTTTTCATAAACCAAATACCACCTTTAGCCAATTTTTGTGAATATAGTAGAGTGGGTGTTAATTTGAACTAAATAACAGATAATAACAGACAGACAGTCACGTGAAGTAAGTTAACATTCCAACAACATCAGCAACACACAATAACGACAAAAAAATGAAGTGGAAAAGTGAAAAACTTTGAAAATAGCTGACAACACGAATGAACAAAACTTAACAGAGAATTAGGTTGTTGAAGGAATAACTAATGATTGGTTGTTAAGACTTATTGCCTTAAATATACGGCCACGAAGGCAAGATAAATTTGTTAGTAATGGAACAGCAGTTGTTAATGAAGCTAAAAAACAAAACAGCAAACAAAAAACAGAAGAAAAATACTATATAAAGAAATTTCAATAACTTTTCAAATTTTTTATACGAGTATAGCTTGGCTCGTGTAATAACAAGCGGTCAAGGATATATTTCCTACATAATTTGTATTATAAGATCAACAGTTTAAATGAAATCACTTGCTTTGCCTCTCAAAAGCTTTACAAACTTTAACAAATTATTACACTTTTATTAAATAGTTTTTGCCTTCAATAAAATGATGAAATTTACATAAAATTTTGCATCAAATCAATTCGAAAGTTTGGCCGATTGCATTGGAGAACATTCAGCACGCCTAACTATTTGATACCGTACCTATAGTAAAAACTAATCGATTTCCTATTTTATCTAATGCTAAAATACACTATTCGTCCCGAGAATTTGCTCACCGTTTAAACTATGTACCCATCAGGTATAGGGTAAGAAATATTGAATATGCTCGACGATTTTTTTTTTCAAATCAAATAAAAGTTTTCGACTTTTCATCAACGTTGGTGCAATAACAGTTTTAGTCGGTGTACCGGTATGAACTGAGTGTTAAGATACGAATGTCTCTATAGGGAAAATTTACAGTGAACGATACAGACAATAAAACTTGGTGGTGGCTTCATAATGGTTTCGGATTGCATTTCGATAAATTGTGTAGGTATTGATAAATTGTATTTCGATACCTATCGATTCTTCAAAAAAATCTGTAAAAAAAATCAAAATCTGTGATTTGTCAAAGCACACAGTACATATTATTAAAAAACGGCTTAAAAACACAGTAATAGTTAAAACGAAATGGCCTCCACAATCTCTAGGAATAAATCCGATTGAGAATTTGTGGATTCACGTTAAATCATTGCTCGCTAAGTATCCAAGTCCAACCAAAGATGTGAACGACCTGTATAAGTGAACAAAGGAAGTCTTGTAAGATATAATAGTAGAATTAAAAAAAAAACATAGCATTCAGGCTTAAGATAAGGCAAAAGAATATTTGACATCCTAAATATTTTAATATGTATTTTTATAAATATTACAAATAAAATCAACGGTGTGTAATTGTGACATTAGTTTTCATTTAGACTTTTTGCTGCTACTACCGTCGTTGTTATTGTATTGGCATCATACTAGTATTGAAAGAGAAGGACATGTAATGGAAAGTATTAAATCATGTCACACTTTTGTACGTCACTGTACATGAAATCAGTGAACAAACAACATCATATTAATGTTTTTCATCGTGTTAAAGATTGCGACCTTTGTACCAGTAAATGATGATTTGCGGAAAGTATTATTTTTTTTTTCATTTGAAGAAAAATACCGCAGAGTCGCATCGAATGATTGTCGAGGCATATGGCTATAATGCTCTAGAAGAAAAAAAAATCATGGGTTAATTCGGAACAACCATCAACTTCAGCTGCAAACCGGATCGATTCGGCAGGAAGGCTATGCTGTGTGTCTGGTGGTACCAGATAGGTGTGGTGTACCACAAGCTTCTAAAAACTGGTGAAACTGTTAATGCAGATCGCATTGATCGAAAAACGACCAGAATGGGCCACAAAACACGACAAGGTAATTATGCAACATGACAATGCACCTGCACACTAAGCAAAACCTATTCAGAATACAATCAAATCATTAGGCTGGGAGCTCCTACCACAACCGCCGTATTCATCAGACTTGGTTGCTTCCGACTACTATTTGTTTTCAACGATAGGGCACGTATTGGCTGAGCAGCACACCTCGATTCCTATGAAGAAGTCGGAAATTGGGTGACTAATTGGTTTGCTTCAAAAGACGAACAGTTTCCACAAATTGCCTGAAAGATGGGAAAAATGTGTAGCCAGCAATGGCCAATACTTTGAAGGAAATGTTTTTTTTTTACTTTTCCATTAAAAATTAGTGTTTTATTTGCACAAAAACGCTCATCTCATACCAGTACACCTGGTAAAAGAATCAAAATTTTGTTAGTAGCACACGGTAATTATAATACAATCTTTTCCAAGAACACCAAACGTATGACAAATCAAAAAAATAAATAATAGTTCAGTGATGAGCATTAGCATCTTGTTAAATCTATGTCATGCGCGAAGGTTGCTTCACAATTGTGTGGTTTTGACTAAGAGAAACGTAACAACTGATTATGGATCAGCACTTGTTAAACGATGATTATAGTAACGATCATTTGATCAATAGGACTACAGCGGGTAACAAATAAAGAATATATACAGGGTTGGCAAATTTGAGGTTAGGAAGTAAATTGGCTGTCAAATGATGAAATGTCAAGATTTGAGTTGTCAACCTTTGGCACTTATTTAATAATAAATTGGAAAATTTTAAGTATGGAACGCTAGACTTTGAACAAAAAATTTAATGTTTGAAAAACTGGTACCAAAATCAACGCATTTTTCAACAAAATCATCTTTAGTGATGAGGCCCATTTTCAATTGCGCGGTTATGTAAACAAACAAAATTGTCATATACGTGGCTGACAAAATCCATAAACAGTCCTCGAAAAACCATTACATCCAAAGAAAGTGACCGTATAGTGCAGTTTGTGGTTAGGCGGCGTCATTGGCCCATATTTTTTCAAAAATAGTAAGGAAAAGCCGTCACCGTGATTTCACTGCGCTACCAAACCATGATAACAAATTTTTGTTGGCCACAATTGACTAATGTTGACATCAATGACCTTTGGTTTCAGCAAGACGGCGTCACAAGCCACACAGCCAGCCAAACAAGTATTGCATGAGAAATTTCCCGGTCTCGTAATTTCTCGATTTGGAGATGTCAATTGGCTGACACATTCTTGTGATTTAACGCCGCTGGATTATTTTCTCTGTGGCCACATGAAACCGGGCTTACGTGAACAAACCACAAACAACTGACACTCTAAAAGATGAAGTTCGGCGCGGCATTGACGAGATAAGCGAAGCTTTGTTGCAAAATGTGGTTCAAAATTTTGTGAAAAGAACGGTCGTTTTATAGGTACAGAGACAAGCCAGCCACAAATCCAGCCATGGAAGAAAACATTACAGCTGCTATTGGTGTGATACCGGCCGAGGTATTCCAAAATTGGAGCCTACTGACTACAGCATAGTCGCGTGCAACATATATATGAAATAATTTTAATAATCTTTATCATTTACATTGACTAAAGCAAAGTTTTTGTTTTTTTAATTTTCAAAACTCAAGCGATTAAAAAATCACCTGCTATTACGAAAATCTGTGTTTGAATCAGCAAGTGGGCAACAACAACCATACCATGTGCGGGAGCCTGATGGGAAAAAGTACAAGTGAACTGCTTAAGTTCAGTAGCTTTGAGTTTAAAGGACGCTGTACATTTTGGCCTCAAATTCTAGCTTGAGGGCATAGCTATTATATCGGCTAGCCATATATCGGTTTAAATTTGAAACAGCTGTTATTTCGAATCTGGCAATACTTATGTCATTCCATTCTGTCACAAAATGCAGTATATTATCTCCATTAAACGAAATAAATTGATTTACGTTGGGATTTATTGGAAATTTATTTCCAAAACAAAGCCTTTGGTCGGAAATTGCACTAAAATGTAGTACAAAATTTGGTAGCAGAGAAGGACCAAAAATGTCCGGTAAATGTAAGTTTTTTGATAAAGTTCGTGAAACTGGTTTCGTTGTTGATGTTCCAAAATGTCAGCTGTGGTTGAGAGTGTGTGTGAGAATCCATCAACATTAACTCGATATCGTTCTTAAGAACTGAACATTTCATGCATCAGTTCACTTCGAATTTTGCGAAAACATCTCGGTATGACGCCTTACAAAGTTCAATTGATTCAAGAGTTGAAGCCGAATGACCATTCACTTTGTTTTCGCTTCACTAGACGGGCCAACGAGAAACTGCACGATGATGTCGATTTTGTCGAAAAAAATCATCTTTTCGGATGAAGCTAATTTTCATCTTGGTGGGTACATTAATAAGCAGAATTGCCGTATTTTGGGCTCAAAAAATACAAACGTTGTCCTACAGAAGCTAATGCACCCATTACGAGTACCTGTTTGTCTCATATTTCATATACCATGATAACCGATTTTTTTATGCCCGCTCTTCATGGTATTGATATAATTGATGTTTGGTTTCAACAGGATGGTGCAACTTTCCACACATCTCATACTACAATCGATTTAGTGTGTCAGACGTTTGATGGCCGTTTAATTAGTCGAAATGGTGATGTCAGTTGGCCGCCAAGAAGCTACAATTTGACACCATTAAACTATTTTCTGTGGGGAGCCGTTAAAGACAAGTGTTAGGCCGGCAAATCATGGACAATTGAGCATTTGAAGGCCAACATTCGTGATGCCATTGCCGAGATACGTCCCATACACTCTAAAAAGTTATTGAAAATTGGTCCGATCGAATGGGGTACTGTGAGGCCAGCCGCAGCAATCATATAAGTGAAATAATATTTAATTTTTAACCGAAACAATTGTACTTTACAACAACAAAATAAATTTGGCTAAATTTCAAACCGTTTTTTGTTTTACTGCATTTTTAAATTTAAGCTTTTAAATGGCTGAATTATGTCGTCCTTTTGATCAAAAGGTAATTTGCAAGTCCAACGATAAAATTGAAAGCCTGTGTTGAATTACTAGGTAAGCAACTTCAAATAACCATGGTCGGGTGTAGAGTGTAGGGTATAATAAATCCTATACAAAATTTATTTCTTTTTATATGGGTGGTTTTTTTATTTAATAAGTGCCAATATGTAATTCATTTATACATTTGTAATAATGAACTTCATATGGTTATTTCTGTTTCTTTTTTCTCTTTCATTTAAACCAATTTACCGTCTATGGGCAATTCTTTTTAAAGTGATACTTGGGTGTGTTTTAAATATTAATAAAAATCATTAATATTTTATTTCTGTTTTTTTTAAAGACTATAAAAAAATATGTATATTTTTTTAATAAATGAAATATTACAATAATAAACATTACACCGCCATATTTATAACAATTTTATTAAACTTACTTTCGAATTGAGTTTGAGTTTCTTAACCAAATCGAAAAGAAATCAATTAATTTTGCAACGAAAACAAATTAATGCGATTTAAACTCTTTCCGCCAGTTGGTTTGGAATTTACCTTCTTTTTTTTGAACTATATATGAATTTTTATGGGGTAATAAAAAGGAACATAAATTACGGCAACATGAAAACAAATATTTGCTCTTGACAAATAAAGTGCAAATCAGTCCATAAATTGTCATTTTATACGAAACTTGTAATAAATTATTTACAGAAACGCAATAGTGGCGAGAAGTAAAATCGTAAATATTTATTTTGAATCGAATGCAGAAGTGCTGAAAAATAAATAAATAAGAAAATTCTTATCTTCTCGCAGTGTTGCCAATAGATTTTTTGAAAAATACCTACTCATACTTTAAAAAAAATCCGATTTTGCCCTATAAGTTAAAAGGATTTCCCCCTACAAAAATTCCTACGCACTTCAGTAACTAAAATGTAAGCAAAATCAAGTCGGATGTAAGATAGTACGAATTTTGAAATCGACTTGTTAGTGCATATTTTTGCATAGCTTGCTTATAATTGTACTTTTTTGCATATTTCAGTTTCAAGAGCATGTTTTCGACATTTCCTTTTTAAAGAGCACTTTTAACCTTTTTATTTAGTGATTTGCTTTAATATCAATACTAAATTTTATATTTAGAGAATAGACAACCGTGAAGGAATATGCAACAGAACTGAACATGCGTATTGAAGTTCTATCATCGAAGTTCTATCCTCACGTTCTTTCAATGTCATTCACTTTTTCTATCAGTGTCTTGTTCTACCAAGTGGTGGTGTGATGTAGTGGTTAGAGTACATGCATAACAATACAAGCGACCCAGGTTCTCGAACCCCAGCAGAGGGCATGATGAAAAAATTTAATTGTGGTTTCGAGTGTTTAATAAAGAGGCTTCAACTTCCCACCAGACAACTTCATCTGAAAAATAAAAAAAGAGCCTCCCTGACCTTTCAGCTTTCCTCTGGAGATGGTGACAAGCATCAGACGAATGATCAGAAGAAAACGTCACCTACTGAGAAAAAATTACAATGCTAAAGTAAAGATCTCCACCAATTAGCAAAGTTATTCACCACTACACAATCGTATGGAGGTGGCTACTACAGTGGATTAATCATCTATTTGAACTGAAACAAAGCAATGGATGCTTTGTGGAAAGCCAATATGCTCCCTAAAAAAGTGACGGAGAAAAAACAAACTTTTTAGTGCATATTTGAATTTTTTGTGCTCCAAAACAAACTCCAGCACCGACAAAAAATTTTGTTTTAAGGTCTGCGCAAGTCATAGCTTTTTTAAATCATCTGCCATATAATTTTGAATGCGCAATTATGTTTATTACCGCTTAACAGGCAGAAATGTTCTATAAGCCGAAAATGAGTTAATTTGAAATGGAGTAAAAGTTCAACGACATATAAACTTTAATTGCAGTTTGCTAATCGAACAGTTTTGATAATCGAAGAAGTTATCTTAAACGAATTAACAAACAAAAAAAAAGGAAAAATATCAAAGAATGCTTAGATGGCAAACGCAAATGCATAAAATACCAATCGTCATGAATTGCAGTAGATGAAACAACTAATGCCACCGTCAAAAATGTTGCAAATGTTGTTTTATATCTTCTACTTTGTGACAAAGAGACATCAAGGCAAAATTCTTAACTGAACAAAACCTTCAAACAACAGAACAATCACTTCTCACTTTCAGAACTTGTTGCCGATTCGTTAAAGATATTTGACATAAATTTAAACTCGATTTTGTTTTTTTGTGACAACGCTGATCGGTATATGATAAAAGCTGCCAAAGTCATAATGGTGTTTGACCCTAAACTAACGCACATGACTGCATGCTTATGCGAACGTATTGAAGATAAATACAATACAATAAATAAATAATGTTTCAATTGTTAAAATTTAGGATCAATTAGGACTCGAATTCGAATCCTTCAATTCGAACAAAAAACAAAAAGTAATTGTAACTGAAAAAAGTGTCTTGAGAGCTCCAAATAGTGTTGTAATTTTAAAAAAATGTATCCAGAATGTATTCATTGCGCCCGAACCAGTTATAAGTCGCTGGGGAAACTGGCTTGCAGTCATAAATTACTATGCTTCCCATTGGGAAAAGACCTCTCCTGAAAAAGGTCAAGTCAAGTTTTACTTTGAGCCCGAAGGCTTTTTATGATTTTGTCCTCGCTTAGCGTTTCTTGCAGTCCTTGCATGTGTCTTAACAGATTGTCTTTTAACTTTGAGTGGTCTTTTGACGTTTATTAATAGTCTGCTGGAAATACATTACTAAACTTAGCACTATGCCTTAGTGAATGGAGAAACTTGCGACAGTCTCTCTTTTTGTGTGAAATCTATTTTTTTCACAATCACTACTCTTGGGAGCATATTTTCTTTTCACAAACCATCTATTGCTTAGTTTCAGTTTCATTTATCAAGCTGATTCTCACGTTAAGTAAATGATTAAATCTACTGTAGCTTGTCTCCGTATTATTGTGTAGTGGTGAAGATTCCTGCTAAGTTGTGGTTGTGGTGATCCTTATTAAGCATTTTAATTTTTTTACAGTAGGTGGCGTCTCACATTAAGCATCATTGCCAGAGGGTAGCTGGAAGATCAATGGATTTTTTTCAGAAGGATTTGTCTGGAGGCAAGTTAAAGTCTTTTTATTAAACACTCGAAACCGCAATTAAATTTTTTCGTCATGTTCTCTGCTGACAATACGAACCTGGGACGTTTGTGTTGTATGCGTGAGCAATAACCACTACAACACGCCGCCGTGTGATATCCCTTGTTTTTCGAGTCTGGTGTTTTGATGGACCAAAAGCTTTAGTTCACTGATTATATTAGTATGATGATCCAATAATTAACAAGAGTAATCGTCAATATTCAAGCAAATAAGCCTCCAGGGCTGCATGATTAGCAAATTATAAGACAATTTTGGGCCAGTGATTTTCAATTGCGTTGAAGTTTTGCTAATGTAACATTAATTCCTGAAAAGATCGAAGCTAATAGCTCTAAAATTTACACTTCAATAGCAATTAGTTCTACATTAACAAAAGTTTTGGAACGTATGGACTTTCACATTGAAAAGCACATAGAAACGAACATTTCACTTAGTAATTAAACTAGCCGCTGCACTAGCGAAAAGTTAGCTTTTCTGTTTGCAAAAGAATGTTTATATCAATAAATAATTATATCGGGTCCGCCATCTAACGATTTTTTTTTTCAACTAGTGCTTATTTCGTGTTGTTAACACTTAGCTCATGTCTGATTTGACAGATAATTAGTTTTATCCTTCCGCTGAACGAATATGGTTGTGTATACGCTTAAAAATATTGCGACAATTCTTTGATCAATCGACTTACAGAAGATGCCGGTTTTGCAAAAAAATCATTTTTTCAGATGAAGCTCATTTTGATCTTGGAGGGTATGTAAACAAGCAAAATTGTTGCATTTGGGGCACAGAAAACCCGCACGCATACAGTGAAAAGCCGATACACCCAAGACGAGTCACTGTTTGGTGCGGATTTTGGTCCAGAGGCATAATTGGGCCATTTTTCTTCGAAAATGAGCAAGGAGTGGCCGTTATAGTTATCGGGCCATGTTGAACGAATTTTTGTTCACAAAAATTGAAGAGGGGGATATAAGCAACATTTGGTTTCAACAGGACGGCGCTACATGCCACACAGCCGAAGCTATACTCGATGTTTTGCGCCCTGCTTTTGAAGATCGCATTATCAGCCGCAGAACTGATGTCGTTTGGCCACCTCGGAGCGACGATTTGACACCGTTGGACTATTATTTGTGGGGTGCCGTCAAAGATAACTGTTACGCCAACAAGCCAGAGACAATTGACGCTTTAAAGGACAATATTCGTGTAGCCATTGGTGGAATACAGCTGCAAACAATCGATAATGTGCTTAAAAATTGGACAGATCGTGTAGGCTACTGCATGGCCAGCCGAGGCAGCCATTTGAATGAAATTATTTTTCACTATTAACGGAAGAATTGTACTTTCAAATAAAAAAAGAAATTTGAGAAAATATTCAGTTGTTTTTTTTGTAGCATTTTCAAAAAAAAGATTATTTGGCGGACCCTTTATGTCAGAGTTTGACACAGTGTTTTTTTGGTTTGGTTGTAATTTTTCTTAATTAAAAGAGAATTTCGTTTTACGTTTATTTTCTTTCTCTATTTCGCTGTATACTTTCATATATATTTCCCAATAACCTTCTTCTCCTATCTACTCTTTCTTAGATTATATATCCGTAGCAATGTTCAAAATATTTTCCTAATTTTTGTAATTTCGTAAATTGCTGGTCATAAGCAGCTGTATGTAATGATCAGACAAGTTGTTTTGCACATAAAACTTGAGTGTCTTTAGATTTAGTACGATTGTACAGAGGCTTTGTTCTAATAGTTCTCAAATGTCCCTGTAAATATGCACAAGGATCACAATACAGAAAAAAATTATGCACAAAATTGGGCAGCCCCCAAATACTTAAACGCAAAAGTGCATACATACATATGTATGTATGTATGTATGTTATAAAATATTTCTTTTCATATTTAATCAATAGTGTAATAAATTTAGCACGTGACTTTTTAGGGCACTATTGACAAGTCTTTCATTTAAACGAAACTAATTTTTTAATAAGCAATTGAAACAATAATAAATCAAAACTAATAAAATGTATTCATCAACTCACGCAATCACTACATCCGGATCCTCCCACCATCTTCGTGTCGATGGTTCTAAATATAGACGTACGCTACGCCAACCGCCTGATTTCTTGGGCTAAAACAAAGAAAAAGATAGTGTTTAATGACAAAAAAAAAACAAAAATCTTAATACTTTAAAAATTTTCTTTTGGCCTCGATTGTTCTTCTCGACAAACACTAGACGCGCCATTTTAAAAATATTTTGGAAACACAAACGAAAAAAAAAGAAACTGCAGACGATGAAATAAAAAATGAAAAATTCGTGTAAAAAATTTTAACTCAAAAATATCTATTTTCTTTGAAATGTCAACTAACGGTTCGATTTTAATTTTTTCAATAATATTTTTGAATACTCAGGGTTCGAAATTGAAAATAGTTTAGCACTCGACGTACCAGCAGCGGTCAAATGATTTTAATTTAGGCTTGTACCTCCAATATTTTTTTGTATATTCCACATATATTTTTATATTTTTATTATATCTTATTATTCATTTTCTCCTGTCATCTTTCTTTCGTAGCTTTTTTCTTACCGAGAAAATTTCGAGAAAATCTTCTTACGTACCGCGAAGGGTCGTTTGACCAATACGAAAGTTACGAATTTTTTCGCAGTTTTCCAACTGGTAACTTAGTTCTATAGTCACGTACGGTTTTCAAGCTAACGTTTTATATATCTGACACTATTGGCCCGATATCTATCACGATATGTACCATAAACACACGAAAGTCATATCAAAGATTTTTGAGCAACACTCTATCCTAATAGTTAAATGAAAATGAAGAGTCTCTCTGCAAGTAACAGTAAAAACTAAGGACTACAGAAAATCAAATTCGACAAGGAGATAATTTTTGTTGAATTATACGATGAAGACGATCGTGAAGACGAAAAAAAATCTTCAACCGGAAGAAATTGAGGAAATTAAGAGGCGTGTACTTTTTTCAGGTCATACGGTTTTGGGACAGTCCAAATTTTTGCTGGGCAATCATGATAGGAAAAGGTTTGAGTCTTGTGTCAGACAGACTCAATGTGAGGAGGAAATTGAATTATCAAAGCACATACTTGTTGATTGTGCGGCACTAATGCATTTTAGAAAGGGACGTTCTAGGCAAGTAAAAGACAGTTCGTTTACACTTCTGGAGCCAACCGATATTCTGAAGATCGCCAGGGCATCAATGTTGCGATGGTGAAAGTAATTCAACAGCTCTTTTTCTAAGCTAAAAACCATCACTCAGTGGATGACTCCTACTTATGCAGTCCACTGTGCTAGAAAAATAGGTTATGGGAAGGATTACGGGCGTAGTGTTTATGTACGTTTGATATGAATTTATCCATATTGTAAAAGACAGGACAACTTTTGTTGGAAGACCATTCCACAAATCAACGGTGTGACCGAAGAATGAATTTTCTCGATAATGCGTTGTGCTATTCGTTTGACAATAAACTATAAAGGTATGAGCTCTACGGGAAAAGCGAGTATTATGTGAAAATATATGATTATTAGGAATTAAATCCTTTATTTCGTCAGAACACATTCCGTTATAGCAACGATAGAATGCCACATTGCGACAATGCTCTAACGTATCAGTAGAGTTGGCTACCCTACCTTCATTAATAAGCACCTTTGTTCTCTCCTGTACGCGGTCGAGAAGCTCCAAAATAGTCGGATATAGGTTTTGCAAATATTGAGAAGGTCAGATGGAGTGAGATATTTCTTGCACCGTCCTAAAAAACCGATCCACTTAAATGCTTCTTCCGACACTCGGATAACGTGATCATTCCAACGAACATCACGATGAATTCTCATACCAATAACATCAAGCGCATTTGTCTCCTCATAATCTATATTACCATTGTTACAGACAACAACACACCACCACGTCTGTGTATTAGAAAATAACATTGGGTCTTGCGTGCATTAAAATCGATCCGATTCGCACGACCTCACTCTGAGATATTTGCCAAGTCACTTGTGAGTGAGGCACGGCACATGTTCAAAAGAATAGGAATGACAAATGTTGCTGTCGTCTGCTAAAGTGTAGATAGGATTGGAAGTGAGAAGAAAGTTACTCGTATTATGGAATATTAAAAATAGAGTTGGAACAGAGAAATAACGGAGCGTTGTGGTACCCCTGAATTTATCCTGAGCTCGTCGGATGAGAACCCATCTATAAACACTCTTATAGATATAAATCGAGAGAAGTGACTACCAACACCAAAGGCTAGATACTAGAGCCTCATGCCAAGCTCTATCAAACGCCTTTGAAATATCCAAAGCCACAGACTTGTTCCACCTCTCGGAAAGCACCTCCAGCAGGTCGCCAGTAGAATAGCCTTTGCGGAGCCGTATTAACGATCGCTCAGATAATTGTTGGACTCTAAATATTTCTCTCCGCAACCTTGGACAGTGTCGAACAGCCTGCTATTGGGCGGTAATTTTCAGGTTTGGTAGCATCACCCTTTTTAGGAATTGGCGTTACATTAGAAACCTTCCAGCAGGATCGAAATATACCGGTGCGATATGACGCACTGAAGAGGTTGGCTGATAGACGCGCAAGCGTCCAAGAGCACTGCTTCAGGATCAGTGTTTGTATGCCATCCGGCCCAGAAGACTTGTTTACGTTGAGATTTACAATTACTCTTGGAAATTGAAGAAGTAAATAAGGCGTGAAGATCATACGGTCATAAGACTACTCAGGCTTGTAAAAGATGAGTTTCGGAATAATTGATTAATTGGTAATGTTTTTGATTTTTATGTAAGAAACTAGAAACTATGTTGCAAAGTATTTATTATTTATAAGCCAGCTGAAGCCCAGCGTGTTTCGCTACCCCTTTAATAATTATTCTTAAACAATTTCTTAGCTGTTATTTTTTAACCTTTTTCTCTATTTTATTCTCTTCTGGTTCAAATGAAAAGTTGGATGAAGATCCACTTTTTGATTGGAAAGTTGTGTTCAGCGACGAAGCTAATTTCTGGTTGAATGGATAAGTGAACAAGCAAAATTGCCGTATATGGTGTGAAGAGCAGACAGAAGAGTTGCAAGAACTGTTAATGCATCCCGAAAAATTTATTGTTTGGTATGGATTATGGGCCGATGGCATCACTGGACTGTACTTTTTTTTCAACGACGACGAAGGCAGCAATGTTACTGTGATGGCGTGCGCCACCGTGCGATGATGACAAATTTTTTTCCCCAAAATGGAAGAGCAGGACTTGCCAAACAGCACTTGAAACAATAGCCCAATTGAGAGATGATTAGTTTATTTCTCGATTGAGACCGATCGATTGGCCACCAAGTTCGTGCGATATAACGCTTTTAGACTATGTTATGTAGGGCTATGTTAAGCCTTATGTCTATAGGGACAAGACCGTAATAGTTGACGCACTGGAAGCTAATATTGTAGAATTTATTCGTGAGATACCGGCCGATATGTTGGAGAGAGTATGCCAAAATTGGACCCAGCGTATGAACCATTTAAGGGGTAGACGCGGTCAACATTTGCATAAAATCATCTTTAAACATTAGATTCTCTAGATCGTTCTATCGATTCAAATAAAGATATCATACATTTCTCTAAATTTTATGTATTTTTTTAAATCAAATCCGAAAGCTCTTAAGATAAGCTGTTATAGATAGCTTTTACTTGGTGTGTGTTCTTTAATACTCGCTTATTCAATCTTTTTTGCATTTTTGCTGATGTGAATAGATAACGAAGCTCCAATTGTTGTTTGGTCCACATATTGAAAATTTCATATTTAGTATGAATGAAAGGTGCCACGCTCATTTGTCTAATCTCGCCATATTTTTTCTAATAATATGTATTGACTATGAAGTCACTTGGACCAAATTCAGAAACTTACACTCTAACCGTTCTCAAGTCAAAAAAATCAATATTTAGTTTTTATGGGAGGGTACCATTCTTATTTGTTCTATTCTGCACACTTTTTTCAGATAAAATTCAGAAACTTTAGCTTTAATCGTTCTAAAGATAAATAAAAATCAATATTTACTTCGTGTGAGAGGTACCGTGGCCACTTATCTAATTCCGCCCACTTTATGACTTGACTACTTGCATTGACTATGAAGCTATTTGGCCTAAGCTTAGAGGCTCTTACTGCTACCATTTTGAAAATATGGACATATAGGCGTGGCACCGTCCAGTTGAAATTTTTTAAATTTATATAGCCTATAGTTCCTTCCAGACATACAGAGAGATATTGTTAGAATTTTATGAAAATCGGTTCAGTTCTGTCTTTTACTATCTATAAGATACAAACAAACCTACATACATAAAGGGTCCGCCAAATAAATTTTTTTTTAAATGCTATAAAAAAACTATTTTCTCAAATTTCTTTTTTTATTTGAAAGTACGATCCTTCCGGTAAGTAATGGAAAATAATCTCATTCAAATGGCTGCCTCGGCTGGCCATGCAGTAGCATACACAATCGGTCCAATTTTTAAGCACATTATCGATTGTGTCCATCTGTATTTCACCAATGGCTTCACGAATATTGTCCTTTAAAGCGTCAATTGTCTCTAGCTTGTTGGCGTAACACTTATCTTTGACGGCACCCCACAAATAATAGTCCAACGGTGTCAAATTGCAGCTCCGAGGTGGCCAAACGACATCAGCTCTGCGGCTGATAATGCGATCTTCAAAAACAGGGCGCAAAACATCGAGTAACGAGTAACTCCTTGCTCATTTTCAAAGAAAAATGGCCCAGTTATGCCTCTGGACCAAAATCCGCATCAAACAGTGACTCGTCTTGGGTGTATCGGCTTTCCAATGTATGCGTGCGGGTTTTCTGTGCCCCAAATGCGACAATTTTGCTTGTTTACATACTCGCCAAGATCAAAATGAGCTTCATCTGAAAAGATGATTTTTTTTGGAAAAATCGGCATCTTCTCTAAGTCGATCGCAGACCCACTTAGCGAAGCGAAAACGCATTGGACACTACCATATTCGTTCAGCGGAAGGATAAAACTAATTATCTGTCAAATCAGACATGAGCTAAGTGTTACCATTCACGAAATAAGCACTAGTTGAAAAAAAGAACGTTAGATGGCGGACCATTTACAAACGCATACATTTATTTTTATATATAAGATTAATTATTTTATGTATGGGGTAAGAATAGGTAGGTGTAAGATTCCGGTATGTTACGAATACGTACGTGTTAAACGAATACATATGTATATAGTTTTCTTATTCCTCTTCCTCTTTGAAACGTTGCGTAATACTCTTTCTTATTTTGTTTTTGTATTTAACAGTGATTTTTCAATTTAACAGTGATTTTCCAATATAGTTTGTCTATCAGCCATAAAGTCACGTCTTTCTTTTATGGTAAAAAACCTTAAACGAAATCTACTCTCACATGTGGATTTAAAATGCAAATTAAAAAACGTCTGTCATTGTGTCGTTATATGTTTAAGCACGTGTAATTAAAATTAAAATAAATAATAATAAAATAAAAAATAAACAGTAAACTCGCGAAAACGTGAACTAATTTTTATTAAGGGTGTTCAGGTTTTAGATTTTGTTCACGTTTTCGATTATTATTTTTCTACAATTTAAACTACTTTTTATCAGGTTTTTGTTACTGTTTCGGAAGTATCGATCTCAAAAGTTTTACATACATAAAGGGTGTTTTTTATAGAGGTATAGAACTTTAAGTTGCAATAAAACAACGATGGATTATTCGACTGACATGAATTTTATTTATCCGAAAGATAATCTTGAGGCATTACATTTTAAATATGATTTTTAGCATATGACCGCCACGGCTGGCGCTGATGTAATTTTCGATGACTTTTTCCAACATTTATGGCCGTATATCGGCAATAACACGGCGAATGTTGTCTTCCAAATGTTCAAGCGTTTGTGGCTTTACCGCATAGACCAATAACTTTATATAGCCCCACAGAAAGTAGTCTAGCGCTGTTAAATCACAAGATCTTAAAGGCCAATTCACAGGTCCAAAACGTGAAATTTGGCGGTCACCAAACGTGTCTTTCAATAAATCTATTGTCGCACGAGCTGTGTGACATGTTGCGCCGTCTTGTTAAAACCACATCTCCTGGACATCATGGATATTCAATTCTGGATGAAAAAGTTTGTAATCATGGCTCTATACCGATCACCGTTGACTGTAACGTTGTGGCCACCATCGTTTTTGAAAAAGTACGGACCAATGTTTCCACCAGCCCATAAAGCGCACCAAACAGTCAGTTTTTCTGGATGTAACGATGTTTCCACATACACTTGAGGATTACCTTCACTCCAAATGCGGCAGTTTTGTTGTTGACGTAGCCATTCACCCAGAAGTGCGCTTCATCGCTAAACAAAATTAGCTTATGAAAATTGAAAAAATTAAAAATTGACAACAACAAAATTCACTTATAAAAAATGAAAATTGCACTATTTGCAAGCGTTGTTCAGGCATGAGTCTATTCATGATGAATTGCCAAACCACACTGAGAAAAAACTTAAAATCCTATACCTCTATAAAAAACACGCTTTATAATCAAATATTTTTTAAACATAATTATTCCAGTGAAAAAAATATTGAATATAGAATCTGTTGGTAAATAAATACTGTTGGTAAATAAATAAACGGTCGTTACTCGACCATTCCATAAACATCATTTTCTACTAAATTTCTTAATATTCTCCTTTGGATTAATTTTAAATATTGGCTCCTCTAAACTGCCTGTAGTGTCTTCAGATACTTCTTGACCTTCGAATAGTTTAATTACAGTGGCATTTTTTCGTTAGAGTTGCTGTTCCATTCTTCGACAGTTGGAATGTACTAATTGGCGGCTGCGCATAAAGCTTTTGTTCACAAATTATGACCAGCCGAATATAATATCTGTCAAATCCACAATTAGTACTTTCATTAGTTTTTCCAAGCCAAATTCTTTGTACTCATGTTTAAAAACCATTTGTGCAGGACCTTCTCCATTCTTAGAAGCTCTGATCTGTGTAAAGTTTTACGCTTCCTAGGGATCGAAAATGTGTTACTTACATATTTTATTACTTTTAAATAAATCTAATAGCCTCAATTTAAATTAACTACAATCAGTTGTATTATTTTAACAGCTTTCTTTTTGACAACCTTGTTCGTAGCAGCTCAGCTGTTTTCGTTACTGTTCATGTTACTGTCAGACATGATCAGTTTGATCTATAATTGGTTGACTTCTATTGGATGAAGGTCTACTTTCTTATCGAAAAATTGTGTTCAATGGCCCAATTGTGAGGCGGGTTTTATGAACAGTTTATTTCACATTTGGGGCCGATCAATTGGCCGCTGAGATCGTGCGATTTAACGCCTTTAGACAATTTTTTGTGGAGCTACTTTAAAGCTCATGTCTATAGGGACACAACCGTAACGGTTGGCTTACTGGAAGCCAATATTGAAAAATTTATTCGTGTGATACCGGCCGATATGTTGGAGAGAGTATACCAAAACTGGACCCTGCGTATGAACCAAGTGAAGCCACGGTCAACATTTACATGCAATCATCTTTAAATATTGTTCTATCGACTCAAAGAAAGATTTCATACATTTATCTAAATTTGATGTGTTTCTGCTTTTTAAATCAATTCCGTAAGTTTTAAAAAATCACCCAATAAATAGATCCTTTCATTGCAATTGGCGCAGGAAAACTATAAGCTGTTTAGTACGCATAACAAAGTCTTTGGTACAGGATAGCATTATGATATTTGTGCCGGTATTCTAAAAATGTGTATGAACTTAATGTGAATACAAAAAAGTTGTTTTGAAAAATACAGTTCACTTTAATTCACGTTTTAGAATGATCAAAGTAAAAAAATGTTCATATTTCTGGGTTGTTCACGCCTGTGGATATTCATTAGGATGATCGATAATTTCTTAAAAACTGATTTTCGGCTATAACAAAAAACAAATAACCGGTTAACGGCTTCTTTTATTAAAAAAAAAAAAATTCTTTTAAATGTTTGCTGATTTGGAATTGATAAATTTTGTATCATGTTGTGATTTCTAGCAAGTAAGTCCTTAAGCTAGAACAACATTCGTCTTTATTAGAGATATTCCGTCCTCGACAACACAACGTGCTTCTATTTCACATAGTGATTCATTTTTAACAGAGTATTTTGCAAGAGAGTTATTTGCCGGTGCCTTGGCACTACCTGGCGCTACTTGGCATATAATCAAGTTTTACTTGCTACACAATTACTTCAATCTTAAGAGTATATTTAAGGCGTTTATATGTCCAGGTATGCTGCAGCTTAATATTTTCGAACACCTAATACATTAGCCTTGTTCTTTCCATCCCGTTCAAAATATATCCACACTTCAGAAGGCATCTATAGAAATATATATAAGCATGTACATATGTTATATATTTAGTAGTTTAAATATCTTCACTCCAATCACTTCTTATTTTTCATTTCAACTCAACGCTTTCTGGTAGTAAACTCAATTGTAATTTTTTTAATTTTCCAATTTTGTTATTTTAATAAGAACGTTTTATATTTATTTAGACAGTTCGAAGGACCAATCGCACAGCTGATCACCATTCTTCATACATAAAAAACCATTGTTAATTTACAGAAAATGAAAAGAGTTATTTTTGCCCAAGTGGTCAATGTAATTATTCGTTCTGCCATGGTTTTGGCATTCTTTGTGAGACGTTTGAGGTTGCCTTATGTATCAAAATAAAATGTTCTTTATTAAAGTTAGAAAAATAGGGTGTGCTTCAAAATGATAAGGTCACCTTAATATTTGCTCAATTCATCCAAACTATAAAATGTTATGTATGGTCACCTTATTCATAAAAATTCTACGTTCAAATAAGTGCGGGTTTTGCTCTTAGAGATGTACCGTTATATTATGTTTATTTAAATTTATGTAAATAAATGTAAAATTCAATGCGTCAAAATGATAAGGTCAGTGATTCATTTGTCCAAACTTTTATTTCAACTAAGCAATTATCAATTATTTTTAATTTATGCAGTTCCCATTTCCTTCTATTGTCTTAAAAATATGGGATGGCATCGCACTAATTAAATTGTCCAGAACGTTGGAGCGGCTTTCGCGCCAGCAATTGCAGATTGCCACTTTTAATTCATCTTTTGTCCGGTACTGTTCATTGTCTGCATAAACATTACACACAAGCAGTCCCCACAAATTTTCCATGGAGTTTAAGTCGGGGGAACGTGTTCGCCAATCCTCAAATCATTGTTTGGACGACTTGGCACCGTCTTGTTGAAACCACATGTCAGCCAAGTCCAGCTCTGCTATTTTGAGCAAAACAAAAAAATTTGTTATCAACGCACGGTAGCGCTCGCTATTCACTGTAACTTTCCGACGAAGGCGTCGTCTTTGAAAAAGTACATTCCAAAGATGCCGCCTGCCCGCAATACACACCAAACAGTGCATTTTTCGGGATGAATGAAGATAATTTTTTGTGATAATGTGGTATTAAAAAAATACTTTTATAATATTATCGATTAAAAAAACTAATGGACCATATTTTAAGATTGGAAGAAAATCTATGTGCTTATCACTTAATCACTTTAAAAATCTTTAAGAAATAATAACTTGTTATGACGCAACTGTAATGGCATGTTACGTAACGTAATAGGCTTTAAATAAAATTTTAATATTATTTACGGTTTTTATAAAGATCGGTAGTTGATTTAGCCATTATTAACGGTTTTTATTGCCATTTATAAAAATAATAAAAATAATAATAAAAAAATATGACACTTAACATGTGTGTTTCCGCATGTTAACCTTGTCAGACCATTTCACTTTCAATATTAAAAAAAAAACAAAAAACAAAAACACAAATGTGGTGACTACAAGATATGCATTGATTGGCTTAAGTAAACTTGATTTCCTACGTATTTAAAGTTAGAACTATGTCTGAGTGATATAAAATATTGAAGCTTTTTTTATTTATGAAACTGGTAATGGCTATAAAGTACCTGATTTCTTGTTTAAATACAATTAAAATAAAATAATTATAATAAAAAAGTTACAAATAAATATAGAAATTTTTGAATTGTTGGTGTAAATAAGAGTACAAGAATTTAATGAGAAACAACAAAAAATAGTTCTGGAATTAATTCATCGATAACACATTCAAGACAAATATTCAATCAGCCATACTGCGCTTGAAAGATATTGGCAAAGAGTACTAGCTGTTGCTGACCATTTTGTTGACACATTTTGGAAAATAGGTTAGAGGGATGGGGTAAATACAAACCAACACATCCAAGAACTATTTTTGCTCGGGGTATAAAAGCTGGCGTCTAATGCTCAAATGACAGTAGAATTATTTCTAACGTTTAAGCCTTTAAGTTCTTAAAAAAACAAACAAATTTTACATTGCAAACATGAAGGTGAGAGTTTAGAAGAACATATGCAACAAATAAAACAAAAGAAAAAGTGAAAAAGTCCTGTTGTGAAATATTCGAGTGGAATATAATTGTGTAAACAAATAAATAACCTATTAAGCTTGCTTAAGCGACTGACTTTCTTTACTTAAAACTGAAATTATCTGCTTTAAGAATGTCGAGTTTCATTAAATTTTATTGATCGGAAAAAGTTTAAAAGCATAAACGATAAAATCCTTTTTTAAAAAATTTTCTTTTCTTTCGATTTTAAGCATATGATGTATGAAAATCATTAAAATATCGTTTGAAATTAAGTTCCTTCAAACACAAGCAATGCTAAGGTTTTACTAAAGCAAGCCGATACATTAAGGTTCAATTAGAAATGACTTGACACAATGCCATAGCTGCAATCATAGTCGAAGCAATAAAAATTAAATTAATCGCTTATGGCGTTATGGTATATCACCACTATTTGAATACTGTATTGTCCATAAGGCTGGTTTATTGCGTGGAAACTATGGCGTTACGTTAAATTGCGTCAGATTTGAACTTTTGTTCAAAGATGGCCAAATAGGCACTTGAGAGCCGAAGTTTAATCGACCGAACGAAAACAAAAATTTTCAACTAAGAATTATAAATAAACAAGAATTTCATTCAGTTGTATAATTGCTTTCGATGAAAGCACATGCAATACACATGTATATTTGCATATTTGAATTGTTCATTTTTGTGTTTTACTTTTTGATTTTTTTCTTCAACGCACGCTTTAATCTCACCATTTGTAGGCTAAGCGTGTTAAAAAATATTAATTTAAAGTTTTAATAAATATAATATTCTTCTCTCATTTCAGTTCGCCATTGTCGTAGTCTTGGTTGCTTTGGCTTTAAGTGCTAACGCTTCCATTATTCCTGGTACCGTTGTAGTTGGCCATCCTGGTGCTGCCATAGCCGTACATGCTGCTGCTGTACCAGCCATTGTACCTGCTAGCCCTGTACAAATTGTATCCGGCCCTGCTGTGGTAGCTGCTCCAGTAGTTGTACCTGCTCCAGTTGGTACTTATGTTGCTAAGACCCGTGGTGCTGTTCATGTAGCTCCTTTGCTTGGTCATACACAATCTGCTGTGTCGGCTAACTTGGAACCTGCACCAGGAACTTTGTAATTTTACTCATGTGAAGAGAAACATTGATTTTCTGTTAATGGATTTTATGATTGATTGATTACCACCATCTCCTTCATCTAGAAAAGAACATAAACAAAAAAAAAAAAAGTCATGCACCACCACTTTTCTCTTGAGGATCATGAACTTGAAAAAAAAAACTGAAAGTTGCAACAAAATACTTAAAACAAACTCACAGTTTTCCTCTTTCTTATTCCTTTTAACACTTTTCTTTTATTCATTTTTTATTCTATTCCCTTTTACTTTTCTTTAAATAGTCATTCACACTTCTATTCTATCTACCTAATCTTGTCCATTTCTTGTGATATTTTTTATTGCTCTTTTGAACCCTTTTTCTAAGTCACTTTCATCTGACACTCTTTTGATACTGCCGTTATTCTGTATTTTAATATATATCCTTTAATCTACATATACTATTATTATTATATCTATACCGTTAGTCATTTATGTTCATGGAAATGTCTGTTTGACTCTTTATGAAAATATTTAGAAAAAAAAAAATAGAAAAATTGTGAACTGCTTAAAAGGAAATAAAGAAAACTTTAAAACTAAAAACTGAAATTTGTTTTATTAACATAAAGGGTCGTCGCCATACTACAGTTTATCTTTTAAGTTAGTTTCTTGTATAAAAGTTAGGCTTAACAGACTCCGGGTCGAGTTCGAGATAAATACAGTCAAGGAAAAAAGTCTACATACACTCTGCGATTTTGAACTATTAGAGAATTAGTTATTTATACTTAAGATTATCTAAAGAAAAAAGTAATAAGGTGGGCTTCAAAATCATAAGGTCACCTTAATATTTGCTCAATTCATCCACACTATAAAATGTTATGTACGGTAACCTTATTAAAAAATTCTACGTTCAAATAAGTGAATAATAAGCCGGTTATGTTTTTAGAGATGTACCATTATATTGTGTTTATTTAAATTTATGTAAATAAGTGCAAAATTGAATGCGTTAAAATGATAAGGTCAGTGATTAATAAGCAATTGTTCTAATCAGAAGGTATCACAATTGTTATTTTTTTTTTTGTAATAATTTATAATGTAAATAATATCTGCGCTGTATGGATCGCGGTAAACCCTTGTCACCTTATGAACAAGGATAAATTGTGGCACTTCATGAGCAGTGATTGAGTATACGTACACTTATTTACATATATTATATAAACATAATATAACGGTACATCTCTAAGAAAACCGGCTTATTATTCACTTATTTGAACGTAGAATTTTTTTTAATAAGGTGACCATACATAACATTTTATAGTTCGGATGAATTGAGCAAATATTAAAGAGACCTTATTATTCTGAAGCACACCTTACAAAAAAATATAATTTACAAATTTTTAGCAAAAAACATAATAATTATGTAGCAGGAAAAAAGTCTACATACAACGATCAACTACTTATATGAAATAGAAATTTGAAAACAAAGAAGGCGAAATAATATTTAACTTTGCTGATTTATTCAAAGTTACTAGCATTACAAATTTTGAAGAAGACAAAGTGATAATAAGAGAAGATATTATTTGAATTTTTATCCTTGAAAATGGCAAAACGAGAAGACATACATTTTTCGAATGGAAATATGGGAGTAAATCTCCAAGAATAAAATAAATCGTATGAAAAAATCGCATGAAGACAACAAAATTTAGTCGTGCTACTGTACAGACGGTCATTAGAAAGTATCGAAAATAAACCACGATCGGGACGTGATGTTACCAATATTGTGAAATTACTTCATCAGTGTCCGACAATAAACGCCTCAAAATTGGCGGAACACATCGAAAAATGTTTCAATTATAGCAAAAATAGGACGCAAGAAGCCAGTAATCTCGTTAATGAATCTTGAATTTTGTTTCGAGTTTGCTAAACATGCACATGTAGATAGGTATGGATTTTTTTAATCGAAAGTAATTATAATTGTTCTAAAGCTTGGAGAAAACCAAACATTGCTTTTGATCTAAAGAATATTATACATAAAGTTAAACATATTGGAGACAACGTTATGGCTTGCGGCGCCATGGCGTCAAATAAATCGGCTCGTTTAGCTATAATCGCTGGTAATATTGACCGCTATCATTATAAAATCATATTGGTACGAATTCTGAGGCATCTGTTTACAGCTTGAGCTTAGGATGCCAATGGATTATCCAGTAAGATAACGGCCCTAAGCAGACTGCTCACTTATTTCGAGACTGGCTTCTGTACTATGCTTCAAGACAGCTAAATTCAGCACTACAGTCACCAGACTTAAGCCCAATAAGGCACATATGGGACTTTTTTCACGATAATATGGCATTACTAACCCTGAAACATTAATAACTGCCCTTATTCGTGCATAGGCCAAAATAACACCCTCTATTACAGAAAATTTGGTGACATTAATGCCCGATTTTCTTCAAGCGGTTATTGATGCCCAGGGTGGATCAACCAAATATTAAAAGTAAAATTTTTATTTTGTTTGTAAAAATTTTTTCTTATGATTTTTTAATATTTTTGTTATTGTTGCTTTTAGTTTGTAAATGAATTACTTTTTTATTTTATAAATAAATTTATTTATTAATGCTTTATATATAAATATAAACATTCTTTTGATTTTCTTCGACTCCTCAAACCACTAAATCAAATGGTGTATGTAGACTTTTTTTCCTTGACTGCATGTAAATAACACCAATACATAGTCCTTAGGAGCGCCAGCAGATCACACCGTTCTCAAGAGTTGAACATTTCACGCACGAGTTTACAAAGGTTAATTGGTTCAAGAGTTAAAACAGCAAAATCATCCGTTTCGATTTCGCTTCGCTAGATGAGCCAAAGAGAAAATACACGATGATGTTAATTTTGCTAAAAAAAATCATCTTTTCGGATGGACGGCAAAATTGCCGTCTTTGGGGTTCAAAAAACCCAAACATGGACTTACAGAAGCCAATGCACCCATTACGAGTGACTTTTTGGTGCGGCTTGTGGAGCGGAGGCATCATTGGCCCATAATTATTTAAAAATAAGGACGGTGCAATCACTACGGTCAATGGAGATATCGCACCATAATAACCTATTTTTAGGTGCCCGCTCTTCATGGTATTGATGTGAACGATGTTTGGTTTTAACAGGATGATGCAACTTGCCACACATCTCATGCCACAATAGATTTATTGCGTCATACGCTTGAGGGCCGTTTAATTAGCTACGATTTGACACCGGGGACTATTTTCTGTGATGCGTCGTTAAAGACAAGTGTTATTCCGACAAACCAGAAGCAATTGAGCATTTGAAAACCAACATTCGTGATGCCATTGCCTAGATACGACCCCTTACACTCGAAAAAGTTTTCATGAATTGGTCCGATTGGACGAGGTACTATGAGGTCAGCCGCGGCAGCCATATGAATGAAATAAATTTCATTTCTAACAGCAACCATTGTACTTCACAACAAAAAGTTAAATTTTGAAAAATTTCAAAACGTTTTTGTTGTATTGCATTTTTAAATGGCCCACCCGTTAGAAAGTAAATTGGCTTAAAAACAAATTTTATTTTTTTGACAAATTTGGTTTTATTCATACCAATATAAAATGGAAATATGGGAATTAGTAATGAAATATGATGTCAGGCAAATGTCTACCTCTAGCATGTCGGCAGACGTCCGCTCTTTTCACAAAATTTGGAACCACATTTTGCAACTAAATGCGCTTAACTCGTCAATTTCATCTTTCAGAGTGTGAGTTGTTTGTGGTGTGTTAACGTGAGCCTGGTCTTTCAAATGGCTCCAGAGAAAATAGTCCAGCGGCGTTAAGTCACGAACGAATCAGCCAATTGACATCGCCAAATCGATAAATTACGCGACCGGGAAATTTCTTATGCAATAACTGAATTGTTTGGGAGGCTGTGTGGCTTGTGGCACCGACCTGCTGAAACCAAAGGTCACTGATGTCACCATCAGCCAATTATGGATACAAAAAATTGGTTATCATGGCTTGGTAGTGCAGAGAATTCAAGGTGACGGCGTTTCCTGGCTCATTTTTAAAAAAATACCGGCATATGATGCCGCCTAACCACAAACCGCACCATACGGTCACTTTCTTTGGATGTAATGGTTTTTTGAGGAGTCTGTGAGCCCCATATGCGACAATTTTGTTTGTTTACATAACCGCCTAATTGAAAATGGGCCTCATCACTAAAGATGATTTTGTTGAAAAATGCGTTGTTTTCGTTCAGTTTTTCAAACAGTAAATTTTCACAATTAAAATTCTTTGTTCAAGAGCGTAGTGTTCCATAATTAAAATTTCCCAATTTTTTACTTAATAAGAGTCAAAGGTTAACAGCTCAATTCTTGACATTTTATCATTTGATAGCCAATTTACTTCCTAACCTCATATTTGCCCACCCTGTTCATATGTCTATATCTTTCTAATGGTGATATCTAGTAAGAGTCTCTTAATTTGACCCAAATAACTTTGTGATCAAAACAAATTATTAGTAAAAAATTGGGCCGAATTGGATAAATGTAATATCTTTGGAACGGTAATAGTGGAAGATTCTGAATTTGATTTAAATGACTTCTTAGATAGTACAAACCATCCGGATAAATGGGCATGGTACCTTCCATACGAATTAAATAATGTTTTTTGAATATCTTGAGAATGGTTAGAGTTAAAGTTTTTCAATTTGGTTTAAATAACTTGGCAGTCATTAATTTTACAAGCCATCATAAAAAAATATATAGAATTTTGCATGTGTGGGAACGGTAACAGTTAAATCAAAAATCAGTATTCTTATACAAAGAAAACCAAATTCCGTATGCGAACATATATAATTGCACCAGTTTATTGCCTTCAACTTTGTCTTGCCCGGCTTGATTGATGCAGATTTGACAGCAACTCGATTAAAACTGGCACCCCTCCAAACGTTTTCAAGACTATTACACTGACTTTACTGTCAACCCTCAAGCATGTCTATAAGTTTAACTTCGCGTGAGTACGTATATCTTCTCAAGAAATCTAATTGAGAAACACTTGTTTAAACATAATTGCACTCATTTTTTATTAGTTTTTTTTTTTTTCTAAACATAAATAAATAAATTTAAAGTTTCCACCTTAAGATAAAATAAAAAAAAAAAAATTAAAAACACACTTTACAACATGTTTTTAGATTAAATTGTAATTTATTTCGCTATTTTCAATGATTTATTTGCTTATTTTTTTCTGTTTTCAATTAATTTTTTTACAATCGTCGTATTAAAATAATAATTTTATTTTTCCTTTTTTTAATTTTTATAGTGCAAGTCATGATTATGATTAATTTTTTTTTTTAATATTTTACTCGTAAAATTTATAATTTGCATAATATGAACGAATATCCATAAAATTCGTCTTTCGTTTAGATGCAGATTTTATTTTTTACTTTTAGCCATTCGATAAGCCAAAATATTTTTAATTCTTAATTTGTAACTGGAGCCTGATTTGCTTACTTCGTTGTGTAACAAAAATACCATAAATAATTTTAATAGAGCGAACGTTAATAGTTTTACTCTATATAACACAGTTTTACAATAATGGATGAAATTAAAAATAACAACAAAAACTAGCTATCCAAGATCTACCATTTCCAACATGAATTGATACACTTCTTAAGGAAAATAAATTTGTTTCCAATATTGGAATGAACGAAAAGCTACTTATCCTAGACTAGCCTAATGCTCGAATAGTATCGGTTGGGCCATTTGAAGGCTTAAATTCAAAAATTCAATAAAACAAAAACGGTTAGAAATGAAACATTATTTCATTCATATGGCTACCGCGGCTGGCCTCACAATACCCCATTCGATCGAACCAATTTTCGAGAACGTTTTCGAGTGTATGGCGTCGTATCTCGGCAATGGCATCACGAATGTTGACATTAAAATACTCAATTATTTCTGCTTTATCGGCATAACACTTGTCTTTAACGGCGTCACACAGAAAATAGTCCAACGGGGTCAAATCGCAGCTTCTTGGCGGACTGATACCATCATTTCGGCTAATTAAACGGTCAGAAATTGCAAATATGGACCTGGACAATATGTGGTTCTAACAGAATAGTGCCACTTGCCACACAGCCAACGAAACGATGGCTCTTTTCTGCGAGAAATTCAATGGTCGTGCTATCTCATGTCGTGGCAATGTTATTTGGCCGCCACGATCATATGATTTGACAACGTTGAACTTATGTCCTTGGGGATATTTAAAAGAAAAAGAGCAATTCAAGAGGTAAAGGATGACATTAATGACATTGAATTGTCTCAGAGTCATTGAAAATATGCACCGACGACTTGCCTCCATATGATTTTTGCGTAGCGGTAAGATTATTATTGAGTGGTGGTGATCCTTACTTTGCATTGTAATTTTTTTTCGCAGTAGGTGGCGTTTTCTCCTGATCGTCCGAAATTATCGCCAGCGGTAAGCTGGAAGATCAGGGGGCTTCTTTAGATGGAATTGTCTAGACGGAGGTTGAAAGTCTCTTTATCAAACAGTTGAAACCGCAATTAAATTTTTTTCGTCATATCCTGTGCTGTGATTCGAACCTGGGCCGTTTCTGTTGTCTGCCTGCGCCCTGAAAGGGTGCTAAACAGATTTATTTTATAATAAGCCGCAATGTTAATATTGCCCTTATCCAGTTATAGTCAAAGTGTTTCCTAACAAGTGTCCTCCCGATGGCATCGTAAAAAGCGTTAAAAAAAATTGTAGAGATAAATTATTGAGATGATATAAAGTCGGACATCCTAAGTGGAATAGGGGGATTTCTCTCAAGCAATCAGCTGCACCTGTCCCTATTTTAAGACTCATGGGGGCATTGTAATAATACTGTGCATTGAGAGCGCTGTGCTTTAAGCTCATATGCTGTTGAAGGAGGCATGTTCCACCGGGGCCCATATCGACTACAGTTTTATAACACAGTTTGTTAAAACTTATGGCAAAAGAGAGTTACGCTTTTGTGTCAAAATTTTTGCTACACAACATTGTGTGCCAGACGCAGTCCTCAAAGTGTTAAAAAGTACAAAATTTGGTAAAAATAAATTATCAATTAAACCTACTCTCGTCAAATAGGTGTTTACATATAAATCGAAAATAAATTAGTATTACCAGCGAGGTTTAGCTCCTTTAGAAAATGTTTAACCCTTAACCCATAAAGTAAATTGTGTTCATTCCATATTATTTCGTATGACAAAGTTAAAACATATTATGGTGCAGGGTACCACAAAGTCGGTCGTAAAAGATCTTTTTACAAATTAAGCATAAACAGTTAATATGTTTTTATACACATAACTGTAAACTATTTACAACTTAGTGTAACAGTATTATTAAAAAAGTAATAAATGAAATGACCAGATGTTTTTTAAGGCAAACAGCTTCTAATGTGGGTTGTTACGAAAATGGTCGTGCCAAAGATACATAGAAATGCAATTTACCCTGTGATTAGAGTTTGATAAAGTTACACATCCAGTTGTTTGAATGACAGACGGTCTTTCATTGGGAATAATTGAATATAAATAAGAAACTCTATTATAATCGTTGTTGTTTTTTTTGAAATTATGTGTAATAAAGAGCAATTATAACTTTTTTCAATACATACTGATAAATCCAAGCAGGTTTTTCTTATCATGATGAAGTATATTTTAGATATCTTGCTGTGATTCCAGTAAAATTTTTAAGATTTTTTTCTTTGCTATTGATCGATATGTGCATTTCATTCTGAAGATTTCTTATTTTCTCTACATGCAATGTGCGCCAGTAAAATGTTTCGAACTGGATTAAATCAGTTGTCGTTATAAACCCTGAAAGCAGCTTACAATTGTGAACTTTTTGTTTAAATCAGTTCATAAGAGATAAGTTCATGCTTTTGTACTTATATTCTTCTGTGGGCTAATTTTTTTATCAACAATATTGTTATTAAGTTATTAAAACAGATCTTTATTATATAATATTTCATATGTGTAACACATGAGCATATCACTATAATACGCCTTTAGTTTCTTCCATTCAATAGATCTTACCTTGTTCAAGAACAAAATTACTAATAATAGCAAACAACGAAAGTACACTTAGAACTTGTTTTATGCGATTGAATATAAAAACTACTGATTCATTCGTGATTTTTATTGGATATACAAAGTAATAATGTGGATTTGGACAACATACGGCATAACTGCTACATACGGCTTGTGACAATAATAGTCAATATGGTATTTTGGAGGGTAAATATCTGTCAGTACAATTCAGTATTCGATAGATGCCAAAGTGTAAACAGACATTTTTTTTGTGCCTAAAGAAGATGTTTTGCGGGGAAATCTGCTAACCTCCTTTCATTCGGAGAAAACGGCTGCTGAAAGTTATCGATTGTTGGTAGAAGTTTACGGTCAACATGTACCAACTCAAAAAACTTGTGAACGATGGTCTGCGCGATTCAAAAGTGGTGATTTCGACACAAAAAACAAGGACAGGCCTGGTCAGCCGTAAAAGTTTGAAGATGAGGAATTGCAGGCATTACTCGGAGAAGATTGTTGTCGAATGCAAGCAGAACTTGCATTATCATTAGGAATCACACAACAGCCATTTCCCTACGTTCATTCATTCAAAAGCAAGAATATTGTGTCCCAGATGAATAACAGCCTAGAGACGTTAAAAGGCGATTTTGCATGTCGGAAATGATGCTTGAATGCTAGAAAAGAAGTTATTTTTACACCGTATTGTTATTGGTGATAAAAAACTGATACATTACGATTACCCCAAGCGAAAGAAGTCATATGTAAAGCCCGGCCAAAAAGCCGAATCAACTCCGAAACCGAATATCCATGACGCCAAGGTAATGCTCTGTATTTGGTGGGATCAGAAGGGTGTATTGTATTATGAGCTGTTGAAATCGGGTTAAACGACCACTGGGACCTGTACCGAAAACAATTGATTCGTTTGAAGAGAGCAATCAATGAAAAACGACCATAAATTCCGACCAGACATGAGGTCATAATCTTCCATCATGACAACGCTCGGCCACATGCTGCAAGGCCATTCAAAAAATATTTGGAAAACAGTGGATGGGAAGTTTTAGCTCACCCGCCTTATAGCCCAGAGCTTGCCCCTTCTGACTACCGTTTGTTTCAATCGATGCATAACGCCCTGACTGGAATACGCTTCACTTCAAAATAGAGTATCAGAAATTTGCTTGATTCATTCTTTACCTCAAAACCGTAGCAGTTCTTTTGGCGCGGAATCCATTTGCTACCAGAAAGATGGGAAAAAGTAGTGACTAACGACGGACAATACTTTGAATAATGTATCAATTTATTTTGTTATTATAATAAATGAATTTTTCAAGCAAAAAAATCGACCGTATTAACTTGTACACCCAATAAAAGAAGCATAAATTTAAATCAAAGTGTTAAAAGTCAGACAAAATCGCATATAAAAAGTCAGCAAATTAATTATTTAATTTATAAAAACAATAAAAAAACAAACAATAAAATTATATTATTATTTAAATAAAATGAAGAAAAATAAAAATAATTTTAACAATATTTTATATATCAGAATCGCTAAATACGTTTATATCTTGGTTCCATATCTCTTTCATCACTAGAGGAAACAAGTAATGTAAACGAAGACATCTTAATCACCGGAAACACTCTCATTATGACCAGAACATCACACTTCATCACGCCTTGTAAGTTTGAATTTTGCAGTTGTTTATACAGCTGACATCCAGAAAATGAATCGTTAAATCCATGTTGAAGGTTCATTACTCGTTCCGTCTCTGAATTCACAGTGAAAATTTCGTTTTGTACAGCATTAACCTCGTTAGAAACTTAACAAGTTCTCTTTTAACTTTTTCTTACAATTACCTTCGCAATAATTGCCACATTCAGTTATATAATGAGAATAATCGCGCCAAAGGCTTTGAAGATATAAGCAAGAATTGATCGGACATTACTTTACATTTCGGTGGAAATGCGCACTTGTAGACTGATAAGTGTGTTACTGTTTTAAATTCCAATGTATAATACATAAACCAAAACAAAACAAAATTTTAAAACTGCATACAGTTGAAATCGCATAAACGAGGTTTGAATGTACTCTAAATAAATCAAAAATTAAGCTCTTTCAAAAAAGGTTAAGAAGCCTATGACCCTTTGGTCTCTTTTACTGACACCGACTATAATACGATTTCCATATGATATCTCTACAAACTTCAATGCCCTGTCGAACTTCAGTGTATCAGTAGGTAGGTGTAGAGCTGCATGATTACCGAGTATATGCTACGGCGAATCAATTATTCTTACAGAATTTTCACGTTGGATCTGAAAATACTCCAATTCTATTCAAATGTTCATGGAGTCTGCAATTTAAGGTCTATAGACTGGATATCACTCTCAGGCTATTTTTAGAGAACTTAATACAAGACTAAAATCCTTTCTTATTGTAGTTGCCCAGCAGATCCCATTTTGCTGAAGATAGTAAGCACCATTCCTCTACCTTTCCTCTATCCCAAGTCGAAGTTCTGGCTCTATTGGTGATGTGGCAACTTTCTTTCTAGACAGCTTATCTGCTTGTTCACTTCACTCAATTCCTAAATGACCCTAGAGCCGGCAGAGGCTAATTATATTGTCCCTTTAAAATCGATTAAATTTACTTAGACAGTCCTATAATAACTTTGAGTTAATTTCAAAGAAGCTAACAGCTCACATGGTTGCTGACTTTTAAAAACTTTCTGTCGAAATTGAATTGCCCACATCTTTCAATAGATTTGCAGCCAAAACAGCGTTAAGCGTTGCGTTGACTGGCGACTGGCGCTGACGCAGAAGTGACATACCTAAATAAGAGCGTCAACGTTGTGTCGTAAACAGTAATGTCAACTTAAATTTCCAACAAAACATAACTAAATAAAAATTGTAATAGTGATTAAAACGCTAAATGTGATGTGGAAATAGTTGATTGACGTTACTTTAGTATATAAACAATAACAATCCATTTTTGAAAAATACAACACTGCCAGTTTTGTATAACTATGACAGCCTTTCGCAGCCAACTTCTCTTTCTTACGTGCTGTCAAATCGGATTTTCCAATTACAAAGCGTTGATGTCTCGATATTTGGGTTGTCCCCATACAATTTGTATGTACATGAGAGTTTTTTACCGATAAATAACTCTCTAATTTAGGTTTGGCTGTTACCTCTCGCTTGTGGGTTGTTTCCCCATGAGTTTCAACTATTTTATCCTAGGCCCAAATAACCCTACTTTCGGTCTTTGTTCCATCTGTTAATCACATAATGATCCATTATTTAAATAAGTATATCATCACAATACGTTTCTCTAAGTCACGGAGTTTTTTTTTTGTCCAGTCCAAGAGACAGTCAAAAATGGAACTGTTAAACTCTCGAACCGTCAAGTTGCAATGGCCCCTGAAAAATCGTGGAAGAGGTACTCATCGCACCACCTATGTCAACATACCCTTTGTATGTGTATGAAACATATGTGATCATATTCTGAAGCCTAATTCTAGCATTCGTATACGATCGAATTCTTATTCGATCGAACGAGTTTTTGACTTTTTGAATTCTCTTATTCGATTACGAATAAAAAGAATCAAAAATTATAAGGATGGCTTTCGATAACGAACAAAAACGTAACCTTGCGAGTTTTTATTCGTGAACAAAGAAGCCTGCGAGTAAAATATTTACACAAAAATTAATATAAAAAAACATAAATGAAAATTTATTTAGGAAAATTTATTGTAATACGAGAATATTTAGTAGTTTTAGGTCCAAAGTACACAAAATAATTTATGCAACAGAAAATACTTAAGAACATTTTGACAATTTAATACCAAATAGTTGCCAAGAAAAAGCCATGGTTAGCCAACGTTGGGAGCACCTTACTCTTAAATTTAAAGTTTAAGGTCCACCAACATAAGATTTCAAGTTGTGACGCAATGTGACAAACATAGAAAAAATTTTTTATCTTATTTTTAGTAATAACCTTTTATGAGATATGCGCTGATTAAGAATAAAAATAGATGATGAGCCGAATGAAGAGCAAGTTTTTTGCAAGGAGGGTAAAAATACTGACAGGAGCAGGCTTAGAAGTCGCAGTCGGGGGTCTAAAAATTTTTTAAAAATTTGATGGCTTTTGTGAACAACAACACAACACAAAGTTTCCAAAACAACACCCATGTGGTGGTCCCATTGTTCCGATTTGAGTTTTTTATTTTGTTAAATTTGTACATCTGTTGCTTTTATTCCCGCTAAATCTTAGCGCCATAGCTTGACATTTGCAAAATCTACGTAGCCAAGAGTATATTTATTTCTATGTGTGTTGGCGATTTTTTAAAATTTTGACCATGTTGAGGTCGCAAAAGGCATGATTTGGGAGGCTGACTTTGATCCTACATTAATCAAAAGGATCGTTACTAGAGACGTGATGTGGGTTTATGAGGAAAACACACAATCCAGGCTTCAGGCAAGTGAATGGTGTTCACCAAATGAGCCGAGACCATTTTCAGTCAAAAAAAGAAGTCAATGCTCACGGTTTTCATGGATTGCAACGTTGAATTTTTGACAAAAGGCCAGACAGTAAACAAAGAGTATTATTTGGGCGTTATGAGACGTTTGCGTGAAGCAATTTCCCGAAAAAGACCACAATTGTTGGCAGAAAATTCATGGATTTTGAACATTGATAACGCACAGCCGCTCAGTGCCATCATTATTCGATTTTTTGACGAAAAATGAAACTAATACCATCCAACAGCCACCGAATTCACCTGATTTTAAAATAATTCATAATTCAAAATACGAGGAACGCGTTTCAGCAGCCGAGGGGAAATATTGAAATGAATTTGACATTTCTTTGTTTCAGTATTTGACAAATTCAGCCATGAAGAGGTACACAATTGAGCAAGGTGTTATGATTGTTGAAGACTTTTACGAAAATGGTCGTTCAAATCAAAATGCATTTCGTGCACTTTGTGATTTGTTTAATCAGCATAATCGACCAAATGTGTCCAAAATCGAGAGAATTGTACGCAAATTTCAGCAACCAAGTCTGTAAAGATATGTGGAAACAACTGTGAGTGGCCTTTTGGTGTGGCCGCCATACTTCTTCAAAAATGAGGTTGGCCAATTAGTGAACGGTGTTCGCTATTGCGAGATGATAACGGACTAGTGGCGGCCAGAAATTGAAGATATGGACCTGGACGATATGTGGGTCCAACAGGATGATGCCACTTGCCGCACAGCCAACGAAACAATGGCTCTTTTGCGTGAGAAATTCAATGGACGTGTTATCTCATGTCGTGACGATGTTAATTGGTCGACACGATTATGTGATATGACGCCGTTGGACTTCTTTCTTTGAGGATATTTAAAAGAAAAAGTGTATGTCAATAAGCCAAGAACAATTAAAGAGCTAAAGGATGAGATAACCTGGCACAATTACGACATTGAACCTTTCAGATTGATTGAACATTTGGACCGATGAATAGAGGAATGCCACCGAAGCCGTGGCGAGTATTTGGCTGACATTTTGTTTCACACATAACTGTTGTAGATCCTTCTATCATAATAAAAAATATTAAGATAATTTCTTGAAAATCTTTTGTTCTATTTACAATTAACATCGTGTATTTGGGTTGTACTATCCTTTATAATTCTATTCCTTTCGTGCCAAGTAAAATCATTAGAAAGTTTTATTATATCGCAATATTTTTCGATCCAAATTTTATTTCGATCACAAATGCCAGAATAATGCTCCTGTTTGTAGACTGCTTAAATTCCTCTCAAAACTTTTTAATGACATCAATTATCAACGTGATTTGATACAAAAAATCACTGGTGTCAGTCATGGGCATATTGTAATAGTATAAGCCCACAAGGCCTAATAATGCACCCTTAGTCTTAGAGCATAGTGCAGCACTAAACCTGTAAGACAAGGGCAGGGTAATATAGAAAAACCCAAAGTTTTTTTTTTAGCCTGTTTAGATGGAAAAGTTTTTAAGAGAATATCCAAAATATACAAAAGAAGCAATTAATCTTTTCTTTAATTTATTAAAAATTAAATGAAATTTTCTAAAAATATTCTAATAAATAATATCTGAAATACAGTGCATGGCAAGACTCGTGCTTGATATTCAGTTGTATTTGTTTAATATACATATGTATCAGGTCACTCAATAAGTCCGTAGGATGATACATAGATGGCGTTACTAGAATTTTGTCCATATGATTTTTATTTAGTACTAACCTTCGAACGATACGTGTATATACGTGACAGCAATCTGACTATTGATTCGTGAGTTATAGCACTTTGAGTAAAGCAACTTTTGATATTGAAAAAAGCAAAAATTGAAAAAAGTGAATTTCGAGTTTTGATAAAACATTGCTTTTTGATGAAAAAATACAGTAGAAACCGAACAATAGCTTGATAAACAATATCTAAACTTTGCTCCATCGAGATAAATAGTAAAGAAGTGGATTGCTGAATTTAAACGTGGTCGTACAAGCACAAATGATGTAGAGCGCAGTGGACGTCCAAATGAGGCTGTTATTCCAGAAAACATCAAAAGAATTCACAAATTGGTTATGAACAATAGCAAGTTGAAGGTGCACAAGCTAGCTTGGTAGTGTTTTTATCATTTTACACGAACAATTGGGTATGCGAACAAAATGGTATCGAAAGTTGGAAAAGCGCTATATTCGTTTTATCGTCCTCGAAGGCAACTATGTCAAAACTTTGTTTTTTCCTTACTCATCATACGGAATTATTGAGTGAGTATGTATGTAAATAAATCAGCTACATACTTTTATACTGTACACATACATGTTCTTATTTAACATACCGTGGTACTCAACAGTGCAAAAAAATTGATTTTGATTTGAATGCTGATTAGAGTGTTTTTTTTATTTGAAATTCTGATTACATTCGATTAAAACATTAAAATTATTATTTAAAAAAACAGATTTAAAAAGCCTAGCAAACCTTTATTACAACAATATAACACAAGCATACAAAATAAACATTCGCACGTAAGATGTTTCATCAAGTAAAATAACTTGACACCATTCAATAATTCAAATCAGCAACAATTGATGAATTGAAAACCGTCATTAATTATCAATTAAACTGTCAACTGATAGAATGAAAAAGAAAATAATGCCAAAACAATTACAAAAATCTTAAGAGGAGCACGTCGAACAAGTCTATATCATATGTCATAATCAAAATCTATAAAACCATGAATGAACGTCAATCGTTGTTTGACAACAGTGACTGTCATTAGGGAAAAAACAAGACAATCTCACAGACAAAAAACATGTTGTGATTGAGATACACGCAGCAACAGTCAACACACAACGCTCTGATAAGAACATGATGTCCAACACAAAACACGAAAGACAACTACTTGTACAACAATTAGGAACATGGAGCGGCAGTAGCCAAGCCCCAAAGGTAACCAAATAAATTAAAAATCTTTTGTTAGTAATTTGAAACAAGAAAAAGGGGAAACATGTTCAATTTAACGAGAAAGAACGGCGCATGCGTTACAGATTGAATTTTGCGGTTTATTTTTGAGAAACAGGTAAACTTTTTGCATATGATTTATGCAGTTAAGCACAGATGGAACATAAAACGCCACTGGACATGGTAAATGTTTATTTATTTTTTTACGAGTAAATTACAATCTCAAAATCATGCAATTTTACGAAAAAAAAGTTGAAAATTTCAAGACAATTTGTTTCAATCTTTTTGAATGATATTATAAATATTATTGCTTGAGGTTAAGTAATTGTAAAACATAACACACCCTCTGAAGTAGTTTATGTTTATGTTGATGAAAATTTTTCTGTAAGAATTGTATCTTTTAAAAGAAATCTGATTTATATACTGGTGATACAAGCAGTGAATTCAACGTCTCAGCGTTTGTAGAATAACGCATTCAAGTGCCATATTTTTGTGAAACTACACAAGATTTCCACGCTGTCCTCAAGGCATTTACCTGGGCTGGTATAGTATTGTTTTGAAACTTCTCGAACACGTATAAGAAGCACGAAGGGGTGTTCAAATCTATTGATCTATTAAACTGCTTCAATGCTTTTCATTTTCTATAAATAGGTTCGTGAAATTTTACTGAAAAGAGAAAAGGACTTTTATACTTTATGCAGACCATTACTAGTGGTTAGTGATTTACAATATGATTTGTTGTGTACAGGGGCTGAAACCCTGGAAAAAATGGGTTTAAGTTGGGTTCAAGTAAATCGAAATAAAATGTTGAGGTTCGGGTTCGGTTCAGAGTTTGAATTAGGTTCAAAATTTTAAAAAGTACTAATGTTTCATTAGTACGGACTTTATTTGTTTTTCAAAGTAATTTTGGTTTAATCTTATAATTAAAGCTAAATGTCCCATAACTGGTTATTTGACCGGTAATACCTATTTCTATCACGGCCGGTGCAATGATTGGTGACATTTCGAAGAATTTGTAAGACTCTCTTCCCTTTTTACCTGTAATTTTTTGAAGATTTTTCTTTTTACTCAATTTAGTGTGAAGATTGTTCTCTGGTTAGTTAGTTACGACGGGTAGACAGACGCGTCCAGCCCACCTGGGTCCAATATTGATCCCACCGTGATACCCATCAGTAATCCAGAAAATGGACAACCTATATGTCCCCTTCCTGGTGCGATCCTGCCGATATTCACACCGGCCAGAACCGACAACTCATCCAGAAATGTCCTACTGTACAAAAGACTCGAGCACTGGCATAGGAAGTGCTCAACAGTCTCCTCTTCCTCCTCTTCCTGACAACCCCTACAATAGTCATTGAACGGCAAACCCAATCTCCTAGCGTGCACACCAGCCACCCAGTGCTTAGTAATCACAGCCACAAGAATTCGCAGTCCAAGTCGCAGCACCGCTATAATAGACTCCGAGCGAGCCTGATAATATAGGGGCCAGATTTGCCTCAATACAGAGCACTTGGGTTCATCATCCCACCGTAGCTGTGCCCTAGCCAACATGTACCGCATGACCATAAGAGGAGAGTGGCATCCCAACTGAGTGGTCAATACCCTCATTTCTGAGGAGAGAGCCAGCCCTCGAAAGTCCGTCCGCCACACAGTTCCCCCGGGTGTTCGAGTGACCTCTTCCCCAGATAATCTCCAGGTCTGAATATCTCACCATGTCGTTGAGAGATGCCCATACACCAGTCGCGATGTCGAATAGACACGGGAGAGCGCCCTAATCACAGCCTGACTGTCCGTACAGATCCGGATATCACTGTCATATACCCGGTAGTACATCAACTAGTCCGCTGACCTCTTTATCGCCGAGACCTCCGCCTATAAGACACTGCAGTGGTCCGGCAATTTAAAGGACTCACTCACCCCGTATATAGGAATAAAGATGCCGCCCCCAACCCCTTCCGAGGACTTCGATCCATCTGTGTAAATACAGTACCGTGTCCAATTACGGGTTCTGGTGAGATGCAAACTGAGAACATTCTATCCAGGAAAGATCGTATCCAAATACCTAAAGATGGCCGCATGCCCGTAGACCTTGTCCGACCATGCCCCTGCCTGTCATCTGCCTAGCCATCAGGTCCGCTGGAAGCCAGTTCAGCAGTGCAAATAAGGCCCTCGAAGGAGTGAACTTGAACGCGACTGTAGTCATCAGTGCTGCACTCCGCAGAACCCTGCAATATGTGGATTTTTCCAGAGACCTCCACCATACAACCGCAAAATACATAAGTATAGGCTTTACCACCGTGTTGAATATCCAAAATGAACTCCTAGGACTTACACCCCAGGAATTTCCAACGGCCCTACGACAGGCGTACAGCACCTGGTTACTTTGTCGCTCAAAATATTGGGTAAGTCATTGTTTTTTTTCCATAATATTTTTTCTATTAACCACTTCCGAACCTGAACCCATTAACCACATCTCACGGTTCAACGGTTTCGGCTTCAAAGTTTTTATAAACAGTGAATCTGAACCCGTTAGGGCTTAGTCTCTGGTTGTATGACACTTCTGTTCGTAGAGGGTTTTCCTCTCAATAATACACTATGGCAACTACAAACCAGGTCTTATTAATGAAATGGAGATACCATATGCGGATACAGCTGACATCAAAATGCAAACAGAAACTCGATAGCCACATAGTAACATAGTAAATATCGGATGTTATTTTACAGTAACATAGTTTTAATCATAATAAAATAAAGAAATATATTTTTAATATCAATGAAACGAGCTTTGTTGTATAAAAAATTTTATGACATTAATGTTTGAATATGAATTCAGGCATGTATCCGCCAGGGCTAGCGCTTAAATGGCGCAATTTGGAACAACAATTTTCACAAACTTTTCGCAGCATATGCGGCCGAATTTCAAATAACTCTTCGAATCATGCTTTCCAGGTGTTCAATTGTCTCTGTGACTTTACATAATCCTAAAGAATATAATCCAATGGAGTTTAATCACACGATCTTGGTGGTGAATTAATTGGACCAATACGCGAAATATGAGTAAAGCAATTGCAGCGGCAAGGTTAATGCCAGCTAATTGAGCTACGAAAAATTTCTAATTAAAATTATGCGACCAGTCATCAAAAGACCTGAAAGGCGTTGAACAAAGTCTTTGGAACCTTCAAATTCACCTTCAAGCGTCAAGGAGTGCCAACGGCTCAGGGAGCCAGGCTTTTGGAGGGATGCTGATTACGGACAAGTGCGTATTCTGCGCTGTATGGAATTGAGCCTCCGAACGGGTGGAGTGGCTAGTTGTTATGTCCTGCCGTCTATGATTTCTGAAACTTTGGAGGTAGTGATACTAAGCAGGTATGAATGGCGTTGGTGTGATCATCTTGGTAGTCTGGCATTTTTTCCAAACGGACCCATGACGGATGAAGGCACCGATGCAGGCGTCTACTGCGATTAACTTGACCTTAGGTATTCTTACTAGTTTTTGCAGTTAAGAAGTTAATGGAGGTGATGGAGAATGAGATTAAGACCGTTGAGGACGTGCTGACTATTTTCATAGATGGTTGGTTTATTGGATACAGGGTGATTGTGGTATCGGTCGTCATGAAAAAGTTGATGAATTGGCTTGTCATGGCTCTGAGTCAAGAGTTCTGCGGACCGAGTACTCCGTTCTGCTGTCGTTGAGTCATTACATCGGTGTACTCGAGATGTTCTTCAGAACGTCCTCTCTTTTTTTAATTATTAAGGTGGAGCTGAGGCTGACTATGAGCCTAATTACGGGCCGTTGCGGTATCTGTTCGATGACTCTTAGATGGGTAAATACTAATATTTATTATTGTAGGATGTGCGAAGAAGATAAAGAGTTACAGATGGTCGAATACCTACTATGTCATTTTCTTAAGCTTTCAAGCAGGAGGCATCGATTCTTAGTTGATTTAACGACCCAAAACTCTAACTTCGCTGTCGTGAACTCTACTGATATCCTTCGGTTTGCTAAAAGCCTCAGCTGGTTTTGGCATGGTTATTGCTTGGATACCGAGGAGTTTTAGACCTTCCAGTCTTTTAGTATTTTATTTTTCTTAGATTCTTTTTGACTTATTAGTGTTGTTAGTTAGTTAGTTGGTTAGTTAGATTTGTCTTTCCTTATTCCTTGTTAGTGTGTTCGCCTTTTTTAAATTTTTTTTCTTTTTCCCCCTTCTCATATTCTAGTAGTTCTTTGCATAGAAAGATTACAATGAACAATATGGTCTCTGGGAGTCTGCTTTCATCGGTGTTTTATTATGACCAGACCTCGATCGACATTTAACCTAACCTAAAGTGAACTTGAACAGAGTCTACCTCAATTGAAAATAATATTTCACATTTTCCTCAAATACATTTTGATCTTCCCTCGTATGTAGACATACTTAAAACATACTTTTGAAGTTATATTTTCACTGGAAGAAAGAAGTATGGAAGGTATTTTTTACTATTTGAAACATTCAAAAATTTTGTTGTGTCTTAACTGACTAAATTCTTTGAGTGTATATATTAATTGCGTAATTTGAATGTAAGTGACTGTGAATAGCTAAACGACATTGCAGACATTCAATTATGTACGTCAAGTTCACTTAAAATAAAAAAATCGATATAATGCGTTACAAGTTCAAGATTACGCATTGAAGTTGTACGCAATGATTAAACGTTTTTCATGTTCAACAAGTTCTACATGGCCAATACGCCTGTAGTGCAAGAGTTAAGTGGCACCAAAGCAGTTCATTGTACCACCAGGGCAACTGCAGAAATAACAGTAGACTAAGTTTAAGTCGTTAAGGTGATAAAAACGCACAGCTTTCAAAAATACAAAAAAAGGGAGGGTCTTTAAACTTGGCCAAGTTCTGCCGTACTCATACTCAACAGCAGTTTGAAACCTTTCAAATTACATTCAACCCACTCACTCACTTGCCTCGTTGATTTTGTGTAAATAAATGAATGAGTAGTTAGTGCCACAGAGGAAGTAAATTGTTTCTCAAATTGTTGAGGTGTTTTTGGATACTTTTTATTTGCGATTGGAATGTGAAAATGTTGGCTGCTGGTTATTGCTCCAGTTTGATTTTTTTCTTCATATGTGACTTGTGGCGTTGCACTTTGATATGAAAAATGTTTTTAATTTTTTATATATGTTTCGAGTTGAATGCACTTGGCAAAGTACACTGACTGACTGCATTTATTTCTAGTGTGTGTTGTTGGTATGTATTTGCGTGCCACAAAGTAAAATAAAATTTCTGTTTGTTTTTCAACAACTATTTTTTGCCATAAACTTGTTACGTACGTTTTGTATTTATACAGTAAATTTAATATTATTTTTCGGTACAAAGTAATTGAGATGCTTGATCGTGACGTTAATATGGGCGTTATTTACAAAAAAATATATTAAAAACAAACAAAAAATATTGTACAATTTAAACGCAATTAATTGTGAAAATTAATTCGATTGGCATTATATTTAATGGTTATTTAGTTTTGTGCATTATTAGTTTTATAGACCTTGAGTTAATTAAGACAAACAATGTAACCATTAACGAAATATTCACAAATTATAAATGAAAATACTTATTTAAGAGTGGTGGTGGATCGCATGAGAGAATGTTCTGAAGACCATTTAGTTTATAAAAATCACAAATAGAGGAATTTTGTAATTATTTTGTGAAAGTAATTGAGATTGCCTTTTGCTTGGACGTGAAATAAATCTTCTAAGTTTCTTCAAATTTACAGTAAAATACTACAGATTTCGTTGAATTATTTGGTAAAACCTAAGATAAGTTTTAAATGACCCCAAACAAGGAAAAAATATTTGAGTTTGTTAATAATATGCAGAGTTGGGTTTATAGCATTGAATTTATAATGCATTGTCGGTTCCATTACCACTAAACGACTTAACATTAATTCAGCAATATTGCAGCCACCACTAGTGGCAGATGGAAATAATTAACCACTAACTCAAACAATTTTAGTGGTAGTGGCAATTGAATGTACTAAATGAAGCGATTTTAGTGGTAGTGGAAATTTAGTGCACAAAAAATAACAATTAAATTATGATTTTTATAATATCAGTTATAACTGATACGGTCCCAGCTAAAACCGTATGTTATCCTTAAGACATTCTTTTTCTATTGTATTGTAATTTGGATTATTTTTTTTTTTTTTTTTTTTGTTAGTGATATATATCATGTATTATGAGACATGATTCAGTTATTCTTTTGCATGACAACAGCGGACCTCATGTCGCAAAAGTTTCAATTATTAGAGACGATCAAATGCCACATCCGCCGTATTCTCGGGCTGTTGCGTCGGATATAATGTACTCACACGTCTTATACGGGTTTTCTGTTTGAATTATGGCACACATTCGCTTTAAGCGCATATTACGTCGTTCTACGGTTAAAAAACCGTGGATTCTCCGTTTTTTAACAAAAAGTGTAAACATATTTATCTCGTTTAAACGCATTTCGATTTACGGTCTACATTTTCAGAAACTATTTGGGCCGTATAAAGAGATATGAGTTTATTTTTTAACATGTTACCAAATCATTTCCTCTGAAGAAATACAAAAACAGCTTTATAATTGGAGCGCCTTAAGAGATAAGAAGCTTTTGTGAGATAGTGTTTGGAAATTGGCTCAGAGGTGAGAAAAAAATGTAAGCAGTGATTTGATAAATTTATTTTTCATTATCTTTTTAATCTCGAAAAAGCAACAAAAAAATTTATAGTCCCTATAAGTAAATTACACTTATTTTTGTTTTTAAAAAAAAACTGCGTAAACCTTTAAATAAAAAACACACCCGGGCTTAGAAACCCACCCGGGTTCTTTTAAATACTCTCTGTCCTCCGGGAAAGTATACTACTTTGTTTGTTTATAATTTATGATTATACGAAAGAGAATGGATCTTATATTGATAACTGTTTTATTTAATGTCGGCGATTATGTATGGAATACAATATCTGATAAATGCCTGCCTCTGTTAGCCTCACAATTGCGTGCCATTTTGAGCATATTTTTCATTATATTCTCACACATTTCACGCGGTATTTAATCAATTTCATCACGAATATTTAATTTGAGTTGTTCCAGCGTTTCTGGTTTGTTTGCATAAACCTTGTTTTTCAGATATCCCCCAAAAAGAAGTCCGGAGCAGACAAATCAGGCGACCGTGGAGGCCAATCAACATCACCATTCCTTGAAATAATTTGTTGTGGAAAGAGGTCTCTCAGTAATTCCATTGTAATCCTTGTTGAAACCATATGTTAGTCAAGCCCAAAGCATACAGTTGTGGCGTTAAAAAGTTTTCAATCATATCACGATATCACTCCCCATTGACAGTTACCGTTAAGCCGTTTTCAGGTTCAACGAAGTAATGTCCAATGATTCCTCCTGACCAAATTGCACACCAGACTGTCACTTTTAATGGATGCAAAGATGACTGATGAATAATTTTGCCCAGAACCAACTATTCTGCTTATTCACATAACCATTGAAATGAAAATGTGCCTCGTCATTCATTATGATTTTTTCATGAAAATCGACGATTGATTTTGATAAAATGTTTTAACGATTAAGACACGTTAGTTCACTGAATATTTTTCCATAATAAATTGCCACGTCTCTACTTAATGACTGCCAAATAGGAACTGTCAAGACTAATGTTTACCAAATTGGCGACGAAACAAAATAGTATACCTTCCCGGCAGACACCATGTATAATTATAAAACCGTGGTGGGTTTAATTGGGTACCCAGTGGGCTACCAACTCTGTTTTATACACTTCTTTTGAAGCACCACGAACAAACTTTCCAATCATGTCCTTACACCAATCGACCTTTTGTTGAGCGATTGATAGATTATGGGGTATTCAACGAGAACAAATGTTTCTTCAACTAAGTGTTTATGCAAAATCGTGTGTTTTGAAGTGGAAATAATGTGCAAGGTACCTCTATCTCACAATATGTTACATGACGATCTTTCATTATCAGTTTATAAGAATTGAGTTCATCGACACATTCTTGTTGAGAGCAATAATCCAGTGAAAACCTTCTATTGAAATTTCCATTTTTTGACCAAATTAATTTTCTTAACTCACTGTGAACAAAACAAATAGCACTTGTACATCAAAACGTTGTGATTATGTTTATGCTTAAAGATGTCAAACTTTATTATGGGGTTACCAGATTTTAGCTGTTGATATTAGTGTTGCCAATTTCCGAAATATAAATAGTACCCCTCGTATTTGCACACGTTACATTGTACTCGTAAGTTAATTGCTATTGAAGCCTTCATGTGATTGATAGATTTTTCAATATATCATATATAAGTATTGTATCAAAAACTACGTGTGTAATTGTCATTTGTCTTCTAGTTGTGGCCAACAATAATGGATTTTAAAACTCTTTCTGTTTTGAAAATCTACCCACATTGATTAGCTTTAATATTAAGATCCATGTTTGCTTTTTAAATAGAAAAAAAACTGTTGAAACTTGTTACGGGTTTGGCAATTTTTTTGAAAGTACGTTTTAATTGAAATGCTATTGTTTTGATCAATTATCCTTCGGACAATTAACCAATATTTAGTTTGGCTGATGCAATAGCCATAGTTTGCATACAAGTAATGCTAGATTTTGGTCTTTAAGAAAAACTTATAAAAAACTGGTCTTAACAAAATACCACAACAACAACTCAAATTAAAATATAAAAAACCATATGTATTTCTATACATACTTATTTTGTTAATAATTTTTTTATTTCAATAAATTTGTTTAGGAGTGTGTCGTTTGTAGGTCTCTTTAATGTTTCTTCTTATCTCTGTTTGGCATACGGTGGTGGCATGAATACTGAAAACCAATAAATACGATACTTAACCTCATTTCACTAAATTTAAGGAATTCCACTTCAAATAGTTCAAATCGGAAAACTTACATATATTCAAACCGTCAAAACAACCAATAGACAAACAAATTTAGAAAAAGAAAAAATATAAGAATTTCAGAAGAAAAACATGTTGCAACTTTGTGCTGCCTTACGGCAAAGCTTTAGTCAAAAATTATGTTTGTTTTTGTTTTTTATGCCAGATTCCAACATTAGCCATGACTAACGTACAATGTTTTTAATAACTATATTCAAATTGTAAAAGAAAAAAAAAAACTTATGAAAATAATTTTATACTTTAACACGGACACTGGGGCACAAATATATGTAACTCCACATTATATGCTTAGCAATGCAAACACGCTTTCATAGTTAACAGATACAATTTTAGCAAGTCATGTTCACTAATCATGGTATTAAAAATCTTTATTGACAATGGCATGTTGCATACCACAAGTGGTGGTCAATTATATAAGTATGGCATTGTAATGAACCCAATTGGAAAATTATACCTGCAGTTGTTATGTCCATATATGTTAATATAGTATCAATCTACTGACTAACACTTATAGTTAATAATTTAATCTTCTATTTGATAATTTTAATACTGCTGTGACGGTAACTAGCCGGTGGCATATTTGAGCGATATTATCATTATAACATTTTCATTGATGAATCATCGTCATAGAATAAGTATCAAGCCGAAATTTGCATAATATTGTCGTAAATAAGATATTTCATTTATTAATTGCTGTGACAATAATTCAGTCTAAAAAATAAGAATTAAGCGACATCGTCTGTTATGAGTCGATCACAAGCTGAACAGATTTTATCTGCTACAAGTCTCCGTTAACAAATAATTGATTTCTTAAATATCTAGAATAAATTTGAAAATATTTTTGTTAAAAAAGTTAATTTAGTAGAAAATCATTGTACATGCCTCAGTTATAAAGACATTGTCAGCATTGTGTCATATATGAATCGTTAGTAAAAAATTCCTCCAGAGTTTAGAATTTTACGATACAATGAATTCTACTACGATTCTCTGCATTAACAACACTTAGGCGACGAATGTTGGGATTTGATAATAAACAGACGTATGCTAGACGAAATCAATTTCGGTCATCTATGAAAATTTGAGCAATGACTTTAAAACGTTATATGTATACGACACCAAAGAAAGTTCATCTATTATTGATGACTTAAATGATTTTTCCATGAAGAAGTACTATAATATTTATGTATAATTCTAAATTCGTCGACACCCAGTGCTACTTAATTGCTAATCAAATGATCACTCATCGGAGAAACTGCACAGTCTTTTCTTCAACTAAGAGTCGTTGGAATCAATTATTTTTTTTAATATAGTTCTGTGGAATGGCGTGGTGTAGTGGTTAGAGTGCACGCATAACAACATAAACGGCAGCCCCAGCAGAGGACATGACGAAGAAAAATTTAATTGTGGTTTGGAATCTTTAATAAGGAGGCTTCAACTTCCCTCCAGACAACTATATCTAAAAATTTAAGAAGATGCTACCCTGGCCTTCACGCATACCTCTGTCGATGTTGACAAACATCAGATGAATGATCAGGAAACCACGCTACCTACTGAAAAAAATCCACTGTGACCAGAGTTCATTTTCTTTCTGATTTCACGAGAGACGGGAGAGTGGCTGTATTTTAATTCGCTTAATTAACTACACTTTTTTTGGGACATAGTAGTTTACGTTTTGTCCGTCATTTATACTCTCTAGTCAGTTTCTCTGATTATAAGGTTGCTATTAGAAACCTAGTAGAACAATTCGGTCTTAGTTATCTGTTGTAAGAAGGACAGTGATGCATGCAACATATCCTTAATTTGGGTTTCGAGAAAAAGGGACATTGCTGGCACTTGAATAGCTGGTGAATTTGCTAGAAAGGGCATTGATGAATGTGGAATATGTCACCTTCTACTCTGAGATCTGCTGTTTTATGACTTTCATCGAGGGTAGAGAGTGCCAAACAGATGAAGCTCCATCTCTTCCTGTACTATTTTCTTACTAAAGAAACTGCATAGATATTTCAGAGAAAAAGTTTTTCACTTTCTCAGACGATTAAGAATCTTCGAGGTATCTTTCTTTCATGGCTTGACACAATATGCAGGTCTCGATTTTTTTCATTTTATAAACTGTTTTCTTTATTTTCTCTTTCGCCTTGTAATGGCTTTAACAAGACACTCTGGCGCTAATTGTAGTTGCTCATGTTTTCGTCCAACTGCTTAACCATTCTCTCTGCTCTGGACCTGTAGATATTTTCATTTTTCTAACCTTTTTCTGGAATATATTTAGAACTCCATCATTTGCTTTACCGATATTTCTCCCCCAATGAAAAATTTATTGTACTATGTTACTTTCAAGGGAGGTATCTGTCCTTAAGCTCCTTATCGGATCTAAGATACCATCTATTTCAAAGCACCATCATAATTTTTATTTTCACTCTGACATTGTTTCATTGGCGGGTCTAAGATAAGCAAACCTATACATTAACGCACCATACTTTCGTCAGGCCTCTGTTTATTAGTGAGTCCTAACAGACAATATCATGAAAAATCATTTCATTTGTAGCCGACAAAATCCTGCTTCGTTCAGCATGTAGTGGACTCATAACAGACAATGTCGCTAAATTTCAGCATGAAATTGATTCATAACAAACAATGTTGCTTAATTTCAGCTTTTATTAGTAAGGTGACATTCAATGAAGTTCTCATTCATAACTCCATTTATTCGTGTCATTGTCACGGGGATTCATCAATGAAAATTTTCTGTTATGATAATTTCATACGAATTTCGACTTAAAACTGATATTGTGATGATGATTCAACAATAAAAATATTATAGTGACAATGTCGTTCATGTTCGTCACCGAGTGGTTTAACAAAATTTGTCTGTTATCGGAGTAACGAATGCAGCCTTGTAGTCGATAAAGGGATGGTATGGGTCTTTTCTAGTATTTCGGGCCGTATAAACTTACACTGATAGGGTTGAATCAACTCTGCGAGTTCTTTCGCACAGTATACTTCATAATACCTTATAAGCGATGGATACAAGACTTATATAACGATAGTTGGCGCAAATGGTTTTGTTTTATTTTTTGTTGAAGCGGATGTACGCTGATTCAACTCAATAATCGAGCATGAGTGTCTTTACTTTTTTGCAACTAAAAAGCTCAGTTAAGTCAAACAAACACAATAATTGTAAAGGGTCCGCCAAATAATTTTTTTTTTTAATGCTATAAAAAAAAACTACTGAATATTTTCTCAAATTTCTTTTTTTATTTGAATCAATCTTTCCGGTTAATAATGAAAAATTGTTTCATTCAAATGGCTGCCTCGGCTGGCCATGCAGTAGCCTACTCGATCGGTCCAATTTTCAAGCACATTATCGATTGTGTGCAGCTGTATTTCACCAATGGATTCACGAATATTGTCCTCTAAAGCGTCAATTGTCTCTGGCTTGTTGGCGTAACACTTATCTTTGACGGCACCCCACAAATAATAGTCCAACGGTGTCAAATCGCAGCTCCGAGGTGGCCAAACGACATCAGCTCTGCGGCTGATAATGCGATCTTCAAAAACAGGGCGCAAAACATCGAGTGTAGCTTCGGCTGTGTGGCACGTAGCGCCGTTCTGTTGGAACCAAATGTTGCTAATAAACTCCTCTTCAATTTTTGTGAACAACAATTCGTTCAACATGGCCCGATAACAATCGCCACTGACTGTAACGGCCACTCCTTGCTCATTTTGGAAGAAAAATGGCCCAATTATGCTTCTGGACCAAAATCCGCACCAAACAGTGACTCGTCTTGGGTGTATCGGCTTTTCAATGTATGCGTGCGGGTTTTTTGTGCCCCAAATGTGACAATTTTGCTTGTTTACATACCCGCCAAGATCAAAATGAGCTTGATCTTAAAAGATGATTTTTTTGGCAAAATCGGCATCTTCTGTAAGTCGATCGCAGGCCCACTTAGCGAAGCGAAAACGCATTGGTTGGTCAGTTGGCTTCAACTCCTGAACCAGTTGGACTTTGTATGGGTCATACCAAAGTCTTTATACAAAATTCGTCTCAATGATGTCTCCGAAAGGTTCTATTGTTGAGAACGACGGTGAATTGATGTTGATGGCGCTTCACGCATACTTTCTGCCACCCTTGCAATATTCTCGGGTGTACGCACTGTTTTTGGCTTTTCACACTTTGATTTATCGATGAGGATGCCAGTTTCTTTCACTTTTTTCACAAGATAACGAACATACGGAGGTGACGGTGCTTCTCTTCTTCCAAAATCCGTACGCAATTTTCACACACATTCTGCAACATTACCATGATTTTCAAAGTAATGTCGCAATATTTCCCAGCGTTGTTCATGCGTATACACAACCATATTCGTTCAGCGGAAGGATAAAACTAATTATCTGTCAAATCAGATATGAGCTAAGTGTTACCATTCACGAAATAAGCACTAGTTAAAAAAAAAAACGTTAGATGGCGGACCCGATATTTTTTTAACTTTTTCACATTTCTTAGCCCACTAAACAGACACGATATGACTATACATACATATTTGTATATTTTGCAGTTTCTAAATTTTCTATTGGGATTATTTAATTATATGTCTTGACTCGTCAGGGGTATGTTGGTGTTTTCAACCTGAAGTATGTTAAGGTAACGCCTTTCTGCTGAGTTAAGTGACGGTCTCCAACTACCACTGTTTGTTCGATAATGTTTTGCAGCATATTGTTACGTTTTAAATTATTTATAAAAAATGTTGTTATTGTTGTTGTTAAATAATAACACTGCTCTTATTAATTATTATTAATAAATCAAATTGTACACATTCAACTACAAGATCATTGCCATACAATCAAATTAATTCTCATACTCGTATTCATGTTTGAATTTACATTCGAACCTGCAACTGTATAGCGTTTTATTTTAAAAATATTTTGCATCGGAAATTAATATTGAAATTCTAAAGGGAGTTCACTTTTCCGCAGCACTCACTACTCTCAGCAATATATATGAGAAATAACCGACAAACATTATCGTTTAGAAGTTTTTATTTTTAATTTTATTTTTTTATTTTTTTACTTTTATTGCATTTCTATAGAGGATCGATCAATAAAACTGACATTCTTTATGGTTAAGAAGGTGTGGCCCTCTATTCCAAATGAATATTTATGCAAATCGTATGTGAGAAAATTTTCCAAATGGTCAATATCTTGACTATGATTATTCGTATTGACGTTATGTCTGCTATGATATTTCCTCATTTCATATTTGCTGCAGAGGTTTCTTTTCAAATGAAATAATTGTGACAGACACTCGGATCTAATTATTTGATAAATCATTGACTTGAAGTTTAGCCGCTGAATCCAATCAAATTAAATGGTTTTAAATAAAACTTTGTTTTTTTTATTAAAATGGTGTGAAAAAATTTATTAACTTGAGCGCATTCCTTGTGACCATTTTATGATCGATGTGTGAAAAAGAAAACATCGCCATTTTTTCTAAAAATCTTTGTGTTTCAAAGGGTTTAGGTTCAGTAAGTAACATAAATATCGTATGTACATATGTAGTTAATTAATTAAATTGATTCTTTCATTATATTAAAGCCTGAGAAATGGACAGCCTTTCAGAACGAAAGAAATATTCATTGATGTGGTGTTATTTTATATAAAAATTCGGACGCTCTTAAGCTTTTAGCCGTCTGGTAGGGTACCAACCTACTGCTGTTTTTAAAGGCCAATATTATGACCATTAATATTTCTGCGCGACATATGCAGTACCACAATATATTCATTAATATTTACTGATAGCAAGAAGGCCAAAAAATTCTTCGAGAGTGTAAACAACTACTCGATTAATACAGAGTGTCTCTGGACAAAACAGATACGAGATATTCGACGGTTAGGCTTAGGTGGGTTCCTGGATATAGATTTATTCAATCTAACTACTGGTTTCTCTTACAAACGTGAAAGTTGTGCAAATGAACCCATCTGCCTGGAGATTAAGCGACAAGGAGAGGGTGACGTATGAATTCATAGCGGACTTGAGATTTGTACTGGAACGCACCAAATTTAGCTTCGGCTTAGGTCTGGGATATTTGCAACTTCCCGCTTGGCCTTAGATTTGCAATAAGCGATAATTCGTTTTAAGTAAGGAATTTTCGAAACAAAAATATTTTCTCAACTGCCGTAAATATAAAAAAAGAATGTTCGCAAAGTTTATAAGCGAAGAAGACTTGAAATTAATTCGGAAGGTCCAAAAAAATTTTCTTCGCTAACTTCTCGCCAAATACTTACAAATGATATTAAACTCTTGTTTCTGTAAAACAAAAATGCCTAATAGAGCATAGAAAGAAGCAAACAATTTATCTCGTTTTTAGCGTGGAGAGAAAAAATATACAAAAGCAAAAGTAAAGGCGAAAACATACAAGAGCAAAGGCTTCGTTATTGAACTATTGCCAAACTATTAAAAACGAAAAAAAAAATACTATTAAAAAAATACTATTAGCGAATATTTACTGATGTTAAAGTTATTCGATTCAGATATTACTAAAATTTTCTCTTGATATCACAGACTGATAAACTCCATGAGTTCTTTTCCGCTTCGCTTCCAATAGTCGTTTTCGAATTTTTTATCAGATAAATGTTTGCCATACGTTCAAAGGTGATGTTATTAACGAGTGTCGCGTGTCAAGGGACCTGCGGACTGACGACATGTACATGCGTTAAATACAGGGCCAATTGACAGGCCCCTAGTGAAAAAAAAAATTAATCATCAAACGGTAGCGCTTGCCATTCACTGTAACGTATCCGTAACTTTGATGCCACCCGTCCACAGTTGGCAGTTCTTACGATGCTTCTGGCTGCTCTTTACACAAAATACGCAAATTTTGCTTGTTCACGTATCCATTAAACCCGAAATGAGCTTCGTCGGTGATTATCCAGCTAAATTTTGATAATAAAATTAAATAATCTACAAGCGTTGCTCGTTTGTAAGTCGATTAATGGTTAAATTATTGACCAAACTGAACTTGTTTGACAGTAACATGTTACACAGTGTTGCCAAGAAAGTTCCTAAAAAATCGCCCAACTAAGCGTTTTATAGAATATAATTTTCCTCCATCGAGAGAGGGTTTTTTCCAAAACTGCTTGTTCAGCCCCGTTTTGACTCCAAACTGGTGTTGTTAATTGTATTTATGGTGGTGCCAACATAGACGAACTCATTAACGACCTTAAAATTGTAGTCACCAACATTTACGTAATGACCCACCCTCGTCAATTCTTTGTTCGTTGTTACCATAAACTTTGTTTTATCCTCATTTACTGCCACTTTAGCCGACTCTCTTTCAATGCTAGAAAATACCAAAGTTAACTCTCGTGCTGTACGCCCAACGATATCAATATCACCAGCAGATGCACGTAGCAATGGGGGTGGCGTAGTGTAGTGGTTAGGGCACACGTATAACAACACAAGCGGCCCAGGTTCGAGCACCAGCAGAGGACATGCGGAAAAATATAATTGTGGTTTCGAGTGCTTAAACAAGAGACTTCCACTTACCTCCAGACAACTCCATCTAAAAAAATAAAGAAGAAGCCCCCTGACCATCCAGCTTACCTCTGGCGATAATGACAAACATCATACATTGAATGATCATGAAAAAATGCCACCTACTGGGAAAAAATTTCAATGCAAAGTAAATATCACCACCTCCCTTAGCAAGGATCTTCACCACTACACACAATTATGTGAAGGCGAACTACAATGGATTAATTATCTGCTTAGCTTGAAAAATCAACTTGATTAATGAAACTGAAACAAAGCAATGGATGCTTTTTGGAAAGCCAATATGCTCCCTAGAGGAGAGACGAAGAAAAAACTAATGCAATTAGCATGAGTTTCCTGGTGTAGATTGTGCCTTTTGTATTAACCGTAGCATGACGTAGAATTGTTTCCAACAAAATAGTTAATAGATCACAGAAAAGTCTATCGCCCTGTTTGAAGACTCGTTTGGAATTAAACATTATGGAGATGTCCTTCCCAATTTTAATTAATGATCACAATCTAATAAGTTTTGCTGATATACCAAAATCAGACATGGCATTGAACACCTTAGCACGTATAGGGCTGTCAAATGCGGCCTTGAAGTTAACAAACAGGTGGTAGGTGTCGATTTGTTTCTCTTGGATATTGTCCATCTGAATCTGGCGTAATGTGAATATCTGGCCGATGGTTGATTTACCCAGTCTAAAGCCGCATTGGTAGGGTCCAATTATTTTGCCGACTTAACAATTCAATCGTTCACATGATACTCATACTCTTAGTGTTTTTAAGTCTTTAATAAAAATTCAAATTTGTTTATTAAGACAGGTTTTCCAGAGTATGAAAATACTTCTGATAGTTTACCTTGATTAACATAAAAATAAAATACCGTTACATTTAAAGTAAAAAATTAAACGAAACTCCTTATCACATAGCATTTAAACCACAAAAATTGTTTAAAAACCAATACAAGGTGGCTGCAGGTTTTTATTACATGTTGCAACATTTGATCTAAATAAAGGAGTCTATTTTGTTTTTATTACATTAGGTTTCTAAATACAAACGGCAGCAGCAACAGCAACAACAACAGCAATTGCAATGTTGCAATATTACTTAATTATATTGATTTGTGCAATCATGCTTAGCCTTAAGCGGCTGCTGGCATGTGATAAAGTGAACCTTTAGAAAACATTTTCAATTTTCTGTTGCTGTTATAAATGCTGCTGTTGATGGTTGTTCTTAAATCTTTAGACATCATAAAATCAATAACCAGCAACTAATAGAAGTAATGCCACACTTTAAATTATTCTTTCCTACTTGCAACATTGGTATAGTTGTATATTGTGTCTTAGAAGCAGTTTAACAAGAAGTTGCAACTTAACAATCCATTTTTTAATGTAACACATAGCCAGGCAAATCAAATGCATTGGATTTGTTCTTCTTTATTAACATTTTCAAAAAGCAAAAAATTAAATGCAATTCAACAAAAGCAGGTACTTTTAATGCCTTGGCGATATTTCAACTCCATCCGTCTGTTTGATCACCGTTTCTTAATTGAGTTTGCGAATCGATAGATACTTCGAAATGCCCTGCCCGCAGATGATTTGCTTTTGTCCATTCATTAGTGGTGGTTTTAAAATAAATATTTATCAGCCTTCGTATTTGACGTAAATATTATTGGCCATGTTAGCGATTTGGCCTGTGCCCACGCAAATTTGTAATGAAATTCGTATTGAATTTTAATTGTTTGTACGATTTGAACGAAAACCGTTTAATTAATATTTTCAGGAGGCAAAAACAGTTTTTTTTTGTCAATAAGATAAATAAAAAAGAAAGAAACAAGTCTTTGAAAAGTGTAGGTTTTAAACTAAAAAGCTTAGATTCAATTTACGAGACCACCCTTTATGATTTCGAAATGCTTGTCAAATTGGCAACAAGTCGTTACAAATTACAATTATTGAGATTAGTGTGGCGTTTATAAAAAAAAACAAAAAACTGTTGGTAAAATGCAAATTCGTGCAATCGCCTTAACAATAATTTTTCGAAAATTTACTTAAAGATAGCTTTGTAAAAAAATAAAAGATGTTTCTGGTGAAGCATTTCGACTCTATTTTGAAATAAAAAAATATTTAATTCGAAATAGACAAAAAAAAAAGAAATGAACTAAACTTTTTAGTTTGTCTGGTGTGTCAGTAAATTTTTTGGTCGCTTCTTTAAAATCATTTAGAAATTTGTCATCATTGACAGGAGTTAGATTGAGGGGAGGCACGCCCCTCAAAGTCTATGAGCAACAGTCTAAGTATAGCTTTGAAAAACTATGCTAAAGCTTCATTTGGTCCTTAAGGGAGCTTAGAAATATTGGGGTCATCAGTTGAAAATGAAATAATTGTGTTGTTTCTATTGGAAAGTAAGTTAGTGTTTTTAAATTAGAGTTTTTTCCCGCACTTTTTTCATTCCCGGGAATCCCGCTACAAATATGCCTACATAAAGGGTGACCCGACCAAAATACCCGATGTTAGTTGTAAATAGAACAAAATAATATATTTAATTTATTACGATCTATGACAATTATGCGTCAAATAATTTATCGGCCAAATGCTCGCCACGGTTTCGATGGCATACCTCTATCCGTCAATCTATATTTTGAATGAATTTGAGACATAATTGAGGTTTAATATCGTTAATGTGCCGTATTATCTTGAATTGTTCTTGACTTGTTAGCGTACACTTTTTCATTTAAATATCCACAAAGAAAGAAGTCCAAGGGTGTCAATTCATATGATGAGATAGCACGGCTATTAAATTTCTAGCGTAAAAGAGCTATTGTTTCGTTGGCTGTGCGGCAAGTGGAACCATCCTGTTGGAACTACATATCTTCCAGGTCCATATCCTCAATTTCTGCCCACAAGAAGTCGGTTGTCATCTCGCGATAACAAACACTATTCGCGGTAACTGCTTGGCTGACCTTTTTTACGAAAAAGTACGGCACCATAATGTCGCCAGTCCATAAATCGCACCATATAGTCATTTTTTGTGGATGCATCGGTTTTTCAACAATCATTAGTGGATTCTCATTTTTCCAAATGCGGGAATTTTGCTTGTTAACGAATCCACTGAGGTGAAAGTGTGCCTCGTCGCTGGAGATGATTTTCTATGTAAAGTCACCATTCACTTCTTTCTGTTCAACTAACAATTTGGCGTATTGAAGACGCTTGGTATGGTAAGTAGACTTCAGCTCTTGAGTCAACTGAACCGTGCAAGCGTGTAAATTAAAATCTTTAATTCAAATTCGCATTAGTGATGTTCAATGTTTTTCGCAGAATGGACTGGACGAGCACACACATTTCCTACACACCCGGTGTGCTGAAATTTGCTCACAATTCTCTCGATTGCGGACACATTTGGTCGATTATACTGACCAAAAAAACCACGAAGTGCACGTACTGCATTTTGATTTGAACGCCAATTTTCGTAAAAGGCTTCAACAATATGGTTGAATTTGTCAAAAACTGAAACAAAGAAATGTATATATATATATTATACAATTAACATCGGACATTATGGTTGGATCAACCTTTAAAAGATTCTTGTGCAGCCCTCAAATTTTATCACATCAAATTAAGGCTACAATAAAGCAAATTATGCTATTTGGTGAGAGAACAAAATGCTCCCTTTGCGCCCAAAATGAATTTAAGGAATTTACACGAAATTGTTGGATGATGTCCTCGCTTCATTTTTGGATGATTAAATGGATAAAGAAAACATTTTGCAACAGGATAACGCTACCATTCATGTTTCTAATGAGTTACTGAAATGGTTTGAAAAGCACAATTTGTAATATGTAAGAGTTGTTTATTGCTCAAGAGTTGTTGGGCTGACATACCAATCGTTAATGTACACCATTACCTGTAGGAACAGCTTCTATCTCATTTTAAAAGAAATATACAGCGATGATAGATCGATTTAACAAAAACTATGGCCACCATAAAATTTAAAGCTTGTCGAACTGAGCGAGCACTCATTCTTGAAACAATTTTGAACAATTGCGAAGTGTTTCAGAAGCAGACATTTATTCATTATATTGAATTGGGAAAAAGGTTCGTAAAGTTTCGCCACAAATCGGCCGTTAACGCTCCTCATATGATTTGACCGTGAGCGGACAAGATGGTTATCCATCAGTGCAATGGCTGGAGAACCCTTCCTGTTTTCTGTGTGCATCTTCCCAGAATCGGTAATTGGACCCGGTTTTTTTGAGGTCTACACAGACGGGTTGAAATCCCTGAAACTGGTATGTGAATGCTGGGCATCTCTAATCGACATGGTTACACATTCAGACATAGAGATTATCTGAGTGAAAGCCGTCACTCTGACACCCAGGGGAATTGTATGACTCTCTACTTGGCAACGAGGAGATTGACTATCTAGTTGGAATGCCACTTTCCTCTTGGAGACTTCTGGTTTTGCGATACATATTAAGCAGGGCACAAATACGGCGGGAGAATGAGTCCACGTGACGAAACTTGCCCCTACACGAACGAGTCCTAGTGACTGGCATCACTGGCTGGCTAATGCGTATTCTAGGAGACTGCGTTTACCGTTCAATGATTATTGTAGGAGTTATCAAGATGAGGAAGAGGAGGAGACCAATACTTTTTGTGCCAGATATTAGCACTGTTTTTCTTGATTGTCTGCTTCTTTATGCCATATCGGACCTAGCTGATGTAAGTATCAGCAAGCTTTCTTCTTTTGTATATGCTTCTGGTTGGTTCGTTTCGGACCTGGGTGCGGACATATAGGTCCGTTTTGACGATACTTTCTATGGGTGGGATCAGTATCTGGCTACCCGTTGTAACTAACTAAGAGCCGGAAAATAAGGCGGTTGCTGAATGATCTCTCCCCATAAAAGGAATTGGGACGCGGCCTCAAAGACTTGTGCTTCATGGGACTTGACGTTGGCGTTAAGTATATGGTTAATGTTTTCAGACGAAAAGTCACTTTCCCGCGTGTACCTGGGCTCTGTAGAGCTTCTTTTGAGCCCTCTAAATCCCACCAAACTGCAGATGGTGGATGGATGGAGGTCAGGCTTAAATCCCGGCATTCGCGTACCAGCTAGAGCCATCCATTCATCTCTTTGCTCCATTTATATGTATAGGTACCATTTATCGTGGTAATTCTATACAAAAAGCACCGCGTGTAACTCAATTACAGGCGAGTTATTGGGAAGTAATTTGAAGGCGATTGGCTTTGGCGCATAATAAAAACTGTGGACAAAAATACTATCTTGATCAAAAGTTTTCGGAAAAACCCCAGTATGACGGTCCCATTATTTCGATTAGAGCTTTTTTTTTGATACATCTGTTGTTGATATTCCCTCTAAATCTTAGCGTCATAGCTTGACATTTGCAAAAGCTACGTAGCCAAGAGTACATCTATCTCTATGTGCGTTGGCGATTTTTTACAATTTTGACCGTGTTAAAGTCGCAGAAGACATGATTTGCGAAGCTGGATCCGATCCCACATTCATCAAAATGATCATTAATGGAGACGAGACGTGTGTGAATGGCGTTCACTAAATGAATCGAGACCAAAAAAAGGCAATGCTCACGGTTTTCATAGATTAAAATGGTGTAGTGTAGGCAGTAAACAAAAAGTATTATTTGCGCGTTATGAGACGTTTACGTGAAGCGATTCACTGAAAGAGGCCAGAATTGTGGGCAGAAAACTCGATGATTTTGCACCATGATAACGCACAGTGGCACAGTGCCATCATTATTCGAAATTTTTTGACGAAAAATTCAACAAATAACATCTAAAAGCCACCAAATTCACCTGATTTGGCTACCTGTGACTACTTTCTATTCAATCGAGTTAAAAAACCATTACGGTGAAAGCGTTTCAGCAGCCGAGAGGAAATAATGGAAAAGGCACTGATGGACATACAAAAAACCGATTATAAAAAAATGAAAATGTTAAGCTATGACGCAGATGTATCAACTTCACAAAAAAAAAAAAAACTCAAATCGGAACGATGGGACCACCACACAGATGGTATGTTAAATTTAATAAGCCTTTGGCTAGACAATCTCAACGAGAACTGTTAAGATTTTGGGCCAGACTTAGCATTAACTTCCATTTAAAGAATTAGCCACATACTTAAAGAAGTCAGAGCTCTTTTGGCAAGGCAGCGAAATAATGTTTTATTAAAGCGAAATTAAGTCCAAATAGCTTTTATTTTGAAAATTTTTTGTGGTGCAATATCATATAGTTGGGTAATTGAAAACTATGCTGTATACAACAACATATATGTAACATACGTTGTTGTTTATGAAACTATTTCCTTTATTCCTTTTACTTGAGGGCTTTCACGTGCACTAATTTGTTTAACTCTCTAAAAGCAATAAAAAAACCCATAAATCATAACAAGAAGTAATCGATATCGAATCATGCAAATCAATTAATAATTTATTTTTCCTTCACAAGTATAATATTTTAATAATAATTCTTATAAAATAATTTCATTACGGTTTCAAAACAAAATTTTCCCACAACAGTTATTCATGGACTGGTTTGCTTTGATAATTTATTATAAATTGTTAAGTAAATGATATAATTAAAAAGTGGAGAATAGCTTTAATTAATCAAATTTGCTTTTAAAATTTTTTTCATATATTTTATGCAGATATTACAAACACACACTTTTTACATTTATTCGTGCCGTTCATAATTATTAAAACGTTTAATAGGGCGTTGACAATGCCCTCAGCGTTTTCGTTTAAGAATATGTTCTTGAATATTGCAAATTGTTACAAGAATTGATCGATTTCATATTTACATATCGCAAGTAACAAACATGTCAGTCAGATTTCCAAGAATTTTTACTTAAGTGGTTTTTTTAAGTTTAATGATTGAATAGCGTATAAATTCCGGACACAAAAAAGTCTTTATAATGAAAGAGATATTTTTAAAACGAAAAGTCAGAGTTACATATTAAATAACTGTAACGAGCTCAAATAATCTGTTAAAGACACAAGACAGCTTAAGGCAGTCAGTGAAAATAGTTTCTGATGACAAAAAAACTGTCTTCAATTAGGTCAGTAGTAGCTATTCAACTCCACTGTAGACGGTTAAGATATATAAATACAGTGGCTACAAGCCAAACTCGGACACTACAATAAACTGATTTTGTTGATAGAAATAAGAAGTAGTTAAGGAAAGCTTTTGTTTGATTTTTTATTATATACATATAGAAAAAAAAATTAAAATTCAGTAGTTGTAAGTAAAGGGTTCGCCAAATAATTTTTTTTTTTTTTTTGAAAACGCTATAAAAAAAACTACTGAATATTTTCTCAAATTTCTTTTTTATTTGAAAGTACAATCCTTCCGGTTAATAATGGAAAATAATTTCATTCAAATGGCTGCCTCGGCTGGCCATGCAGTAGCCTACACGATCGGTCCAATTTTTAAACACACTATCGTTTGTGTGCAGCTGTATTTCACCATTGACTTCATTAATATTGTCCTTTAAAGCGTCAATTGTCTCTGGCTTGTTGGCGTAACACTTATCTTTGACGGCACCCCTCAAATAATAGTCCAACGGTGTCAAATCGTCGCTCCGAGGTGGCCAAACGACATCAGCTCAGCGGCCGATAATGCGATCTTCAAAAACAGGGCGCAAAACATCGAGTGTAGCTTCGGCTGTGTGGCACGTAGCGCCGTTCTGTTGAAACCAAATGTTGCTAATATCCTCCTCTTCAATTTTTGTGAACAAAAATTCGTACAACATGGCCCGATAACGATCGCCATTGACTGTAACGGCCACTCCTTGCTCATTTTCGATGAAAAATGGCCCAATTATGCCTCTGGACCAAAATCCGCACTAAACAGTGACTCGTCTTGGGTGTATCGGCTTTTCAATGTATGCGTGCTGGTTTTTTGTGCCCCAAAAGCGACAATTTTGCTTGTTGACATACCCGCCAAGATCAAAATGAGCTTCATCTGAAAAGATGATTTTTATTGGCAAAATCGGCATCTTCTGTAAGTCGATCGCAGGCCAAGATTCCCAGCGTTGTTCAATACACAACAGCGTTGTATACACAACCATATTCGTTCAGCGGAAGGATAAAACTAATTATCTGTAAAATCAGACATGAGCTAAGTGTTGTCATTCACGAAATAAGCACTAGTTGAAAAAAACGTTAGATGGCGGACCCTTTAGTTTGTCTACGTTGTTTAGTCATCTTCTTGATTTCAGCTCTGTTTATTCTGTATAATTTTCGAAACTGAACTATAGGGTTTTCCTCTAAATATGTAAATTATATCAGCGAAGTTTGCCGCATTGAAATTACAGAGTTGCAGTTATTAATTCATAAATGTTATTATCCGAGTTTGGCTGATGCAAGTCATTTTGACCTTCAAGGCGTTTATAACTTCAATTTTACGTACAATTATTAAATTTCTGGGGGTTTTCTTTTGTACGTCGAAGATATACACAACTAAGAAAATAACTACATTTTTTAAAAATTAATTAAAATGTATGATTTTTAAGCGATTAAAAGTATTTCGGTATAGTGTCCAAGTTTGGGTTGGAGCCACTGTATATTTTTATATAAAGATGATAGTTCAATACGTAAGGTTATATAGGGTCACTTCTCCATACACCGTTTCTCATATCAGAACCACAGTTTACCTATCGAACATATCAATGCATCATATCTTACACGAGAGCAGTTAGCATTCATAGAAACCCATAAAGTTTTTTTTAAATATTTCTCGCAACACTTTCAAAGTCCTGAAGTGAGATATCACTCATATAATTTATCCTGCGCTTTCTTTTTCTGTTATTCCTCTTGTGAGCATATGGCTTTCGCAAAGCATCTTTGTCTGCTTCCAGTTTCTTTATGAAGCAGTTTTCATGTAATTTGCCTTCCAGCTAAGCAAGTGATCGGTCACCTGTATCAAACTGAAAATTGATTCGGTTCTTTGTTTTAAAAACTATGGTACTTATCCCATAATGGCATCAAAAACAGCACTTTTAAAAAGAGTTTCAATCAATAGTAATGGATTTGATAAAGACCGACTCAATGATACTTAACCGATTGATAACTATTTGTTTTCTCCTACCGAGTCCGAATATACTCAAAGTGACTTATCAGAGCTTTCAGAATATTTAGGAGCTGTCCACGAGAGGATAGTTCTGTGGGCGAATAAAAGCAAATGCACCAGAAATTTAGGTAATTTGTAGCAAACCATCTGGTATGAGGCGAACAATTAGGATCTACATACATAGCTGCATAGTATCGCGGCAATCGTATTCTCAAGTCCTACGTCGTAGGATCGAAATGTATTTTCAGCCGCATTCGCTCACTATAGAATTCGTGTTTTACGGGTATCCGATAATGTAATGCTAGTAGGTAATGATATTACTGATGAGTATGCTAATAGAGCGTTCTCTCTCGCTCTTACTCAAGGGAATATATATGACCCTCTGGTTGCACTTTTATGCTTAATAAAGAGATGAGCACTGGACACTGGCTTACACAGGTAGACCAAAATCAACACTTGTCTCTATGGAGAGGACAAAGTGTTTGCTTAGGTTTGGAAGGGATCAATCGAGCTTCTTGCGGACATCATTACCGGGCACTGTATGGTAGGTGGCACATGTCAGACCGAAAGGCGCGCCTTCGTCATGGCTACTTTAGGAGCTGCCAAAGTGAGGAGGAAGAAGAAACAAAACAGCACCTTCTCTGCAGCCGCTCAAGACTGCGGCACCTGCCTGTATGTTACTTTCATGATCTGCTCTGTCTTAGGGATGTGTCATTAACGAAGTGAGGGACTTAGGAACTGAATTTTCAAGTTTTTAGGTGACGATCTTCTGGACTCTCGCATCTCTGGCTTTTCGACCTCTATCTTGAGTTGTGCTGAAGGGTACCACAATGAGCCACAGTGCCTCCAAGTGAACTCGCAGATTACAGGCAACTTGTTTTTAGGAGCAAGAGAGCTGTGCAGTCAAAAATGAAAATTTGGATACTTCTTATAGCAAATACCACAAGGACGCAATATACATATATAGTGGCTAAAGCTAATAGCACTTTTGCTTTTGCTCATCAATCTCTTTTAGCTTTTTAGCTCAATTGTTGAACTTTAGATTGTTTTATTATTCTTTTCCATCCGTCTCCGTTTTCTACCTTTTACTGACAGTTACTGATAACCATAAAATCCAAATAATTATTATTATAATTGTTATAATCATCAGCCAGTAGGTTGCCCAATGGCAGACAAACGAGCCTAAAAGATCTTTAACAACGAAAGATAACCGATGATGATCATCGCCATATACCGTACAGTGCACCCTCAGACCACAATCGTCCTCTGACAGCATACCACTCAGCTCTTCCCCATGTAGAAATGAGAGGGTTAAAAGCTAAGTTCAGCAATTTCTCCGAGTGAAGTCAAGTAAATCCATCCGCGACAAATTGGCCCCGTTTACAAGCGTATAACCTGGTCCTAGCTAGCGCAACATATTTGCCCAAAATGTCTCCGAAGCTTCATCCCCCTACAAATAGAGCCGGCACTCAGTCTCTTCAAGGAGACGTAGACTGTTGAAACAATATCTCAGGTAGAAGTATTCCGATAGAAAACACACTATTAAACCAATGTCAGCCTTGCATAATATATACAGCTTTTCTGCATGGAGAAAGGCCATACCGGTTGGGCAAATTCAAAGGTCTTCTTTAACGCAATCCTTTTATCTGGTTCTTAAACTTCCCCTTCTATGGTTTGCTGCCATTTATGCCCGCAATGTGCCTACCCAATATGGCCGTTCATCGTTTACGAAGTTGACTTTCATACAGTTTGAGCATTTCATCTTTGCCCATTAAGAAATAGTCACCATTCCAGTTTTTGTCGTCCAGCTATTTATAAACAACTCTTCCATGTATAGGATATTACTTGTCACAATTCCAATGTCATCCGTACGTAGTCTTTGATTACGTAGCGCAGAACCAGGTAAAATACTACCGTTGAGAGCGAGTCTGTCAATGTCATCCACACATGCCATGATCAGGCTTGACTGCACATTCAGGTGCCTGATCTTACGTAGTCTTTGATTACGTAGTGCAGAAGAGCTACGTTAAATACTAAGCGAATATTTTTGGTTCGCTCTGAAAGGCATCTGTTTATTTTTTTGGATTACAGTAGTTTTTATCAATGCAGTGCAAAAAAGTCCAGTTAGCTTTGGTGGTATGGTTTTAAAAAGTAAATCGACAGTAACTACAAGTAACACTCTTGAATTTACTACGAGGGTCTTTAGGGGCTTTCTTTGCGAATGCTTAAATAATATACTGACTTTAGTAAGGCCTTTGATAGAGTTAATCATAGGATTTTGCTTTATAATCTTGATCTGATTGGAATTCCTAATAGTCCTCACCGTTGGATAGACTCTTACCTCTCATTTAGGACTCAGAGAGTTTTGTTTCGAAATATGTTGTCTAGGACCGTGTATGTTTCTTTCGGAGTTCCGCCGTGTAGCCATTTGTATCCGCTGATTTTCTTATTATTCCTTAATTAACTTCCTGATTAATTTTCGGACTGTAGTGTACTTATGTATGCTGATAATGCTAAACTATTTTATTCGTCTTCTTATGGGCAGACTGTTCTGCAACGAAGTATTGATGTTTTTGTTGATTGGTGCAGGAATTATTCGATGGATCTCAACCTGAGAAAATGTTATATAATAATATGACTTTTCTCGCAGGAGTAATATTCGTTTCAAGTATACAATTGATTCTTACCAGTTAGAGACCTTGATCTAGGTGTGTTATTGGATAGAAAACAGTCATTTATTGCTCATACTAGGATGAGGACTAGTAAAACACGGGCTGTTCTTGATTTTATGAAGAGATGGTCCAGGGAGTTTTTAGATCCTTATATGACGAAACAGTTATACATATTACTTGTTAGACAAATTTTGCAGTATGACTCGGTTGTTTGGAATCCTTATTATCAGTGTCATATTTATTTAATTGAATCAGTGCAGAGGCAGTTTATATTATTCTGATTATATGGCTTTCAGTGGAATTATTTTGATGAATTTCCTTCGTATGAGGCTAGGTTGTGCTTAATTAAACTTCCTACATTGCAACCTAGGAGGCCAGTTTTGGTATTTGTTTTGCTTGCAACCTTATTGCGGGTGATATTGATTCTGAATTTTTACTTCTGAACCTGAATTTTAGAATCCCTGCTAGATATTCGCGCCATTACCGTCCTCTTGCACTGGACTTTTGCAGGATGAATTATTCGAATTCGTTTTCCTTTCGTAGATTGTGCAATGATTACAATTCACATTACTAGTTTACTAAATATTACTATGACGTTAGTAAATTAAACGTAGTTTGCTTTCTAATATTAATTTATAAATTTTAGCGTCATAGCTAGACATTTGCAAAAGTTACGTAGTCGCGGTCGGCTGAGGACGTGTGAGTGTGGAGACCGCTCGATAAAAAAATGCCTAAGTTGGCAAAAGTATGAAGGATTATTCTCAACTTTCAAAATTACTCTTTTTGAACTCTGAAGTAAATAACTAGAAGAGGTGTTTTTCCTACCGTACCAAGTTGAGTTAACATCACACAATATTTAAACCGAGTTAGGTTTTTTTCCAATCGGATCAATATTTGCTGCGAAAAAGTCCATAGAGTATCCCTTCCCGTGTTGCTGTGAGCCTTTGTGTTCTATACCCATAAAATGTACTCTTCATAAGAAAAATTTAAAGGACTTCATTAAAACTAATGATTTTTATTGAGTAGCTAAAAGACTTGCTACCAACCAAGTTTAAAAACTGCCGTACTCTAGATATAAGAAAATTAATATCTACATATTCAATTTTGCTCATATTTCAACTGATGATGTCTATTGTACCACGAAGTAATTTAGACCAACTTCAAAGCCTTGCACTATTACCGTTTCAAAGATATTCAAAAATTAATATATATTTTGTAAAGCAGATACCACACCTACTTATCCAATTCCGCTCACTTTTAGGGTAATAATTTATATTGACCACAAAGTTAATTATACCAAATTTAGAAACTCTCACTATAACCGTTAACTAGATATACAAAAATCAATATTTACTATGAATGGGAGATGCCACAACCACTTATTTAATTTCGCCCATATTTTGACTGATGGTGTAGATTGACTACAAACTGTTCAAAAGATACCATTCTCACTTGTGCAATTACGCTCACTTGACTAATGATTAGTATTGACCATACACATTAGCATATAAATAAAAATTGTATATGGGCGTGGCACAGACCAGTTTAACAAAAACCAGCACTGAAAATACACCTTTCCTACGCATGCATTGGATTGTAAATCAGTTTAGTGGTTCTCGAGTTATAAAATGACGAACATAGGAAAACTTATTTTTATATTTTGTTGCAAAGAGGTTCACTCTAACGTTGATAACTCTTGAACCAATAGACCTACAGAAACCGCATATACATATATAAAAACTTTGGTATTGAATTCATCTTTCGTTTTAGGGCAAAATAAATTCAGCGCATTTCAGCGAACATCAATTATACATATATATAGATTTCATTTCGGGCTTGAGCGACTATGTCATACATCAGACAAAAATTTTTTTTTTTGTAGTATTTTACATCAACGCTATATTCCGAATGACCAAATATTTGTATTTTCTGCTGCATATTCGTATCAAGCCTTTTGAATACGTTGAATACGTTGTTGCGTTAATAAAAACAAAATCTTATTCAATTTGTTTTCTACCGGGTCACAGTGCAATAAAAATAATTTTTATTTTTCTCAATTTTATTTCATAACAGATTTACTTGTATGTACAAACGTTAACAATAAACATAAAATTAAACACCCAACGAACAACAACTGGGCGTTAGATGATCACCTTGATCACTTTACAAATTATAACCCGGCTGAAAAATGTGTAATTTAATTCTATATTTTCATTCCGTTTTAATTTTTTATGTTTCTTTATTAGTGTTTTGTTTCTTTTAATTTTATTGTCTACTGGCAAGCGTGAAAATAAGAGTGAAATTCTATTTGAAAATAAGCAAATGGTTGTTTAAGAATTTATTCTTGAATTGTGTAATACAAGTACATAAGTATGGACGTGTAGTTAATGAACTTGCAATGCAAACGACATTGCAATTTAGTAACAGAAAATAAAAACATAAAATTCACAATTAAAAACATTGTGTTTTTTTTAGAAAATAAAAAAAAAAACATTTCAATAATAATTGTCAAACAAAATTACGACAATTTTAAAAATATGTAATTAAAGTCTAATGAACCAATTACTTTTGCATCAATTAAAATTAATTACTTTACAACTGTAACGAGTGGGTATTTTTTTTTTATTCTGAAACCATATCTACTTATATTAAATATACGCAGACATTTTAAAATATCACGGAACTTATACATGGATTTTTAATATTGTAAGACAATCGATAATAAGAAGTAACAGATAGGTCGCCTTAATGTAAATGCATGATATCCCTAACACCACTTTATTTTAGGGACATAACTCGTAACTTCTCAGCCTTTTAACTCAAATTACAGAAATCGGAAGGTACAGGGCAATAGACCTACTTTATCTTATATTAACTTTACAAAGCGTCAATTGCCCTGTTTCAGTTCCACTAATCAGTTGATTTTCAATCTAAGTAGACGATTAGTCGTGCTGTAGATCGCAATCTATGTGATTGAGCAGTAATTAACACACTTGCTAAGTGGTGGTGATATTTCCTAATTAGCATTGCCGTTTTTTCCCAGTAGGCGGACTTCATTCATTCAAGTGATGTTATGTCATCGCTGCATCGCCAGAGGTAAGCTTGAATGTCATGGGAAGATTTGTTTGGATAGATTTGTCTGGAGGGGGTCTAAGTTTCTTAATTAAACACTCAAAAACTGCAATTAAATTTTTTCGTCATGTTCTTTGCTGGGGATTCGAATTTGGATCGCTTGTGTTGTATGCGAACACTCTAACTACTACACCATGCCACTAAATAGTAACTTAATTGATTAAAATATTGTGTTTAAACAAATTTAAATTGTGAAAAATATCACAAATAATAAAATTTTATCGAAAAAAATTTTTTTTATTGAAAAGATCAAAACATGACATTAACATTTGAAAAGGATTTTGCACATAACTACCGCGGCCATAGGATGAAGCGGATTGTTGACTTTCAATTTTCTACTAATTTTTTGATCAATGTTAGGCGTATGTCGCGAAGAACAAGAACAATATTGGCCTTCAAGATGTCAATTGTTGCTAGTTTATCAATGAATATATGTAATTAATTGAGATGTGTCAAATACATATGGAACCTGCATACCACCTTGATTAAAAAGTTTTCGGAATAGCCCCCGTGTGGCGGGCCCATCGTTCCGATTTGAGTTTTTTTTATTGTTAAATTGTTACATCTGTTTTTGATATTCCCGCTAAATCTTAGCATAATAGCTTGACATTTGCAAAAGCTACGTAGCCAAGGGTACATCTATTTCTATGTGTGTTGGCGATTTTTTACAATTTTAGAAACGGCTGCTGAAATGCATTCATCGTAATGGTTTTTTAACTCGATTGAACAGAAAGAAGTCATAGGGAGCCAAATCAGGTGAATTCGATGGAATTTGTTGCATTTTTCCTCAAAAAATTTCGAATAATGATGGCACTGTGAGAGTTTTCTGCCCAGAATTCTGGTCTCTTTCGGCGAATGAATGAAAACCGTGAGCACTGCCTTCTTTGTTATCTGAAAACGACGTGTTTTTTTTGGTCTGGGCTCATTTGGTGAACGCCATTCACTTGCCTAATATCTGGATTGCGTATCGTACTCATAAACCCACGGATTCAGCTAGCAAATCATGTGTTTTGCGATCTCAATACGGTCAAAATTGTAAAAAATCGCCAACACACATAAAGATAGATGTACTCTTATGAGTACAACCCACGTCTCGTCTCTAGTAATGATCCTTTTGATAAATGTGGGAGCGGATTCAGCCTCGCAAATCATGTCTTTTGCCACCTCAACACGGTCACTTTTTGCATGAAATTGAGTCCTTTTAGCATCAACTTTGCTGCTACATGGCGGAAACCCAAATCATTAACCAAAATGTCTTGGACGAATGCATAGGCAATGTTCAAGTCCTCCGCTATCTCTGTGATGGTTAATTTGCGGTTATTGACTAATATTTCTTTTACTTTATCAATGTTTTTGTCGGTTTTCGATGTCGATGGTCTGCCACTGCTTTCATCATCTTCGATTGACTCACTACTACTTTTGAACCGCTCGTACCACTGGTAAACGACCGTTTCCAACATTTTCAACGTAAGCGCATCATTAAATCTGTTTTTTTACGTAAATTTTTTACAAATTCGTTGTTGCAAGTTTAAATGCATTTCTAAAATTTTGAAAATCGCCAACACATATAGGGATTGATGTACTCTTGACTACGTAGCTTTTACATTCAAAATAAATAATGCATTCCGAAAAATTTTTCAATATTGGCTTCCAGTGCGTCAACTGTTCCGCTCTTGTACATATAGACATGAGCCCCACGAAAAGTAGTCTAAATTACACGATCTAGGCGGCCAATGAGTGGCCCCAATCGTGAAATAAACTGTTCAGTGAACTCGCTTCTCAATTTGGCCATTGCTTCACGTGCTGAACGGCATGTGGCACCTTCTCGTTGAGACCACATGTCAGCCAATCCAGCTCTTCAAAAAAAAGTTTGTAATCATCGCATGGTAGCGCTAGCCATGCTTAAAATGTTAGAAATTATTTTATGTTTAGCAGCAGCAGCAAAGATTGTTGTCTAGGTTTTTGCTGTGCTGCTTTTAAAGTAATTGTTTTCATAAAAACGTATGTATTCTATTTTAGATATTTTGCTGCTTGTTGTCGGTGATGTGTTTAATGCTTAACGTGCCCTCCTTTGTAGGGGTGCCACCGGCCCATAATCCACACACCACATCATTTTCTGAAATGCATTGGTAGTTCTTGCAATGCTTCTGACTTCTCTTCACACCAAATATGGCAATTTTGTTTGTTCACGTATCCATTCAACCAGAAATGAGCTTCGTCGTTTTCCGATAAAAAGTGGATCTTCATCCAACTGAATTTTGATGATGAAATGCAATAATCTGCAAGCGTTGTTCGTTGGTAATTCGATTCATGGTTAAACTCAAGAATGATAGAACAGAAGATCATGGCATGCGAACGATTTCCCGTTAGATGATGTAAATTTCTTTATCATTCTTGCACAGGGAAAGAATTCGTATGTCGCAATCTTGTGTTCTATCATTATTGGTTAAATTATGGACCAAACTAAACATGTTTGACTGTAACATGTTACACGAAAACAGCTGATCTGCCAAAAACAGTGTTGCCAAAATAAAAAATTACTGAAAAACCACCCGATTGTTATATGTTGCTTTATAAGCAACAATTTCTTTAGTTGTTTTAAACAGCGCCGTTTACTAAATTAGCAGTGTATCTATATATTTATGTGTCTTATTGATAAAGACAACAGATTTTAATAAATGCAGCATGAAACCGAAATTAATCCATAAAAATTACAATTTTTTCTTTGAACCACAAAACAAACCTCAACTAAATTGGGTCATTTATTAAAATAAGAAAATAAGACAAATAATACAAAATTAAACGAAATTATAAAAATATTTGTTTAAATGGTACTTTAAAGGAATTAAGGGTATTCACAGTTAAAAAAATCTTAATGCTCTATATACAAATAAATTTTATTGAAATAATAAAACCCAGACATATGTTTTGGCATTTAGCCAACGTATACTCAGTTTATGACCAATATACCGGGTGTCATATATAAAATTAGTTTTTTAGGAATATAAAAACAACGCGTTTTTTTAATATGCATTAACATATTAATGTCAACTTAAAATGTGTTTAAAATTTCCATGTGGTTTTTAAAAGGCGAACAAATCACAGCAAATAAATTATGAGAAAAAAGAAACCATACAAAAGGGGAGAATAATCAGCATGAAACTTAGAAAAAAAATTGATTTGAAAAAACTTGTTCAAAAGTCATGTAAAATCAAACATAGAGGCGTTGTCAAAATGTTGAAATAATGCTTTAGAGACATAAAAACTCCTTTTTATATTGTATTTAAAATAAGAAGAAAAAAACTTCGAATATAAATAAATATTTATTGTGCCAGTTGCAACATAAATAAAAATTTATATTATTTTTCCAATTTTGTTGTTTTTTACTCTTTAAAGAAAAAATAAATGACCATTTAACTTAAACTATAACAATAAGAATTACAAAAATATTAATCTTTAGCAAATATTACAAAAAAAAAAAACTCAAGATTATAACGCCCTCAATGGCAACAATTTTTATTGTAAGTTTCCTAAGAAAAATCAAAAAAAAATTAATAAAAAAATAAAACAACAAGTACTGTTTGTATATCCAAGTAAATTTGGTTTAAAATACAGAAAAATATTTGAGATAAAAGATCTTAATTGTGTATCTTAATGGGTGTAATTATTATGGTAAAATAGCATACAAAACAAAACAACAAGTGGGTTTTGTAACTTCCAATTTTTTAGGTTTTTTTTTCTTAGAAAAAATAAGTAAAATAACCAACAATTATTGTTGGTATTAATGTAACGGAATGTAAGAGTTCATATAAAGTGGTCGCAATAAAATTATGAGTTCCGCTTATAGTTCTTACGTTGCTCCTCTTGCGAGCATAGGACTTCCACAAAGCATCTCATTGTACATGATTTGCTGCCGTTCTCTTTGCTTCTTTCCATGTAAGATTGTTTTGCCTTATTTCGTATATAATTGGACGTCTCCAGGTGTTTTTTCTGCGACCGTGGTTCCTTAATCCTTGGAGATTCCACCCAAGTGCCATCCTTGTAATATTATAGAGATTTTGCTTTATGGTATGGCTAATCCACCTCCATTTCCTATGTATCATCTGCTTCCATATGAGTTCTTCATTTGTCAGAAACAATAACTTAAAATCGAAGTTTAAATTTAATGATTCAATAAAAACAAAAATTTAGCGTTATTAAAATAGCAGCCCTCGTATTTTTTTTTCTCCATCACTCCTCTATTGGCTTTTTACAAAGCATCCATGCTTTATTTCAGTTTCATTAATCAAGTTGATTTCTCAAGCTAAATAGATGATTAATCTACTGTAGCTCGCCTCTATGATTGTGTGTAGTGGTGAAGATCCTTGCTAATTGGTGGTCATCCTTACTTAGCATTATACTTTATTTTCTAGTAAGCGTCTTTTTCTCCTAATCCTTCGTCTGATGCTTATCATCATCGCCAGAGGTAAGCTGGAATGTCAGGGGGACTTCTTTAGGTGGATTTGTCTGGAGGGTGATTAAAGCTTTTTTTATCAAATACTCGAAATTGCTATAAGCAATTACATTCTCTCAAAGAGACTGTTTGTTGCAGCATTTGCTGTGAAAAAGTGATTGTCTTTTATTTTGTTGAGCAATCGATGACACCCTATTAACTATAATTGATAAGCGATGCAACGCAACGCAAACTGTTGCATTGAGTCTAAAACACTTTTGATTTTAACAAGACGGGGCAATCGTCAACAGAGCTCAGGCAGCGATGCAATTTTTTTCAAGGTCGAGGAACCTTTCCTTTTTGAGACTCAAACTAGCCGTCCAGATCTAACTGCACTAGACGTCTTCCTTTGAAGCTTTGTGAGATCTCGCGTTTACCACAACAAACCACAAACTTTGTAAGTCTGAAAAGTTAACATTGAAGAAGTAATAGACAATTATGGGCCTGATGTGTTGCGAGCAACTATTGGTGGTCATTTATGTGTCATTTGTAAAATGGTCAAAATGTGTATTTTTTTCGTTTCTATATGCTCACACTTAAAAACCTCGTATCGACTGTAATATAACCGGTCTTTAATGCTATATTGCGCGAGGATCGGTTCCCTACCGACTGCTTGGAGGATAGATACTCTTATTAAAATTACTAAAACAGATGAGCTTTCGCAAGACAAGAACTACAGAGGAAGTATTCTTCTCTCAATTTCTTCTATAAATATCAGTTGAATCGGTATAACTCTTGACAGCATTATTCCTAAGTATTCTATTAGGGCAGATAAGTGAATGGCAATCTTAAAAAAAAAACCATTACAACGGCTTTAAATATAGAATTCTTTACAATCTTCACAATTCTCCTCTAACTAATATTATTTTTAACGGTCATAGATGAAATTCTCAAGAAGGCTGTAGATGAAGAAACGGTGGCATATCATTAAAATTTACTGAGTAGCTTAAGGATCTTATGCCAACAACAGGCGAATGTCGTCGGCATGCAGCAGAAACTTATCGATAGAACAAAAGCCAACAGCATCAAGCCAAACAATAGGTCACAAGCTTAGGCACAGAAAACAGTCCTATTGAATCTGTGGATTCTTTCACATTCAAGGTATGAAGTTACATCAGACGGCGTAGCGTAGACGCTAGAATAACTAAGGCTATAATGGCGATCAAACGCTCTCTCATCGGGAGCTAATTTACGAATATTTGGATCAAACGTGATCTCTGTGTTGCTATATGGGTGTGGGCCATGGTCAGCATTGCCAAATGTGCAGATTTAACCGTTTTTTTTGCAGTTTTTTTAAAGCATTGAGTCGTTTTGCAGTTTTTTGTTTACAAAATTAATTTTTCTGTAAATTGTGCAGATTTTTCAGTTTTTAATATATTTTTTTTTACTCTCAATTTCATTACTTTAATTACAATTTCTGAAGTAAGAATTTTACCCATTTGCTTAATATAACTGTGGTGAGGATTTCTCGTACGTTTTTTGATGCGACAATATAATTATCCCTTTTTTTGACCACTGATCACAAAGAAATCAGGAATTCACACAGTGTGTGCTACTCACAGAATGAAAGTTACGTTTTGCTGCGCAGTCGTTTTAGAAATATAACTTTTTTTTTGGCAAAAGAACAGTAGGATCACATAACATAGGCACGTTCTTTGCTAAAAAAAAAAAGATTTTTGTTTCTATTGTAAAACGGCTGTGCAGATATAAAAAAGTTTAAGCATTACTTAAAGATAATTTTATTGCGGAATTTTAGATGTTTAGTTTGTTTAATAAACAAAACCGTTTTTGAGTTACTCGAATATATATATTGTGCAACTTTCTCCATTTTCGAAATAACGGTGTATCTTGAAAACAAGAGCTAACACAAAAACGGTACTGGATTCCCCGATTGTCGATAAAAAGTGTCAAAAAGTTCGAGTTCAGTGTCATTTAGTTTTTTGTGTTATGCTTGAATAAAAATTACAATATAAAGCAGGGTTGACAAAAACCCGGTTTTTTTTTTAAACCTAACCCACCGGGTTTTATTGAGTTTTTTGATGGGTTATTTTAGGTTTTATTGAGTTTTATAACTGCTACTAAATTTCGTACAAGTCGGCAACATTTTTTGTTTGTTTATACAATCACGTTGTTTGAGTATTTTGCACTCTTGGCGTCATTGTGTACTATGAGCTGCTAGAACTGGGTGATCGAAGCAGACAGCAATTACTTCATTTAAATCATGCATTATGAGAAAAACGGCCGAAATATAAAGACAGACATGATTAAGTTATTCTTTTGCATGATAACACCTGACCTCATGGCGCAAAAGTTTCAAAACAATTATTAGAAACGATTACATCAGCAGTATTCTATGAACATTGCTCCGTCGGATGTTGCAACGGATACAATATACTCGCACCTCTTTGTACGGGCTTTCATTACATGATATTACGCTATAATGGACTGTTTGTATTATGGAACACATTCGCTTTAAGCGCAAATTACCTCGTTCTACGTTTAAAAAAACGTGGATTCTCCGTTAAAAAAAAAGTGTAAGGGAAGCAGACGCAACACATATTTATCTCGTTTAAAGGCATTTCGATTTACATATATGTATGTGTCTACCACAGCGTGCCAGCGTTGAATTTTTTTGACAGATCATTATTTTTGTTTACCACAGCGTTACATTTTGGTGACACCAAAGTAAAGCATTGACACACTGTTGAATTCAAAATTAAAACGACTTCGCCTCATTTCCTTTGAAGAAATAAAAATCTGCTTCAAAGTCGGAGCGCCTTAAACGACGAGAAGTTTTTCTGAGACGTGATTTGGAAATTGGCTCAGAGGTGGAGAAAAGAAGTAAGCAGTGATTTGATAAATTTGTTATTTCATTATCTTTTTGAGGTCAAAAACGAAACAAATAAATTTGTAGTTCCAATACGTAAATTACACTTATCTTTATTGTAAAAAAGCTACGAAAACCTTTAAAGAAAAAAACCTATCAGGATTTTTTTAAATATAATACCCAGTGGGTTGCCAACCCTGCTATAAAGTAAATTATCAGGTATCTTCTGTAAACCGAAATCGATGAAATTGAAATCAAATGAAACTTCAAATTACTATAATTTTCAAATCAGGCATAAATTGGATATTTTTTCTTATTGAATCTTTTAATTATCTTTGAAATAACTTCTTTGATAATCAAAAGTTTAAAATAATTGGCGTATATATATATATTTTTTCACATTTTTAAGTATATGCTGTTTTTTCACTTAAAAATCTGTTTTTTCTTCTAAATTTTCAGGTTTTCTAAAAAAAAATATGGCAATATTGCCCATGATTAACAATGCTATTTTGCATACTAATAGCAAATGGGTTTGGATATAGCCCACGACCTTAGAAAACCCCACCATGAGGTCTGTAGGACCAAGCTCTAATTTAATCCACAGGGTTTCCAAAATTGAGGAGGGCAATGTAGCTCCAAAAAGTGATGAGTGTAGTGAAACAATTTAGACACTCTTGGAATGAGATGAAGAACTTGAGACAGAACCGTATACGATTTAGATGTTTTTGAGAAACCTTATGCTCTTCAAGGAGTTAAAGAAATAAATCGTGATCGACTGTAAATACTGTTTATTACTGAGAGTTTGTTGAGGTTTCAAAAATAATAAATGTTCAAATTGATTTTCCGCAAATTTTTGTGCTACTGGTACAAGATTAACGCAGAACGACGACGTCGTTATAAGAATCAAATACATATGAGATCGGTCATTTACTAAATATTTTCCAGCTTATTTTAGGTTTTTTCAAAAGGCATAGTCTCTTAAATGAGCCATTAAGTTCGTTATCGAAAATTTATCTTGAAGTGTCGGTGCTAATTTTTAACTTTTGAGTTATACTGGACTGGGTTTCAACATTACAAAAAACTATTTTTCTCTGCTTTAGTAAAGTAGTAAATGCTATCTACTAATACTCAATTCATCCAAATATTCTTCAAATGCGAGTCGTAGCTAGATTAAAAATGTTATCAAGTATAAGAACAAATCTGCAGTCACTGTATTCATTTTAAAGTGGCTTCCAAGTCGATCAGTGTAAATAAAAATTATTTTAAATTATTTATTTAATAAAAAAGAATGTCATTTTGCTTTTTGAGATAATAAACTGTAATGAGCAAAAATTTGACATAAGTAGTTATCGACGAAACCTGTAAAATTGTTTTTGCAATTGTAATATTTTACTAACATTTCTAACAGTGTATTAAAAAAAAAACCTGCATATTTAAAACCCGCCTGCATTACAGCACGTACATTTCAAAAAAGTGCAGACATTAAAAAAAAGTCATTAAAAAATTCTAAAGTTCCTATAGCGCACGCGTTCATGGACTTATATGACCATATGCCACTCTTGCTTTATTTTCATAAACTTATTTTCTATTATTTCTTCATAATGTTCGATTAACTTATGAATAAAGAAAAAATAATCAACTAAAAATTACAATATAATGCTCAGAACATTAAACAAAAATACATTGATTGAATGAATTGTTGAATGTACTACACGTAAGTACCACACCCTACAATTAACTGCCACCTCAAACATATCGTACGAAAATGTACATTTTTTTCTCTGAATTTTATTTATTATTTTTTTAAAAGATTTTTTTTTTTATAGTTATTCTCAATTACAACCTTCCTTTAGTTTAACGTGTCCAAACTATTAAAAAAGAAAAAAAATCAACCATATCCATGACAGCCATAGCAATAACGATTGAAAACAATACCAGAGAAGAAAATGCCTTCGAATGCCATGTGTTGATTGTTGGTTGGCATTGTCTTTCCATCCATCTAGCATTTATGACAATTGACCCACGTTGCTGTAATATTGTCATTCTTCATTGTACTGTTGTTGTTGCTGCTATTGTTCTTGTATTCTATTGTTAAAATATTTGTGTTGTTGTTCTTTTTCGTGCAATTTGTTGTGTTAATTGTGGCACAAATGTTTATAAGTTTCCCTAATAAACTTCAGTATTCTAAAGAAATATAAGTTAAGTGCTATAGCACCTTATATGGGTAAAATAGTGTCACATCTATCAATTGGTGACAAATTTAAAAGTGACAAAATTCATCTCACTTGTACATATATATATGACTTTTCCTTAATATCTATCAAAGATTGATTGAATGAAGCCTTAGTTTCCTAATATTTTGCTGAACATTTTTTTAAATAAGACTCTGTCAACGTGTTTGGAGGACTTGGGAATTGATACTAATTTTTTGATAGCCGCTATCGAGTGCAACAAGAATCTGTTTTGGAAATTTTCGAAAAATCCTCATGATTTTAAGTTACGGTTAAAATCCGGTTTCTCTTATCATCGTGCACGTGTAAGCTAATAACTTAGCTAAATAATTACCGATTTTAAATTTCCGGATTTGCTAAGAAGCGGAATAAATCTTTTATATGATTTATATATCATTTATGTAGCATTGAGGAATCTACGTGCATTACTCACGCAAACACATTTTCATCCAATTTTTTTCACATTTTTCAAGTTCAGATGTGTTTTTTTTTCACTAATTAATAGGCTTCTTTTTCCATAACATGTAAAAAAGGTAAGAATGCACTGCAGACTGCTGAAAAAATTTGTGAATTTTACGGAGACGATGCTGTAGCTAGAATAACAGCAGCTAAATGGTTTGCTAGTTTTCGATCTGATAGTTTTTATGTTAAAAATGCACCTCGCTCTAGTCCATCAATCACTAAAAAAGTCTATGAAATCATGGAAAAAATGGGAAAGACTGGCATATAAGCAACGTCGACATTACCAAACAGTTATCAACCATTTCAAGAAAGCTGGATGCACAAAGAAGTTTAAAGTTTATGTCAAGTAACAGTGGAAAATTAATGTTCCGAAGTTTTTGCGTTTCACTGCTAAAATGGAACGAGATCGAACTATTTCTGAAGCTAACGATTGCGGGCGATAAAAAGTGGATCATGTACGGCAATAATGTGCAAAAAAGATCACGAACGAAGTAAGTTGAAGATTCGCAGACAAGGTAGTGCTGTGTATCTGGTGGGATTTGAAGGCAATTGTTCATTATGAACTTCTACAACCTGTTGAAACGATTGATTCTGATCTATACTCTCAACAATTTATAAGATTAAAGCAAGTACTCGTATTTCAATTAAAACTACCAGAATTGTCATGGTGTTGTCAATTAACACCAGACCACAAACATTTTTGATGATTTGGCACAAACTGAGAGAGCTTGGCCGGGAAATTTTAATACATCAACTATATAGCCCGGATGTTGCTTTCAGATTATCATTTGTTTCAGTCTCTGCAGAACTCTCTTAATGGTGTAAATTTAAATTGCGTAAAGACCTGCAAAGCCTAATTGGGTCAGTTTTTCGCTCAAAAAACCCAGAAGCTCTACACCGAGAGAATAAAGGCTTTACTCCAAAAATGGCAAAAGGTTATCGATCAAGACTGTATTTCAAAAATAAGAAAAAAGTGTTTAATTTTTGGTCAAATATGTAAATGAACTTTTATGAACACCCAATATATGATGATGTATGTGCATGTTTTATTAAAAAACTAAATCTGGGGAAAGTGGCACAATAGATCCCATAAGTCGAAGTGTTCTGCATTAGCGCCTGGTCAATATGATGATAATAATAAAAAGCTTGGAAAAAAATAAGAACCAACAGGATCTGGCAGTATGGAAGGAATATAGTTATAGTTCTAACAGCATGTTTCTATAATTCTTTTTTTAGTTTTATTTATTTTTATTTTTTTTTTTAATTTAAAAAATAAATGGTGGGCCATTTAAAAGCTTAAATTTGAAAATGCAGTAAAACAAAAACGGTTTAAATTTGTGCCAAATTTATTTTCTTGTTGTGATTTACAATTGGTTCGGTTAGAAATGAAATATTATTTCATTCATATGGCTGCCGCGGCTGGCCTCACAGTACCCCATTCGATTGGGCGTATCTCGGCAATGGCATTACGAATGTTGGCTTCTGGTTTGTCGGCATAACACTTGTTATTCACGGCGCCCCACAGAAAATAGTCCAACGGTGTCTAATCGCAGCTTCTTGGCGGCCAACTGACATCAAAATTTCGGCTTATTGCGTCAAACGTTTGATGGCCGCTGATCAATAAATCGATTCTGGCATTAGATGTGTGGTAAGCTGCACCATCTTGTTGAAACCAAATATCATTCAGATCAATGCCATGAAGAGCGGTCACAAAAAAATCGGTTACAATGGTGCTATAGGTGTCTCCATTGATCGTAATGGTTGCGCCATCCTCATTTTTAAAGAAATATGGGCCAATGGCGCTTCCGCTCCACAAGCCGCACCAAGCAGTCACTCGTAATGGGTTGCATTGGCTTCTGTAAGACTATGTTGTGGTTTTCCGGGCCACAAATACGGCAATTTTGTTTATTAACGTACCCACAAAGATGAAAATGAACTTCAATCGAAAAGATTTTTGTTGTTTTTTTTTTGTTTTGTTTTATATTTTCTCAATTTCCGACCAATTGCTTAATCGTAAGTCGGAAAAAGAAAAATTAAAAATTTTATAGGAAAAAAAATTTAAGACAATAAATCAATAAATCACGAAATAATCAGTACATAACATAATCTGTACATTAAACAAAAGTCAGTACATGTACTGATAAAAACCGTAACATGTCAAAAAAAAAAAAAAAACTTATCAAAAATAATTTTTGCCTATTTCATGGAAAAACATTGTCGTACATAAAATAAAAGTTCAAAGGCACATATACGAACACTTAATAAGAATATTTACGATCTTTCACTTATGACAGGTTTCAAAACATTTATGAATTTTTAATGATGCTCATTCTATCGAAACGTTTTTATCAGTTTTAATTTTATATTTTTTAACTAATACCTGTTAAAAATATTTTGAAAATAGCCCACATATATATTTAGTCATATTAGACACACAAAGATGTCAATATTATTTATTATCTGTATGTTATTTATTAACTGTATCACAGCAATTTTGAAAGATTTTATTTTGTGGAAATATACTCTACGTATACTCTGTGTATACTCGAGTAGAAATATTCGCATACCCATGCTCATACACACTTTACACTTATAAGTGCGGCTATGATAGGCACTTCGCGCAACTCCTACTTGTAGTTGCGTTGGCTTTGAATATGTTGTGTATGGGTACCGATTTATTTTTAACTTTACTCACTCATACATGTTTGACCACCAATACTTTAAAAGTACACAAACACATACTTTTGTACCCGAGGTCTTAAGAGGCTATAGGTGAATGAAGGTACGAAAAACTGGTTTTTTACCCGTTACTCAAGATTCAGATTCCTGCTGTACTCGTACTTGTTTTTTTTTTTTTTGCTGTATCACCGTGTAATTATTAAGATATTCTTTTAAATTAAAAGATTTTTCAAGGTCAAGATCCCTTTTCATAAAAATTATTTTCGACTGATAAGGAGTTTAAAAATCAATTGTCATCCAAATTATGTTTTGTAAACCTTAAATAAATGGACTTTATTTTATGAATATGGGTGTTAATGTTTTAAGTAAAATATCATATATGTGAAGGCTTTTTTGAAGGCCAATTATTATATCTTACTAAACTTTTCGATCTCATTTACTTTGCCACACTCAACACCACACCACACACCAACTAATCACTTATAATCACAGCGCTAATTAGGAACTTGTATTGTTGGTAATTATGGATTAAATAATGAAAAGCAAAAATCAATTAAATGTTTTAATTAATCCACTTTTGGTTTTCTGGTATTGCACAAGCAATAAGTCGCTTATAAACAATTTAAAAAGAATGTTGGAAATTACAAATAACACTCGCACTTATTAAATTACAATAATTACCTGAACAGATTACATACTGCTGGCATATATATAATTATAACAATTAAACTTATTAGATAGGAAGTACTTAATATCTCGAGGTTATAGGTAAACAAGAAATTGAATTTGATTTTAAAACAAAATTATCTAAAGTGGTGTGTAATCAATATGTTAATCAATATACTTTGTACAAATATACTTTCTAATACTTCTCTGTACAGCAACAAAAAGCTAGGTAAACTAAATTTAATCCCAAGATTTTGGTGGTGACCATCAGCATTGGTGGTGACCAAACTCTTTTAAGTACTCTATCAACTGGAAATCAGGAATAGAGAATATCAAAGTACAAATGAAAATGTGAAAAATAATTCTTAGGTTATGGTGTAGTTTGTAGAGAAATCCTTTCGTTTTTAACTAAAATAGGTTTACGATATCGAGTACTTCTTATACGAATGTAATCCGAAAAAGCGCTTTTAATGAAGAAATTTCTTCACAGCACTATGCTTAAATATAACACAATTATATGAGGGGTGCTATTTATATTTCGAGAACTGACAACACTTATGTCAATTGCTAAAATCTGGCGACACCATAATAAAGTTTGACATCTTTTAGCATAAACATACTCACAACGTTTTAATGTACAAGTGCCCTTTTTATTATTTTATTTATTTTGTTTACAGTGAGTTAAGAAAATTAATTTGGCCAAAAAATGGAAATTACAGTAGAAGGTTTTCGTTGGATTATTTTTCACAACTTTCGACGTGGATTATCTCAACAAAAATGTGTCGATGAACTCAGTACTTCCTATACTGTGGTGATAAAGCACCATCAAAAACCACAGTATATAGCTGGTAGAGTAAATTCAATCGACGAAATCCGTGAAAGTCGTCCAAAATCGGTTGTTGTGCCACAAAACATCGATGCAGTGCATGAACTGATAATACCAGATCGTCATGTGACATACTGTGAAATAGAGGCATCCTTGCACATTAGTTCTACTTCAATACATACGATTTTGTATGAACGTTAGTTGTAAGCAAAATTTGTTCTCGTTGGATACCCCATAATTTATCAATGGCTCAAAAAAAGTCTCGCGTCGATTGGTCTAAGGAAATGACTGGAGAGTTCGACGGTGGTGCCTCAAAAAACGTGTATAAAATCTTAGCCGAAAACAAAACAACAATGGACCGTGCGGGTATTCTAAATCCAACAAAAGTGTTCGTAGCAGAAGCACAGCGAAGCAAATGGTCGCCTGTTTCTTCGGCCAAATGGGTTACGTGGCTATTGTTCCGCTTGAGCAACGTGGAACGGTCAATTCTGAGTGGTGCACTCCATTTGTTTCCTAGAAGTCTTCGGAGATATGGGTAAAATCAACCGCCGAAGGCGAAACATTTTGCATCATAACAACGAGCTCTCACACATCTCGTCAAACAGGTGAATTTTTAGCAGTCGAAACATCGAATCGATGTCTCATTACAGTCCTGATATGGCATCCAATGACTGCTTCTTGTTCCCGAATATCAAAGGTAAACAGCGTGTCTAACGATTTAGGAGCACCGAAGAAACTGTTGAAGCGTTCAAAAACCATGTTTTGGAAGTGTCCCAAGAAGAATGGAAAAAGTGCTTCGAGAAATGGTTTGAACAAGGGCAGAAGTATGTTGATCATTTTTATATTTGTATATAAATAGCACCCCTCGTATCAACGCTTTTTTGGATATTCGGTTACAAAGTTATTGATTTTGATGTTTTTTTTTTTTTTTTTTCTTTTTTTTTTTGTTAAAAGATCAATCAGATGTTACAGAGTGTGGAACTAATGCATTATTGTGAAGCAAAATCATTAGGACATTATTCATACTAAATATCTAAATAGGCTCTTAGAAAATACTACTAATGGAAAAAAGGATCTCTTGAACTCTTTTAGTTTAATCGGGGATAACCGTAAGCAAAACTTAAAAATTTTTGTTTGTCGGTCTTGTATCGCCAAATTCCTTCTAACTATCACTAGTATAACGCCTTTAATAAAAACGGTTTATAATTATTTTCATCCGTTTAGTGTTATGTTAGATTGAAAATTACATCAGGAAGTATTAGGTCATATTTCTGAAAATGGAAATTTGAAATACAGACACAATGTGTTTATAAAATGAATCATAAAAGTGGTACATGAATGGATAAAACTGTTCTATGGAATGGAAGCATGAATAGTAGGGCCCAAAGCACGCAGATCAGTAACTTTGAACATTATTAGCATTATCATTCTGACCAGGCACTCTTGAAGAACACTGTGACCCTTAGGATCTATTTAGCCTGTTGCGGTCTACAGTTTGTTTAGCAGATCTGTTATCTAATGGTGGATAACTCTGACAATGAGACCTCATGCCTTCCCAAACATCTCCGTCTAAGCCGATAAAGAACTTCCTATTCGCACTATATGTGTCCCGCGTCTCTGATGTCGTGAACAGAGTCTACAAAACATGAACATTCGTGATCGCCATCCTTTTCAGATACACTCGCATCTGTAAGAAAATCCGTCGGGAGTCTGGCCTGTCATAGTTGAGAACCTCAGAGCGACGCCCATATCACGGACTAATCGCCGTCCTAGAGTGGCGAAGTTCTCTTTGAGCGATTCAATGTTCCAAGCATCTGGCAATTTCCCAATCCATGGAAAGTGGCGCCGCACAGTGAAATTCTGGACCAATATTGGGTAACTTTTCCAAACGAAACTGTATGCAACATATGATACTGTGGAAATCCTTGTTCTCATCTGACAGTCATTCTGTTCTAAAGGCTCTTAGCAGTTGTTCTTTTTCGTTTAGCGCTGAACAACGTGGTTGCTCAAAATGAGATTACTCTGATCTGATTGCTGGGATATTTAAGGCAGAAGGGGAAGATATCTGGCAAATATCTGTGCCAAAATAATGACTTTAGCTTAAGCAGGAGTCTTTTGAGTAGGATGATGGGAACAGTAACCATTATGAGGAAACATTGGAATGACACTAGTGGTCTATATCATTCTGTGCTTTGACGTTAAGAGGGCTCCGAAGCTGAATAGAAAAAGGCTGGGCACTTACGGACTACTACGTCTTTAATAAGCACCTGTACCGAATGGGTATGTCCAACATTAGCACCTGTAGACTCCGCTGTGAGGACAAATAATCAATGTAGGAGTTAATCACTAACTGCTTGGACCTAGAACATAGGAGATATTGGCTACTACACGCATATACCAAGATTAAGCATTTGGAGACTTGTTAATAGGTCAAGGTCAATCAATATTTATCTTATAGCATTTAAACTTGAAATAAAAAGAAACTTAAAATTAGAAATCAGTCTGTAACTGATAAAAAACAAAATCTTTTCTACATAAACAGCCGAGTTTAATAAATCAAATTTAACCAAAATTCGATTTCACACAAAAGTTGTAGTAGATAGATCTTGTTCGGTCTTCTATCAGCATCGAGATGATAAAGGTCCTTGTTCACTTGGAGCCTGAAATAATATCAAGCAATGACGTAACTTGTACTGGCCAGTAAGTATTTAGGTGGCCTCCAAGAACCAACTAGTGCGACTAGATCAGCTTTTGTAAAATACAAAAGTTAAAATATAACAGCAGCTCATATAGTTCTAAATATTATATGGGTGTGAGTCTTAGTATCGAAGATGAGAAAGTTGTACTGGTTTACAAGAGAAAAATTATTCGTACAATTTTAAGTCCAGTATAGGGCAGGACTGGAACATATGTTTCAACAACCAGATATTGCTACAAAAAATAAAAAGATTTGGACTCGACTTATACAGATGGCGACATAAGACCTGGTCGCCCGAAATTCAGATAGAAAAACAGGAAAACTAAGAATACCTAACATGAAAGCAAAGGTTTAAAGCAAATTCTAGCTGAAGGTTTGGCACTACATTAGCAAGTAAAATACGTTAATCGTATTTATTTCACAGTGGTTGGGGTGAGTAAACACTGCCTTTTAAACCTTTAAACCAAACCTAATATGTTTTATACTCCCATCAGCGGAAGTCATAAAACAAATAAATAAAATATACTCTTCTAATAAATAAAAAAAAAAAATAATTTTATTTTACTAATTGTGTATAATTCTCTATTAAATAACATTATTAGGTTGGGATCTCCTAACCGCGATAATGTCATATAATGAATCACAAATTGTAGCAACGACATGTCATTTGATTAAGTCGCTTACGTTTTTTATAATTTCCTTTGAGATTTTTTTGTGCCGATAAACTCGTAATTATAATCTGAAGTGCTAATCAAACAAATAAATATTATATTTAAAAGAAAAAGAAAAAAAAGATTAACAAATAAATGAATGAAGGAACGTTTGTAAAAAAAATTATTATTCCATAATACATAAGTGCCGATTGAAAGTCCATTTTATATTTAGTTCAGAATAAATAAAAACTGATTCAATATTCAAGACACACAAAAAAAATCCACTATACTGTTGTTGATAACAAATTAATACAAACTATGGAAAATAAGCATTCATTTTACATTTGATTTAAATTTAATTTATTTTCATTATTTTATTTACTAACTAGACAATTAATATCGTCTAAATTTCAAACGATAACTGAATGATATGACACGTTTAAAGATTCTAATGAGCTAAAGTTTGTTGTAATCAGTCGCGAATTTTACACGCGTAAGCTCATGTGCATTTTTCGCCAGTGCACTGTGGAGCAGGATTGTCCGTTTTTGGAATCAATTAAACCATTGAGCTTAGATATTAGATATTGGTATCTTTAGAATGATCGTGGCCTTGGTATTTTTAATCAAAAAATTTAAAAATATAAAGAAAATTATAAAATAAAATCAAGGTAATTTTACTTTATTAAAATCATTAAGATGATGCAAATATTAGGCGGTCAGACGGTTATTATTCGACCAGTTTTAACCGGTTTTTTTTGGTTTTGTTGAATACGGTCTTTTCAAGATCTTCATTTTTCGAATACCGATTAAACCGCTTAATTTAACACGAATAATCGGTTAATTTAAATACGTATAATTTGTAAACGTTTGTGTATTTTTTTATTGCAAATTTGCGCATCGTTTAACTATTTGTATAAATTTACTTATTTTTGTATATATGACAACCTTGAACGTTTCACAAAGAATGTGAAAACCAAGGTAGATCAACAAAAATATGCACTGTTAAGCAAAAATAACCTTTTCCCATCTTCTGTAAATAAATATTGATTTTTATATATGGACAATGATCAACTAGACTCATTGAAAGCCCACAAATGCATAAACGCCGGTTCCGAACGGCAGATATATTAGTAAGTAAAGTTTTTCACAGCGTAAATACAGATAACCAATCGCTAGTAATGTTGTGAGGTGATATAGCTGTTGAAAATTGTGAGATGGCGTGACCTGGGATTGAACCGACGACTTCTTGGTTGGAAGACGGGTTCTTACCCAACATACCACAGTGACAGACACACTACTAAATACGTGGTGTATAAATTTACATACAGTGCTGCTCGAAATCTAAGCAAGTTTTCTTGTTAGGCAATTAAGAACTCATATATTACTAATAGATTTATTCAAAGTAAAACATTTCACCTAAATTATAACTATAATAACAAACTTTTACTTAAATTCTCTACCAAGTAATACAACAAAAACAAAATTAGCTCTTTGAGTAACTGTTCGAAACATAAGCGTTTTTCAGTACTTTGTGTAATAAACTTTGTTTGCTAATAAACTAATGTTTTCTATTGTTTGTCACTTTAATTTTAAGCTCTCCATCAGCTACCGTTTATTTTGAAAACGACGTGGTCCAGCTCTGTACTTCAAGAATTAGGAACAATTTTATTTAAATAAAAGAATCGGTTAACCAGTTATCTGAGTTATTATTAACCGAAAACCGAATTTTTAAAAAGTGCTACTTTTCGCTTTATTAGACAACCGGTTTTTGTAAAAAGTCGAATAATTGATCTCCCTAGAAATAATCGTAAATATTTCGAAGGTTAAAACACACATTTATCAATTTAAGGATACAATATTATGTATTAATTCGCTACCACTTTGTGTTTCATCATAATCTTCGCCATTGCTTTCGTTGAAATCCACCTTATCAGATGATGAAAGAAACAGACATTTTGCTTCGATTGACACAACCATTTGTTTTGCCTTGGGAGTCCTGCGAATTGCCCTGACAACCGTTTCTGGATTTATCAAAAGAAAATTAAAGATAAGGTGTGCTTCAAAATGATAAGGTTTCCTTAATATTTGCTTAATTCATCCAAACTATAAAATTTTATATATGGTCACATTATTCAAAAAAATTCTAAGTTCAAGTAAGTGAATAATAAGACGGTTTTGCTCTTAGAGATGTACACACCTTATCTCCTAAATCATTAATCGTACTACATTTTCTTGCCTTATGTTCTTTATTTATTTTTTAATATTTTATTAATACACTATTGCGCTTCTTCAGACAATAAACCAACAAGTAATTTTGAATTTTGAACTTCTTCCCAACTATGAACCAACAACTTGTGTAGCGTTAGTGACATCTAATTCTACTGATAGTTTTTTACGAATGTTTCTATACATACCATGAATACATATATATATATATATATATATATATATATATATATATATATATATATATATATATATATATATATATATATATATATATATATATATATATATATATATATTGATCATTGCATTTACCACCAACAGGCTTGGGCTGATCTATATCTAGTCTACATGTAGTCGTTTTTAATTATCTTCTACCAATTGCTTGAAAAATACACAAGGCTATTTAAACGAAATATATATTTTTTAAAAGGTCTGTTTCTCTTTCTTCAAGTCCGCTGGGAAACTTAAAATTGGATAATATTCGAATAAGTTATAAGCTTATAAATTCATGAATGTACGAAAAACCGTTTTTTTATCCATATCTCCAGATTTTGGAGGTGTTTCAAAAATGTCAAACACAGATTCTTATTGCACTCGATAGCGTCTATCAGAAAACTAGCATAACATCCCAAAGGTGATGCTAATGTTTGTCTCACCGTGTTATTTACTTGCATAAAACAAAACGAATTTTCTAATAAAGTAGGTCTGAAATTTCAAAAAGTGCTCTGATAAGCAGCGTTGGGCAGAACGAAATTACTATAGCTGGAAACTAGACTCTTTGGACTAAATAACCCATATAAAAATACGCTTGCGAACACTAGCCGGAAATATATCCATGTCTTGAAAAATTACATTTTGATTTCTTTGATAACAAAAAATTATTTTTTTTAAATTTGTCTTACAGCCGTCGTATTATTTGAATTCGTGTAGCTTAAATTAGTTTTAATATAACGGCACATACAAAGGGTGGACAAATTTGAGGTTAGGAAGTAAATTGGCTTAAATACACATTTTTTTTTTTTGACAAATTCAGTTTTAGTCATACCAGTATGGAATGGAAATATGGAAATTAATAATGGAATATAATGTCTGGCAAATATCCACCTCTATCACGTCGCCAGACGTCCACTCTTTTCACAAAAATTTGAACCACGTTTTGCACAGAGCTTGGCTTATCTCGTTAATGCAGCGACGAATTTCATATTTCAGATTGTCAGTTGCTTGTAGTTTTTTCACGTAAACCCGGTCTTTCAAATGGTCCGACAGAAAATAATTCAGCGGCGTTAAATCACAAGAACGAGGCGGCTAATTGACATCGTCAAATCGAGAGATTACGCGACCGGAAACTTTCTCATGCAATAACTGAATTGTTTGGCTGGCTGTGTAGCTTGTGGCGCCGTCCTGCAGAAACCGATCGTCATTGATATCAACATTAGCCAATTGTGGCCACAAAAAATTGGTTATCGCGATTTGATAGCGCAGTGAATTCACCGTGATGGCGTTTTCTTGCTCATTTTCGAAAAAATACTGGCTAATGATGCTGCCTAACCACAAACCGCACCATACGGACTGCTTGTGAATTTTGTGAGCCACATATTGGACAATTTTGTTTGTTTACATAACCGCATAACTGGAAATGGGCCTAATCACTAAAAATGATTTTGTTGGAAAATGGGTTGTTTTCGTTCAGTTTTCCAAACAGCCAATTCACAAGCGTTCAACGCATGCAATAGTCGGCTGGCTTTAATTCTTTAACGAGTTGAACTTTATAAGCGTGAAGATGAAGATGTTTATGCAAAATTTGGCGCAATATTGTCTGGTGATGCCCAATCGTTGCGAACGTAGATGAGTTGATGTTCCAGGCTCATTCTCAACACTTTGCTGTACAGCGGCCACTACGAGCGCATTGTTTTGATCTATTGTCAGAAAACAGTACCGTGAGACTCGGATTTAGCGATTTAATTACGCACAGCGGTCCCAGTAGAAGTCTGATTACGAGAAATTTTACGAAGTGTACAATTTTCACCATTTTGAGAGTAAATTTTCACAAAATTTTTCGCTGAAGAGTGTAGCGTTCCATAGTTAAAATTTTCAAATTGTTTGCTAAATAAGTATCAAAGGTTGACAGCTCAATTCTTGACATTTCATCATTTGACAGCCAATTTACTTCATAACCTCAAATTCGCTCACCCTGTATATGTCTAAAAAAATTGATGACATTCTTATTTTATAACCGTTCAAATTTGGTGGAATAAAAGTTAAATTTTATAAGTATTATTTGTTTTTTTTTTAATTTGAAGTTTGTACTTTGATGGCACGCCCTTCGTCAAACGCGCCCTTATTTTCATTCTAAAATTTACAACAAATAGATCCAAATATTCGCCATATTTTTAAATATTGAAAAGAAATGGTAATTATGTTTCAAATATAAAACTTAAAAGATTGTCTATGTAAGTATGTATGTGAGTATATTGAAAACTTAAAGTTAAATGTAACACATTAGTATTTAAAATTCACAACACGATTGTAAACTAACAACTAAACTAACAAACAATTAACTTTTAAATTAAATAATTCCATTCTACAACAACAGCAACAACAAAGAATTGTTAATTAGTCACACTGTGACTGCATTTAAAATTAATTTTTCTTTTGGGAATTTTCAAAGAAACAAAACTTAAAATTAAATTCACAAAAAATAAAAACAAAAATATACAAGAATTATATGGTTACTACTTAATTAAACACAATAATATAAACAAACGTTGTAAAATAACTCAAAATTAAATAATTATTTACGCGCTAATTGGTTGAAAAGGCCAAAGAGCTTTGACGCCGAATACACATAAAGTGTATTTTGTTGTACACCCTCGTTCATCAGGATAGAACCACAAAGTTTTTAAATGAAAATAGACCATAAATTGCGAATACAGAAACAATAAATGAACATTTTTTTTCCAACAAATAGCTGACTTTCTAAATGATAATTTAAGCCCAAAAATTAAATTCAAATTAATTGTGTTGGTACTTTTACTTGCATGCTTGCAGTCAAGCACACAGTTTTCACTTTATATTCTAGTTCAAGAGGATAAACCACTTTCAGTATTCAATTAGTTTAGTTGTCCGTTGCGATAAACTTTACTAAAAACTAAACATAATTACAATTAGAGTTAGTGACTACAATTTACTAAATTAAAACGGGTGGAAAAAGTTCATAAAGTTCCTTGATATTTATCACTCTGGAAGACATTTTTATCGGAGAATCGCTAAAAAAAGTTGGATACAGCCCTAAGAATGTAATGACTTCCCTAAAAATTTGTAAAATCTATAATACAAATTTCAAAAGAGGTACCTACACAACTTTAACGGTACAGACCAAATGAAAAATCGGTGAATTTCTTCAAATTCAGCCCAATCAATCTCTAAAATTAAGCAAGTATATGTCCACTGCAAGTGCTCCGCTGTGGTATGGTAGGTAAGACACCCGCCTACCAACCAGTAGGTCCTCGGTTCAATACCAGGCCAGACCATCTGTAAAAAGAAACAATTTTTCAACGGCGGTACCATCTCATAACATTAGCTGGTAACTGGTTATGAGAATTACTATTATTGAAAACTTCTTTAATGCATTTGCCGTTCGGAGCCGGCGTTAAACTGTAGTTCCCTTTCAATGAGTCTAAAAATAGAGTCGGGTGCAGCTCATTGACAGAGAGAAGTCCCCATATTCCTTCTTGGAATGTAATGGGAATTAATATGTCCACTGCATATAAAATTATGAAAACTGAAAAAAACTGAATACAGCTCGCTAACAACACGCCTTCAGTTTATAAAATTTCAATTTATGGGCTTTTTATTTAAAAACGATGTGGTTTTATTCCGATGAACCAGAGTGTATCTACATCTATGTATTTGATATTTATTTAAAATTAATATGTTTGTTTGTTTGTTTGTGGCTTATACACAGCTAAACGGCTGAACCGATTTTCTTGAAATTTTACAGCATCTCTCTGTATATTTTATTTATTTATTCAATTTAGTCAATATATTTAATTCTTACAGACTAACTACAAAATATGTATAATATGAAAAGAAGTACAAGCTTATATTATCAAAATATTACATTACATTTTTGATACAGCAAAAAAAGGAAAAAAAAATTATCAAGTATTAAGGAGAATAATAATCTTGTGCTTTATAATATTAATAGTTATTGAAAAATTAACAAATTCTGGTAAATAAAAATTATGTGGGCGACATAATCTCATAAATGGATCAGCTATAGCATAATTTTATCTACATATTTGAACATATAAAGGTTTAGAATGACGTGAATATCGACAAGGGACCTTAAATTTAACAGATTCTAAACGAAACAGCAACAAATATTCCCATTGATAAGGTTCATCAAAAACGATACATTTAACATGGTACGACGACTTTTAAGCGTCGGCAGTTTAATTAAAGATAGTCTACAAGTATAATATGGCATTTCCAAATAATTCCAACCCAGGTGACACAAACAGAACAATAAAAATTGTTTCTGAACAGATTCAATGTGGGTGATATGAATATTATAGTAGGGATCCCATACGACTGATCTATATTCCAAAATAGGTCCTACAAGTGAAACAAAGAGCTGTTTTGTAATGTAAGGATCAGAAAACTCCTTTGGCCACCACTTTATAAACGCAAGAACACATATAGCTTTCTTCAAACCCAAATTAATATGATCAATAAAATTTAACTAAGTGTCGCGTAAAATGCCGAGATCAACAAATGAATCCACCAAGTTGGTAGTTGGTGACCACACAGTAAATATTTTACAGCAATTAATGGGTCCGCCATCTACAGTTTTTTTTCCAACTAGTGCTTATTTCGCGAATGGTAACACTTAGCTCATGTCTGATATGTCAGATAATTAGTTTTATCCTTCCGCTGAACGAATATGGTTGTGTATACACTTGAACAACGCTGCGAATCTAGGCCTGCGATCGACTTACAGAAGATGCCGATTTTGCCAAAAAAAATCATATTTACAGATGAAGCTCCTTTTGATCTTGGCGGATATGTAAACAAGCAAAATTGTCGCATTTGGCGCACAAAATACCCGCACGCATACATTGAAAAGCCGATACCCCCAAGACGAGTCACTGTTTGGTGCGGATTTTGGTCCAGAGGCATAATTAGGCCATTTTTCTTCGAAAATGAGCAACAAATCCAATTTAGTCCGCAGAAGTCTATGATTTACTTTATCAAAAGCTTTACTGAAATCCATATAAATAATATCAGTCTAATCAGGCGACCGTGGAGGCCAATCGATGTTGCACCGTTTTCTTGACACCACATGTTAGTCAAGCCCAAAGCATGCAGCTGTGGAGTTAAAAAGTTTTCAATCATATCACGCTATCGCTCCCCATCGACAGTTACCTTTACGCCGTTTTCAGTTTCAAAGAAGTAAGGTCCAATAATTCCTCCTGACCAAATTGCACACCAGACTGTCACTTTTAATGGATATAAAGGTGACTGATGAATAATTCGAGGGTTTTCCATGTGCCTCGTCACTCATTATGATTTTTTCATGAAAATCGGGGTTGTCATGGGCGAGCTGTAACATCCTATTGGCGTATGTATGGCGACGTAAATGGTTTTCTGGAAGAATCTCTTGTGTCAACTGAATCTTAAATGGAAACAAATGCAAATCTTGGTGCAAAATTGTGACCAAAGTTGTTCTGTGAAGACCAAACTCCTGAGCACGGCGTCGAATTGAGGTTGATGGATTATTTTGAACACTTTCTGGAACAGCAGTAATGTTTTCAGCCGATCTTGCAGTAGGTTGTGGTCCATGCTTGGGCCTATCAGCTACAGACCCTCTTTCTTCGAAATCATTCACTACACGATAAATAGTGCGTCTTGTTGGCACGTTGTTTCTCCCAAAAATTTCGCGTGAATTTCACATCGTCACAGTAATCGATGATTGATTTTGATAAAATGTTTTAACGATTAAAACACGTTGGTCTCCCAAGTATTTTTCCATAATAAATTTGTCACGTCTTTACTTCACGACTGCCAAATATGAACTGCCACGACTAATGTTTACCAAAATGGCAGCAAACCAAAGTAGTATACCTTCCTGTCGGACACCCTGTACTAATTGCCCTTTTATATTGATAAACTTAATTTGCAAAGTTTTTTTTTGAAAATTTCTCTAAAACTTCTTTTGCTTTTACACTCGCAAAGTTTACCTTGCAAACTTTGTATTCTTTTGTTCGTCGATTGTGTGTTTGTATTCGTATTTGTTTTCTATAAAATAAATAACTTTTAAATAAAAATTTTTTTATTACGGCAAAGTCTGTATTCGCAAAGAGTGCACCCTTTACTCATCCCGTTTTGTCATCAAATTCAAGACTTTGCAAAGAAAACGTTTTAGTGTACTCGTAAAAGGAGACTTAAAGTTGTATTGAATTGTATTTTTCTACGTAGTATTTATAAAAAGCAACAAAAATAGGAATAACTTTGTATTTTTCTCTCAAAATCGGGGACTTTGGGCCACGCTTGGCAACATTAGGAGCATTTATGACAACAAACCTCATATTTTAGACAGTACTAATACTTCTTTATCAAAAAGTTTCAGGAATAAACCACGTGTGGCGATCCCATTGTTCCGATTTGAGTTGTGTTTTTTTTGTTAAGTTAGTATGTATTTTGTTGATCTCAGCGTCATAGCTTGAGATTTGCAAAAGCTACGTAGCCAAAAAAACATCTGTCTCTAGATGTGTTGGCGATTTTTTACAATTTTGGAAATGGATTTAAATTTGCAACCATTTATTCACCAAATGAGCCGAGACCCAAAAAACAATGTCGTTTTCAGTCAAAAGAGGGAAATACTCACGGTTTTCATGGATTACAACGGTGCTGTGCATCATGAATTTTTGCCAGAAGGCCAGACAGTAAGCAAAGAGAATTATTTGAGACGTTTGCGTGAAGCAATTCGCCGAAAGAGACCAGAATTGTGGGCAGAAAACTCGTAGATTTTTCACCATGATAACACACAACAGTACCATCATTATTTGAAATTTTTTGACAAAAAAGGCAACAAATATCATCCAACAGCTACCGAATTCATCTGATTTGCCTCCTTGTGACTTCTTTCTGTTCAATCGAGTTAAAAACCGTTACGGGGAACGCGTTTCAGTAGCCGAGAGGAAATAATGGAAAAATCGCAGGAAGCACTGATGGACGTAACAAAAACCGAATATAAAAAATGCAAATATCAAGCTATGACGCTAAGATTTAGCCCGAATATCAACAACAGATGCACCAACTTAACAAAAAAAAAAAAAACTCAAATCGGAACGATGCTTCCTTTGAACATGAAAAAAAGAATATTAAATCACTTTAATGACACCTTTACTGGCAATATTCCTCAGAAGTATAAGACTAGCGTTATTGTACCTATCCTCAAGCCGTGTTCGAAAAAATCATCACTTGCATCTTACCGTCCAATATATCTCAATCCCTGTATATCTAAAGTTCTCGATCGAATAGTGGCCAATCGGTTATGGTGGTTTGTAACGCCATGCAAACTTCTTAATAACCATCAATTTGGCTTCAAGAGGGGAAAATCGACAATTGATAGTCTACTTTATGCAGACTACCAGATTGCGAATGCCCTATCATTGCGTAAACATGTTACCATAATATCTCTTGAGGCATTCACTCAGTTTTGGAACAAATGATATAATGGAAATTGGGCACAAGATTGATTCGGTACGTTTATAACTTCATGACTAATAGGAAAACTATTGTGATAATAGAGAACCATCACTCCCCACCTTTCCCGTTACACAACGGTATACCCGAGCGATATCCAATATCACTAATTTTATTTCTTATTGCTTAAAACAAACTTTATTCACTAATTACTTATGCAGATGACATCTACATTATTATTGGATTAAAGAGAAAAACTGATGTTCTCAACTTGGATGAACTGTTTAACATGATTAACAACTGGTGCCAGTATCCTGGGGCGTCATTATTACGCACTCAATGTAAATATCTCTATGTCTACAGAAAAATTGGTTGCCGATGCTCTGTAGTTGCAGGTGATTTTGATTTAACTGATGTTAGTAACTTGAGAATTCTTCTTTATATTAACAAAAGATATAATTGGAAGGATCATACATCTCTTTTATATTCCTCTCTTTCTCAGAGGCTCAGTGCTATAAAATGTCTGTCAAGTTTTAGGCTTAACTGTAATCCGAGATCTTTAATATATGTAGTTAAGGCAATCATTCTATTTATGGTTATGCCCCCAGATCTAATTTAAGAAAAATCGATCAATTTTGAACTCTGCATTAAGAAGTGCCCTAGCAGCTTTTCGTACTACATCCACGAAAAATCTTCTATTTGAACCAAACATTTTACCACTTATTACCCAAAGGGAAAATGCAATTTCCAAACTATTTAGAATATTGATATACGATAAGTCCACGCCACTTAAAAGACTCAGAATCCCATCCCTCATTTATAGGGTTATACAAAAATGCTATGCACTGGATATTCCCTTTAGAGCTATTTCTTTAACCAACAATGCTAACCCCCATGGATTTTAGATGCCAATATATTTAAAACGTTTATGACTGAGTTTGCAAAATTATTTACTAGTCCATTCAATTTAGGTCCCTATTTAGTGAAATTAAGGAAAAACCTTCAGCTCATAAATTTTTGTTTACTGACGGTTCTAAAAATAATGATTTTATGTCAGTTGCTATCACTACGGAAGATAAGATTTACGGAGGTCATTGTTGCCACCTTACAGGTCGGAATATACGGCGTAAATAGTCGCTCTATACGAGGCGGTCGTATTTGCAAAATCTCAAGCGGGTAAATTTCTTAAATGTTCTAATTCCCTGTCGGCTATTAAATCTATTAGAAACACCTATGCTTCCCGTATCAGGGATACATTGATAAATTTATACCCGATTGTGTTGCTAGGAGTGTACAGGAACATCCAACATATAGTTTTGCAAATTATGATCGAAATGACCGTAATATATTCATCTTTTCTCACTATGCTGCAACTGACAGAATACAAATATTCGAGAATACTTCTACTTGGTATCGGTCAACTAATACAGACCGCACGACTATTGACAATTTAATCTCGAGGGATTTCAGCAGATTGGATGTGGTTAAGTTTGCTCGTCTGAGACTTGGACACACCATATTAACCCATGGTCACTTACTATATCAAAGTCGCATAAATTATTGCGACTGGCTAGTAACAATAGCAACCCAATTTATTTTCTTGTAGAATGCAATTAATTTGACAGTATTCGAACGCAAGCATTTGAAAATACAAATCCCAAACTATATTTATCTGCTTATTCTAAAATTAATATTCATTTCATTATATAACCATATTTAAAACTTCTCACTTATAACTCCTTTATATTACAACTATTATTATACCATCATATTATTATACTTTTATATTATCATACTACTCTGAGCTGTAGGCCTATGTTGCCATTGCTCTTTAAACCTTTAACCTTTAATTTGTAATTATTTGTTAAATAAATAAATAAATAAATAAGTAATATTCCGGAAACTTTTTGATCAAGATAGTATATCAATTAAAGAAAAAAAATTGTTGCGTCCAGTCTAGTATATATATTAGGTTATATAAAGCACGTTTCAAATACAAAAAAAGGTGTTTCAATTGTGCTCAAACTATAGCATAACCCTATCGTTAATGGCGCCATTTTAACTTTTATTAAGCAATCCTTTTCTACTTCTACTAAAAAACCTAAACTTATTATTCAATTTTTCTGAAATATCTTAAATTCCATTGAATTAACAAACAAAAAAAAGATTACTTAACTATTACAGTAAAAAAAATCTTGACCAAAGGAGCGGGCGTTGGCTGCCACGCAGAGTGGCTTTTAAAGTGTTCACGGATTACAAACAAAATATTAATCAATTCCCTTATGAATGAGTTACATTCAGCGATGGTGAAAGGTTATACCAACAACAACAAAAGCAAATTTCAATTGTTATTGTTACCACATGAATTTGTATTTGTTGTATGCGAATGTTGCATAAACAATATACATGTCATGTGTTAAAGGATTTTTGGGTGGTGGCATTGGAGTTGGCGTTAATCGCTGGTGGTGGTGGTGGTGTTGGTGGCATGTTGCAGTGGTCAAAACTATTTCCAAACAATTTAACTAAAGCCGGCTAACTTATCATTTTTTATTAAAGTTGTTGTTGTTAAAGCAAGTTTTACAAAGTTTTTTTTTTGTCTTGACTTAACTTTATGATTAACATGATCGATATTATTGTGGCAAATACGAGTACATTTTATTTAATTATTTTATTTTTTTTTGTTTAATCTCTCTTTCTCTGTTCTAAGTTGTATTTTATTATTATTTTTTTTTTTTTTTCATGTTGCATACTACCTCTTGTAAGCCATTTAATATGGCTGGCATTTATTGTTACTATTATTGTAGTTATTTGCTCTTGATAAAGGTGCTCTGTTTATTACAATATTTTTCATTTTTTGTTATTTATTTTTCTACTACACTTGTAAGAATTGTAATAAAATTAAGACTTTATTATTTGGTGTGGCCAATTGTTGCATATGCTGCTCAGCACATATCCCACACAATCAAACGCACACATTTTTAAATTCGACTTAAACTCTCAACTCAATTTAGTAGTTTTTGTATTTTGGAAGTATAAAAGTTGCTTTAATTTCGTTTATAAAATCAGAATCAAATCAAAAAGCGTTCATTGAACACTTGTCTGAGTCTAACAGTTTCAATTTTCAATTTTCCAACTTCTTTTCCTTCAAATCCTTTCAACAACATGAAGGTAAATTTCAATTTAATTAAGCGTGTTTTTAAATTAAGTGTTAAAAGTGTGTAAATTAAAAAAAATTTTAAATATTCAGTGTTGAAAACAAACAAAAAATAAACAAATTTTTAATAAATTTACGAATTCTATTAAGGTTTAAAGCGAGATTATTTCTAAAAATATTAAAAAATATTAATCCTATTAATCCTAAAGCTAGTGGTAAAACATCCTATTCAAATTCATATCCAAAGACTTAAAATCGTTTTTTAAATAGTAAAATAAGAGTCTATGTAATGGACTATGTAAACCCTGTTACTAATATTTCAATTTAATTGAATTTGACAAAAGTAGCTATTTCGTCTAGAAACTATTTTTTGTACTACTTTTTGTACTAGTTTACATACTGCCCCAATAAATAACAAGCTGGTATCATAGTTGGCGGGGGTATATAGAGATAAGACTAAAATTTCTCTTAATTGTCACAATTAAGGTGCTATACCATAGTTGTAAAGCTTACAAATATCGCTTCTATTTAGCCTTAGCTTCCAAGAACAGCCCGTTCAATAATAATAGTGGATTCTTGAGCTTAGCATAAATCTATATACAGTGGTGGAAAAAATAATAGGGACACATCAGAATTTTCTTATATTAAAATTTTCTTAAATTTTGATTTATCATTACAAAAATTATTATTATATCATTATATTATTAATTTTCTTAAATTTTGATTTATCATTACAAAAATTATATAAAGAATGCATTGTACTTGAAAGAAGTTCGTACATTTTTCAACTACAATGCTTTTTTCAATTACAATGCATTCTTCATATAATTTTCGTAATGATAATTAAATATTTAAGTTTAAAGTTTTATGTGTCCCTATCATTTCTTCCACCACTGTATATGTATGTTGATGGCGGGTTATTTAAAAGCTTAAATTTAAAAATGTAATAAAACGAAAACGGTTTGAAATTTTGCCAAATTCATTTTTTTGTTGTGAAATACAATGCTTCGGCTAGAAACGAAATATTATTTCATTCATATAGCTGCCACGGCTGGCCACACAGTACCCACTTCGGTAGGAACAATTTTCGATTTATGTGTTCGTATCTCGGCAATGGGGTTACGAATGTTGGCCCTCAAATGCTCAATTGTCTCTGGTTTATAGGCATAACACTTGTCTTTAACGGCGCACCACAGAAAATAGTCCAATGGTGTCAAATCGCAGCTTTTTGGCTAACGCATCAACATTAAACGCTAGACGCAACAAATAGATTGTGGCATGAGATGTTGCACCATCATGTTAAAACAAAACATCGTTCACATCAATACCATGAAGAGCGGGCACAAAAAAAAAACGGTTATCATGGTGCGATAGGTGTCTCCATTGATTGTAATGGTTGCGTCGTATTCATCTTCAAAGAAATATGAGCCAATGATGCCTCCGCTCCAAAAGCTGCACCAAACAGTCACTCGTAATGAGTGCATTGGCTTCTGTAAGACAACGTTTGTGTTTTTTTTCCCCCAAAGACGGCATTTTGCTTATTAACGTAACCACCAAGATCAAAATGAGCTTCATCCGTAAAGATGATTTTCGATGATTTTTCAATTTCCGACCAATTGTCTTTGTTTTAGAAATAAATTTCCAATAAATTCCAACGTTGCTCAAGCGTAAATCGATAAATTTCGTCCAGTGGAGATAAAATATTGAATTTTGTGACAGAATAGAATGACATAAGTATTGCCAGATTCGACATAACCTCTGGTTCAAATTTAAACCGATAGATGGCCCACCCGATACATAAAACTAAGTTGTAAGTTGTTCATTTTAGTTCAACTGGGCGGTGCCATGCCCATATAAAATTTTTATTTAGATGTCTATAACTTTAAAACGGTAATTGTAGTCAACAAAAATCCTTAGCCAGAAAATGGCCTGAATTAAATAAGTGGGAGTGACACCACCCACACAAAGTGAATACTGATATTTGTATATCGTTAGAACAGTAATAGTGGAAGGTTCTGAATTGAATCCAAATAACTCCGTAATTAATCCACATCAAAGTCAATATATGGTCGAAATATGGAATAAATGGATGTGGCACCTCACATACATTGTATACCTAGAGGACGGTCAGAATGGCAGTTTCTGCACTTGAGCTATATGACTTGGTTATCAATACAAATTATTAATTTTAATGCATTCCTTTAAATTTTCTTAAAAAGAATACATTTTATAGGTATACAATACAAACGCTTCCGGCAACGCGGGAAGGTTTACTCCAGTATTTTTATATGAACTGTCTACCATTGCGCCAAATTTGATTAAGATTTACCATACTTGCGATTTAAAATTTCTTAAATACGATTGTCTACTTTCGAGCCAAATGTGGTTTAGACAATCCACTTATTGTTTTAGGTTCTAAATAACGTATAAGTAAATTATATTAAAAAAATGTGATTAATATTCGATAGCAACTTTTTAATATTTTTAGTTTAAAAATATGCCTCTAAAACTTTGAACTCAAAATGGCTACAGTAATACTGAAGCTGCTCCTAAAAGCTTCGCAAGCAAATATGTATTGCAAAAAATTCTATAACTTTTCAGAGATCACTTTATATAAACGCTTAATCGGCTATTAAATGAGATCTTCCTAAATTATATGGTAACGCACTCTACGCTAAGGGCTAAAGGACTTTAAAACATTGCCGAATTTGATCATTAACCAACTGGTTGATTTTTGCCTCACATCGCTTAAAAGTAGAGACTGAGTGTGAGTTACAGTTGACTACGAAAGCCAATGGCGACTCTAGTATATTAACTTTTTGATTATCAAAAATCTATCATTATGACAATATTCCCAAAGAGCTGTAGTAATCCGGTGGTTCTCCTGATAACATTTAATTGATTAAAGACAGTTTTTTGATCTGATTTTACTAAACGTTCAAACCAGTATTAAACCAGTTCAGGTTACTGATTAAATTTATAACGGCCATAAAGCTTCACTATTGTAAACAGCCGAACTAAGATTAGTTGACCTCAAATTTCTGCTTAGGCTTGTGACAGCGGCAAATGGTTTAGAAGTAAATCGACTTAATTGATGAACATTTTAAATTTCAAACTACTGACTGTTAAGTGAGGTTCAGAAAGGTTTCTATTATTTCAGTCTCTTTAAAGCCCTTTGAACGGGGAGTATAAAAATATCGACGAAGTTTTATAGTAAATTATACTTCTAAGATGTGTGAGCCATTGCCTATTTTTACCTTGTTGATATTTAATACTTCACATTCTACCAGTGACATGTCAGCCTAACTTTTAAGTAAATATCAATCTCCCATTTATTTATCTCCGATTATAATTTCGTCAACCTATGTTTCACACGGTTTTTAATTCGTAAATGATATCAGCCATATGGCCTCGACTGCTATTCTTAACGAAGTACTCTCTGAACTCTCCAAACAGTCACTCTTTGTGGATACATCTGCATTTCAACAATCACTAGTGGATTCTAATTTGCGCAAATGCGGCAATTCTACTTGTTAACAAATCCACTGATTTGAAAGTGAGCTTCTTCGCTGAAGATGATTTTGTTTGTAAAGTCACCATTCACTTCTGTCTGTTCAACTAACCATTCGGCGTATTGACGACTCTTGAAATGTTCAGTAGGCTTCAGTTCTTGAGTCAATTGAATTTTGTAAGCGAGTAAGTTCAAATCTTTATTAAAAATTTGCAACAGTGATGTCCGTGAGATGTTTAATTGCTAGACACGCTTCGAAGTTTACGGCGCCTCTGCCACACTATCGCAAACAACAGCAATGTTTTTCGCAGCACGAAGTGGGCGCGCATGCACAGGTGTTTCCACATTTCATACAAAATCGGTTTGCTGACATTGGTGCACAATTCTACCGATTGTGGACACACTTGGTTGATTATACTTACCAAAAAATAACGAAGTGCACGAAATCCATTTTGATTTGATTGTCCATTTTCATAGAAAGCTTCAACTTTCTTAACGCGCTTCTCAATTGTGTACCCCTCCATGGTCGAATTTGGCAAAAACTGATGCCAGAATAGAGGAGAGTGAAATAGAGAGAGAGAGAGAGTCAATATTTAGGAATGGGTCATTAATTACGAGGTGCGATAAAAATGAACGAGGTTGAGATACCTGGGAAACTATACTTTCTTCATGAGTTGCTGTACTAACGTTAAAATCCAACGAATTTCTAAGCCGTAGGTATCATTATATTCATAACTCCATATAATTCTTTAATTAATTCATCAATAGTACGGTTTCTATATAAAAAAGTGCGTAGAAACGTATCCAAATTTGCGAAATGTGGAAAAAATTGGATGAAAAATTTGTATGCTTGAGAAATACACCCAGATTCTTCAAGGCTACTTAAATGCAATATATATCATTTAAAAGGCTGTATCTCTTCTTTCCAAATTCAAAAAGAAACTTAAAATCGAGTTTAAAAATCGATTCAGCTGTGTTATTAGATTATAAGTGCACGAAGATCTTTTACCCATAACTCAAGATTTTAGAGGTATTCTGAAAATTTCAAAAACAGATCCTTGTTCTGCTCAGCAGTGCCTATCAGAAAAATAGTATTATTTGTTGGGTGTTTTTTTTTTTTTTTTTTTTTTTTTTGTCGCACAGTATTATGAATAGCTGCTTTCCCTCTCCCTTATAACCTTTTTCGCCAAATAATTAATTCTGTGATTTTTTTCAATGAATATGCCAGGATTACCATTACTTGTATATGGGATATAATAGGGAAACAATAAAGAATTAAATGATTGAATAAAATCAAACGATTGACGATTTAAACGTTTAGTAACTGAGTTATGATTTGATAATGAGTTTGTTTTTATATTAAACCAATATTTTTTAAATTCTCTTCCATTAAAATACTCAATATTTCTCCTTTCGTTTATTTACAGTTCGTTTTTGCCGTAGTCATGTTGGCCCTTGCCTTTGCTGGTGTCCAATCATCCTTGCTCGGAGCTCATTCTCCAGGTGTTTCGTACGTCCCTGCCCTGCATGCAGCTGGTCCATGGGGAGGACCATGGGGTGGTCCATGGGGTGGCCCATGGGGTGGTGCAGGTCATTGGGGTGCCTGGGCTGGCCCAGCTGTTGACCATAGTGGTTGGGCTGGTCCATTGGCTGCTCCATTAGGTGGTCATGGTCTCTTAGGTGCTCATGGCGGTATTCCCGGCATTGGATTGGCTCAGGGACCTGGTCTTGCTGGTGGTCATGGTCATGGTGTTTATGTTGCCAAAACACGTGGTGCTGTGCATACAGCTCCTTTGGCTGGTCATATTGCTTCGGCCACATCAGTCAATGTAGCTCCTGCTCCTGGTACTCATTAAATTACCCAACAATCGATCGTAGGCACAACAATATCCATCTATCCTTCCAGTAAACCAATCTGATGACACATGATGCCAAACTAGTTTTAACATTATCATACTTGATAAACCCTGCCTTTGTTTTCCTTCTCCACTGCAATTTTCCAAATGCTATCCAAACCTATCATACCCTCTTACTCTACAATTTTCCCTTCTTTTCTCTCTAATCTATAGCACTTTGAGTTCTATTTCTATTTTGTAGCAGAGTCATTACAGAAGAAATCTTGTAATCTTCTAACTATAGCACACACTCAACATCAATATCGTCATTAGCATCATCATTTCCACCAGATAATATAGGTCTTCCTTTAATACCACCTAGGATGGCAAATATTTTTCTTTTAAGTCCTGTATACCGAGTCCAACAACAATCATGCAAAAGCTGCACTGGCATATTTTCAACAACAACAACAACAACAAAAACAATTATAACATCATAACTTATTCTGAACTCTCTTTATCTCTAGAACGAGTATCTCTGCAACTTCGAGTATCTTTATCTATAATTCTTTATCTACTATATCCATGAGACTCTCAGTCTTTTCTTTGTTTTCGTATCTTAATATATGTATGTATCTTTATTACCCACATTAACTGTAAATATTTGTATAGTATTGCAACAGCATAAATCTTAAAAAATACACAAAAAAATCTATTTCTTGATCTGTAAGATAAACTTTGTTAATATTTTTAATTCTTTTCAGTGATTTTATTAAGGAACTGAAATAAAATTACAAAAAAAAAGAAGAAAAAAATCATAATTTCATGAGTTTTAATTTGGGACACCAATTATATTTGCATTTTATAAAATTTTGAAACATTGATAGTTATTAACAAATATATTTTCAATATTTTGTGGTCTCAGAAAATATAAGTTTATTCAATAGTGTTTACAGTGTTGACTAAAAAATAAAAGCTTCCTTCACTTTTAAATTAAGGGTCAAAACTTCCACCTCTCAAATTTCATAACCTGTTTTTACTAAAAATTGTTTTCGCACGAAATGGATATAACAACTACTGTGTGCAAATTTCATTGTCTCCATTTTTTACATAAATGGACTTGTCCCACTTTTAAGTATGTATTTGAAAAAAACTTTTAAACAGCACCCATTTAAATACAGATATACCGAATACAGATATTTTATTATACTATTATACTAATACTGGGCTTGAAATAGTTCTTTATGGTGTACTATAGCATGCATATGCAATAAATTTATTGCATCTTCTTCCTCTGTTGTCGACCTTGTTATTACATTTTTTTTTTACTTTGAAATCTGCTCATACCTTCCACCGAGATTTACCTTAACTGTAGTTTATATCGGGTGGGCCATTTAAAAATGCAATAAAAGAAAAACCGTTTGAAATTTTTCCACATTTATTTTTTTGTTGTGAAGTACAATTGTTTCGGTTAGAAATGTTAGAAATATTATTTCATTCATACAGCACTCAATTCGATCGGACCAATTAACGAGAACTCGAATATATATATATCTCGGCAAATATCTCTGGGAAATAGTGCAACGGTATCAAATCGCAATTTCTGCCAAGAAATTCGGCTAATTAAACGGCCATCAAACGTTCGACGCAATACATCGATTGTGGCATGAGATGTGAGGGAAGTTTCACCATTTTGTTGAAACCAAACATCTTTCATATCAATACCGTGACGAGTGGTCGCACAAGTCGCACCAAACAGTCACTTGTAATGGATGCATTGGTAAGACCACGTTTGGGTTTTCTGAGTTCCAAATACAGTAAAATTTGCTTATTAACGTACCCACCAAGATGAAAATTAGCTTCATCTGAAAAGATGATTTTTTTTTTTGGCAAAATCGACATTATCGTGCAGTTTCTCGTTGGACCATCTTGCGAAGCGAAAACGAAACGGATGGTCATGTGGCTTCAACACTTGAACTAATTGAACTTTGTGAGGCGTCATACCGAGATCTTTTTGCAAAATTCGACGCGAACTGGTGCGTGAAATGGTTAATTAATGAGAACGATGACGAGTTGATGTTGATCTCAGCCACAGCTTCAATTGTTTTTGGGTGTACGCACTGTACGAGCACGCTTACGTCGTGACGCATAAACAATAAAACCAGTTTCACGAATTTTAGCAATAAGCTTGAGTATACCGGTCACTGTTGGTATTTCTCTGCGACCAAATTTTGTACGCAATTTTCGTGCAATTTCCGATCAAACGACATAAGTATCGCCAGAGTCGATATAACCGCTCGTTCAAATTTTGATTAAATTGCCCACCCTATAATTTTCTGGTAGGCTTTCAGCAAACCGAATCATTATGTTATTTCATCAAGAGTTTATATCGCAATGCATCTTGTGGAATAAGACATGGCAAGCTGCTAAGTGGACTGTCAAGGGTGTGTTCTGTCATCATTGCTGCTTAATATAGTTCTGAACGTGATTCTTGAGAGACCCTTTGTCAACGGTAGGGTGATAACATGGAAACTGTAAAGTTGGCTATATGACCACGATTATATGAATGTTTCCTGCATTCTGGCTCATAGCTTTTTGGACGTTCCGGTAATTCCTTTGAAGAAATTAAGTATGTCCGCCAATTCTGCGATAAGATTAAAGGTGGTAGGGGGTTTGACTAGCATACGGTAATCCTGCGGAATTAGAACATAATCCTTGAGGAGGTAGAGTAGACTGGTAGAGTATGGAAAGAGTAGACAGGTTAGTGTTCTAGAGAATATCCAGATCTGTACGGACAGTCAGACTGTGATATGGACGCTCTCCGGTGTCCACTCGTCATCATTATTGGCATGTGAATACCGGGTATCTGCGTGAGAAGGTATCTCTGACACCTGGGAAAATTGTGGGGGATAAACTGCCAAGCAATGGCCCTATTCTTAGTAATGACTAGATTTACTACCTCTGGAGGCCACTCTCCTCTTCCAGATTTATGGTTATGCTATACTTATCGGGCCGGGCACAGTGGTAGAGACTTGGTCTGCTTTTCAATGACCACTGTAGGAGTTGTTAGGATGCGGAAGAGTAAACTTTGTAGCATATCCTATGTCAATGTCTAAATTTCGGGTATTAGGACTGTTTTCCTTGGAAGTCCGTTTCTGTATTCTATATGGGAATTTACGGAAAAAATGTTCTGTTACGCTATTTTTTTTTTTTTTTGCTTATATCTTCAAAGCTTTGGGCTATATTTTTTTTTGCTGGATACAGTAATTAAGTATCACTTTATCATAACAAAATATAGCCAAAGGCTTTGAAGAGGAGCTTTGAAGAGAAAAATATCTACAGTGACATTACATTTTTTCCGGAAATACTCAATCGAACCCGCCTGATATATACAGATACCAGCAGGCTATCTTCTTTTGTGCATGCTTCTGGTTGGTTTTTTAAGCCTGAGTACGAACTTGTAGAGCCACCTTGATGTAACACGCACCCGTATTTGGGCATCATAGTGGGATCAGCATAATGTCTGGCTAACCTTTGGAACTAACTTTCTAGGTACATATTTCAAAAACGAATTCAAACCACTTGTGCAAAAGTTACAAATGTTGAACTATAATGTTTTTGAGATTAAAATATCGATTTCTATAATACATCTGTATATTATTATAAATAAATGGGAGATTTTTTAATATATTTTTTTTTAATTTTATTATTTATTTATTGATGTCATTTATGATCCATTTACAAACTAATAGTCTTGCTGAGTTCATTAAGTATTTACAGTCAATAGAAGAGTTAAGCATAGATAGATAGAAAGCAAAAGATCATACAAAAACGTTTTTAAGATAAATATGGAGTCAAGAACTTATTTAAATTAAAGAGTAGACATGTGAGATAATTGCTATAAAGAGTAGGATGGATGGAAATGTTTTGCCGAGTCTAAAATCGTTTCTGGTTAATTTAATGAGTTCCAGGAGCAGGAGCCACATTCACGGAAGTGGCTGATGCAATATGACCAGCTAGAGGAGCTGTATGCACAGCACCACGAGTCTTGGCAACATAGACACCATGACCATGACCACCAGCAAGACCAGGTCCCTGAGCCAAGCCAATGCCGGGAATACCGCCATGAGCACCTAAGAGACCATGACCACCTAAGGGAGCAGCCAATGGACCAGCCCAACCACTATGGTCAACAGCTGGGCCACCCCAGGCACCCCAATGACCTGCACCACCCCATGGGCCTCCCCATGGACCTCCCCAGGGACCAGCTGGATGCACGGCTGTAGTGACATATGAAACACCAGGAGCGTGAGCAGCAATCAAAGATGATTGGACACCAGCAAAGGCAAGAGCCAACACGACTACGGCAATTACGAACTGAAACGAAATAAAATATATAAAAATTTTTATTCATTTTTCCCTTATATGAGAAATTTAAAAAAAATTCACAATAATTACCTTCATGTTGTTGAAAGGACTAAAGGAAAATAGAGTTGGAAAGTTGAAATGAAATTTGTTTGTTTAAGCTCAAAGCAGTGTTCAATGAACGCTTTTTGATTGGATTCTGATTTTATAAGCGTAACTGTAACAAGTATTTATACTGAAAAACTGAAATCAAGTTTAAAATTAATTTAATGAATTTTTGTTTGTTGTGGCACTTGCATGCATATTTTGGCCACACCAAAATAGCAGAGAAAAGCAACAAAAATTGTATTAAATAAAGGAAAACCAACAACAAACTCAAGTAATCTATACAAAATAATAAAAATAATAAACGATTAATAATATTGTTATTGTAAAATACAATTTGTAATGGCAAATGTATCTTTTTTTTGCTGTAATACCCTTCACCATTTATAGACCATTTTAATTCCATTTACATAAATATTTTCCTACAAATGCTACATATTTGTGGTTATAAGAATATTATTAATAAAGATTTGTATTTTATTTGTTTTTATTTTTTTTTTGTGTGTGTTTTTTTAAGAATGTGCAGAGATTAAAATTATTATGATTAAGTTTTCATTGATGTGTAACAAAAACACCTTACAAAAGCTTAAAAACGTAATCATAAGCATTAAGAATAATACGATATAGTGTGTGTGGAGTATTACTCGTTTATATTTTATTTTAATTATTGTGAAATGTCGAATTAAAATTCAGTTTAAAAGTTTAACAAATTATATGAATACATACATACATACATACATACATACATACATACATACATACATACATACATACATACATACATATGTATATTACAAGGTAACATATGATCACTTAATAAAAACATATTAGTCAGCACAATGATAAAACAAAAATATTAACAAATTGTTTATTAAATCATATATTTAATGGAAAAATGTTGTGCTTTTGATTACTTAATTACATTTGCTTTTGCAAATGTTTACATCCTGTAAACAAAAGACTTAAGACACATACTGCAAAACAATAGCAAGTAAACGTTTTAAGGAATTTACAAATTAAAGGGATATTTAATTTGATGATATTTCAATAACTTAATAAATAAAAAATAACTCGAAAAATAAATCAGAGTTTTAAATAATATTTTAAGCATTATTAACCACTCTGCTCTGCAGAGTTTGGAACAAATAACAATCTATAACTCCCAGCCAGGTCATCAAAGATATGTGCAGTCTGTATGTAGCCGTTTTAAGTGAATTGCTTTCTTCACTCTCGTTAATTGTTGACAGTAGAGATCAGAATCAAAAGTTTGACCAGATTGTAGAATAATTCCTTTCAAATTCCGCCATACACACAGCAATACCATTCTGGGTATTAATTCTGGTTTTGCCACCAAGCGCAAAGCGTCACCTTGCTACATACATGATATTTTTCACACATTATTGTCGTACGTGATCTACTTTTCATTGCTAGTAATAAAAAAAAAAAACCTTTAAAAATGGTTTGATTTCGTTTCTTTTAAGCAATTAATCGCTATTCGGAATTCGGTTCATTAAATATTAATTTATGTGGCACCCAAACACCGAAATTCTTTGTATAGTATATTCAGATTTCTTCAAATGGTTTGCTAGTTTCAACTAGAGGGAGAAAAATTATCAGGTCGAAAACGAGCAAAGCATTTTATTGTTTTTTTCTAGTTACGGCATCGCCTTCGTAAACTTCACAAACGCATTCTGACCTTTTCTATAATAGAAAAGCAAAATATGAAGACAATTTCTCGAATTTTGACTGATTTTTAAACGTAGATAACTATTCACAGAATACTGCGATTTTAATAGTATCTTTTAACAAAGTGAAGCTTAAAATATCACCTTTCAAACAAAACAAACACATTTTCGAATTTTCTACAGTCAATTTGTTATGGCAGTAATTTTGCGAATTTTCATCAGGGTTGGCAAAAACCCGGGTTTTCTTTTAAAAACCCAACCCACCGGGTTTTTTGATGGGTTTTATAAATGCTTCCAATTATGTACTTGGTTTGAATCATGCAATATGATAAAAAAGGCTGGAATATGAAGACAGACATGATTAAGTTATTCTTTTGCATGATAACACCCGACCTCATGTCGCAAAAGTTTCAAAACAATTATTAGAAACGATCAAATGCCGCACCCGCCATATTCTCTGAACATTGCTTCGTCGGCTGTTTCGATGGATACAATATAGTCACACCTCTTTATGCGGACTTTCTTTAAATGGCATTTTACTTTAAAGAACTGTCTGAATTATGGAACACATTCGCTCTAAGCTCAAATTACTTCGTTCTACGGCTAAACAACCTCCCTATAAAGGGAGGTACCTAACTTCGACAAAAAATTTGTTATATATTATTAGGCAGCACAAGCATAATAAAAGAAAATGTCTGTCAAGTCGTTTTGAAGTTATGATGAAACATATTGACATAACTATCATATTTTGGGCGAAAAATTTGCCACGCCCATAAAATAAATCTCAGCCAAATGGATAAAAGCTGAAAGAGGATTTAAGTTCAGAGCATCGAAATCATTATATTCCATATAGTTTTATTTAAAGGCGTTTTTTGCTGTAGACCAGTGTAATCCCACAACAGAGCTTAAAACCAACATTATCTAGTAGATATCAACCATTTATAACAGTTTATTGAAAAACGCGATTGATAATAATTGGTAAAAGATTGGCAGCCTGCCAAGCCAGTAGGGGAATCACTTGACCGACTTAATTTTTCATTTTTAATCGGAGCCTATTCCTAATAAACCTATGTCCTATCTTATGTACCTATGTCTACAATTTTTTCTGAAGTTAAAAAAAATCAATGAAAAATTAAGCATGGACGGTTTGAAATCACAAAATTTGAAAAAATTTTTGTGTGCATCTTTTTTGTGATTTGAATTCCCTTTCACAAGAACTGATTTTCTGAACACGTCTGAGTGTGGTAATGAATTTGTGGTACAAATTTATGCTTTTCTTATAAAATCAATAAAAAAGATTTTAAATTATTCATTTAATTCATTGATTGGGAAGTTCGAAGTAAAATGGTTTAAAAAATATGCAAGTGATTCAAAATCATCAAAAGTATAATATGTAGTTGTGTTAGTAAGAACATGAAAATTTCTCTCTGAGAATTAAGTTGAATGAATAATCAGTAAAGGGTCCGCCATCCAACGTTTTTTTTCAACTAGTGTTTATTTTGTGAATGGTAACACTTAGCTCATGTCTGATTTGATAGATTATTAGTTGTATCCTTCTGCTGAACGAATATGGTTCTGTATACGCTTAAACAACGCTGGGAAATATTGCGACATTACTTTGAAAATCATGGTAATGTTGTAGATAAAGCTCATTTTGATCTTGGTGGGTATGTAAACAAGCAAAATTGTCGCATTTGCGGCACAGAAGACCCGCACGCATACATTGAAAAGCCGATACACCCAAGACGAGTCACGGTTTGGTGCGGATTTTCGTCCAGAGGCATAATTGGGCCATTTTTCTTCGAAAATGAACAAGGAATGGCCGTTACAGTCAATGGCGATAGTTATCGGACCATGTTGAACGAATTTTTGTTCACAAAAATTGAAGAGGAGGATATTAGCAACATTTGGTTTCAACAGGACGGCGCTACGTGCCACATAGCCGAAGCTACACTCGATTTTTTGCGCCCTGTTTTTGCAGATCGCACATTATCAGCCGCAGAGCTGATGTCGTTTGGCCACCTCGGAGCTGCGATTTGACACCGTTTGACTATTATTTGTGGGGTGCCGTCAAAGATAAGTGTTACGCCAACAAGCCAGAGACAATTGACGCTTTAAAGGACATTATTCGTGAAGCCATTAGTGAAATACAGCTGCACACAATCGATAATGTGTTAAAAAAATGGGCAGATCGTGTAGGCTACTGCATGGCCAGCCGAGGCAGCCATTTGAATGAAATTATTTTCATTATTAACCGGAAGGATTGTACTTTCAAATAAAAAAAGAAATTTGAGAAAATATTCAGTAGTTTTTTTTATATCATTCTCAAAAAAAAAATTATTTGGCGGACCCTATATTATTAGTTTCAGAATGAATTTATTTTTATTAAAAAAGTAAAAATCTAAACATTTTGTGTAAAATTTTAGTATTATCAAAAAAATAAATAAATAAATAAATAACACAGTTACAAAAAAATTAAAACATCAGCATAAACCCGTACGCTTGTTCACTCGTAGCTGTACCATAGACGACTAGAGCAAGAGCGTAAGAATACATATAAATTGCCAATGGGCAAAAATCCTATGATATGTGCATGGCTGTTCTAAAGGCCTCATTAGCCGAACGTAGAAATCGTAAATGTATCGTATATGTAAATATAACGTAAATGTAAACGTTTTCCCACTCATAGAACACTTTAAAGCGTGTCATGAGTTTTTGACATAAAAAAGAAAAAAAAATAGGTATACATACATCTAACACAAACACGTGTATATTAAAAAAATAATAGCTGTGCAAAACATTGATGGCACTTAAATATGTGCACATTATTTGGAATTAAGCGAAAAAAGTACGGAAATTATTAAAATGGTACCAAGACGTTACATTAAACCAGGGGTGCGCAAAAAGAGAGAATCACTTTAAATGTTGTGTTAAAAAAATATGTATTCATACAAAGTATAAACGCATAAATTTATGTAGCTTATTATTAACAATTCTCGGTGTAGAAATCAAAATTTTAGCTCTCTTCAAAATGTCTTAAAATTAAAAAACTACAAAAACATGAGCTACACCCCTTCTTCGTTGACGACCAACAAGCCACTGAAAAATTTTTGTGGCTCACACACATATTTTTTGTTGTAATTATAGTTGCCGTTTGAAATAATGTAAACAAAGCAAGTTTTTTCTAGCACTGTTAAGTTCTTAAGTTTTTATAGAAAAATAGAACAAAAACAATTTTTTGGGAATTATAAAAGCACTGTCAATAAATAACGTATGCTAAAGGGTCCGCCAAATAAAAATTTTTTTTTAAATGCTATAAAAAAAACTACTATATATTTTCTCAAATTTCCTTTTTTATTTGAAAGTACAATCCTTCCGGTTAATAATGGAAATTCAGTTCATTCAAATGGCTGCCTCGGCTGGCCATGCAATAGCCTACACGATCGGTCTATTTTTTAAGCACATTATTTCACAAATGACTCCAAGAATATTGTCCTGGAAAGCATCAATTGTCTCTCGCTTGTTGGCGTAACACTTATCTTTGACGGCACCCCACAAATAATAGTCCAACGGTGTCAAATCGCAGCAACGAGGTGGCCATACGACATCAGCTCTGCGGCTGATAATGCGATATTCAAAAACAGCGCGCAAAACATCGAGTGTAGCTTCGGCTGTGTTGATAATATCCTCCTCTTCAATTTTGTGAACAAAAATTCGTTCAACATGGCCCGATAACGATCGCCATTGACTGTAAAGGCCACCCCTTGCTCATTTTTGAAGAAAAATGGCCCAATTATGCCTCTGGACCAAAATCCGCACCAAACAGTCACTCGTTTTTGGTGTATCGGCTTATAAATGTATGCGTGCGGTTTTTCTGTGCCACAAATGCGACAATTTTGCTTGTTTACATACGCGCCCGATCAAAAGATGATTTTTTTTGGCAAAATCGGCATCTTCTGTAAGTCGATCGTAGGCCCACTTAGCGAAGCGAAAAAAGCGTATCCACAACCATATTCGTTCAGCGGAAGGATAAAACCAACTATCTGTCAAATCAGACGTGAGCTAAGTGTTACCATTCACGAAATAAGCACTAGTTGAAGAAGAAAACGTTAGATCGCGGACCCTTTATTTAAATTGAAAGAGTATATAATAAAGGTTAGCGATACAGTTTATTTTGGCACATTTCAGGAAAATTTTTGATGGAATTTTATTTCCTTTTAGCAACCCTGGTTGTAATATTCACGAAGAGAATACATAAACAGCCGAAAAACTTCGTAATCTGAACAATATGGATGAGCGTCACTGCTTTAAGCTTTCATATTTAAATTTTAATAATTTCTAAAGCTTAAGGTTTTTTAAATAAAAATTATTTTATTTTTATATCAATAACTATATATACACATCTATATATGTGTAATGTATTACAAATGAATAAAATCAATTACATATTATCTGACGAAGTTACACAAAGAAGTGGCAAAATATCGTTAAAAAAGTAAAGAAATTTTTATTTAAAAATATCTTCGGCTTGAATAGTTATTAATATTTGATTAATAGAGTAATAATCAGAATAATAGAATGACTTCTATATGTAATTAAATTATAATTCTGGTTTTCCTCATACATGCATACATTAATGGATATCTGCAATGTATTATATTTATAAAAACCTTTATATTTTCGTATTGTTACTTATATTATCTACGCTTGTACGTACAATTATTTTGCGATCCTTAGCATAAACGTACTATATAAATACATGCATAATATATATTTCATACTGACCTATAACTTTTGCTACAAAGAAACACATACGATTGACAAGTGTTCTTATTAGATTTAAAAAAAGACTAATTTGAAACAATAAGCAAATTTAACATATTATGTATTTTACAAAAAAATATAAGTACCAAAAAAGAGTAAAAATATCCCCATAACATTCCGCATACAAACGCCCATCACTGCTTGACAAATGTCACGTAACGTTGCCGTCAAATTCTATTTTCAACAGGTTAGAACGTTACAGTCACGTTTCATTACGGTCAGGTAAGCATTTTCATAGCTTTTCATATAACAATGCGATCAGCTGACACGACTACATTTGCGTCTTCTACGTTTACGTTCGGCTAATTCTACCTTAACTCTATAACAACTTAGCTGACCGGTTTAATATCTAAAAAATTTAAAAAAGTTTTGTGTCCAGAACACTTTTCATGTGATTTAAATCACTTTCACAAAAAGTAATTTTTAGAACATGCTTGATAGTTACCCTTGTTAGTGTTGTTGTAATGAGAAACCAATTACTTTTTTCATTTATAACAATTTCATAAAATTTCGACTTGATACTGAGATTGTGACGATGAGTCATCGATGAAAATATCATATTTATCTTTATATTTAACTCTAAAATGCTTTCCATTTCTTTCATAATCACGAGGTAACAATAGTTAAATTGGTTAAATTTATATATAATACCATGCTACCCTAGTATTTCTGAGTAAACAACCTTGTTAACAGTTCTCCAGACAAATATTGGCATAACTTTTAAGATCTCTTAAGTATTTAAAGCTTAAAAGATAGAGCAGGCTTAACAAGCATCAATCATTTTTTCCACAAAAGAATAAAAAAGAAAAATAAAAGAATTTGTACCCTTACAGCTATTGTTACAAATTGTTTTTAACAAATTAGGCTACAGTTGACCTTTGCTGCCTTCCGTAAGCTTTAATTTTATTGGCAGCAATCTGATTAAACAAATTTTTTGCTATTAAGTCGGAGGAAGTTCTTATTTCTGAAGAAAACTTCTGAGCTGAATAAAATATGTTCCAGTTTATAGTCCGTAGGGATATCGGACGGTTATTATTCGACCGGTTTTAACCGGTTTTTTTGGTTTTGTCGAATACAAATATGCTCATCGCTTAACTATTCGTATAAATTTAGTTATTATTTTTGTAGATATGACAGCCGTCCCACAAAGAACGTAAAAACCAAGGTAGATCGAAAAAGATATGCACACTTGGTCAACAATAACTTTTTCTCATTTTCTGTAAATAAATATTGATTTTTATATATGGAGGATGATTAACTAGACTAATTGAAAGCGACCTACAAACGCCGGCTCCGAACGTTAGATATATTAGTTAGTGAAGTTTTTCACAGCGTAAATATACATAACCAATCGTTAGTAATGTTGTGAGGTGATATCGCTGTTGAAAATTGTCAGATGGTGTGGCCTCGGATTGAGCCGATTGAACTTCTTGGTTAGAAGGTGACATACCACAGTGACACGCATACTATCAAATACTTTGTGCTTGAATTTACATACAGTGCTGTTTGAAACCTAAGCAACTTTTCTTGTAGAGGCAATTAAGGACTCGTATATTACTAATAGATTTATTCAAAGTTAAACATTTAATTCTTGTTATCTTATGCACCTAAATTATAACTATAATAACAAACCTTTAATTGCATTCTCTACCAAGTAATACAACAACAAAAAACTACTCTTTGAGTAGCTGCTGTTCGAAACTTAAGCAGCTTTCAGTACTTTGTGTAATAAACTTTGTTTTTATGGCCTCCGCACACCGTTTTGGTTTTTATGAGATTTATTAGGTTTATTGTTAGTGTTGATTGTCCCCTTAATTTTAAGCTCTTCGTCAGCGACTTGATCCAGCTCAGCGCTTCAAGAATTAAGAACAATTTTCTTAAAATAAAAGAATCGGTTAACCGCTTACTTGAATAGCTATTAACCGAAAACCGAATTTTAAAAATTGCTACTTTTCGAATTATTCGAAAACCGGTTTTTGAAAAATGTCGAATATTCCATCTCCCTAATATTCTACCTAACTCCTTAGATGTGTATGTATGTGCCAAACATAGCTTGTTATTATTATTTTTTTTAGTAAAGTATCCTTTTTCAATACTACTTAGTGTGTGTATGTATTAATAAAAAATTAAATAAATTTTCTTTTGGATTTTCTTCGATCAAGAATATATTTTCTTGTTGCATTTATTTTATAAATTTTTGTTTTTTACAGGTTTTTTTTTGTTTGTGCATTATTTATGAGTGAGACAGTAAGTAGAATAGAGACAGATATAGTAGACATAGTAAAAGAGTAAGATAGATATAGACATAAAGTTCAGAATAGATGTGATAAATGTTGCAAACGAATGTGCCAGAAGAAGAAGAAAAGAATCTTCTTGATTGTTGTTGGTCCAAAATACCAGATACAATTCATTAAACCACACTGGTGATTGATGGTGGACTGCAGTGATGCTTTGATATAGAGAGTGTGTGCTATTTGGGGAAAAGTTTTTTTTTTTTGCTTTGAATAGAGGTGTTGGATTCAGTTAGTACTATTTCTTGATGGGACTATTGAAGGATGAATTGCCTTGTGGACGACTTATTTATATGATTTTAACTTAATGGGTACCAGGAGCTGGAGCTACATTCACTGAAGATGCTGAAGCAATATGACCAGCCAAAGGAGCAGTATGCACAGCACCACGGGTCTTAGCGACATATACACCATGACCATGACCGAGATCAGGACCTTGGGCTAAAGCAATGCCGGGAACACCAGCATGGGCACCCCAAAGACCATGACCAGCCCAAGGAGCAATAACTGGGCCACCCCAACCGCTATGGTCTACAGCAACATGTCCCCATGGAGCACCCCAAGGTGCACCCCATGCTCCAGCCCAAGGTCCAGCAGTAAGCAAAGATGATTGAACACCAACGGCTAAAGCCAACAAAGCTACAGCAATCAAGAACTGCAAAGAAAAATTAATGTTTCGACATTTTATTTCCAAAATCCAAACAAAATATCCTTTTTTATGCTTCACTTGCAACAAGTGCAAATAAGTACCATATTTACCTTCATTTTGTTAGAGAAGGAGATTTAAAAGAAAAGAAACAGGAAAATAAGATTGAAAGTAACAGTCAAAGCAGTGTTTAGCGAATGCTTTTTGATTTGATTCTGATGTTTAAAACGAAATTTTGTCGACTTTTATACAAAACTAAAGAAACTGAATTTCTGTTTTAAGTTAATGTAACACTTCTATACTCGTACTTACTTCTACTACATGTGGCACCACCTGCCTTTTCGGCCACACCAAAAAAACAAAATCAGACTGAGCATTAAAAACAAAAGCAAACATTCAAATAAAATACGATCTGTAGTAAAAGCCGCTACAAGTAGGACAATAACAATTAAATTGAAAAAAAATAAAAATCATTAAATTGTGAACACTTTAATACCACTATACAGTATTTATCGTATTGCTAGGATTTCAGGAGCGTATGATTTAGTAATTAGGGTGGGTGATTAAGAAAATTATTAACAAGTTACAACATTTTTTTAAGATTTATTCAAATTTTTAAATATTTTAAGTGATGAATTAACCCTCCCCATACATTTAAAACTTTCTTCAGATGCCTATTACTAGTTTAATAGTCCTCTGACAGCAACACTAAGCAAATTTTCTTTGCTTTAAGAGATCATCCCATTGATACAAACGAGTAAGCATTAAATGGATTCTCGAAAGATACGAGAGTTAACAAGCCTTTAATTCCAAATATTACATGAGTCATCGTTGCCTTAACCCTGTCAGTGTAGAATATAATTCAGTTCTAGATCTGGATCTAATATATTTTGTTAATGACAATACGATGTTTTTTAGGTTAAGAAAATAATATCTTGAGTTTCGAATTGGTCACCTGTTTATAAAAAAAACCTGTAATGCCTAAAATATTTACTGTCTAACACTTAAATTTTTTTTTTTAATATTTTATCACCCTCCTCACTAGTTACGCCCATGCACTGTGTGTTGCAGTAATTATTGTTAAAAGTGTTGTTAATTTAGTTTCTATTTAGAGATTTAATTGCCATTTATTCTAATAAATGACCTTAACTGGAATTTTCTGTAGAGAACATATGCATTAGCTTGAGTTTCTTTATTTCTTGGCAAAATATGTTTTACTTTTAACCTATTGAACTTTTAGCAAGGTCGTCTTAGTTAACTATAGATTAATATTTTAATTAATTTTTATCATAATTAACTACATATTTAGCTTAAGACTCATTTCTAATAATCCAAATTATGGCTACGTGATTTTAAAAGAGAAAGAGGGTGTAACGGTCCGTTAAGTCATAATCTAATTACATTATATTTATAATTAATTTATAGAAACCAAGCGCACTATCACCCAGTGGATCTATACCAGAAACTAAAACCGAACCCGAATCTAACCCCAATGGGTTTATAAAAACTTTGAAGCCGAACCCAAGCCCGTTGAACCCATGTGTGAAATGGTTAATGGATTCAGGTTCGGAAGTGGTTAGTGGAAAAAAATATGGAATAAAACAATAACAACCCACTATTTTTAGCGACGAAGTAACCAGAGAACAATCTCCACACCAAAGTGCGTAAAAAAATCTCAAAAAATTTACAGGTGAAAAGGGAAGAGAGTTTTATAAATTCTTCGAATTCTTTGACTAGCCATGGTAGAAATAGGTAGTATACATTACGCAGAACCTACTCTGATCAGTAGTAACAGGTGATCGGAGCAGACTGCATTTATTTCATTTGAATCAAACACTAGAAACGATCAAATGCTGCACCCGCCGTATTTTTCGAATATTGCTCATACCTCTTAATACGATCTTTCTTTATATGACGTTTCGTTATAACGGTCTGTTTGAATTATGGAATACATTCGCCTGAAGCGCAAATTACTTCGTTCCACGACTAAAAAGACCGTAAATTCTCCGTTTTTAAACTCAAAGTGTAAGGGAAACAAACGCAACACACAGGCATTTCGATTTATGGCCTACATTATCAGAAACTATCTAATGAGGTATGAGTTTATTTTTCAACATGTCATCGAATCATTTCCTTTGAAGAAATGCAAAATCGGCTTCAAAGTTGGAGCGGCTTAAGCGACGAGAAGGTTTTCTGCGATAGGATTTGGAAATTGGCTGAAAGTTGGGGAAAAGATGTTTTTGTTGTAAATAAGCTACGAAAACCTTTAAATAAAAAAGACAAAGTAATTCTTATTTCAAAAATTAAAAAGTTCAGCTTAAACCTATCTTTTTTTCAGACTAGATATAAAGTCTTAATTACATACATAACATACATACATGCGAAGGGTACTATTTATATTTGGGAAATGGAAAACACTAATGTCAATAGCTAAAATATGGCATCACCATAATAAAGTGTGACATTTTTTTGCATAAACGTTCTGACAACGTTTTTATGTACAAGTGATATTTGTTTTGTTTACAGTGAGTTAAAAAAATCAATTTGGCCAAAAAATTTAAATTTCTAGAGAGGATTTTCGTTGGATCATATTTCACAACATTCGATGTGGATTATTTCAACAAGAATATGTCGATAAACTTAGTTCTTTGTATGGCGATAAAGCACCATCAAAAACCACAGTATATCGCTGGTATAGTTAATTCAATCTTGATCATAATTCGGTCGCCGACGAATTCAGTGAAGGTCGTCCAAAATCGTTTGTTGTGCCACAAGACATCGATCCAATGCGTGAACTGATAATGCATGATCGTCATGTTACATATGTGAGATAGAGGCATCCTTGCACATTAGTTCCACTGCAATACGTACAATTTTGCAATAACACTTAGTTGTAAAAAAAATTTGTTCTCATTGGATACCCCATAATTTATCAATCGCTCAAAAAAGCCTTGTGATCCAATGCGTGAACTGATAATGCAAGATCGTCATGTGACATATGTGAGATAGAGGCATCCTTGCACATTAGTTCCACTGCAATACGTACAATTTTGCAATAACACTTAATTGTAAAAAAAAATTTTTCTCATTGGATACCCCATAATTTATCAATCGCTCAAGAAAAGCCTTGTCTCGATTGGTGGAAATGCTTATTAATCATGCTAACAAATTGTTCTCTGACAGCATACCGACTTTTGAATCCAATTTTTTTTAATGTTATTTCGAACTGTTTGAGCTGTACGTGAATTTCAAAGTTCTGTTCCAAGCTTACAGCAGTGTAACGCCAGTTGTAGAAGGATCGATGCGAATTTGCCGACGTAGCAATGTCTTCTTATTACATTTCGCTACGATTTATAAATTTGTCCGGGTTTTTATATCTCGACACCACGTATTGAATAGTTGAAGTACTCAACTTCATTTTTTTGGGAAATTTCCCGTAAAGATTTTCCATCAATGTGTGGATCTATTACTATTTTTCGTTGTTCATCTGAAAGCTCACTTGATATTTTGCCCATGTTGAATTTTCCCAACTTTTTATGATAGTTCAACTGATTATGATATTTTATGAAAATACAGACAGTAACAACAAAAACGGGGAACCACACATATAAATAGAGTTTAAGACTCGCGCTAACAACAAGAAAAATATGGCATTGCCATCTGTACGAATACGGTTTTTGGTATCCATTATGTGAATATTTTGCCATCTAGCGGCCGATTTATAAGATAATAGAAACAATAAATAGACAAAAAATTTTCAAAAATTTGCTTATGCGTTGAATATTTTGAAGATTTTCTTATTTTTATCTTATTTTTATTTTGCATACCGAACAAAACTGAATATTTATTTTGTATTAGAGGCATTATGCTCACTTATACAAACACGTTTATATTTGCTGCAAATCCTAGAATATGTGGTGCACTAAATAGACGTGCCAAATCCTATTCAAATACCTTTAACAGGAGCAGTGATACAGCGCCATCTGTTGAACATTTTCGACTTTTCTTTTTTCCTAGACCTTTTCCTATATCTCAAAAGGGAGTATCCAATTTCGTCCAGTCGTTCTCAAGTTTTAAGCATCCGAACAAACCACAATCGATTTTTATATACATATGTAGATTGGAGGCAAATGCATAAAAAGTGCATTTTTTGGTTACTGTCCCTAATAATTTAACAGTCGTCTGTAATTTTGAGTCAAGTACGTATAATAATCATAAATTGAGTAATAAAAAATGTATGCTCTTTTTTAACAATGTTTTAAGAGTTTAATGTTTTTATGGCCATGTCTAATGGTTTTATCTAAATTACTTTTGATTTTCCATCAATAAAAAATGTTAAAAGCAGAGCAAGTTTTTGTTGTCAACACAAGTGTTTACACGATTTGACAAGTATTTGTCATTGTAAATGATCAACTAAAATAATTAATTATTTATTCACCTCCAATGATTACAAAATCTGGTGGTTAACTGAATTGATAAGGAATAATTAAGCAATATCATGATATTATTTATAAAATACTGATTTATAAAATAATATTTATATTTAAAACTATAGATATTAGACTATTAGATATTGAGCCTTTTAATTACTTTTTTAGGATTATTTATGATAAAAAATATTCATAATTTTTTTAAGAGGAGACCACAAAGATTGTAAATAAATTAAAAAGTATGATAATAAATTCATAAAATATTATTATACTTGCATTGACATATTTATACAATAAAATTATTAATTTCTATTTACCAGTCCTTTTAAGCAAGTACAACTACTTTAAATCAAATTAAACATTTTGAGAGACCGACTAAATGCCCGCAATTACTGTGTTTGTTAACGATACGATTACGGTTACAAACGACAACAATTTAAACTGCTGACACCTGCCTCACTACTTAATTATTAACCAAGTCAGCTGTACACTTTTACATGAATCGATAAGACCATTGAGGACTATAATTGAAGTTATACCCTACACCACCTTATGTGTATGCTTTGTTTCGCTCTGTTTATAATGATGTTTGCTAACAGTTTTAGTAAAGTTCATGCATTTACAGTCACCTTTATGTTATAATGATACGCAGATTATCATATTGTAATCCTTATTTACAATCAATGTTAGAGCATCCATTATAATACTGATTTAATATTTCAATTTCAATTTTACAAAATTATTTTCGAAATATTAGACTTTAAGACTTGATTGCTATAGCATTCACGTCCTTCTACATTACATTTGCTAGAAAGATAAGTTAGCTGCCGTTTTGAGATAACATATGGTGCAATTAAGTTCTCAACAACCCTTAATTACTGTAACATATACTGTAAAAATTATTAACTATAGCTGTACTACAAATTTCTATAAGGAAATCTATTAAAGTCTAAAGTTATTGTATATGAAGCCTGGTATTGATTGCCAAATACGATAAAATTTAGATTATAAAAAATGTTAATCAGGATGCGCATTGTGGTACTCGATACCGAAAGTGGGAATTCATTTAAAAAATAAATTCAGAAAACAGTTAATAACTTTATATCACGTTAAAGTAGGTAACATTCTACATCACTAGGTGTAAAAATATTGTTGGTTTCATTTTTCATTATGCTGCTACGTTCTTCCAAAATAAGAGTTTTTTAACTTAAAACTAAAAACATAGATTTTTTACTTTTCAAAGTGAAATTTCTATAGTTTTTTAAGGATAATGTAGAAGGTAGTAATGGAACCATTAACTTCAGGCCAGTGAGATTATTTTTGCGTTTTTTATTTGTATGGTTAGTCAATGTACACATTTTTTATGTTGCTTGAAATAGAGGCTAAATTTCAGCCCTCTTTGAGAAATATGTGGATTTAAAGTAATGAGTTAAGCCAAGTTAAGCGAAGTTTTTTATTTTTCCTAAAAATACAAACATTCCATCAACTACTGGCGAAATAAAATCTTGCTTATATTCGCTCCTTTTAAAAATAAATTAATTCATGTTTATAGATACATGAAATACATACTATGTAAAGGGTCCGCCATCTAACGTTTTTTCAACTAGTGCTTATTTCGTGAATGGTAACACTTAGCTCATGTCTGATTTGACAGATAATTAGTTTTATACTTCCGCTGAACGAATATGGTTGTGTATACGCTTGAACAACGCTGGGAATATGGGCCAGCGATCAACTTACAGAAGATGCCGATTTTGCCAAAAAAACAAAAATGTTGAACGAATTTTTGTTCACAAAAAAAAAAGGGGGAAAATAGCAACATTTGGTTTCAACAGGACGGCGCTACGTGCCACACAGCCAAAGCTACACTCGATGTTTTGCGCCCTGTTTTTGAAGATCGCCGCAGAGCTGATGTCGTTGAGCCACCTCGGAGCTGCGATTTGACACCGTTGGACTATTATTTGTGGGGTGCCGTCAAAGATAAGTGTTACGCTAACAAGCCAGAGACAATTGACGCTTTAAAGGACAATATTCGTGAAGCCATTGGTGAAATACAGCTGCACACAATCGATAATGTGCTTAAATGCATGCATGGCCAGCCGAGGCAGCCATTTGATTGAAATTATTTTCCATTATTAACCGGAAGGATTGTACTTTCGAATAAAAAAAGAAATTGAGAAAATATTCAGTAGTTTTTTTTATAGCATTTTCAAAAAAAAAAAAATTATTTGTCGGACCCTATATTACACTATAATTGCTATAAATTATAGCAGAGTATTTTTAGGAACCACGTAGGCATTTGTGGCCTTCTCTAAGCAACTATAATATTATTTTAAGTCAGTAAAAACGCGACCCTTCAGTCTTTCATGGATGGTTTTGATTTTTCAAATGGTATTTTCGTTTATCGTGTAAACTTCCATCCAAAGTGAATTTAGGCGTCAAGTGGATTTAGTTATAGATTAGACAAAACCCGGATTTGGAAATTCCAATGACGGCAGCACTGCAAAGCGTTTCTTCCAAAATGCAGACACTTCGACACAAATAACAAATCTTGATATCAATTTAATAAAGCGAATACACTTAATAGTGGTAACAGTTTCAAGTGGTTTTTAAATAAATATTGATATTTTTCGGAGTTTGGACTTTATACCGCTAAATATTTTGTGAAAATGTATCCTTAGTATAATATGACTTAACTGTTCACAAATATTTAATACATGGACCGGAAATAATAAATCATGCCTTATTATCGAGAGAGCAGTTGTCAATAGAAGCCCAAGTGGCCCGAAATAGAGATATAAAAAATTTTAGAGAGATATTTTCACGAAAATGTTCAAGAGATAAGTCTAATGAGCATATATTTTTAAGAATTCTAGTGACTTCCGATCCTATTATTTCCAATATGAGAAAGTTAAAAGGAAAACAGGTAATAATTTCCCACAAGAAGCGCTAAGCTTATAAATATTTGAACAAAATCCAGAAAATCTGCAATATCATCATCATTATCGAAGATGATGATCATCATCATCTGATGATCTGATGATGATGATCATCATCTTCGATAATGATGATATTGCTGATGATGGCAATGAGAGTCATAAGTCCCATTATACTGATTAAAGTCTTTTTCATATACTATGATTATTTTTATTATGAGAATAATAAAAGTATTGAGAAAATAGAAATATGAATAAAAACTATTTATTTATACATTTCTAAATAAAATAGATCGAAGTCCATTAAATTTAGTTCTCGAGAAAGGCCTCTCTAATTGGTTTGGTTGTTGGTTTCCGCTTTAAAAATCAAATATCCCACTTTGATGTACAGTTGTGTTTAATTTAGTAAAAAAAAGTAAACAACAAGATTAAGAAGTAAACAACAATTTCATTCAGTTGTGTTATAACTTTCGATGAAAGCACATGTATGTCGTGTTACGTATTAAAATTGTTTTTATATTTTGTTGTTTACTTCTTGATTTTTTTCTTCAACTACTACAAATGCAGTTATCTCTTTAGCCACCCTTGATGAAACTTTCACTTTGCGTCGAGAATCATATCCTAGTATTCGAAAAAAAAAAATCAAATAATACCGAAAAACACAAATTTACTTAGCGCTTAACGTGAAAATCTCTAATAGAGGCAAAATCAATGCAAATAAAATTGAAAATGGTTCAAATAATTGGCTTATTGGTAGAAACTCAACTCCGAGTTTGGGCCGTGAATTTTAATGTTTAGCTAAGTTATTAGCATAAAAATAAGTGCATGAAGGTACGAAAAACGGATTTTTACTCGTAACTCAAGATTTTGGAGGTATGTATGTATTTGAAAAATTTTAAAAACAGATTCCTGTTTTACTCGACATCGCTGAAAAGTAGTTACACTTCCCAGTAGTGCGATTTAATAACTTTGAACTATACAACATTCGCAAAATAAGTCGATAATTTTAATTGTTTGTAGTAATGATTACGTGATTCACTAAGTATAATTTAGCGATAGTCGACAACTCTTTTTTCAATGGCAGCACTGTCAAAAGAGATGTTCAAAAAGCGAAAAGACGAAAGAAGAGTAGAGAAAACGAATTAAGTTTGAAGCAGAGAAGCAGCTTTTCCCAAAAGGAGTTGCATCACAGCCGAATAAAAAAAACTTTACGATTTTTCGAATTGAATACACAACACCAGAGTTTTTGTCGTTAGCTTACGACAATAGCTGATATTGGCTATAGCGAACATCTTATATAAAAATTACTGAATAGCAACATCGACAGTTCTGTTGAAAACAATGCGATTACCGTAAAAAAAAGTTCGGATAAGTTTCTTAGTTCCTGTCGGATAATCAAATGTGTGTGTGGTCTGTCATTTTTCTTTTACATAAGACCAGCTCGCAGGGCATGGCCCCTACTCATCATATAGTGCATTGTGCTGGTACTCGCTTAATTTAAATTTACTCATGTCGTAAGTGGCAGGGAAGACTTTCGGTGGAAAATTATTCCACAATCGAACGGTACGACCAAAGAACGAATTCTCTCTAATGTGCAGTGCACTGAACAATCAACTACAAAGAGATGCGAGTACTACGTAAGAATATATGATTTTTAGGAAATAATTCCTTTCCTGTACGCGGTCGAGAAGCTGCAAAATAAACATTGAAGCACCGGCCCATACATGAGAGTTGTATTCCATTCTGGGTCGTATATAGGTCTTGTAAATATTAAAGATATCAGATGAAGTGAAGTATTTCTTGCACCGTCTTAAAAAACCAAGGCACTTGAATGCATCTTTCGACACTTGAAATATGTGATCATTCCAACGAACGTCACAGTGATTCCACATTACCCATGGACACAGATGACAACACAACACCACGTCTGTGTGTTAAAAAACAGTAAGTTTTGCGTGCATTAAAGCCTACCCTGTTAGCACGACTCCACTCCTAGATTTCGCCAGGTCACTTGTGAGTGTGTCGTTCATATTCATCCTTCTCGCCCCAATCTTCAACAGGCTCGGCCTACGATCAAAAGATTATGAGTGCGAAATGTTACTGTCATCCGCAAAAGAGTAGATAGGATTAGAAGTGGGAAGAAGAAAATCATTAAGTAATATTAGAAATAGAGCAGGAGAAAGAACAGAGCCTTGCGTTACCCCTGAGTTTATCCTGTCATGAGGGAACGCCAAGCCTTTTCTGGTCATTTCGTTAATTGCTGACAGTTGAATTCATAATCAATAGTTTGATAACGTTGTAACGAATTCTTGCTTAGTCCATCATCTTTTTACAACATAATTGGCGCAAGGATCTACTATTCGTCGCCCGCAGTCACTCGCTTAAGATATGTTTGTTGCCGTTTTAGCAGTGAATTGCAGATGGAAATTCAGTCCATTAAATTTTTACTGTTAATTTATGTGGCACCCATGCGTCCAGCTTGTTTGTGTTTGGGATAGTTAGTAGCGGTTTGGTGATAAATGAATAGTTCCCTAGCAACATTCTCGCTGCTTATGTGTTGGTCTTTTTAATTTTTTCTTTGATTTAATCGATATTTTCAGTGATTGGTTGAGCAGATCGAGATGTATCTTTAACATCAAAATTATCAGATCGAAAAACAGCCAACCATATCTGTTGTTTTTCTACTTACGGCATGGTTTTCAAAAACTTTAACATTTTTTTCAGAAGTCGACTACCTTTTCCATAAGATAAAAGCAAAATATACCAGTAATGTTCCGAATTTTCACTAATTTTTAAATGTTGATTTCCTATATCGGTCCTGAACTTTACTACCATCTTCAATCTAATCAAGGATTGGAAAATTGCGAGAGGCTTGGAGCTCTGGCACACTCAAAGAGGACTTTGCCACTCTATGCCGGTGATCAATCTGCAATCTGCGGTTCTCAAGTATGGCGGGCTCGACTTGGAGCTCCTAACGGAATTTCTTACTGATAGCGCATCTAAAGAGGATGGATGTGAAAGCTTTGAAAGTCACCTGTCACACAAGATATCGTATTGCCTGATGCAATTAATATAACCAGAGATATTATATTTTAGAATCATTTACCGACAATTTGTGATAGAACTGTTTTTGCTCTTAAATTCCTAGATATAAGAGTGAGCGTTTAAACTAGAGCTGCAAAACAATCGATAGTATCGATAGGTTTGTTTTTGGCTAACCATTGATAGTTTTTTTCACTTTAAAATTTTAAGAGTATATACGAAGGCCACTAAAGTCGAAATCAAATTTACAAAATTTTAACACTTATATATAGGGACACAGTTTAACAGTTTTTTAAATTTTTATTTATTAAATTCAAATAAAGTATGAATTGTAACTAAAATATGTTCTTACATACGAGTTTGCATTTGACCCAAACAAATTAATCATCATTTCGTCAGACCATAGCATGTTGTTCTAACTATTACGTTTGCTGAGAAATAGACTCTTATCCATTAGCCTTCGAGGCTTTTTGATGGCTTGAAGGAATTAATCTTTGAAGTAAGAATTAAAAGTTTATCAAAACTGACAGTTGTTGCATTAATAACTTTAGTTTTGGAGCACTTCATGGTCTGAACAATTTTCACTATATAATGGGTCCGCCAAATATTTTTTTTTTTGAAAATGCTATAAAAAAAAACTACTGAATATTTTCTCAAATTTCTTTTTTAATTTGAAAGTACAATCCTTCCGGTTAATAATGGAAAATAATTTCATTCAAATGGCTACCTCGGCTGGCCATGCAGTAGCCTACACGATCGGTCCAATTTCTAAGCACATTTTCGATTGTGTGCAGCTGTATTTCACCAATGGCTTCACAAATATTGTCCTTTAAAGCGTCAATTGTCTCTGGCTTGTTGGCGTAACACTTATCTCTGACGGCATCCCACAAATAATAGTCAAACGGTGTTAAATTGCAGCTCCGAGGTGGCCAAACGACATCAGCTCTGCGGCTAATAATGCGATCTTAAAGAACAGGGCGCAAAACATCGAGTGTAGCTTCGGCTGTGTGGCACGTAGCGCCATCCTGTTGAAACCAAATATTGCTAATATCCTCTTCTTCAATTTTTGTGAACAATAATTCGTTCAACATGGCCCGATAACGATCGCCATTGACTGTAACGGCCACTCCTTGCTCATTTTCGAAGAAAAATGGCCCAATTATGCCTCTGGACCAAAATCCGCAACAAACAGTGACTCGTCTTGGGTGTATCGGCTTTTCAATGTATGCGTGCGGGTTTTCTGTGCCCCAAATGCGACAATTTTGCTTGTTTACATACCCGCCAAGATCAAAATGAGCTTCACCTGAAAAGATGATTTTTTTTTGGCAAAATCGGCATTTTCTGTAAGTCGATCGCAGCCGCACTTAGTGATGCGAAAACGCATTGCACACAACCATATTCGTTCAGTGGAAGGATAAAACTAATTATCTGTCAAATCAGACATGAGCTAAGTGTTACCATTCACGAAATAAGCACTAGTTGAAAAAAAAAACATTAGATGGGGGACCCTTTTATAAGGATTACCCTTCCTTCAAAAATCTTTAATACATCGAATTTTATGACACACTGGAAAAAAATAAAATGGCCATATAATTTGTTTAACACTGTATATTTATTATTATTCTTTCCCTTTCACATTCTAATGTTGTTGCTACAAGTAGCACTTAAAAGGATCCGATAGTATCGAAAGTATTGATAGTTCTTTTCTAAACTACCGAAACTATCGAATTGGCCGACTATTGGTAGTTTTGCAGCTCTAGTTTAAGCCCCTCTTAACTTAAAAAATATATATAAATATACCGGTATTTAATTAACCAAATATAGGGTACGTTTTTTAATGTTGCATTCATAATTGTTTTAGAATAATTCTATAAATGATATAAATGATATACATACATATATAGAAGAACAAGAAACAAAAAAAAATTGTTATTGGTCATACATATTAAAATTATATGTTTTTAGTTTAACTAAACTACATATTATAAATTAATTAAATTATTTTCCATAGATACTAAAGACTTAATAGTGTAAAAGGCTGTCTATATTACTTTGCAGGTGTTTCAAACACCCCCGATAATTTGCTCACAAGTCGATTTAGGCTTTATATTACATTATGAAAATAATAAAAATAATAAACTGTTGATAAACATCATTATTTATAAATTAATAAAGAAAAAGTTACTTATATGCAGAAAAATATAAAGAAACAAATAGAGCCACATAAAAATCTAGTTTAATGCAAATTAAAAGAGAATAAAAGTTAAAAGTTTTAGTGAAAATGGTATTTAATATTGTATTTTGGAAGTAACCTAGACATCATACAAATCGGTACATAAAACACAAACGAAAGTTATAGCCAGTCGAGCTAACGAAATGATACGTATAGGCTGTTTTCAATTGAATAAATTTTTGATACGAAACTTTGTTACCATTTTTGGTACCATTTGCATATCGATGTTCTTTTGCTAACGGCCAACAGTTTGCTTTGGTTGGCAATTGATTAAATTTAAATAGTTAGTATGAGTAACGCTTTGTTCTTGTCTCAGTAAAAGGTAGGTCTCTTTTACAATAATTATTTTTATAGTTGCCACGATGAGAAAAAAAAAACGATTTTTAACCCAAAACTCCTCTAAAGAACACTTCCTCCCATATCAGAAGTAACGGATCCGCCCTGATTCCCTATGTTTCGTTTTAATTATAAACTACCATGATATCTTTCCAATTGAAATATAGCACTTGCCTTTTATACTAACCTGTGTTTCTCGCTTATTTTCTGCTTTATTCCACAAACCCCATAATTAAATCATCACAGTTACCAGATCCACTGATATGAAGTGAGCGTCAAGATACAAATGTCTCCAAAGTGAACATTTATTGTAAACGCGCCAATTTTTTTTTTTTTTTTTTTGTGTTGACATCTGTCAAACATATTCAGTAGATATTAAATCAGTGAACAAATAATATCATATTCTTTCGTCGTGTTAAAGACGGCGAATTTTGTACCAGATGATTTGCGGAAAGCATTAATTTTTTAAATTAAATTAAATTTTTTTAAAGAAAAGTGCTGCAGAGTCGCATCGAATGCTTGTCGAGGCATATGGTAATCATGCTCTAGCAGAAGTAACATGCAAAATATCATGGGTTAGTACGGGACAACCATCAACTTTGGCTGCAAAACCAGATCGATTGGGCAGGAAGACAATGCTGAGTGTCTTCCTGGTGGGACCAGCTCCTAAAACCTGGTGAAAGTATTAATACAGATCGCTACCGCCAACAAATGATCAATTTGAACCATGCATTCATCGAAATACGACCAGAATGGGCTACAAAACACGACAAGGTAATTTTGCAACATGCACACAAAGCACAACCGGTTTAGGATACAATGAAATTATTAGGCTTGGAGCTGCTAGCCCGCCCGCCACATTCACTAGACTGTGCTCCTTCCGACTACTATTTGCTTTCAGTGATGAGACATGCATTGACTGAGCAGTACTTCGATTCTTACGAAGAAGACGCAAATTTGGTGACTAACTGGTTTGCTTCAAAAGACGAATAGTTTTATTGACGTGTAATCTACAAATTGCCTGAAAGGTGGGAAATGGCTAATACTTTAAATAAAATGTTTTTTACTTTCGCATTAAAAATTAATGTTTTATTTTCACAAAAAATCATTTCATACCGGTACACCTGATATAACATCTTGACACAGTTTGCCCTGAAAACCTAAGGATGACCAGTAAACTTGAATAATAAATTTAATAAACGTTATTCAATGCATAGCATTAACAATCTTAGTTTTGTTTGGGCAGTTTTTCAGATTTTGTGTCTAATATCACTTTACAGAGGAGGCAATCACCTCCTTCAGAACCTTAAGTGGGTGCTATGTGGTTTATATGCATTCGCTTGAATGTGTTTTAAAATTTTGTAAAAATTTTTACTTCATTGTATAAAAGAAACAGCGGTTAGAGTTCGGCAATTATTATAGCAGCTATTACGCATCTTGTGTTCTCAGTCATTTCTAAAGCATGATTTGAAATTCAGTCTTTAAACTTAAGTTCTAGTTACCCAAGATGTTAAGCCTTCTACAGTTTTTCGTTACATTTTCATCAGAGATTCATTAAGAGTAGATGTGATTTTCGCTTGAATGTGTTTGAAAACGTACAAAACATTTTTTTCGCGTTTATTTGTTAATGATCAATGCCACTTTTCATATATCAATTAGTATTCAAATAGTGATTCTGTGCGGTAAGCATGAATTATGTAGCGCCACCCATAGTGAAGCTGTTATATGCTCATTATTCAGTTGAAAGTTTATCGTTCTTATTTATTTATTCCACATCATGAAATCCTATAACAGATTTTATACGTTGTACGTTGTAATTGTCTGTCAGGAAAACTCCTGCATCTTCCAATACCCATTTCCGAAACCTGTCGAATTAGCTGTCATTTATTGATGTATACAGCGCTTAAATTGATTTCATTGGATGGACCTAGAGCAGTTAGAAACTGACCTTAATTTTATCAAAAAATCCCATTTATGCATGAATGGGTACGTCAACACAAAAAGTTGTCGAATTTGGGACGATCCAATTAGTATCAAATGCATTCCAAAAAATTCACTGTATGGTGTGGATTGGAGTCTGTGGATTGGTCAACGGAGGCGTCGTCGGACCATATTTCCTAAAGAACAACGTTGGCCAGGCAATCATTCTTAACGTCAATTGCAACCAACTTTTTTGGCCTGAGTAGTATAGACACCAAAGCTGCAGTGGTGGAAGACATAATAGAGACAAACAAGCAAATTAATTTTCTTTTCATCAGGCCATAACACGTTGTTCTACTTATTACGATGCAGATGTTGATTGGCATATTTCAAGCTTATATTTCGTTTGTTGAGAAAAGATACTTTTTATATAATAAAGCATCAATAACATACTTCAAATTTTATAACATATTATTGAAAAAAAGGGTTCCTATTATTTCTCTCACCACTGTATGTGGTTTCAACAGGGCGACGCTCCATGTCACATACCTCATTAGACATTCTGCACGGAAAATTTCGAAAGCATAATCATTTCCCGTGAAGAACTTATGTAATGGAAATCGAGATTGTACGATTTGATTTGATTGGGATTTTCTTAAATCGTAGGTAGGAATATGCGAATAAGTCAACATAAGCTATGCTATCGCTTAAGTGCAACCTGATTTATGAGCCAGAGTCATGGGCAATTGGACACTTCGGATGCATGTCACCCAACAAGGCCGCGACAAGATGATATTTTCCACACACACTTGATTTGATTTAAATTTAAGGATAACAAGCGCTCAACGAAATATACTTTCCACGGCTACCTAACCTTACATGTTATCTTCTAATCTTCCACAGCATTATATAGTCTTTTACTCCAACTACATAGCATTTTTTGATATTTACTTATTCCTGCAAGATAAGGACGAGCCCACCAAAATCAGATGAAAATGCATACATAAGTTGTGTGGCAGGGAATATTTATAAAATGATTTTGTTATTAGACACTCTTTGTTATTAAAACACCTTTAAAAGGTTTCTTTACACTGGCAACTGTCATTTTCAATTTAATTACCAATACTTATCTGTTTTAAAGAATTAAAATAATTATTAACTGTAACATTCAATAATAATTGACTGTACCACCACCACCATTTAGAAAATCTAGAAAATATTAATTGAAAATAATTAGTTGTCGAAGTCGTTATAAGAGCCACACCTCAAAAAATAAACTTAACAAATATAGTTCTCTTTTATATTTGCACATTATCTAATTGTTTATTGCATTAATGTTTTAATAATTTTAAAAGAATAATATTAATATTTCAATAACAGAATATAAGACTTGAATGAAATAAGGTACAGTACAGTGTTAAAGGTGAGGCCATTCTTTTGCACTTAAATGACGGAACAACATTTAGAATTAAATTTAAAATGACATTTTAATAAAGAGGAGAACAATTACGAACAATTAATAGACTAAAATAATTTGAATTATTGAAAACTACTATTGAAGAACAGGATTGATACTATACTAAAAGGCAGTTTCTGTAAAAAAAAAAACTTGACGTAAGTGTAGAGTTTTTGTTATGAAAAGCTTGAAGAATATCAAAACATAAAGAATAATCTCAATATTGATCTAATTAGAAATTTTAAAGCAATTTTATGATAAAATCAATATAATAATATAGGGTGTTTTTTTAGAGGTTCATAATGGACAGACTTACACCAGAGCAACGTTTGATGACTGTTCAAATTTTTGAATTGAATTTCCATTGAAAATATTGTTCTCTTCTTTGGTTAAATGGGTACGTAAATAAGTTGAATTGTAGTATTTAGAGTGAGCAGAATCTACAAGTTTTTCTCTAAACACTATTACATACACAGAAAATAACTGTTGGATACGCTTTATGAGCAGGCGGAATAATTGGTCAATATGTCTTCAAGAACGATGATGGTCAGAATGTGCTATCAGTGGCGAACGGCATATGACGTAGACACACAACGCACGCTAGAATTGATTTACTCAAAGAAACTTGTGATTTAACTCTCTTTGATTATTTTCTATGGGGTTAAGAAAAGTCTACGTCGATAAACCAGAGACAATTGAACACCTGGAAATCATCATTCGAGGAGTTATTGGCGAAATACGGCTGCGAAAACTTTGTGAAAAGGCAGCCCCATGACCAAAATCATATTTAGACATTAATGTCATAAAATCTTCTATCCAACAAAGTCCGTAAATGTTAATGAAAACATTTAAAATATATTTCTTTGTTTTATTATGATTTAAACTTGTGTAACTGTAAAAAAACAGCCAATACTAACATTTTTATAAGTAGTACGGGTCTTGAAATCTGAGTTTACCATAAGACTTTTAATCAAATGAAATACAAATAATTTTATTTACATTCAAAATGCTGTAATTTATCGTTATTATCATTATCATTCTGGCCCTTGGGATATATTGTGCACCTTTCGGTCTATAGGTCGTTAAGCTGATCTATTGACTTCCTAGTAAAAACCAGCAGACCTGAAAACCTAATGGTGGATGCGTCTGGCAATAAGACCCTGTGTCGCTTCAAACTTTTCTATATAAACCTATTAAGAAGTTTCATGACCGCCATCCTTTTCAGAATGACCCGTATAAAATACTTCAGGAGTTTCAAGTCAGGCATGTCACACTGGATAATATCGGAGTGACGTCTAAATAGCAGACTGATCGCTGTTCTAGAGTGACAAAGACTTCAGTTTGTACTAAAAATATAATAAAATTTTTAATTGTATTTTAAATTACATATATTAAAAACAAAAATAATAATAATAAAATAAAATAAATATTTTAAAATTGCAACATTTCTCTCGCTCTTATTTTAAATACTAACCTATTGAGTTTATGCTGATACTGTTCTAAAATAATGTTTAATAATCTCAATCAGCTCAGAATTATCTTTTTCTAATATAAATGCAGCACGTTTATTACCAATAGAAAGACGGGATGACATCATTTGAACTATTTTATTATTTTACTCCCAATATTTTTTAGTAATAATTTTTCCGAATTGGTATTTACTTTTATTAAATTTGAACCAAATTGTATTTATTAGTTTATTGAAGTGAAGCAAATAAATAGCAAAACAACCTAGAACGACGGATAGGGGTCAAATAGCGCATTTGCATATTTGGCCGCCAATATTTCATTTATCAGCTAGATTTCGGAATTTTTTGGTTACGTTCGGGAGTTTTAAGCAGTAGATTGCGGTCTATAGCAGTTCTTGCTATATCTACGTGAGGTATTAAAATTATGTGACCAATCCGGCAAAATTTGCGATCGAATATTTATATGTGAATTGGACGCTTATTTGATTTTTCTCATAAATTAATATTCGATATAGTTTTTAGTTAAAATATTTTCAATATCTTTCGAAGACAACGATTGTTGAATGCCTGGATAACGTTAACATTGTGTGATGTAATATTCCAGAATGTAATGCATCCATAGAGGATGGCTGTTTTAATGTAGGAGTCTAATATGTTAATCTTAACCCATTTCATTATAGTGTTTCTTCACGGGTCGTAAAAACCGGGAAGATTGATTGGGCTTGGAGATTCGAAACATTACATTATCGCTTAGTTGTTAGAATCATATCAAGGTAGTAAAAATCACTAATGCCCTCCAAATCGATATCATAAATTGGTGTATCCCAAATTTGGTGTAATTAAGAGTGTTCCAGCGTATTATCTGACATCTATCAATATTGAGCCTTAGTCCCGCCATTGTTGCTTAACGCTTCAGAGATTTAAGTTAAGCAAACATATAACGATAGCTCTGTGCTAAGAGACAAACATGAACTCTCCAAGTGTTGATTATGTCCCTATATAATGCTCCTTTTGATTGTTGTAGCATTGCAAACGATAATATCAAGAACTACATATGAATGTATATTGAAAGGAGCAGGAATAATAATAGTATCGTAGTCGGACTGCAGTTATCACACAGGTGCTGAATCATATTTTGTTTGTGAGCTAACACGCTACTTAAGTATGTGATACCTCGACTTTATCTAAAATAATTAAATAAACTTTCACTTTTTGCTTGACTTAAAGCTGTTTTACACAACACGTAACTTTTTTGGAACGTTACTACTGAATTTTAGAATTTGTATTTCTATATTATTTTATTTTCATATTAATTTTGAAACTGAATATAAAATTGTTCGCTCTTATGAGTAAAAGTCAAACAAGTGCCCTGTCAAATGACAGGGTATGCCCAAGGAACATTTAAGAAGGTGGTGTTGTCGGTTTGGCTTATTCTTTTTTTATAGAATGCAGTGATCATGATATAAGAAAAAGAAGGTAGCTCCACTCAAAATTGTTTGACAATAAACGAAATTCTTGAACTTTTTTTTATATGTAAACATTAAAAAAAAAGTTACCACATGCAGAAAAAGAATCAATATTCCCGCATAAGTGTGAAAAGAGGAACAAAAAATTGTGCGAATTGTATATAATAATTCGTTTGGATTGTTCACGCTAGCACTTATGGTTGTGTAAGGATAAGATTAAAGATCATCAAAAAAATGTCATCCACATATCAAAATATTTGTGCAAAATGTAATGTATCCAATAGCTTGAGAAGCCTACAGCTATAGATGCCTCACAAATCAAATACGTATTACAAACACCAGCACCTAGCGCAGTGCAGGATATGAATACTTAAGCTAGCTTATGAAATTTATTTGTGATAAGCAACGATTAATTCGTGAATAAAAGAAAATCTTAATTATTTTTTATTTAACTTTTATTATAAGTTATTGCTTTATTTACAGTTTTAGAAGATAGAGAAAGTAAAAGAAATTTAAGTAAAGTTGAAATAGAAAAAGAAAATAGAAAAGATAAAGACTAAATAAATAAAAAGAAATGATGAAACCACATGCAAATTACAGTTCAAACCGGATCCAGTCATAAAGAAAATCCTCACAACTGGTAGATTTTAAATGACTTTTCTGACGTTATTTATTTGACTAATGAATTAAATAGAATGGCGGCTTAATTTAATGGGTACCAGGAGCGGGAGCAATATTAACATTGGCTACCGAATTAATGTGACCAGCCAAAGGAGCTGTATGCACAGCACCACGAGTTTTAGCCACATAACCGGCAGCATGGCCAGGTACCACAGCATGGCCAGCAGCTACGACAGCTGGCACAGCGGCAGGAACTGCTGCATGTACAGCAGCAGGTATAGCAGCAGCATGGACAGCAGCAGGAATAGCAGCATGAACAGGTACAGCAGCGTGTACAGCAACAGCTGCAGGGGAATGAGCCCAAGGTAAACCAGCTACTACGGGTGATGTTACGATGGTGTGAGAAAGAGGACCACCGGCAACTTGGGTCACTACATTACCCCATGGAATGATGGAAGATTGAACGCCCAAAGCCAAAGCCAAAGTGCACAAGGTAACAATAGCGAACTATGAAATAAAAAATAATTTTATTTTAAATATTATTTTAAAAAACATTTTTTTTTATTTATAAAAACTTACTTTCATTTTTGCTGCTGCGGTTTATAAAAAGTTTTGAAAGTAGAAAACTAACTTTGTGTTGCTTGTTTCAACTCAAGTTCTATTCTGATTTCATTCAGCAAATTGTTCATATTTTTATATCAAAAATTTTTAGACCAATAAACATAAACTATCTTTGGGGACAACTTTTCCATTCTAATTAGAATAATTCGAAAACAAAACAAAAATTATCTGAGCAAATATTGTAATAAAATTACAACATTCAAGTTCAATTACTAAAGAGAACAAGGAAATTAAAAAACAATAAATGGTTCAACAAAAATATTTCTAAAAATAAGAAAACAAAAAGAAACATGCATATTAAGATCAATCGATCTCACCTGGAAACACTCTATTATTTTACTTTTTTTTCTCTTATAACTAAATCATAATTAAATTCTCCGGTAGCAAAAAAACCAGACCAGTATTAAAACGTTGTGTCTAAGCAATAACTAAGCAACTCCCTACACTCAAAAAAACTATGTGTGTAAAATTAAAGCGTAAGCAATTACTAGTTAAGTGGGTGTAAAGTTCCGCAACCACTAAGAAAAAGTTAAATTTTGTAAATGAAAAAAATGATTGTCCATTAATTAATTAGCCACAGCCAAAATAAGCACTTAAAAGTTACAACAATGGCTACCGCATTAAAGAAATAAGATCCGGGTGTAGAATTAAAAAAAAAAATAGAAATAAAAATACAGCGTGTTTCAATAAGATGTTGTATTTTCAATAGCTCGGTTTTTAAATAATGGTCATGCTTCAGCCTCTAACTACTTGCCAGGTGACAAGTAAAAATTACGCCATTAATAAAATTGGCGCGATAACCGCTTCAATAAAGCATTGTTTTGTTTGTCGGATGGCTATTGGTATCAGACCGCTTTGTTCAATAGCCGAGCATAGGATAGAACTGCACGCACTTCAATCTTACACGCATCCTCTTCAATTTCTTAGATCAAGTGTCGAACTTTGGTCACCCTCTTCAGCGAATTCCTACGGAATCACCTTCCTTGTTGGATTACCTTCTTTTATTCGCCCGGCATGTCCTAGTCAACAGATTCTCCTTCGTTAAATGCGTTTTACTTTATCGATATCTTACAGCTCATGATTTACGCAATCCCGTTATTCTTCCCTGACTCTGATTAGCTCATAAATCTCGAACACCCCAGGAAAAGCTTCATTCGCCTGTGCGAGCATCCTTGCTTGAGCAGAATATAATATTGGGTATACAAGTTAATAGTGTCGATTTGGACAACATATGGCATAACTGCCATATATAGTTTGTGTCAATGATAACAAATATGGTATTTTGGAGGGTAAACATCTGTCATTATAATTCAGTATTCGATAGACGCCAAAGTGTAAACACGCATTTTTTCAATCGCTATAATAATGTCGAATTTTGTGCCTGAAAAGATATTTTTCTTTCATTTGAAGAAAACGACTACTGAAAGTTATCGATTGTTGGCAGGTAGAAGCTTACGGTCAACATGCACCAACTCAAAAACGATGGTTTGGTGACACAGAAAACAAGGAGAGCCCTGGTCAGCTGAAAAATTTTGAAGATGAGGATTTGGAACATTACTCGACGAAGATTGTTGTCAAACGCAACAAAAACTTGCACTATCATTGGGAGTCACACAATAAGCCATTTCCCTATGTTTAGAAATATTAGGATTCCTTCAAAAGCAAGGAAATTGAGTCCCATATGAGTTGAATCCAAGAGACGTTGAAAGACGATTTTGCATGTCGGATATGATGTTTTAACGCTACAAAAAGAAGCAATTTTTGCATTGTGTTGTTACTGGTGGTGAAAAATGGATACATTTCGATACCCCAAGTGCAAAAACTCATATGCAAAGCTCGGCCAACCAGCCAAATCAACGCCGAAGCGTTGTATTTGATGGGATCAGAAATATATATTGCATTATGAGTTGTTGAAATCTGGTCAGACGATAACAGGGGACGTTTACCGAATACAATTGATTCGAGCAATCATCAAAAATAACCAGAATATTCGACCTGATACGAGACCATAATCTTTCATCATGACAACGCTCAGCCACATGTTACAAGACCGGTCAAAAACTATTTAGAAATCAGTGGATGGGAAGTTTTGGCTCAGACCTTGCCCCTTCTGACTACAATTTGTTTCGTTCTATGCAGAGCGCCCTTACTGTAATACGCTCCACTTCAGAATGGATGCTACCAGAAAGATGGGAAAAGTAGTGACTAACGATGGACAATACTTTGAATAATGTATTAATTCATTTTGTTATTATAATAAATGCATTTTCCAAGCAAAAAATTGACATTATTAACTTGTATGCTCAATAGCACGATCAACATTAGCGTCTTGTAGAGTGTAAATCTCATGTGTAGAGACAGGGCTTTATTTCCTAACTGATTACTTAGGCTAAAACAGCACTTGTTGGCAAAAATAATTCCTCGTTTTATCACAAAAATTTTTTTAGTTGCTACGGTACCGAGGTAAATAAACTCCTCAACAATCGCAAAGCTAAATATAACAGTTATCAACTTTTACATGTTGTCCAATTCTAGAAGACTCTTTGTCCATGAACACAATTAGCTTAGTCTTGAATTCATGGATCTCCAGACGCATCTTTCCTGACTCTCCTTTGATATCCATAAAGACTAAAATTACTTCACGCAGTGTGCGTCCCGTGATATCAATATTATCGACACACGCGAGTAAGATGTACTATCTGGTGAACATTGTGCCTGTAGTATCAACCTGTGCATTCCGCACGATTTTCTGCAAGAGAATATGAAACAAGTCACACGATTGACCTCTCTGAATTCTCGTTTGCTAGTAAACAGCCCAGATTGATCCCATTCTGCGAATTTTTGTAGGAAAACTAAGCTCACATTTGGCATTAAAAACTATTACTCCTGTGGGACTACTGAAAACGGCCTTATTATCGAGACGAAAAGATGAAATGTGTCGATTTGTTTCTCTGTGATCTTTTCAAGCTTTTGATGTAATGCAAATATTTGTAAGTTGGTGAATGTGTTACCCTAGTAAAGCCATGCTGATTTGTGTATTTGACGGTATTGCCAATCCGACTATCTTTGGCTAACAATCTTACATGTTTCAAATTAATGAACATAAAAAATGTGAAAGCGTTTGAGACATTTCCGGAACTTTCCAAACTGTAGGCAATTAGGTATATAAGGAGGCTGCTTTGCCTACGTTGACATAGTTATCGTCTTGCAGCCATAACGTAAAGTCGTGTTTAGGCGTAAATAAAAGTGTTGCCTAAACGAATATTAAGTGCAAGATAAATAAGTTGCTCTATTAAGATAAACTCTATAAAGATACCAAAAAGGGAAATACCGCGGTCACAATTTGCAACACTTAAGCATTTTTGAACGCTTTGAAGCAACTCCTTGGCCAGCAATTGAATAAAAATTAATGTGAAAAATAGAACTTGAGCACTACGCTCAAAGAGAACTTAAAAATTGAGATGACAAATACATATCGTGTAATACCCCTTTTAACAGGTACTATTTTGGTCTGCACAAGCAGTTTTTGGTTTCCCTCGGCAGATATAAATCACCCACTACAAAACGCTGATACTATCCGTGCTGCTATATAGCGCAGAAGCATTGGAACGTGTACAGGCAAAAGAAGCTGTTCTTGATGTTTTCAAGAGAAAGATACTCCGTAGAACAGTGATGAAAAAAGGAATTTTCATACCAGTATCAAAAATATTAAAAAATATATATTTCTTTTCATAGGCTGCTAATTTTCTAAAACCTAAGTCTCATTTTAGCTATAACGTAAATATGTGTACTTCCTATATAAAACAGTGTAGAAGAACAGTTTAAAACTTGAAAAATGTGGCAAATAATGACTGAAAAATGGCTTTGCTTGAGCCATACACACATATTCGTCAAGGTGACTTTAATGAGATATGTATCTAATATATAAAATTCGTGTGGGTGTGTTTGTAGCAAAGCTCCTTCAAAGCGGCAGAGCAACCGTAAATTAATTTTCATACCGCAACACTAAATGGGCGATTCGCCGCTCATACGAAGTATATATTTATTTGTCTATATCTTCAAAACGGTAACAGTAAGTCTCTAAATTTGGTCCAAATAACTACATAGACGTAACAAATCATCAGCCAAAAAGTGGGCGGAAGCATATAAGTGGACATGGTACCTCCAATCAAGAGTAAATATTGATTTTTTTCTACCTTGAGAATGGCTAAAGCTAAAGTTTCTGAATTGGTTTCATTAGTCAATAAGTTGGCGGAATTAAACACATGGGCATGGTACCTTCCATACAAACTTTCTTCTTTTTTGGAATTAGATAAGTGGGCGTGGCATCGCCCATGCACAGTACATATTAATTTTTGTATATCTTTAGAACTGTAATAATAGAAATTTCTAAATTTAGTGCAAACAACTTCATGTATCATTCAGGCGCTACAGAGCAAAGTTGAGTTTCATGAGTTGCTTTACTAAGAAATTTAATAACTACGTCAATTTCTAACGTATTTCTGAGACGTAAGTTTCATTTTATTCATAACTTAATATAATTCCTTAATAAGTCCATCAACAGTACGGTTCGTATATAAAATAGTGCGCAAAAACGCATCTAAACTTAAAAAATGTGGAAAAAATTAAATCAAAAATCTGTTTACTTGAGAAATACACCCAGATCCCCCACGCCTACTAAAACGATATATATCATTTAAAAGGTATCTCTTCTTTCCAAAACCGAAAAGAAAAGTAAAATCGGGTAATATTCAGCCAAGTTATTAGTTTATAGGTGCATGAAAGTTCGAAAAACCGGTTTTTTACCAGTAAATGGAGATTTTGGAGGTGTTTAGAAAATCAAAAACAGATCCTTGTTCTACTCGACAGCGCTTATCAGAAAAGTAGTATCATTTCGCAGGTATTTTAACTTCGTTCATTTTTGTCGCGCCTTGTAATATGTTCTTATGTTTCTTGTATAAACGACCTTTCTCTAACTCAACAGATTCATTTATTTTATATGACGAAACTTCATCTATTAAATTTTTTAATGCATCATTTAAATTATTATTATTCCTATTTCAAAATTTCTAAATTCTGGTTTGTTGAAGCGGTGATCTACAATAGATGAAACCATTGCAGATATTCGCTTCTTGTATAAAAATAGTGCTTTAATTATTGTTCTATTTCTGCTAATGTTTGTTTGTCAATTTGTGTTTTAATATTCAAATTGAAATTTCCCCAGAAATTTTTACAATGCATCCTCAATAGACATGAATATATCAAGTATTTTCGATAATATGTCGGATTCATTCGTAATCCCCCAATAAGACAAAAGCTTTCGTGTTACAATACAAACACCGGTGGGTTGCCTCTTTTGCGTAATTTTTAAACATTATTTTGAACTATCGCTAACGATAGTTTAAATGGCACTCGATATTTTCTATATTTATTTCCTATAGATAGGGCCATTGATAAGATCCGATCACTTCTTCTCAGGTATTTCCACTTCATCCTAAGCATTATGATGTCCATACGATGTCATATACATGTATAGTATGTATAAATGGGCTTGAGCCCAGAAATAAAATTAAAAACAAAATTTTTTTTATATTTTTTACTTTTTTACAAAGTACTTGCTTTATTGAAAGAAATGCAAAGAATAGATGAATGATGAATACAAATTGATGATAAAGAACCTAAAAGAGAGATAGTTCAGATAAATAACCAGGAAAAAGAAGAGGAAATGAAAGGGAATAGAAAGTGAAATTAACTAAAAGTGCAAAATTTCGATGATTGTACCCTGTATTAAACGAAAATGAACTTAAATTACGTTTCTAATATTTAATATTTCTCTGAGTTAAAATTATTAAAAGCATCATACTGGCAGTTTCATAGTGGATGGCGGGGGCGGTAATACTATAATAATGACTATAGTGCTAAACTCTTTTTAGTGAGTGCCAGGAGCGGGAGCAACGTTGAGGTTGGCAACCGAATTGAGATGGCCAGCCAAGGGAGCAGTATGAACAGCACCACGTGTTTGAGCAACATAACCGGCAGCATGACCAGGTACGACAGCATGGCCAGCAGCTACGACAGCGGGAACAGCAGCAGGAACAGCGGCATGAACGGCAGCTGGAATAGCAGCAGGAATAGCGGAGTGAATAGCAGCTGCTGGATGGCCAACAACAACAGCACCACCCAAAGGCCATGGTGCTGCTATAGGGGATGAAACGGCTGTGTATGAAAGAGGACCGCCGGCAACTTGAGTAACAACATTACCCCATGGAATAACAGATGATTGGACACCCATGGCCAAGGCCAAAGTGAACAGGGTAGCAATTGTGAACTGTTTAAAATGAAAATATTATTTCAATAAAGTATTTACGATTTAAAATTATTTTAATTCAAACTTACTTTCATTTTTAAGAAAAAGTAAAGTTGATTGTAGAAAGATGAAAAGCAGAAAACTAACTGTATGTTGTTCGTATGAACTTCAGTTCTATTCTGAATTAATTTCATATTTGCCCTCATTTTTATAGTCCGTACCTTCAATTCGAAAACACCAACAACAAATGCTTTTCCTACTAAAACTTCATTGGAAGTGAGTTATTGTACAAACAATAAGGAAATCGTACACAACCCTCTCTCTGAATATGCAAAATATGCGTTAAAACTGTAATAAACCAGCATTCTAATCTGGCGAATTCAGATAAAACATGTCAGTATTAAAACAAAAAACAAAAAAAAACTTTACTTAAAACTGTCATACTACAAATAGCCATGGAAACAACAACAATAAATTTATAAAAAGCGTTAGATCAACAAACAAATAAAAAACTCCCTACCTACACTCGAAAAAAATTGTATGTAAAAAACAATAGAACAATTTCAAAATGCAATTGACACTTAATTATTTTATGCAGTATTTAAGAGTGGAAAACTAACAAGCTGACGCATACAAATATAATAAATTGCAACAAATCAGCAAACATAGCTGTACAAACAGCATCCAAAAAATGTTAGCCAATATTTTTTCTTGCAATTTAATGGAGATAGTTTAATATTATTGGGTATATAAGTTAATAACGTGGATTTTTTTTTTTTTTTTTGCTTGAAAAATGCATTTATTATAATAACAAAATGAATTGATACTTTATTTAAAGTACTGCCAATCGTTAGCAACTACTTTTTCACATCTTTCTGGTAGCATATGGATTTCGCGCCAAAAGAACTACTCTGATTTTGAGATAAAGAATGAATCAGACCATTTTCTGATACCCCGTTCGGAAGTGAAGAGCGTTTCAGAAGGGGTTATGCATCGACCGAAACTAATGGTAGTCAGAAGGGCAAGATCTGGGCTATAAGGCGGGTGAGCCAAAACTTCCCATCCACTGTTTTCCAAATAGTTTTTGATCGGTCTTGCAGCATGCGGCCGAGCGTTGTCATGATTGAAGATGTCTGGTCGAATATTCTGGTCATTTTCCGTTGATTGCTCTCTTCAAATGGATCAGTTGTGTTCGGTACAGGTCCCATGTGATCGTCTGATCGGATTTCAACAGTTCATAATACAAAAAGCCCTTCTGATCCCACCAAATACAGAGCATTACTTTTGCGTCATGGATATTCGACTTCGGCGTTGATATGGCTGGTTGGCCGGGCTTTACATATGACTGTTTCGGATTGGGGTTATCATAATGTATCAATTTTTCATCACCAGTAACAATACGATGCAATAATGACTTCCTTTTGTAGCGTTGAAGCATCATTTCCGACATGCAAAATCGCCTTTCAACGTCTCTCAGCTTCAATTCATATGGGACACAATTTCATTGCTTTTAAATGAATCCAAATGCTTTTAAACGTGGAGAAATGGCTTATTGTGCCACTCCCAACGACAATGCAAGTTCTTCTTGCGTTTGACAAGAATCTTCGTCGAGTAATGCTTGCAATTCCTCATCTTCAAACTTTTTCGGCTGACCAGGCATCTCCTTGTCTTCTGTATCGAAATCACCACTTTTGAATCGCGTAAACCATCGATCACAAGTTTTTTGAGTTGGTGCATGTTGATTGTAAGCTTCTATGAACATTCGATAACTTTCAGCAACCGTTTTCTTCAAATGAAAGGAGATTATCAGACTTCCATGCAAAACATATTTTTTCATATCCAAAATTTGAAGAATTTTCGCCAGATTACAATACATTTTCTTTTCTTTTCTTCAGCAAGATGGGTGGAAAGAAATGGGTGACTTTGGCCAAAATGGCTTAAACAAAAAGAATAGAAAAATAAAACTAAAAGTGTATATATATCCCGATGACATACCCATCGGTCAGTTTCTATCACATAAAATTAAAAATCAACAAAACAAAGAACCAAGTGGAACCGATGAAGAGCAAGGTTAGGATGGATTTAATGCTATATTCGGTAGTGGCGAGGAGGCGGTTGTCGATATTTTTTTTTATTTATTTATTTATTTATTTTTTTTTTTTTTTTTTTTTGAGAGCGAATTTTAAAATCCAGCCAACTCGTCTCTTAAGCTACAGGAAATAAATCTTTTACTCAGAATTTTATAGTGAATTATAGTGTTTTGCACTTTATTTACACTTCTAGTCCTAAAATAAGTTAATAAAACATTAATTATCCAATGAAAGAATTATATACTTAAGTGATAAATGCAACTCCTCAGCAATAATGATGTGAAAATAATCAATGGGAAAAGGAAACAAATTTCGACGGAAATCTGATCGTGAATAGTATACGATCAGGGGAATTCTTACAGGGCTATCATTCCCCACTGAATAATCAGAAAACATTTCATGAGAAAATTATTCATGATTGCAATTGTGGGAAATGGAAAACATTTCGAGAGAAAAATTATTCATGATAGGGGTGAATAACTGTCTGCACGCAATTTCATTAATCTATGATAATTTCTTCTATCTTTATCCATCTCTCTTCGTGATCGACGCAATATGCGGAGGACATATCCTGAAATCATATTTAAAAAGTAAATGTCATGGAATTATCTACCAGATTATAATAAAAAAAATTTCACTCCAACAATATGTCTGTTTTGTATTATCATTTTCAGCTCTTAACAAAACACCTCATGTATAGTATGTATTTAAGGGATGTCCTTATTTTGAAATATCGTATTTTTATAAGACCCTGGGCAGATTTTTGTACCTTTGTATTAGGAAAGTACGTATGTAAAATTTGTACCGATTTCGATAAAGTTTTATGGACCTGGTAACGACTTCAAATATTCCGCAAGTGAATAAACGTCAATTTTTATACATTTGTCGCCTCTATTCACTATTTTCTTCAAAAAATACTGAAAATTTTTGTTTCTTAATTTTCTTCTTCTTCTTTACATTATTCAGTATTATATAGGGAAGAGTGGTACATGGGGCGAAGTGGGACATCTCAATTTTTGACCATGTTTTTATATTTTTAGAAAAAGTAGCCTTTTTAAGTGTTATTTATCGGCTAGTGGCAGCACTGGACATTGTTAAAGTGTCTGAAGGAAGGACAGTACACATTCTCAAAGAAGAACTTGTCATTAACCATTCCACTACACATTGGTGGCGCCAAGATAACCGTATAAAATAATCTAAAGAAATTTCTGCTGGCTTTATGGATAATGCATGTTGTTATTATATTTTTAACTAAAGATAATATTAAATTCTGTTACAATCTTTTTACTTTACGTTTTATAGTAAAGTAGAATTTTTAACTGGCCAAAAAATATTGCAGGTCGGTTTATGAAAGTATAGTCAAATGGAATATTGTCTACCAAGCGGCTTGTTATATGATACAACGTCTAAAAATACTGCTATCAACACAGGCGCCGCTGACCTCTTGGAAAAAAATAGTACGTATTCTAATCAATATACCTTACCACCATCATGTGTATGAAATAATATTGCGCAACGTTTTCGAAACAAGGTTATATTCTACATCTGCTCCAGAAATTTCAAAGTTTTAACAAAGAATTATTTAGAAGTGAAAAAGCAGCTGTTTGAAGATGAACGTGAAAATTATATAAAGTTTTGTTATGAACAACTGATTAAATTTTAACACATAGAAGACTATAAAGAATTACTTCAATTGGTCTTAATCTTTCTTGGTGCAGAGCGTTATAAATTTCGAACGCCTGGTCCAACTAGACATGCACGATGAATGTCAAAAGCAATATATTCTTTGGAAATATTTCTGTTCCGTGAACAATTTTCACTTACGAAAAGTGAATAAATTGAATTACGCAATTTTTGCATTTCTTTAGTGAAACTTTACATTAAAGTCAGATATACAATGCCGTAGACGCACCGATGCAAGATTTGACTTTTATTCAAGATGCTATAAAGTATTCGAAAACTAGTCCAGAAAGCTCAGTATTAATTCTTAATAAAATGAGCAATCATTTATGGTATATTTCTGAGGAAACAGTAGTCCTATCCTTTTTCGATTCAAATATAAGTTCTAAAGAAAAACGTAAAGGGGTTGGAAAGCTTATATTAAAAGAACCACCTGTAATATTAAAAATACCCGAAACTATACAAAGATACACCTTAAGTGACCTTGTTGCCGAAAAAAACTAAGTATTTCTTTTATCGGTTTAGTTTGTCCCTGTAATTTCCAGAGACTGAGTCTTTAACTTGGGAAACATCATTTAAATTCGAGGAAGGTTGGACATTCTGTAAGGACGTATTTGTTGTTAAAAATACCGCTGAGAGAGGCCTTAAATTTATTCAAACTTTAACACAATTTTAACAAATTATGAAGAGGATAAGCAATTGTTGCTTCATGTTGTTGAGGCTTATCAACAGAAATATCCTTCGTATAAAAAATCTGATCTAATATTAAATCCACAATTTTACGAAATAAAGATCCAAAAAACAATTTTCTTTTAAAGTTTTATTGTTGTTACGAGTATGTTAACTCAAATCAATAAAAAATATTATTATTAAAAAAATATCCATTTTAGTCTATTAATTTGTATAAAGGTCGACGACTTTAATACGTTTCCGGGTCCACTAAACGTTGTCTGATTATATTAAGAATAAAAATATGTCCGGGGAACTGATCTCAAATCACTCTTAAATTTGGCCATACAAATAAGAACATCTTTAATATAAACATGTATGGATATATGCAATACTTCGATTTATTTGAATTTTTATATCAAAGAAGTTATCGAACAAATACTCGTAAGCCCACAAACTTGCAGAAGTTAATATCGTAAAAAATGCTAGCCACTGCGAGACCATCTCGCCTCTGATGGTTACACAAATGATTGGAAAAGTAAAATAGCATTAAAACCGAGGTGACATAAGTTCGATTGTTTTTTATAGATGTACTCGTATAAAACTTTGAAATGGAATAAAAAAAAATAACTTTTTTAAATTGACATGAAATTTACTTTATTCGAATGATAATCTTCTGGCATTATAATTTAAATATGACTTCTGGCATATGACCGCCATGGCTGGCTAGGACGTATTCTAATCAGGAGGTCTAATTTGAAATGATTTTTTCCAACATTTGGGGCCGTATATAGGTAATAACGCGGCGAATGTTGTCCTCAAAGTGGTTAATTGTTTCGCACTTATAGGCTTAGACTAGCGACTTCACATATCCGCACAGATAATAGTCTAGCGGCATTAAATTGCACGACCTTGGAGGCTAATTCACGGGTCCGAAACATGAAACTATGGGGTAACCAAACATTTCCTTCAATAAATCAATTGTGGCACGAGCTGTGTGACATGTTGCGCCGTCTTGTTGAAACCACAGCTCCTGCACATCATGGTTGTTCAATTAATGACCGAAAAAGTCAGTAATCATAGCTCTATAGCGATCACCATTAACTGTAACATTCTGACCAGCATCGTTTTTAAAGATTACACTAGCCCACAAAGCACACCAAGCAGTCAGTTTTTCTGGATGTAACGGTGTCTCGACATACACTTGAAGATTAACATCACTCCAATTACAGCAGCTTCGTTTATTGACGTATCCATTCAAACAAAAGTAAGATTCATCGCTAAACAAAATTCGCTTATGAGAATCGGTATCAACGGCAATATCGTTTTGGGCCTATTTGAAAGCGTCGGTCAGGCGTCAGTCTATTCATATTTAAATACCAAGCCAAACTAAACATAAGTCACTTGACAGCTGACAAAATGGCCGCCAGTTAAAAAAATGTTGCCAAATTAAAGCTTTATACCTCTATAAAAAACACCCGGTAGAAATTAATAATTTCAATATGCAATTTCTAGAAAAATGTGAGCACAACACACAGAACTCTGATGACATCACAGATTTTATGTCTCAGTTATAAAAATTATTGACCAAAAAAATTAAATTTAATAATTAGTTCTGATCCCAAAGCTTACTAAAATTCAAATCTAAGAACAATTTCATTAACTTTCTTCTCTTATTTTTAATTAAAGGAAATAATACACAAAAAAATACGGAATTTTGCTTTTAGCCAATACTAAGGGAAAGAATTATCAAAACTTTTATTACTGTAAAATATGTAATGCTAAATAGAAATTTCTAAAGCAGTTCTTCGGTTTTGTTTAGCATAAGTGCACCTTTCATTTTTCATGTACAATTCGGTCAAATTCAATACACCTCGAAAACTTATGTCTGATTTTCTTATCAGACTATTGCGGCCAGTGTCTAATCAGATATTGTCGGATTTCGTGTAGAAATAAATTCAGTATGAGTCATTTGTGTATTTTAACTTAAATTTTTGCAACAAGGTAAACTAGGTTTTAAACACATTTTGCAAAAGATCACAACAACTTTTATATTGAAATCATCTGATAATAAGCGGTTTGATAGAAGGTTATTTATGAAACATCCATGCATTATCCTTCGCAAGGTTAAAATAACGAAAAAAATAGTCGCATATACTTTAAGTTTTTAAACGTATTATAACTGGCGATTGCGCTTTCCGACCACATTTGTTTTATGTAAATTCCCATACCACGTTCTTGCTCGGGATCGAAATTGACAATTCTGTTGTCTTTCTATGTAACAGCTATTACATCAATACCGTTGACGTTGTCAGCTATATATTATCATTCATTATCTTTTCTGATACCAATTTACAATTTGGTATACTGGCCGCTCGCATGGCGAGACTGAAAATTTTACTGTATCACTTCATAAAATTCGAGCAGCTTTTCCTTAGAGTAAGACTCCTTCTTGGACTGCTGTGCGTAATTTAATCGCTAAATTCGAAGCTTACGGTACTGTTGCTGACAATAGATCAAAATAAGATCTACTTCTTTCCCGTTCTCCAATCTTTGCATCGCTTCACAAACAGCTACGAAGCGCTTGGTTTTCAATTACGGGAAAGCTCGTTGGGCTGAGCTTAACGATTTCTATGGGCAGTTCAATTGGAAACTTTGTTTCCTTGATTCTAACGTGAATGCCATGGCCGAAATGATTGTCAATATAATAATGGATGGATAATTTCATCCCATCCAGAAAGCTTTCGATTAAATCAAGTAATAATTCTTGGTTTATTCAGACGTGCAAGCTTGCAGTCAGATCCAGGGAGCAAGCAGTCATAAATTGGCGTAATACCAAATGAGATCATACTAATTCGCTACGCAAACTGGCGAGATCTTCGTGTGCCGCAGTACTTAGGCGCGAAAAGTCTGTATACGAACAGCGCCTACATGATAAAGTTCTTACTTTTCGGCGGGGAAATAAGAGCTTTTAGTCATTCATTAAAAGGCTTAAAAACTACGCTAGTTCGGTTCCAGTACTTATAAAGGATGACCAAACATTCACTAACTCGGTTGACAAGGCAAACCTACTGGCTGAAATGTTTGCAGGTAATTCGAACTTGCCAGAGAGCGTACAACCACTGCCCGAACTTGAATGAGTATCAGTGACTATGACTTTCGAGTCCGTGCAGTTAAAAAGGTTCTTGCAAATCTCGACGTTAATAAGGCTTCTGGGCCGGATGGCATTCCAGCGATGGTCCTAAAGCAGTACTCTTTGACGCTTGCGCGTCCAGGCCAATATCTTCAGTGCGTCTTATCGTGCGGGTAATTTTCCGTCTTGCTGGAAGATTGTCATTGTAACGCCAATCCCTAAAACAGGTGAGGTGAGTCGAACAGGGTCGACTTTAATGAGCGCAAGACCCAATGTTGCTTTCTGACACACAGACGTGGTGGTGTGTTGTCGTCTGTAACTATGGGTAACGTAGATATTGAGGAATCTGATGCTCTTGATGTTCTGGGCATGAAGATTCATTGTGATGTACGTTGAGACGATCACATTTTCAATGTGTCGAAAGAAGCATTCAAGTGCATCGGTTTTTTAAGACGGTGTAAGAAATACTTCGCTCCATCTGACTTTCTCCATATTTACAAGGCCTATATCCGACCCAAAATAGAATACAACCCTCATGTATGGGCCGGTGTTTCAAAGCCTAGGAGAAGGCGTAGATACTTATTTACGACGGTAGTATAGCCAACTCTATTGATTCCTTAGGGAATCGTAGCAAAGTGGCGTGTGTTTCATTGTTCTATCGGTACTATAACGGAATGTGTTCTGATGAAATTAAGAAACTAATTCCTAGTAATCATATATTCTTACGTAGTACTCGTATTTCACGTAGAGCTCATCCCTTGTAGTTGATTGTCCAGTAAATCGCACAACGCATTATAGCGAGAATTCGATCTTTGGTCGCACCATTCGTTTGTGGAACAATCTTCCTGCGAATGTTTTTCCTGTCACTTACGACATGAGCAAATTTAAATCGAACGTCCACCGACACTACTCTATCTATCCTCCTTCCCACAACATATTTTCCTAGTACCAGCGCAATGCACTGCATGAGTAGGGTTATCCCCTGATTGCTGGTCTTATTGAAAAGAAAAACAATACGCTCGTAATGGCCGTAGTGATGCAAACATAGCCGCTGTACAGCAAAGTGTTGAGAATGAGCCTGGAACATCAACACGTCGATATTCGCAACAATTGGGCATCACCAGAGGAACTTTGAGCAACATTTTGTATTAAGATCTTCATCTTAATGCTTATAAAGTTCAACCTGTTCCTTTATTTCGTCTTTTAATTGCACTTAATTTCTAGTCCACACAAAAGTGCTCTTTCTTTAGGAATTTACTAAGTGCATCATTGAAGAAGTCCGCAACTGGTCATATTTTGTGTAGTCGATTACAGTGAGAATGGCTTCTAAGAAAAACAATATTTTTAAATGGTTTCCTGAAACTCTGCCAAAGAAAACCTAAAAATTTATAGGAAGAGAATCTTCGCTTATTCGACAATCTTTTCTCTCTTAAACTGTTTAAAAATTTTAAAATAAAAAGACATTTTTTTGAATTTACTTTTTTTACAAAGTACTTGCTTTATTAAGAGTAATCAAGATAATAGAGGTGGTGGTGATAGCCATTTAGAGAGACCAAAACATAAAATGAAATGAAAAATTAATGAAATAGATTACAGAAAACAGTAGATATTGTGCAAAATTTAGATTGTATGTGGTACCCTGCATTAACAAACAAAAAATAAATAGATAACATAACAAAATATAACTTTAATTATTTGCTTATCATCTTCAGATTGTGACAAATCAGAAACAGACATCACATTGGCAGTTTCTTTAAGGGCAGCGATACTGTGTTGACTACAACGATGACTGGATAATTTGATTTGGTGTTGCTTTTTACAAAGTACCAGGAGCTGGAGCTACATTAACGTTGGCCACCGAGTTGAGATGACCTTCCAGTGGAGCAGTGTGTACAGCACCACGAGTTTGAGCAACATAACTAGCAGCACCAGCAACCACAACGGGTACATGAACAGGTGCATGAGCTACAACAGCACCAGCCCATGGCCAAGCAGAGACAACTGGTGATGTAACGGCAGTGTATGATAGAGGACCACCAGCTACTTGAGTTACTACATTACCCCATGGAATAATAGATGATTGAACGCCCAAGGCCAAGGCCAAAGTGCACAAGATAGCAAAAGCGAACTAAGAAGAAGAAAAATTTTTAAAGTTTCACTTTTATTTTACTTAAGATTCCTTCTATTTCACTTACTTTCATTTTGTTTGTTTTATTAAAAAAGCGGACTGGAGATCTCAGAAAACTAAACCGTGTATTGTTCTTATGAACTCAAGTTCTATTCTGTTTTCAAAAGTACAAATTCCCTTATTTTTATATGAAATTCTCTAAGGTAAACCACCAACATTACATCGCTCAATCAGAATCTCATACACATATATGTGTTACTCGTATGTATGGACTGAAGAGTAGAATATGGCAAAAAAAAAATATCTTTAGCAACCCCTTAAACGAAAGTACAAGTTTCTAAGATTCTGATCTATAATTTATGAAATATTTGTTACTGAATGAAACACCACATCGTAATGCATATTTAGATTGAAAGATTTCAACTTGTATAGTAAAAACACTTACAAATTCATTTAAACTCTGTAATAAACCTGTCATTATGTGAAAAATTATAATCATATATGCACTGTTAAGTATGGCTTATATTCAGACAAAGTTTTTGAAATTATATCATAGAAATATAAATTAATACGTATGTATGTAGATGAAAGAAAATCTTAACACTTAGAAAAAAAAAATTCTTTTAAACGAGTATTAGAAACAATAGAAGAAACTTTTTTTCAACAATAAAGGACATCTGCAGTCGATATATTTTTTTGTATGTTCCAGTCATAAAATTTAATGGCATTGAATCCAAAAAAGATTTCACTTAATTTTCCAAAAAAATAGATTTTAAAACTATAAAAAAACTTACAGCATGTATACACTTACACTTTTTAAATCGTAAATCGCTTTTCATTCATTATTCAATCAACAATTGTGAGCCGAATTACATTCCTTCTATTTCTAGAATGCAATTTATGCTATAAACACATTCAAGGCTACCGACCATCGTCCACAAGCTGTCAAAAATAAAATACATGTTTGCATATGAGAATAATTATTTCAGCGGTAAAACGGCTACCGACTACACGACTACCATTGTAGTCCGTAGCCAACTTAGGTTAATTTCTGTTTTTCTTGGCGACAGCATACAGTTTAGTGCTGTCAATACAATAAGATGCATGAAACAGTCATTTTAAAAACGCAATACATGAAATACATACATTAAAAATGCAAAAAAATGTATGAGCTACCGCTGAAATTGTTTGTTAGGTTATGTCCAATGTGTCTTAATCAGATGTTTATTTTGTAGCTGTAGTCGTTAAAATAATTAAATAGCTGGTTACTTGCTTACTTTTGTAGCCAGGTTCTTTCGGAGTCGTGTGGTCAACGGTCAGTAGCCTTGATTATATTTATGGCATTACTAGCAAATGTTAAAAATATAAAACAAATTTACAAGAAGAAGAAACAGCTCCGTCAATTAGAACCGTGAAATACAAATGTGCATGTAAATAGGTTAATTCGTAAAAGTTATTCAAAAAGCTCAGAAAGTAATTGGGGATGCCGTGTGTGAAAGTATGCTACTAAAATGTTTCCATTGGTACACGAAAGCATTTAGTCTAAGGAAGAAAGTCAAGTAGATACCAGTAACTCACTCCGAAGGCATGATCACGTAAACAACCGATTAAAACTTTGAAAAAATAATGAAAATAATGCTGGAAAATTGGCGAATTAACGAGTTTCTATACATCACTATTAAGAGAGTTGGTGTTTGTCATGCAATTAGTTTTTAATTAAGGCTTTAGATAAGATACACGAGACACATAACATCGTTAAAGAACTATAATCAATGGCAATGTCCGATAGTTCAACGACAATTTCTTCAAATTTTATTTCTTTTACTTTGGTTGTCATGATGGATCGTTTTCGGACCACGTTTACTCTAATAATGTACACATTCCGTGACCCGCCGAACAGTGTGCGCTATAGAAGCAGCACAGGGAAGCATTGAAGAAAATCCAAATTAATCGACGCCGTTCTCGATATGATATTTACTAAAATATTTTGCCTTAAAAGCTTTCAAGATTCAACTTTTGCAAGAATTAAAGCCAAACGATCATCGTATGCGCCGCCAACACGGCTAATTCATATTGACTTTTCATTCAAAATTTTGTTCCATTGGGTACGTACATAAGCAGAATCGGATCATTTGGAATGAGGATAATCCCCAAGCTTTCCACGAAAGACATCCACAGAAAATTACCGTTTGGTTGGCGACAATGTTGCCAGAAACCAAATTCAATTTTACACAGAGCTTCAAATTTATTCAACATTTTATAAGTTACAAAAAAGACATTTTTTTTTTTTTTTTGGGTCAGTTGTCTAGCGTATTGCCACCGAGCTTCACTTCAATTCTATAATTATGCTTATGGCGTTATATTATATCCATTAACACTGTTTCATTAATATAAATGAATATAAGGATGTCAATATTTTGCTGTCTTGAGTTAGTCGTTGCATTAGGTTTCTTCTATTACTTTCTTCTATTTTGTTAAATAGCCAATGTCTAATTCACACAAGAACAGCTTTATAAGAGTTTCGGTAGCCGATATTGCTATTAAATAAAAATAAAAATTAAAATTAAAAAAATAACAATTTTCCTAAAAGTAAATATTTGAACATAAGCCCTTTTAGCACCACAGAAATTTTGTTGAGACTAAATTAAAAAATTCAATGATGAGCGTTATTGGGTGGGACATAATTAGAAATTTTTTCGTAACTGGCATTAATCTTGCTGATATGTGGGTCCAACAGGACAGAGCCACAGGATTCGTAAAATTAATTTACTCAAAAAAATTGAAAAAGTATTTTCACGTGTGACTTAACCCCACTGGATAATTTTCATCGAGGTTATGTAAAGTCACATCATCAAAATTATATTTAAACATTAATGTCATAAAATTTTCTATCCAACAAAGCTCGTTTCATTGACAATAAAAATATATATTTTTTGGTTTTATTATGATTTAAGCTTGTGTAACTGTAAAAAAAACACCCGATATTAAAAGTATTGTAGAAATTTGATTTTTTTAGTCATAATTCACACTTACAATATGTTGAAATATAATTTTTTTTAAGTGTAACCATGTCCAGACTTTTCTATGTTTTTAGACCACAACTGTATGGCACACACGTTTACACTTTGTTTGCACATACTGTGTAACAATCTATTTTATTATAATTATTTTTTTATTATTTATTATTAGACGGGTAATGCAGTATTCGTATTTATTATTTACCTTTAATGGTATCAAGTTTTTTTCTGTTTTTTAGAAAAACGTTCTTGAACTTCTGTGTCGGTGATTTATACTTATAAACATGAGACGGTCTATTAAGTTGATTTGATAAATTTGACACAAACTCTAAACCAAAGTTTAAAAAAGTATATACTTCGTTCAAATATTACCGTAGGCAGCTGTAAGAGATTTAACCAACTTATTTATTGCAATCTTAATTAAATCAGGCACATATTTACCAAAAACTTTAACTCAAATTGCTTAGAATCTAAACAAAAGTTAGTAACTTTTACCCACATATTCGTAAAACTTAACACGAGCTTGAAATGTATTTTATTTAAAAATGTTTATGCAAAACTTTATTAAAATATATTTTTAATAACCTTTATTTTTTATAAAAATGACGGTTAGTGCTTGCTTTTTACTGAAACTTCTAAGGCAACGATATTTTGCGTTGCCATATTGGTAATCACTGCTCATATCTTGAAGTCAGAACCCAATTTAGCTAATTTTTGATACTTTTTGTAACGTGGAATTCTTACTCATTAAGATTTTTTTGATATAAAAAACTAAATGGGTCCTATTTGTTTCATGCTCTATTCAGGAGAGTTAACGGAGATCTCTTCAGTATTTCAAATATGAAATGTCGCTTTTAAAGATCTTTTGGTTTATGTTAGATTCAATGAATGAATTTCAGTGTTCAAATTCTCCTTTCCATAAGCTATACTCTTGACTGAAGCTTTTCATTTTTGAAAATTCTTAAATCACATTCTTTACCTCAACGAAATCACCAGATATGTTCGCATAAATAGCAACGAAAATGCAAAAATAAAAGTAAATTTTTTCTAGACATAGAATTGCTTTTCTGATGGAATAGTTTAAGTTATGTTGGTCGCCTGCAAATTACCGACTTTGCTCGGATATTCTTAAGGGCATTCTAACTCAAACTATAGGCTGGGCAATATAAAGGTTTAAATGTAAAAATGCAATAAAACAAAAACAGTTTGAAATTCTTTGTTTTGTTGTGAAGTACAATTGCTCCGGTTAGAAATGAAATATTATTTTATTCATATGGCTGCCGTGTCTGGTCTCACAGTACCTCATTCGATCAGACCAATTTTCGAGTACTTTTTCGACTGTATAGGGTCGTATCGCATCAATGGCATCACGAATGTTGATCTTCAAATGCTCAATCGTCCCTAGTTTGTCGGCTAATACTTGTCTTTAACGGCGCCCCACAGAAATTAGTTAAACGATTTAAATCGCAGCTTCTTGGCGGCCAACTGACATCGCCATTTAAGCTAATTAAACGGCCATCAAACGTTTGACGCAATAAATCGATTATGGCATGAGATGTGTGGCAAGTTTCTCAATTCTGTTAAAACCAACCATCGTCCAAATCAACACCATGAAGAGCGGGCACAGAAAAACCGGTTATCGGTTAGGTGTTTCCATTGACCATCATGGTTGCGCCGTCCTCAAAGAAATATGGGCCAACTTAGGCTCCTCTCCACAAGCCGCACCAAACAGACACTCGTAATGGGTGCATTGGCTTCTGTAGAAACACAGTTGGGTTTTCTCAGCCCAATTTTGCGGCAATTTTGCGCAAATAAATCCCAACGTTGCTCAAACGTAAATCGATTCATTTCTTTTAGTGGAGATAATATATTGAATTTTGTGATAGAATAGAATGGTATAAGATTGCCAGATTCGAAATAACCGCTGGTTCAAATTTAAACTTCCAAATTGCCCACCCTATATAAGTTGTACATGAAGGGGACTTTACTAATCGGTCTCTTTACTCTAGTCAAGAGTAAAATATTGGTGTTGTCCTCGAGAACTAACTGGTAGTTTTAACAAATTTCATTAAATTCTTCAGTGATACATATATCTCTGAGGTAGTCTAAGTCATAAGAATACCCTACAACCTAAGACTTAGCGAGGCAGTCACTTAGAAGGTGTTGTCCTGGTTTTTCTTTCACCTCCTAACTACGTCCCATAGGTAGGTAGTTTAATTGGGCAGTCAACCTAATCGTGATCAACCACAATTAGCAACAAAACGCCGTTTTAAAACAAAATCAACACCACAGGTAATAAACCAAAGGTGTCGAAGGATCCTGCTACTGTTATGCAGAAGCCACAGCGTTCTCGAGATATCCCTTACACGGAAGAAACTGTAAATTTCCCCCTTGACGAGGGCCATAGAACATAGATTCCCTCCAAGAAAGTATATTAGCATTTTCATTCCCAACGACGACCCTGTGTCCAGGGACTCAAATCAAGGATATAATATATGTATTACCGAGGAGCTTTATCTCCTCCTTCCAGCGAAGAACTAAAGCCGAATTGCGGCCTAACTATTAAAAAAAATCTTAGTTCTACCCATAAACAGATCTATCAACATTGCACATACCTGCATAATTATGTTGGTGAAGATAAATTCGAATTTGAAAAGCGAAGACACCAACCATATTTTTTAGTATGCTCAAATTTTTCGTTAACAGAGTACTGTTAAGAGGTGACTACATACAAAATGTAAAATATTTTCAGAGGATAAGTAACAGTTCGAGAAAATAAAAAGCTGCTACAATGTACAATTATATACATAAGGGGGTCCAAGTGGTCTAGTAGAGATTCCATATAGTAGTATATCTGAAATAATTACCGGATTCGAGAAAATTGAATTCTAAAAAATCATCTTTTTGAGAAATCTGAAATTTTTTAGGAGGATGGAGTAACCATTTCGCTAAAATATGGAAGTGCTCGCATATGTATAGTGGTCCAAGGCATCTAAAAAAGAGCCCATATAGTGGTATATCTGAAATAATTATATAGGGCCCAGTAATAATACCATTAAGAAACCTTCCATATTTATATATTGGCTAAATGACATAAGAGAGGCTCCAGATCGAGAAAACTGCATTTAATAAAAATTTTAGTTTAAAGAACTTGATGAAATTAGCTATGCTGGATTGTGTCAAAATTCCAAAACACTTTCCGTACATTTTCTAAAAACCTCTATTTCAAAACCGCTTGGAAAAGTATTGATGACTAGTTTTCGGCAATAGCTTTTTAAATGCTTACCACTTGCTTATCCAAAGTATATTGCTCGAGAGCGTAAATTATAAAATTATTAAAAGTTATAATTATAAAAAGTCAATCTCTGTAACATCTATCTACTCACTCACATTCAGTGCATACGATTACTTGACGTAGCATTAAACATAGTCGACTTACTTTAACATTTTATCGAATGTTATGAAACACTCGCATTCTTGTTTTGATGTCTGCAAACAACAATTCTTGCACTTTCTGCTTTTTTACAAGAATTTTATAAAAAAAATTGAATAAAAAATTTTATTGTTGTGGAAGGAAAGAAAAAGTGCAATATAATAATAAGAAATAGTTTAATTACATGTAATTTAAGTTACGTTAACAATATTCAAGTGACAGTTTAACTAACCGAACGACAGAACTGTCGACACACAGCTGTTATTGAAGCTGTTTTAATCATGCGGTGACAATTTGACGCCCATTCAAGCAATTTGCGTATGAAATTGACCACACCTTAGCCGCGTTAGGTTATACAGTTCCGTAAACTAACCACATTTGTGTTACACTTTACAGTACAACCAAAAATGGACGTAGAAAATACAAAGAAAAATTTAAAAAAATACATATAGTGATACGTATTCGTATAAAAGCACTCTTAATTCTAATTTTGCTTTCTTCTCTTTCTTTTAGCAATGCATTACTCAAAACAAACTCCAACTTATATTATCATATTCACTAAAGTCACGGTAACCTGTATTTGATGTAAAAAGTTGTTTTTGTTGCTGGTCCAATATTTTACTAAAAAGAGGTACTTATTGGTTTAAATACACTAAGTTGGTTTATAATAGAAACACCACAGCTATTTAATTTTCAACAATGAATTCATCCACCATTTTCATTTGTTACTTCAAAAATAAGATTTGGTATCGATTTCATCAAATTTTCCAGCAACTGATGCTACAAACCTTCTAAGTTTCCTTAAAGACTAACTAGAGATCTAATACAGTTTTGTAAATCTATTTGTAAGTTTTTGTCCATAGACCACTGTATGTATATTTTATATGTATTGGGACTGTATTGTGGGATTTTTGTCTATTGGTTTGTGTCAAAGTTGTGAATGGCTTACCATGGTTAAGCCGTACTGATTTGTGTATTTGACGGTATTGCCAATTCGACCATCTTTGGGTAACACAATCTTACAGGTTCAAAATTAACGGACATAAAATAGAGGATGTGAGAGCGTTTGAGACATTTTCGGTACTTTCCAAACTGTAGGCAATTAGGCATAAGGAGGCTGCTTTGCCTACGTCGAGAAAGTTATCGATTTGCAGTCATAAAGTAAAGTCGTATTTAGGTGTAAATAAAAGTGTTGTATAAACGAATATATAATAATAAAAACCAAATATTAATTTCATTCTATATTGAAAACAGTTAAAACTAAAGGCTCAATATTTGGCCTGAATAGCTTTATACTCAATTCAAATCATCAAGAAAAATTCGGCAGAATTGGAAAAGTGGACGTAGTACCTCCCATATAAACTAAATATTGATTTAATTATATCTTGAGAATGGTTAATGCTAGTTTCAATATTTGGTCCGAATGACTTCATGTTCAATACAAAACATCAGTCAAAACATGGAGAGAATTGGTCAAGTGGGCGTGGTACCTCCCTCCCAAACTATATGTTGATTTCTATATATCTTTAGAACGCTAAAAGCAAAAGCTCCTGAATTTGGTCTAAAGGACTACATACTCAATGCAAATTATCAGGCAAAAAAATTGGCGGACTCGGACAAGTGGGCGTAGTAGCTTCCACATAAAGTAAATAATAATTTTTTTATATCTTGAGAACGGCAATAGTAGAAGTTTTTAAATTAGGTTCATACAGCGTCGTGAACAATACACATCATCTGTCAGATTGAATAAGTGGGCGTGTGCCATTCATTCCATTCATATTGGATTTTGTAAATATGGAGAACGACAACTATTAAAGCTTCGTTATATATTCTTATCAGCAACAAAGCAGAATCTCCAGAATTCACTCTGAAGAAAAGCTGTCTATATACGTACCTTATATATAAAAATTAATATGTGTTTGTTTGAACACTGTGTACAGCTAAAAGAAAACCTACAGTGTCTTTCTGAATGCAAAAAATGATTTAATTTTGACCGGAATGAAACAAAGTGGGGTAAAAGGGTAAAAAATGTAACTAAGAGAGCATTTAAGATAATATTTAAAATGGGCGTAGCGAAGCACAACGGCTTTTAGCTAGTATACATACATACATATATCTAAACAAATAAATTATCGTGTTATATCAATATGTTCCTGTTCGAAAACTAAGTTCTTGTTTTTAAACCCAATCTATTCTGTAGCCAACACGTTCTTCTTTTTTAAGTAAATTTTGACACAAAAAATATCATATGCTTTCTTGTAGACGATATACTGACATTGACAATACTTGATATCCGAAAACAGAAAAAAAATGTGAAAAGGGGCCTAGTCAGAGAAGGGCTGTAGTATTTAAAAAATAATAATTTTTTGTATTATAAGCACAAGAGTTTTGTAAGTATGACCAGTTTTAACAATACAGGGTGTACCAGAAGTCACTATGGGCTCTAAGAATTTAATAACTTTTACTTATACAGATATATTATTTTTAGACTATATAATTTACTCCTGGAGAATAAATAATGGAGAGATTCACAACAAAACAAAGAACCAAGATAATATCATTTTATTATTTAAATCAGCGATCAATTATTTTAACGCAAATAGCAATATCGTCGACATTTTAACGACAGAATTTCTCCTCTAAAGCATGGCTCCGTAACAGATATGCCTAGAACCGGTAGACCACGTTTAATGCGCTCTGCGTAAAATAATGAATAATGAACGTGTAGAGCAAAGTGTTAACGCAACACCAGAAACATCAAACAGAAGGCGTTCTGCTCAGCTAGAAATAGCTCGTACATTACTGTGGCGAATTTTAAAGAACGGTTTACTGTAATTTCCAGTGCAATTGGTGCAAGAATTTACCCGCTGATCAACGGCAACGTCTAAATTTTGCATTTAAATTTGAACAGTTAACCAGAAATGAAATCAGCTTTAGTGAAAATCTTATTATGAGTGATGAAGCTCATTCTCATTTGAATAGCTTTTGAAAATCCAAGAGCCATTACCCATTGCACCCCATTAGGTATACAGTATTGTGTGGTATTTTTTTTCTTCTCCGTCACTCCTCCAGGGAGCATATTGGCTCTCCACGAAGCATTCATTGCTTTGTTTCAGTTTCTTTAATCAATTTGATCTTTCAATATAAGTAGATGATTAATTGGTGGTGATAAGGGGTGTTTTTTATAGAGGTATAGAACTTTATGTTGCAATAAAACAACGATGGATTATTCGATTGACATGAATTTTATTTATCCGAAAGATAATCTTGTGGCATTACATTTTAAATATAATTTCTGGCATATGACCGCCACGGCTAGTGCGGATGTAGTCCAATCTGGACGTCCAATTTTCGATGACTTTTTCCAACATTTGTGGCCGTATATCGGCAATAACACAGCGAATGTTGTCTTCCAAATGGTCAAGCGTTTGTGGCTTTACCGCATAAACCAATGACTTTACATAGCCCCACAGAAAGTAGTCTAGCGGTTTAAATCACAAGATCTTGGACCAAACGATCCAGGATCTGTCACCAAACGAGTCTTTCAATAAATCTATTGTGGCACGAACTGTGTGATATGTTGCGCCGTCTTGTTGAATCCTTCCGCAAAATCTTCCATAAAGTGGATGGACACAGATCCAATTCCTCTGCTCGATGGCCGATGGACTCATTCGGGTCTTCCTCAATGCTACGCTCTACAGCAGCAATAGCTTCTTCTGTACGCACCGTGCAGCGTCTCTGGGAATGCGAGTTATCAATAAGAGTAAACGTGGTGCGAAAACGTTCCATGATTAATCGAATTAACTGCTCTGATGGACGATTTTGTCGACGATAAAATGGACGAAGTGCGCAATACGTTTTCCGCACGAAACCATTAATTTCGAAATAAAATTGCACTATTTGCAAGCGTTGATCAGGCGTGAGTCTATTCATGATGAATTGCCAAACCAAACTGAGAATAAATCACTTGACAGCTGTTAAATCGGTCGCTATCTTGAAAAGTAATGCCAATTTAAAGTTTTATACCTCTTTAAAAAACACGCTATATTTACTTTAGCATTGTAAAGTTTTCTTGATCATCTGTCTGATGTTTGTCATCATCGCAAGAGGTATGCGGGAAGATCATGAGGGGCTTCTATATTTTTTTAAATGGAGTTGTCTGGAGGGAAGTTTAAGCCTCTTTATTAAACATTCGAAACCACAATTAAATTTGTTTTGTCATGTTTTCTGCTGGGGCATGAACCTGGGTCGTTTGTGTTGTTGTGTGTGCACTCTAACCACTACACAACACCACCCCCATGGGGTGGCATTACACCTGAAAATATCATTGGGTCTAACTTCTTCGAAAATTAAATGGAAGTGCTGCAACCGTAAAGAGAGATTTGGTTTCAGCTGGATAGACACACTGCCCGAGACACAATGGCACTTTTGAGTCAAATTTTTGATGAGCAAATAATTTTCAGAAATTCGGAAATTAATTGGTCAGCGCGTTCGCCAGATTTGTCTGCACTTTCGACTATTTTCTTTGCGGTTATTTGAAGTAACGTTTATATGTTAACTAGACCGTTACATTACTTGAACTCAAGGCTAACACTTTTGCAGAAATTCGGGCCCTACAGCCACAAATTTTGAAAGATGTTATGGAAAATGCTCTAGAACAAGTCCATCATTGCGAAGCTGAAAACGGGACTCATTCAAGTGACATTATTTTCAATACTTAGTGTACAAATTTCAATTTTGCATATCTAATAATCTGAAAAAATATTTTAAAAATACATATATACGAGTACATATACAAAAATTATTATATTTTTAAACCCCATAGTGACTTTTGGCCCATCCTGTATTCTAAAACTGCCAGTGAGCTTTTAATAAAAAGTATGATGTTAGGTATTTTACTTTTTTCCCACAAGTAAACTTTTATAATACGAATACTAATCGTAAGGATTAATTTTTTATATAGGGTGTCCAAAATTGAGGTATCATTTTAATTTTAATAAAAAAAAGAGTTTTTTTTGGATATTAAAAATAATTTTATTTCAGTTTATTACAAATAGGTTTCAATTAAAAATGTAAAATTATGTCGGTCAAGTTTTTCAATAAACTGTTGTCAATGGTTGATATCTGGTCGACATTGGTTGATTTTGAACTCTTGAACTGTTGTAAGATTATTGCTGTACACTTTCGATTTTGAAAATCCCCACAAAAAAATCTAAAGGTGTCAAATCGTCCGACATTCGTGGCCAATTTACTCCTCCTCTACGAGAAATATTGCGATTTTCGAACTTTTCTTTCTTTCAAGAGAAACAAGACTCTTGTTGTGTAACAAATGACATCATCCTGTTGAAACCACAAAATTTCTACGTCTAAATCATCAAGTTTCCACACAAAAAGCTTCGGATCATCGTTCTGTAGCGATTATCATTGACCGTAATCGCATTTCCATTTTCGTTTTAAAAAAAAATATGGTCCGATGATTCCTCCGGACAACAAACCACACCAAACCGTAACTTTTTGTGCATGTAATGGTTACTCTAAGATAACTCTTGTATTCTCTTCACCCCAAATTCGGCAATTCTACTTGTTGAGGTAGTCATTGAGCTGGAAATGGGCTTCTTCTTCTTTTTCGATGGCCCAAGAAACGAATCGCTGACGTAATGCGGGGTCAGCTGGATCTTATAAGCCTTTAAATGGAGGTCACGATGCAAAATGTTGAATAATGTGGATTGTTTGATGTTTAATTGCTCCGAACGATGACGAATTAATGTTTTTGGCGACCTAATTTTCGGTTTGGCGACATTGCGACTCTTTGGCGATTTTTAAATTAGTTGGCTATTTTTGATAAAAAAATACGAAAATTTAAAATGATTATTTTCGACAACAGGCGGCGAAATCAGTTTATAAATGGGACGAAAAAAGCTCTAAGCTTGAAGAATGTGAACAAAAATGAATGTGTTTGCTTGAGAAATTCGCAAATATGTATACCTCGAAGCTATTAAGTATAACATCATTCGAAAGGTCTGCCTTTCTTTTTTCCAAGTACTCTGAAAAGATTAAGATCGGATAGTATTCAGTAATTAGTTTATAAGTGTAAATTGTACCCATTTTGTTTTTACTAATACATATCTTTGGTTAGTAAAATTAACAAAACATGTATTATGACGAATTCGAAACAAATTATTTTTTATTAATTTTCGAAAATGTTTTTCGTTATTTAAAAAATATAAGTTTTATTGTCAGAATGTTAAAACACGAATATTTGGCGATCTTGGCGATTTTTAAAATTGAATTTGGCGAAAAAGCTCAAAAATGATCTGCCAACCCTACTCACAGCTGCTATATTCTCGATTGAACGACCACTAGGTTGATAAATTCTGTATCTGTTATCATGAATGAATCCACTTTCTTTAAATTTCTCAACCATCAGCTTGATGGCACGCTTTGTTGGAGAATTTTCTCTACCGACCTTTGACATTTTCAAAAAATGTTTTAATAATAAAAACACGTTAATCTTTCGCGTAACGTTCCATATTAACTAACCGGAATGTATTTAGAATTTGAAAATATATATTTAAAATAAAAAATTAAAATTTTTTGACAACATTTACATATAAAGCAAAAATTCATGAAATTTTTTTCAGATCTGAACTGCAAATGAAAGTTTCTGCTTAAAATTTGTAAATTTGTAGTTTTAAATTGAATTCGTTTTATAAAAGTAACAATATCAATAGCCATTTATGAGATCATTTTTTTATTTATTTATTTATTTATTTTTTTTTTTAGAGAAGTCAATCAATGGTCAAAGTGTTTAAAAATATGTATATACTTAGATGCTGTTTAAAACCGATTAAGCTAATGACGACACTACTTTTCACTTTTTTGATCACTGTTTTGAGTAACAAAACAAGATATTAATCAGTCTTTTTTATAAAATATAAAGTAAAATACAAATTAAAAATTTTTTTATGGTCATGTCCGACTATATGACCCCTTAAAGATACCCTCTAACCAGGCTGCCAGATTTGGGGTTCTAAACCCAAACTTGTTAAACGTCTATTTCTTTAATATTCTACAATATACAATATAATATACAGTACTGTTCGAAACCTTAGCAACCCAGTTACTACTCATGGTCGTATATGCTCTCTTTAAATAGATTCATGAAAAATTTCCCTGTTATTTATTATTATACATATAGTCTATACATACTAGTAATAACAACAAAAAATAAATTTTATGCCTTTGGAAGAAATTACAAAACAAAAACAAAATTAACTTAAAAATTCGCTGTTCGAAACCTAAGCAACTTTTACATTGTTGTATTTGTTGCGAAATATTAACTAAACAACAAGAAAAATTTTAAACAAAAATTTTAGTCCCGTTATGATTGCTATTGACAAAAATAATTTTGGTTGATTTTAAGCATTTAAGTAGTACCAATTATTTAGAAGTGCAACCATGACGCGAACACGTTATGGATCAGCTTTTAAGCTAAAGATTATTGAACTTTTTAATAACGGTAAATCACAAATTTCTATAGCAAACCAATTGAATATTAATAAATCAATAGTTTCCCGACTTATAAAAAAGAATAAAGCTACTGGGAAAGTAGAGGAAGCCAATAGCGGTGGGCGACCTCGAAAAACTTCTGCGCGAACAGACCAGAAAATTTTCCGTCTATTTAAAAACAAATCCATTTATTTCGTCCAAAGACATAGTGAATGAGTTTGAACTTCAGATTAGTTCTTTCACAGTAAGAAAACGTTTATTGGCACAAAACTTAAGGAGCTTCATGCTATCTAAGAAGCCTATGTTGACTAGGAAGCATTTAAAAAAGAGGTTTGTTTAATTGATTGCAACGTAGTCTCTGATTTTCTCAGCTTTTTGGTTAGTTTAGGTTGGATTTTGCTAGAGTACATACGGATTGGACTATGTCTAAATGGGAAGTTTTTGTTTAGTGATGAATCTAAATTTAACTTACTAAGACCAAAAGGAAAGCGGCTACATCCTCGATACTCAAAAGCCACAATAAAGCATGGAGTGGCAATGTGATGGTTTGGACTTGTTTTTCGGCCAGTGGTGTTGGTCCCTCTGTAGAAATTCAAACAAAAATGGACCGTTTTGTTTACAGAGACATTTTAGCAACTCACATGCTTAACTATGCTTCGATTGGTATTTCAACATGACAATGACTCAAAACACTCATCGAAGTTGGTCAAGGATTGGTTAGCAGCTAATGGGGTTCAAGTTTTGGATTGGCCACCTCAATTGCCAGACCCACAATTGCCAATCCCACAGAGAATCTCTTTGGAATTTTAAAACGGAGAGTTGGAACTCGACGCTTTAAAAATAAACAGGAGTTGATGAACTGTCTAAAATCAGAGTGGGAAACTATACCAACATCTATCAAATCTTATTGACTCTATGCCCAAAAGATGTACTGAGGTCGTAAGAAACAAAGGATATCATACCAAATATTAAAAGTTGCTTAGGTTTTGAACAGCGAATTTTTAAGTTAATTTTCTTTTTATTTTATTATAACTTCCAATGAAATGGAATTTAATTTTTGTTGTTATTTTTAGGTTATAAACACATTGTGTAGTAGTAAATAAAAAAAATATTTTCTATAAATTTATTTAAAGAGAAGATATGAGTCTATTATTACTTAGTGGAAGAAATTTGCTTAGGTTTCGAACAGTACTGTATGTATATTGTACATATATTTTTGTATACTACAAAATTACAGAAAACATTGCTATCATTGGGCTGTCTTCAAAGAGAGGATTTTTGGTCATGACTGGAATCATGCTAAGCTGTCCGACTGTGACCATTGAGGCCATAATAGGGTTTACACCCCTTCACGTCTTTGTGAAGAAGCGTGATATGAGGAGTAGTTTGATCGCATGGTCGTGTGTTCGATCACAGACTATATGAATCATAAACTAGTTTTCGAATGGAGGCTCTAGACGTTCTCTGATTGCGGGGAAATTAGTGTTCTTGAACACCAGAAGTCTAAAGTTGTACACGGTTGTATCGAGGACTGACACAAGTGTAGGAGCGTGAGGCTTTGGACCAAATACAAAGATCTAGTTAACTATGGCCAAGTGTCTATCAAACAGAAATTCACACAAGTTCAGTGTGCGCTAGGATAGTTAGCCAGCATTGAGTTCTTTAGCTATCTTCAACAATTTGGTGCGGCTAGAAGGGTCGTGCTAGTTGAAAAACTTCTCTAATTAATGCATCTGCCGTTCTGAACTGTTGTTAAGCTGCAGGTTCCTTTCAGTGAGTCTAAAACATAGAACTCATTGATTGAGATAAGTCCACTTGGGATGTCGCGGGAATTATGTATGTACAGAAAGTGTTTGGGACTTTAAATTCAGATATCTCTGTATGTGTGTGAAGTTAAATACGAAAGTTAAATATGTTTTTCTTAACATAACAAAAACTTGTGTAAGTTAACAGAATATGTGTGAAGATAAATACGAATATGAAATTTTTCTGTTAAGTTAACAGAGACTTCTATTTTAGCATTACTTCCACAATTGTGGATTATAAAATATAATTTTGAATAAAAATAACTAAACAAAGGTAAATAATTACAGAAATTTGACACAATATTTCTTAATTCTCATTAGGTCAATTTTTGGTTTACTATAATAGCATTGAATTAAATTGGCTGGTCGGTGGGGAGGTGGGTTAGCTACGGTCTATATATCTCCGATCTGGTACTTTGCAGCCCAAAAAGGAAAACTGGCCCTGAAGCCTTGATACCTTGGCTACAAAGCCCACCAGGTCCGATTCCCCCACAATTGCATCTTAGGTCCGATTTTTCATGAACAACATATATATACGGTAAAAATGAAAAATAAAAGTTAGCTACGGTCTATATATCTCCGATCTGGTACTTTGCAGCCCAAAAAGGAAAACTGGCCCTGAAGCCTTGATACCTTGGCTATAAAGCCCACCAGGTCCGATTCCCCCACAATTGCATCTTAGGTCCGATTTTTCATATTTTTTGGTGGACGATTGTTTTAAAAGTAATTACCAGCTACAAGAAATAAAATTCATTTGTTATTGCTACTGTATCTCTAATTATATTTTTTTTAATTTTTACAATCCTTTACCTTGTTTTGGTTATTTTTATACCAAATTATGTTTTATACCAAATTATGTTTTATAATCCACAATTGTGGAACTAATGTTAACATAACAGTCTTTGTGATCTTAACAGAAAAATTTCATATTCGTATTTATCTTCACACATATTCTGTTAACTTACACAAGTTTTTGTTATGTTAAGAAAAACGTATTTAACTTTCATATTTAACTTCACACACATTATCTCTGTAACCTTCGAATATTTTAATTGAAGACCCAAAGCAATTTAAAGGTAAATGAATCAGATTTATATAAAACAATTGTATATAATTTAACAAAATCATTTGCAAAGCTTTCAAAGTGCTTTGTTAAAAACGTCTTAGGCCGAAATTTGGTATTTATGTTAGCGTCTATAATACTTTCAGATCTTCCTCTTATAGAATGACGGGATGTTTGGTAATATTGAGTGGTATATTTGCCCATATTTCTTGAAGCAAAGTTTTTTTTCCTTTCTAATTTAACGCTGGCATAATAATTTATAAACGCCCATTAATTTTCTTTATGAACTATAATGGATAGTTGAAATATGTACATCTGGTCCTTATAAATGTAAATTTTTTATATATATAACGTAAAAATTATCTTCACTACTACGTAATACAAAAATATATTAAAAATGAATCGTTTAAAACATACTGTTTTGTTGAAAAGGGTTACTTTGGGGATTTTTTTCTCTTTAGAGTGGATATCTTGGGGAGGAAGACAAAATGCATCTGGCAGCCATGCCCTCTAACTTGAACTGACCTTACTAATTCGAAATTTCAGCGTTTTGTCAGCTGTCAAGTGATTTAAGTTTAATTTGGTTTGGCATTTCATCATAAATAGACTGACGTCTGAACAACGCTTCCGAATTAGGCAAATTTATTTTGAAAATCACGGTTTTGTTCGAAATACATATCACGAACTTTTTGTTTATCGATGATATTCAAGTGTATGTTAAGACACAGTTACATCCAGAAAAACTGACTGTTTGGTGTGCTTTATGGGCTGGTGGAATCATTGTTCCATACTTCTTTAAAAACGATGTTGGCCAGAAAGTTACAGTCAATGGTGACAATGGTTACTGACTTTTTCTTTCACCAATTGAACAACCATGATGTGCAGGAGCTGTAGTTTCAATAAGATGGCGCAACATGTCACACAGCTTTCGCCACAATTGATTTATTGAAGGAAACGTTTGGTCACCGCATAGTTTCACGTCTCGGACCCGTGAATTGGTCTCAAAGATCGTACGATTTAACGCTTCTAGACTATTTTCAGTTGGAATATATGTCTACGCCGATAAGCTAGAAACGGTTGACCACTTGTAGGATAACATTCACCGCGTTATTGCTGATATACGACCACAAATGTTAAAAAAAACTCATCGAAAATTTAACCTCCAGATTAGACTACGCCCGAACCAGCTGTGGCAGTCATATTTAAATTATAATGCCTGAAGATTATTTTTTGAATAAAGTAAATTTCATGTCAATTTATAAAATAAAAAACACTCTTTACATTTGTATGAATGATACGACGTTTTCTATTTTCGGTAAGAGAGCTTTGTGTGTACTATTACCACCTATGGTAGAGTAGCTTACAAATGCGAGATAACATTTCCAATTAAATATTTAACGAATAGTTTTATCTGAGATAATAAGACACATTGATTTATGGCACGCAACTATACAATTTACACTGAGTCACAGAGGTATGTATGTAGGCTTGTAATGATTGTAGTTGATGACCATTTTGGAAGCTATTGCGCAGCCACTTAACCATTCCCTGTTACAAAACCATGTGGATTTGCAGTATGATTACAAATTGTGAACCATTTTAAAAAACATGCTTTGTCACAACATTGATATTCTTAAAACTGTATTGGTTCGAGTTATGGCCAGTATTCCAGTAGAGCTAATGATGATTGGTCAGAGCAACTAAAAAAGTGTGTGAGGACCAAAGGCGAATATTTTGAATAAGTTTTAGCAATTTTTGTATACAATATTGTTACTTTTTAACCTTTTTAAATAAATAACACGAATTTATATTTTTGACTTTATACAGTCAGTTATTTACACAATTATAACTATACAGTCTCCAACTTATTTAATTTCCATTTTATACACCGATTTACTCAATACTCTACTCTTAGTATGACTTTACACTATGATTGCTACACAACTAACTATCTAAGCATAATGCGTTGCCTTTAAAATGCAATTTGTACTAATTTCTAATGCTCTAGTAAAAACCAAAACCTTCTCAAATTTTCTATTCAGATCCATTAATTTAAATGTAACACCCAAAAATTGAATTGGTAGCGCCGTACAATAGACAATTGGTAAAACTCTTAATAACACATATACGTATGGCATTTACAAAGTGATTGTAGTAGCCTTGACACAAACCAATAGATAATAGACTAAAATCGCACAATAAAGTTTCATAGTTCCAAATGTACTAATGTTGGTATATTTTTTTGTAGACATTTTTATTTTCGTAAAAATATGTATCAATAAATAAACAAGAACAACAACATAGATTATTAAGTCCATGTGTATATGGACTGATCTTGATTTATTTATACAAAAGAAACATCCGATGACCAAATTGATTATCCATTTCTAAGTTCTTATTAAAACCAAGCACTTGTTTATTAATTTTGAACATATCAAACATCAGCTCATATCTAAGGTACCCCCACCAATAGTGACTGCTTGTGTAGTTTATAAAAATAATGTCTGAATGAAATTTAATATTAATTGCAACGTAATATATTGTGACATTTGCTGATTATCTGAGTTATCGGAAGCAGAAACCACAGCATATCATAAATGTGTGTAATTTTGTGGTGAACTGTAATAAGAGCTAAACTAACATAATTACATACATAAGTATTTATGCCAAGAATATGTGAATATGTTTAATTTATCTTATATATAAAAATGAATGTATGTTTGTATATTTGTTTGTTTATTTGTTTGTTGGCTTGTTTCTGCCTTATAAACGCTAAGCGGTTGAACCGATTTTCTTGAAATTTCCACAGTATCACTCTGTATATATAGGCTATATAAATTTCAAAAATTCCAACTGGGCGGTGCCACACCCATATGAAGTGTATATTTATTTGTCTATATCTAAAAAGATGTTAACAGAAAGATGCATTAAATTTTGCCCAAATAGATTCGCTGTCAATGCAATTTATCAGCCAAAAAGTGGGAGGACTTAAATAAGTGGGCATGGTGAGCCCCATACAAAGTAAATATTTTTTTAGCATATTTTAAAGACGGTTACAGCAAAAACTCCTGAATTTGGTTGAAATGACTTCAATACAAATAAATCATCAGGCAAAAAGTGGCCGAAATTGGACCAGTGGGCGTGGTACCACCCATACAAAATTAATATTTATTTCTATATATCCTGGCAACGGTTACAGCTAAAGTTTCAGTATTTGGTCTGACAAACTTCATGGTCAATACAAATCATCATTCAAAAAGTAGGCGGAATTGAACAAGTGGATTTGGTATTTCCTATACAAAATAAATATTTATTTTAGCATATCTTAAAAACGGTTAAAGTAAAAGCTTCTGAATTTGGTCTGAATAACTTCATGGTCGATACAAATCATCAGGCAAAAAGTAGGTGAAATTGACCAAGTACGCGTGGCAAAACAATTATTGATTTTAGTATGTCTTGAGAACGGCAATAGTAAAAGTTTCTAAATTAGGGAACGTCGTGAACAATATACATTAACAGTCAGAAACTGGGAGAGATTGGATGAGTAGGCGTGGCATCTTCCGTTTAAACGAAATATTAAATTTTGTATAAGTCGAGAACGACTATTCAAATCAGCCAAACAGCCGAATTGCAGAAAGCGCACGGAATATACTATAACTATATACGTATACTATATAAAAATGAGTGTGTATGAAATGCAGAACCTACAGTGTCTTTCTGGAAAGAACTAATGATTGGATTTTGACCGAAAGGGGCAAAATGGAGAAAAGGGTAAAAAGAATAACTAAGAGAGCGTATAATTTAATAATTAAAAAGTCGGCAGCGAAGCAGCCCGGGTTTTAGCTAGTATTCAATAAAAATACCAATTCAATAGTATTTTGTAGTCAGTTTAAACGTATCGTAAAACAAGTATTCAAACCGCACACTATTTAAAGTGTCAGATTTTATTTTTATCGATTTTTTATGTTCTCATAAACTCGTATAACACCATATGCCTATTAAATACAATTAAAAGCTTAAAAGTGGCTTCATTGAGACAACAACTCATTGAAAAAATGCTTAAATGCCGCATTCAAAAGAGACAGACGACGCACAGTGCTTCGTTCCCATAGTGCGAATGAACAAAAATAGAAGGAGTGGCCGTAGATAAATGAAATTTCGTACGGACATGTATTAGGGTTAAATATAGATTAAAAAAAGGACAACGGACACACCCACCGCCCATAGATATGGAAAACAATAAAATGTATTTTAAGATACTATTTATATTGAAATATTTTATTAAAAAAAATTATCGGTAGCACAGAGTTGTGTTAATTTTTGATATAAAAAATAAATTTCACAAAACAACAGGTTTCTAACTCATGCACTTTCTGGATCTGGCGATGTTGTGCTGTAAATATTGAATTTGAGTAATATTTTTAATTTTTTCTGGGTTAATATATTATATATAAAGTGATAATCCAAATAATTTTTAATTTTTTATTTGCCTCAAGCTATTTGAAATTAGTAATATTTATAAAGAATTCACTAAGAATTTTATGAATTTCAAAATTTTTAAGTTGGTTGTATTTTTTTATTTTTTTATTTAGAGATGGGATTCTAACCGGTATATACCCGGTATAAAATAAATTTGTTATAAATAATATAAAAGTTGTGTACCCATATATCAGGTAAATATAGGGTAGAATCCCATCTCTAGACATATCACAACCTGCCATATGAATTTTGCAGAAAATTGTAATTTTTCCGATAAATTTTAAAAATATCGTCATTTCAGTTTCGAAAAATCGTCAAAGAAATCGTTTTTATTTATAGTACCTGTATATTACATATAATAAATTACAAATTTTTAATGCGTGCTTGAAGCCATGTACAAAAGAATACCTCATTTGCCATGTCGATTAACTCCACTTTTAAAATTTTATTAGATAGTAATATGAAATACTATATGTAGTTTAATATGCATTTCTTACATAATTTGGTGCTTATTTTGTTAAAAAATTCGTATATTATTTTTGGATAATTCTCTAAGTTTTTGTTGAGGTTTGGCAGCCATATAGAAAGCTTCCATATTCTGTTCGCATTTTTTCTTGCTACACTACTCCCCAGCGAAAAATTAACCACCTACACATACAATGTAAGTAGGACACATCCAACGGGTCAGATGGGTCCAATGGGTCAGATGGTCCAACTATACAGACATTGTATTGCAAGTGAAGGTTGGATGGGTCCAATACTACAGACATTGTAAGTGAAGGTTGGATGTGTTCAATGCTACAGACATTTCAAGTGAGAGTTGAAAGGGCTTTAATTGTCAAATACTTTTTTCATTTGAGTTATTTATCACAAATTCAATAAATAAAATTCAGTTTATAGGCCATAATCGCTTCCATATAGACTGCGCCATACACTGCATTTACGGTTAGTCCACTTGCACTTTTAAAAACACTTTTCTTTCCATTTTAATTCGGAAAAATTAAAAACAACAATTAGAACAATAGCAGAAAAAAACAAACAAAATTTATGATAGAAACTATATCACAATGTAATGCATTACAAACCCATCCAAATCGGATGCTAGTGCGATGGCTTTTTACTTCTAATGTACATTTAATTCTACAATGTATTGTGAAGGAGACTCATCCAAATCGGATGCTAGTTGTATGTGCCTAAAAATTTTATTTAAATTTTTCCGTAATAGTATACAATCGGATGTGTTTCATTTGTAATAAGTTTTGTACTGCTGGGTCATTATGTCGTCAGCTTCAGCTACTATTGCAACTACTTTATTCTGTTCCAGGCCTTACTCTTTAATAACATTGAGTTCAAGCAAAAAAAAGAAAAAGTAAGCCAGTTGTCTCACCTACAAGAGTTATTTATACTTTTAGAGGTGTCGATTGGACATATATCCGAAATCGTCATTTTAGAGGCAAAAAAATTTTGATGATTAATCGTCAAATCTAGCAGCTATGATCACAACCAGTTCTGTTTTTACACTTTATTTTTTTACACGGTTTTTATACTATGGTCTAAAAAAAGCTGATTTTTTTTTACAGGATATTATTTGATTTCGCACGGATTTTAAGAATCTACTTGATTGTAATTAAAAAAGAAGAAAATGATTTTTATTAACCGTAATTTTAAGACTAATCATCATTGCGGTTTCTTAAATTTTGTTTACACATTTTTGATGATTTTTAATTTGTTTGAAGAATTGGCTTATTGATGTACCTTTTCCTCATTAAATTTATTGTTTTCTTTTTGTTGGTTTTCTTTTATCCAATGTGCTTTTTACAATACCCGCTTTTTGGCTAATGTGGATGGATAACGCTTCTTTAATTGGTGCTGTTCTTCACTTATACAAAATTCAATATTTGGTATGAATGGAAGGCGCATACTCACTTATCTAACTACTGGCTGATGATGTGCATTGTTCACGACTTTGATCGAACCTAATTTAAAAACTTATACTACTCCGTTATTAAGATACACAAACATCAATATTTACTTTGTATGGGAGGTACCACACCCACTTTTTTACTGATGGTTTGCATTGGCCATAAAGTCACTTAGACCAAATACTGAAACTTTAGCGTTAACCATTCTCAAGATATAAATAAATCAATATTTAGTTTGTATGGAAGGTACCACGCCCACTTGTCCAATTCCTTCTAGTTTTCGACTTATGATTTGTATTGAATATGAATTTTAGAAGACCAATTTCAGAAACTTAAGCTGTAATCGTTCTCAAGATTTCTGGGTGGTACCACGCCCACTTGTACAATTCCGCCGACTTTCTGACTATTGATTTATATTGACTACGAATCTGTGCTAAATTTAGAGACTTTTTCTGTTACCATTTTGAATATATAGAAAAATAATTGTGTCCTTCCAGACCTAGGGTGACCAAAAAGAGAAATTTTTTTGTATAGTAGTGTTAGTAAATTTTTGCTGTGTGTGTTGAAGAGAAAAACTAAAAAGGTGAACAACAACACAAACAAACAATTTTTAAAGGCAAAGCGATATACGTCCATTTACGTTCACATCAATTTCACAACTAAACAAACTTTGTTACATATTTTATTTATTATCTTGTTATTATCTGCTCATTTCTGTTCGGTTGTATATACGCTGCAGAGCCAGAGCCTTCAAGTATGTTTTTTTAACTTAAGGCCAGCACTTAGGGGATGACCCCTACTTATGCAGTGCATTGTGATGGTACTAAGAAAATAGATTGTGGGAAGGAGGACAGAGAAAGTAGTGTTTATGGACGTTTTATTCGAACCGATCCGTATCGTAAGTTACAGGAAAAACTTTCTCAGGAAGATCGTTCCACAAACGAACGGTGCGGCTAATAAATGAATTATCTCTATAATGCGTTGTGCGATTCATCGGACAATCAACTACAAAGGGATGTGCTCTATGGGTAAAGCTAGTACTGCGTGAAAATATATGATTATGCGGAATCAAATCCTTTATTTCGTTAGAACACATTCCGTTACAGTACCGATAGAACAATGAAACACATACCACATTGCGACGATGCCCTAAGGAATCAATAGAGTTGGCTACACTACCGTCATTAATAAGTATCTTCGCCCTCTCCTGTACGTGGTCCAGAAGCTCCAAAATAGACTTTGAAACACCGGCCCATACATGAGAGCTTTATTCTATTTTGGATCGGATATATGGAGAAAGTCAGATGGAATGAAGTATTTCTTACACCGTCTTAAAAAACCGCTGCACTTGAATGCTTCTTTCGACACATTGAAAATGTGATCGTTTCAACCTACATCACAATGAATCTTCATGCCCAGAGCATCTGATTCCTCAATATCTACATTACCCATAGTTACAGACGACAACGCACCACCACGTTTGTGTGTCAGAAAGCAATATTGGCTCTTAGGCGCATTAAAATCGACCCGATTCGCACGACCCCACTCGGATATTTTCGCCAAGTCACTTGCGAGTGTGTTATTCATATTTTGCCTTTTCGTCACAGTCTCCAAAAGGCTCGGCCTGCGATCAAAAGAATACGAATGACAAATGTTGTTCCCGACATACAGAGAGATATTGTAAAAATGTAAAGAAAATCGGTTCAGCTGTTTAGCTGTCTATAGACTTCAAACAAATCAACAAACATACAAACACACATTTACTTTTATATATAAGATTAGTTGAGTTTAGCGTAGCCGAAAAAAAATTGTTCAGTATTTATTCAGCGGATAAATTTCTTTCAAAAAATATATATTTTATTAAAATTCATGATGAGTGACTTCTTGATTTTTGCGAACGCACTGTGCGACGTGAGGGTTTAATTCAAAATATAGCAGATGACACACGAAATGTAAACCCGTTTGCTATATTTAATATCCGTAAAATCACTTATGTAGGCATTGGCAACTCTATGAATTGTTGATATTGCACGCAAATCTAAAAGCAAAAATGTAAAGAAATTATTATTTTTGTTTATTTTTGTTTTACTGTCTACTGTCACTCTCTTTCTTCTCTCTTTTTTGTTTTAACAAACTATCAGTAATGTAGATATTCTCACACACAATTGTTTTTGTTTATTTATTTTTTATTTATTTTTTATTTGTTTATTTGTGGTTGCTTTTTTTGTTTCTTTGTTTTCTGATTTCTTTTCAAAGTCATCGTCGTCTAATAGCCCCACCGAAGTAACTGAAAATGAAATCGAAATTATTTGTATTTTTTACTTTTTTTTATATTTTTTTATGATGGTGATGAGAGAGAAAGGTGAAGATGACGTCGATGTGAAGGTGGCCAGGTAATATATATAATATAATATAATATATTTCGGTCGTGGATGCTTTGACTTTGGAACTGAACTTTAGCTGAAGATACAAGTTTTAAGTACCAAATCGAGAAAGTTATTCTATTGTGTGTGTCCATGGATCCAAACGAGACTTGTTGATCTTACTGGAGACACCTTCGAGTGTTTTGCAGGCTGATATCGTGGTCATCGTCATATGTCGTCTCAAGGGTTAAACCAGTTGTTTCGGTTATTATTCTTAAACTAATTAAAGATTGGTACGCTGGTACGCTCGAGTGGGTCATAGACACGCTAAAATGGTAGGACGTTCTGATGTTCTCAAGTATAACAGTTCGGGCCTGAAACTCTTGACGAATTTTCTTGTGGGTCATTGTAATTAAGAGCGAAATTACAGAGAATATCGCTCACGGATGTAGGTTATGTTTGCGGACATCATAGACGGCAGAACAGATATTATGTGAATATGGGGTGTCAGAAAAATTAGATGGATATTTCAAGCGATTCGCAGGGTTATAGGGACGTAAAAATAACGACTTAGGCCTGTGGGTGGAATGGTGTAGTGGTTAGAGTGCACGCATACAACACAAGAGTTCAAAATTTAATTTCCCAGCAGAAGACGTGATGAAAAACTTTAATTGTTGTTAAATAAAGAGACTTCCACCTACCTCCAGACAAGTCCATCTAAAAAAAGCCCTTTGACCTTCCAATTTACCACTGGCGATGATGATAAACATAAGACGAATGATAGGAGAAAATGTCACCTACTGGAAAAAAATTACATGCCAATTAGCACCAAAAATCACCAACGCCATTAAGCAAGTATCTTTATATGGAGGCGAACGACAGTAGACTACTTAACTTGAAAATCAACTTGAATAATGGAACTGAAACAAGGCATTAGATGCTTTCTGAAGAAAAAAATTATTTAGGCCTACTAGAGAGTAGGCAAGAGGAATGCTGTATAAAAACACGTTAAAACCATAGCATCCAACTTCTTGTAATTATTGAAGCCTTCTTTATAGATATTTCGCATGAAACTGTCACATACTTTTGCAATAGAAAAACCTTCTAGTTTAGTAAACATATCGTATAATCACTAGGGCTGTTTATGTAACTCTGGTCACCTTAAATTATCATGAATTTGTTTTCATCAGTGCAGCGCAGTGCGGTGTGTGTCACCGTAAAAAAATGATGACGACCTGTTGTATGAGTATGACATTATTGTCTTTGTTGTTGTTGTTATTTTTTCAATAGTTTGGTCTAGCTTTATGTGCGTATGTGTTCATCTGTCTGTCTGTCTGTCCAAACATATACAGTGTTCTGCCATTCATTTACAATTCCTATGGGGGAAAAATAACAACACACTCAACAAAAACAACAAACAAAACAAAAACAGAATAAAAAATTTTAAATAAAGAGCTTCACTAGTAAAGATATCTCTCCTCTAAACGAATAGCAAAAGTTTGTTATGATTGTTGTTGTTACTGTCGCCGCTGTTTACGTTTGCATTCGGTGCAATAAAGACGTGCAACAAGTGAAAAAATATTTTTTTCTGTGATTAAAAATTTATTGTTCCTCAAACTGTAAAGACTGGAAGAAGTCGGGAAAAATTTTAAAGCGCAAAAACCAGAAAAACTAAGTGAAGTATTCCCATTAATAGGGGTAAAAGTACAATTTAAAATCGCATGTTGTAGACGTTTAACGGTTAATTAAAACAAAAACATAAATAGAAAAACTAATAATTGCAGTAGATAAAAGTACCTTTTGTTGTTTAGCAACGGGAAAAACTACAGTGTGGAGTGTGTTTTAAATAATGTATGAGCGTGTGTAAATGTGAGTTACTGGTGATAAACCACAGTCAGTCCAATGATAATGAAAGGAAATATTTAATTAAAAAAGAAGAAGAATAAGAAGAAATACCATAAATCGAAACGAGATATCAAATACGAGTACAACAGGAAATTTAATTAAAAAATAAAAACAAAAATCCATAAGAATTTCAAACGAGTACACACATGAAGTCAGTATAGCGCAAAGCAGTACCAAAAATAAAAGTGCGATTAATGAAAAAAAAAAAAAAACAAAAAATTATTAAAATATTTTATAAAATAAAAAGATATACATAAATACACACATACGTGTAAACAAATTCCTGCATTGATTATCAGCCACCAAATTATTAAAAATAAATATTTTTTTGTTCTTTTCGTTCTAAAAGTAAATAACTTAAGAAACGAAAATACAATCCTATACGTAAAACTGGTACCTATTTTTTATAGTTTTTTTTTTCACCATACACCGTTTTTAATAATTATGTCGAAAAGTCTTTATACACACATATGTTGAGAAACCTTAGAAGATTACAAAAATTTTCCATCTCATAAGTTATGTTTAATGACGCACAGAAGTACGAGTGCCGCTTACTAATTTAAGGGTCACAACTTAAACTGTAATATTACTCTTGTCAACTGTTATCTATTAACGGGCTATTGTAATTTTGAGCTAGTGGCGTCTATCAGCTTGGTTTTGACACTTATTCAAAGTAGAAAATCTTGTAAATTGTAATGAAAACAGAAATAGTCAGTAACTTCTTTGTACAGACTAATGTTGGACAAAAACAGAAACAGTCAGTAAATTCTTTGGACAGACTGATGTTGGAGGTATTATATTATGCAAGTGTGTGTTGTGGCTGATGCCATGTTCACACAGCAGCCTCTTTTCGTAATTCGCTCATTCATTTATAATTCAACTCCTATTTTAATTCACAATAACATAATTCCCCATAGAATATGTTAATAGCGAAACAGCCGAATTATAAGTAATTCACTTTCAAACCCTGTGTATTACTTAAAAAATCAATGTGATCTCTAATTTTTATCGGTTGCTTGCACATGCTAAATTTGTTTATTTAATTCTGAACTTATTGTTATTTTTACCGGCAAAGCGATAAATAAAAATAACAAGATAAAGAAGAAGAAATATCAAAACGAAGTAAGTACATACAAAAGTGCCCTCTCAACAAGGTAATTCGTACAGGGTGGGCAACTGTGGAACTCTACACTCTTGAACAAAGAATTATAATTGTGAAAATATTTTGTTTGAAAAACTGAACAAAATCAACGCATTTTTCAACAAAATCATCTTTAGTGATGAGGCCCATTTTCAATTAGACGGTTATGTAAACAAACAAAATTGTCGCTTATGGGGCTTACAAAATCGAAAAATTATTACGTTAAAAGAAAGTGACCGTATGATGCGGTTTATGGTAGGCGACATCATCGGCACGTATTTTTTCGAAAATGATTAAGGAAACGCCGTCACCGTGCATTCTCTGCGCTACCAAACCATGATAACCAATTTTTTGTAGCCACAATTGGCTAATGTTGACATAAGTCACCTTTGGTTTCAGCAGGATGGCGCCACTAGCCACACAGCCAGCCAAACAATTCAGTTATTGCATGAGAAGTTTCCCGGTCGCGTAATTTATCGATTTGGCGATGTCAATCGGCCGCCTGGTTGTTGTGACTTAACGCCGCTGGATTATTTTCTCTGGGGCCATTTATTCAGGTTTACGTGAACGAACCACAAACAACTGACACTCTGAAAGATGAAATTCGGCGCTGTATTGACGAGATAAGCGAAGCTTTGTTGCCAAATGGGGTTTAAAATTGTATGAAACGAGCTTAAGTCTGCCGACGTGCTAGAGGTAGACATTTGCCCGACATCATATTCCATTATTTATTCCTATATTTATATTTGTATATTATTGTATAAACAAAACTGAATTTGTCGAAAAAAGCTATTTATTAAGCCAATTTACTGCCTAATCTCAAATTTGTCCATACTTTATATACAAACAATACGCTCACAAGCAACCTGCGAAAATCTCACACTCGAGCAAGACTCCGTGTTGTTTTCTGACAAAGACATAGTGGTTAGCACCATACGCTGTGACCATGGGTAATGTAGATATTAAGGAGTCAAATGCTCTTGACGTTCTGGGTATGAGTATTTATTGTGATGTCCATTGGAATGAAGTGCCGAAGAAAGCATACAAGCGCCTCTCAAAACGGTAGAATAAATACTAATATTTACAAGACCTATATCTGACCTAAAATGGAATACAACTCTTATATAATGATCGATAATTCAAAGTATATTTTAGAGCTTCTCGATCACGTTAAGGAAAGGGCGAAGGTTTTTATTATGGACGCTAGGGTAACCATTTCTGTAGCATCATTGTTCTATGATACTATAACGAAATGTGCTTCGCGGAAATAAAAGAATTAGTTCGTAATAATTAAATATTCTTTTGTAACACTCGTAGAGCGCATCCCTTTGTACCTGATTGTCCAGCGAATCGAACAACGCATTATAGAGAGAAAACGTACTTAACCGCACTGTTCGTTTGTTGAACAATCTTTCCGCCACTTATGACATGTGCAAATTAATATTGAGCGTCCACTAGCACTACTCCCTCTTTCCTTCTTCCTACAACTTATTTTCGTAGTACCAGGACAATGCATTACACGAGTAGGGATCATCCCATAAGTACCGGTCTTAAGTGAAAAAAAAAATAAGTATTTCAAACAGCAAACAAAGTTATTCGAAGTCTCGTATAAACATAACATGAGATACCGCGTAGATGACAATTTGCTTGAATGTTTGAATATAAAAAAATAACTGCGTGTTGGGTGGTGCAGTTGCTCGGACTTTACCGTTCAAACTTGTAAAAACTTTAGAGAAATGTTCGGTAATTTGCGAACAAAATATGGATTCGTTATAACACATCAAGCACTAAAATATAAAATGAACTCACTGTTCAGATGGAGAACGTACATTAAAGAAATTCAGTATCGCTTTACCCGCAAAAAATCATAACTTTTTTTTTTTGGAATGCAATCGAGTACCTTGAAAAAGGTACCTACAGATAAATATTATTCAGAGCTTTCGGTAGGACTTAATTTTAGTTTGAAACAAAAACGATTTTATTTAGCAAAGAAAAAAAGTGGTGTTTCCTCATAACAACGCACGTGTGTAGTCAAAGATATGTGAATTAGGCTATGAACAGTGTACTTCACAAAATTATCTTCTAGCGAATGTGTCCTATTTCAGAACTTAAAAAATGGCTCGATGGTAAAATATTCATCATTGAAACGAACGACTATTTTTAAGCCCTTTTTAAATCTCACTATTTAGATGAAATAAGAAATTATTCTTATGCAAAAGTCGTTATCGATCAAGCCTAGGCTCTAATTGTAGATATAGACCTTAAGGTACATTTATTCTGAGTTTGAGATTATGACATCTGTTACTGAAAAATGCACACGATAAGTTGTTATTATATATTCGATGCATAACCTCGATAACGGTATCGGCGATTGTACCGCTGTTATTTAATATTCTAACTTAAGAAGGTATGTATATACTCATCTAAAGAAAATTGTCAACCGACATTAAAATCAGTAGCGTTTTAGGATGTTGCGTATAAATTGTCTTACATTAGATCACAATATGCCTAAGATTTTCGGATTATAATTCCAGTCCCGGCAGCATATCGATAAATATCGATTTATTAATATGCATTAAACTCTTTATTTAATGTATATCACCGCATGCTCATTAACCTGTTCATAGCAAACAAACAACAAAAAAGTAAAATAAAATCATGAAAGCAAATTGTTGTCGGTCAAATCGGCTATGTAATACCCTACATAATAATGTAATCGCTGAAATAATAAGTGCCATGCTCAAGATCAAATTAAGTTATACAGGTATGAACCCAAAATTTATGTGTCAATAATTTTAACAAAGCTTTCTAATTTGACAAAAATAAATAACTTCTATAGAACTGATGCCTTATCAAGAATAAGGCATCATAAAATCCAAGGTGAAATAGAAAGGTTAACTAGCATAAGAAAAATATAAATTTGAACTGGAAAATTTCATAAAAGAAAAGAATAATTCGAAAGATATTCACACCATGTTCACACACTTTTTTCGTAACTCGTTCTTCAATTCATAACTCAATTAGCCAGTAATGAGACGAATTTCATAATTCCTCATAAAAAATTTTAAGAGGATTTGTAAACTATACAGTTTCAATTACTACATAATCAACACGGGTTTGTTTATACCAGTGACACTTATACCAGTGCATTGTAAACAATTCAGTTTCAAACCTTAAATTTTGTTTACACAAATGATTGTTTTCACATCAAATTAATAAGAAATTAAAAATAAGTAAAACATGTTGATTAAATGTTTAATAACATCATAAATTAAAAAAATTTTTTTCTCAGTGTATTTTTTCACTTTTTTTTCTTTACTTCTACCTGTTTATTTTTTGCTTATGCGTGTGAGTTCGTGCGTGTAAGAGCAAAGGAGAAAATTTGCTCGGAGTACTATTATGCCTGTCGATGGCTTTAACGTTAAAAATGTGTATTTAATTTTTAAATCTTTTTTGTCGACGCTAAATCTGTTCATTTAGTTTCATAACCTTCTTCTCCATTTCTAAACACTATTTATCGACAGATAACTCTAAATAGAAATAACAAGAAAAAGAAGTACCATCGAAACGGATTAAAAGGTGCAATGGAAACGAGGAAATTCGTAAAAGTAGTTCATAGTATTAGAATTCAACAGTAATTATTAACCCTAATTTGTAACAAATTAAAGAAACATTTAGCTTGTTTTTGTCTTCCATTCGAGATCAGCTGATTATCTGGTATGGGGTTACAAACATCTGTTTAAACAAAATGTAACATCTATGGTAGCGTAGAGTATAAAAATATTTTATGGCGCCGGTTTCTATTTGTTTGCTTTGTTTAGTGTGACTTTTTTATTAAATTTTTTTTTATCATACTTTTTCTAAATTTGATTTTGTTTTTTTTTTTCTTTTTTTATTTCTTTGTTAAAAATCAATTGCATTGTTTTGCTTTTCATGCCTTGAATCGTGATTTTCTTTGTTTTGATTATTGTACTTTTGTTTACGTTTTTTCCTTAAAATTTTATCGGTGATTTTATTTTAGTTGACGCAGAGACAGACCAGTTTAAAATGAAAAAATTAACAACAACAACAAAATGTATGTAAACGAACGCCTACATACCTGGGTTTGATAATCGTTTTGTGAGGTCGGTGATAATTGTGAAGGTAAAAGCAAGGAAAACCTACAAAAGCAGTAAAATGAGAAAAATTTAATTAGAATTTTCAGGTTTGGTTGCCAAATTATAAAATTTACAGAAAATACGTATGTACATATGTATGTAAAATTAAGATCTTAGTAAAAAATATTCTAACAAACCTGCAGAATTGTAACGAAATTGTAAGTCTATTATATTTTAACATAATTTTAATTAGGGACTTCCCAACTTTGACGGCTGATTGCGGACATATTGTTGAAGCTACAGCGATCAAAAAAGGTACACAGCTTGTTGCGATTAAACGACATATGCTGTATTATCTTATATATAAAACTGAATGTGTGTTTGTATGTATGTTTGTGCCTTATGAGCGGCTGAACCGATTTTCATGAAATTTTTAGAGTTTGGACGGAAATTTTAAAAATTTCAACTGGGAGGTTCCACACCAATACAAAGTATATATTTATTTGTGTATATGCAAAATGGTAAGAGAAAGCTTCTTTGTATTTGTTACAAATAGATTCATTGCCAAGGCAAATCATCAGTCAAAAAGTGGGTGCAATTAGACAAGTGGGCGTTGTACCTCCCATTCAAACTTAATATGTATTTCTGTATACCTTCAGAACGATTAGAGCAAAAGCTTCTGAATTTAACCTAAAGGACATCGTCGTAAATACAAATCATCAGACAAAAAGTGTCCGGAATTGGACAAGTGGGCGTGGTACGTCCAATACAGTCCAAATATTGATTTCATTATATCTTCAGAACGGCTAAAGTTTCAGTATTTGGTCTGAACGACTTCATATTCAATGCAAATCATCAGGCAAAAAGGGGACGGAATTGGACAAGTGGGCGTGATACTTCCCATACAAATTTTATATTGATTTCATTATATCCTGATGGTTAAGTGAAAAGCTTCTGAATTTTGTCTGAATGACTTAATAGTCAATACAAATCATCAGGCTAAAAGTTGGCGGAATTGGATAAGCGGGCTTGGTACCACCCATATAAAGTAAATGTAAATATCTGTATATCTTTAGAATGGCAATAATAGAAGTTTCGAAATTAGGTTCAACAACGTCGTGAACAATACACATTATCAGTCAGTAACTAGGCGAGATTGGATAATTAGGAGTGGCACCCATTCATACAAAATACTGGATTTTGTATATGTGGTGAACGAAAACCATTAAAGCTTCGTTATCTATTTACGTCAGCCAAAAAGTGCAGAAATCACTCTGGATAAAAGCTGTCTATATACGTATACTATACAAAAATGCAGTATTCGTTTGAAGACTGTATGCAGCTAAAATTTAGAACCTACTGTATTATTCTGGAACAAATGTTTGAATTTTGCTCGGAAGGGGGGAAACTAAGATAGCATATAAGATAATAAGAAGGGGGTAGCAAAGCACACCGCTTTTAGATAGTAGTATATAAAAATGAATGTGTGTATGTTTGAAAACTGTTTACAGCTAAAAAGCAGAACCTACAGTGTCTTTCTGGAAGGAACAGATGATTGGATTTTGACTGGAAGGGGACAAAAAAGAGTAAAAAATGTAGCTAAGATAGCATTTAAGATAATAATTAAAATAGGGGTGCCTAAGCTAGCACCGACTCACATTTATGTTTAAACCACTACAGCCCTTAGAAACATTTTATAAAAATTATAGTTTGATGTTACTGACTATCCAATTCGATCATAATACAAAAAAACAAGTCAGTACATTGAATTGAATTAATTTAGGCTTCTTTAACGTTTTAGGTCTAGCCCCATACAATAATTTACTAAAATTTGACTTAGATCAGACTGGTCTACAAAAAACAAAAAAAATTTTGGCCTTTAAATAAAGATATATGAAACATAATGATTTTGATGCGTTTGATAATTCAAATTAATTTTCATTATTTTTCCGTCGGGCTCAAACTTTTTTTTATGGGTGTGGCAAATTTTTCACCCAAAATGTGGTAGCTAAGTCAATATATTTCATCATAACTTGAAAACGACTTGACCGATTTTAATGTACCAGCAAATGTTTAGTAACAAAGTCTTCTATAAATCTTTATTAAAGAACTTTTTTGCATTTTCAACAGTATCGGAGTTATTCGCAACTTAGTTGCGAAAAAAAATTTTCGTTTAAAATTAGAGGATTTTTTTCTTTTTTTTTTTTTTCAAAAAGTTATAAAAAAAGCTTCAGAAAGAAAATTTTACATGTTAAGCACAAATTAAAGCGTAAAATGTTGAGAATAAAATAAGCTATAAATCATGAAAATCGATTGGTTATTGCTGATTTTATTCAAAATTAAATGCAGGTACGTAACTTTGACAAAAATTAGCGAACAAATTTTTTCTTGCAAAAATAGTGGAATTTTTTTTTTAACCCAAAAGTTATAACAAAAATTCTTAGAATATAAATTTTTCATTTTAAACATTTAAATGAAAGGCAGATATGTTGAAGGTAAAATAATCCAAAAGACAGGTACCTTTTTTGTTGTAGACCAGTGTTATTACAAAACAATCTGTATAAAAATCGTACTCATGAGTAAAATGTAATAAAAATTTCAATCTTATGCTGTAGGTGAAAAGATTACTATCGAAATAAAATTTAATCAGCTTTGTAATCAATTTCATGTTATCTAACGTACCGATTCGGCTTAGAATAGGTGTTATTACATCCACGTTCCTGTTTAATCTATTGATAATTTCAAGTAAATTGATTAATTCAATTAACAAAACAAACTCAGCTAAATGATCCGTAACTGTTATGGTTTGACAAAAACAATTTATACAAAATATTTTTTATTATGTGCTTAGTACCTATGTCTTTATAAAGTATACCTCCATCACGATTTAATTTTCTTAAACAATTTTTAACAACCTATTAAAACAGCTTCACTTTTTCCTTTTGCAAATTTTGATGTGCGGTGTTCACTCATGCCAAATGCACAGTCATCGAGACTCAAACATACATTTATGAATACAGCACACTTTCTTCATTCAAATTCATACATATGCACAAAATAACAAACGTTAAAGCCAAGGCCCATTCTTACACTTACTATTGTACATATTGGTTTAATAAATTTTCTTATGGTAAGAGAAATTGTTGTCATTACAAAAATTTGATAAATAAATACACATGTTGGTTGGTTGAGTTCTTTGATATGTATCAAATAAATAATTTGGAAAATTAATTGAAAACATATCCATTGCAAAAATGCGGATGTTAACCCTCACATGTGCGAGCAAATAACAAGTGGTTTTTCAATTTTAACTTTATTGCAGTGTTGTCGTAGAACTAAACAAAATTTATCATAAAAGTTAGTATATACAGTAAGTTTGTGGAATGTAAGGCCTCGGAAAAAATCACTCCGTTGCATGTGGATAATTACATTTAAGAGAAAATGCTAAGGCTGCTAAAACGCGGTCTTGTGCATTAGGGGTTAAGGGAAATAAAAATATAATATAAAAATATAATGTTAATTAAATAAATTGATAATTGGGAGCAGCGTTGAAAATGCTTAACTATTTTTAATGTATTTATAATTGCTTAACTAAACTTAAAGAAAACTATACAGCAAAAATAAAAAACAGAAGCAAAAAGATAACATTTTTAAAGCTAAAAACTAAAGCAAAGCTAAAATTTCAGTGCTGTTGCTAATTTAAAGCAAGCAATTTAAACCCTGATTAGAAGTTTATTGATAAATTACTTTTAATAAATTTTGAATTTACTGTAAATGAAATTTGAGAATAAAGTCTTTAATTACACACTTAGTAGGGACATAACCTCTATAGCATTATGCCATATTCACAAGAGACGTCGAATCACTTCGTTCGCAGTTTAAATGACGAATTACCCTCTATTTCCTATTTTTGTTAAATTGTATAGGTTGCGTTTTAACAATGGTAGGAAAAAGTAATGGTAAAATAAAAATATTTCAATGAAATATATACATATCTATATAAAATAATAGAAAAGCAAGGAAATTAAAGCAAATAGAGCTGGTTCAACAAGAGACCATTATTTTTATTTGTTTAGTCTTTCCCTTTTAAGGTGATTATAAGAAACCGATTCAAATTAGAGAACATATTGATTTTTTAGTAGTTGGTAAGGTAATTGAAACTGAATTACTTACAATTTGGATAATTCGTTCTCCAAATTTTGTATACGTAGCTATAATATTTAGCTCATAATTTGGAACTGAATTATGAATGACAGTGAATTACGTAGAAGCACATTTGCATTAGTCTTTAACGGGATAACCAAATTGTGCCAGTTTTTTCCATGGAGTAGTCATATAATTACAAGTGCAAGGCTCTGTTTAAGAAGAACAAATTAATACAAATAAATATAAAAGAAATCCACGAAACGAAATAGCTTAGGACTTAGGGCTTTAAAACATCGTACCGGACATTTGTTGACTAGAGCTTTTAAAAAAGTGGTATAAAAAATTTAAAACGTTTTTTGATAAGCTACGCTGATAACTTGCACTAATGTTTACGGATATTGTGGTCTTTAAAATAAGGTTGAGGGCATTCTTCTAGAGAATGTTCCGATTGATATTTCCGGACCGAGCGGACCATCATCACCAAATGGATATTAACTCAATGGAGAATTAAATTGGCATTTCATTGCAATTGGTGCATTTGCAGTTCTGACCACGGAGTGTTTGGCACAATAGATTTTTTGGATCGCAATAATCTTCTATATCTATATATATATATATATATATATATATATATATATATATATATATATATATAATTAAATATATATATATATATATATATATATATATATATATATATATATATATGTATATATATATATATGTACTCGTACATATATAAAAGAGGACTATAATGTAATTGATGTTCTCTGAAATGCGCCAAACGATTTTATTCTGTAAGACCTATCACGAAAGGTGAAGTCATTTAGTGTGTGGTTTGCCTATTGTTCAAGTAGGCGATGTTACGCCCATATAAAATTTGTATTTATATGTCTATAGCTTTAAAATGATAATAGTAGGAGTCTATAAATTTGGCCCAAGTAACTTTGTGGTCAACACAAATCATCAGTCAAAAATCTGGCCGAATTGGATAAGTGAGATTAGCACCTCCCATACAAAGTAAATATTGATTTTTGTATATCTTTGGAACGGTAATAGTAAGAGGTTCTGAATTTGGTCTAAATAACATAGTGGTTAATATAAATCATCAGTCAAAATATGGGCGAAATTTAATAGGTGGGCGTGGCATTTCCAATACAAATTAAATATTGATTTTTGTATATCTAGAGAGCCATTAGAATGGAAGGTACTGAATTTGGTCTAAATGATTTCTTCGATGGTACAAACCATCATTAAAAAGTGGGCGGAATCAGATAAGTGCGCATGATACCTCCCACACAAATTATATAATGATTTTTATATATCTTGAGAATGGTTAGAGATGTATTTTCTAAATTTGGTTTTAATAACTTGGCAGTCAATACAAACCATCAACGCGGGAGGGATTACTCTAGTATACTACTAAATAGCAAAATGAGTTATAATTCTTATACTATTGTACATATCGCTCATTTACCACAATAGTGTTGTAACTCAAAGTGTGATTTTTTAGTTAAATATTGTGATGTGTTAAACATTGTGATCTATATTGTGTGCAAAATTCTTCATGATTCGTGAAAATGAAAACAGCTTTTCCGAAAAATTTTGTTTTTTGAGTTATTACACTATTGTAGTAAATGAGCGATATGTAGTTTAATACAAATTTTTAAGCTATTTTTTATTTTTTCTCAATTATTTAATTTATGAGTTAATTGATTTGGTATTTAAAGCATTCATGTATCAATAAAAAACATTGGTTCAAAATTTTATAGTGTACTTACATAAATTACATCTGCTGAGATCACAATAATTATACCTTGGAGTATAGTATGTAGGCTTGATTTAAAAACAAATTTTTAAATTTTATTCATTTTATTATTATCCATCCATCTGCCTTTTCAAAAAATCTGTAATTAAAGTATGGATTGTAATTTTAGTGGTAAGAAATCTGTAAATTTGCGCTCTAATCGTCATAACTTTAATAAAAAAAGCACAAAAAAGGCACAAAGTTAGTGAAATTTATTTTATATTTGCTACTAATTGGCACACGAATTATTAACTACATATAGGAAATGTTATGGTCAAGGTTGCACGCGACAAGTTTGATAACATTATATCTCTTTTCTTAGAATTTTTTTTTTTTTTTTTTGTAAAACAAAAACTCTTTAAAGCTTGACAGAAATACAGGTCTGAGTATTTCTATTATGTATTCAATCTGAAGACAATAACAAGGTATATCAAGGCGTACAAATTATAAGTTTCAATGATAACACTTTTGTTTGGCACCGTTTTCTTAAACACGCAAGTCGCAAGGACTTCATATGGCGAGTATCTATGCGTAGCGCCCTAGTCATGAAATTTTATCATAGTAAAGACATATTTGTATTTTGTCTTGGTAGATCGGCAATATCAATATTAAATCTTTTTAAGAGCTCTGAATAATATTTGACGGTAATCGAAGTGAGTTATGCCGTGACCCGTCCAATTTTACCCTAAAAAACTAGCTGTTTTGATTGTTCTTTAACATCTGTTTTGTGGTGATGTACCTCTGTTTCAATCACAGTTACAAATTGGTGCAAAATCTCGTTCAGATTTATTTAAAATGGCCACACTGCCGAGTTACAACCTATTGCTAGCAACCTTTATCATACTAATGTGTCCGTTACCTTGAGCTAACAATAGCTCCAGCCGCCTTGCGACAGTCGTTAGCTGTGTTGGCGTGGGTATTAGTGCTCATAAGAAAGATTACATAGCTTTGCTCCTTTGTAAGGACCACTGTATTATGCACTTTAGTACAATATACCAGTAATCACAGATAGATGGCTGAAGCACTGTTACACCGAAATTATCAAACTGTCTGTTTATTTTACTTTTTTTACATAAAAATAAGTTGTTTTTTAAATTTATATTAAGCATCGCTTAAGCCAAATACTTTTTAAGACGTACTGTCAATAATTAATTTATTTTTCTAAGAAAAGATGATAATTTATCTGCGGAAACTTTATTCAAAATGTTCTGTTCTAGCTTTTGTAATAAATTAAACCATGAAACTTTAAATAGAGAAAACTATAATTAAAATATACGTTTACTCTTTGGATATTGTACAGGTTACGTTAAAGTTATATATAAGGCAATTACATCAGTGCTTAATATTAATATTGTTTTTTCTTTTTGTTAGATTATTAAAAAAAAAATTGAAAAATTTCTTATGATAAATTTTTTTCAAACTTTATTTTATTTTTATTTTTTGTGCGTTTTAGCCATGAAATGCATTTAAGGTTGATAAAAAAAATAAAAAAACAGCAACAAAATCTATAGATAAATATTGTAAAAAAAATTCGAAATATTTTGTGAAAACAAAGCCAAACAAAGGCAACGAACTAGCAAGTCTCTTTACTTTGCTCACTTCCACGAGAGTAAATTGCACAACAGTAGAGAGTACAAAACACTTCTAATGAAAGTGAACAAGACAAAAAACAGCTGTTTTTTATTGAAGAAAAAAAAAACAAACAAAAAGTAAATAAATAAAAACAGGCATGGCTACAATTATAACAACAACTTTTTTGTAAATGTAAACAATTTCAATAACAAATTAATGCTTAATAAGCACTCATAACCGTTGACAATTTTAAACAAAATCGACCATTAAATTACCCAATAAGACAGTGTTAAGGGAGTCAAAAAATTTAAGTAAGATTAACCATTAACAATATACAGTGAGCGTCAAAATAAGTAAATGCCCTCATATTTTAGAATTTAATTTTTGATTATTTAGAATTGAAAAAAAAATTTAAAGTTGCTTTCGATCACAGGAACTGTTTTACTTTTTTGACCCATAAAATAAGGAGTACTTTTTGTTTCGTTCCATGACTTAGTTGTTGCAAAATTTATTTTATATTTTTTGCTAATAATCACACGATTTTTTCATTAGGTGCTTTACCAAATAGGTACTACTTCGATAAATCTAAAAATAGTACGATTTCTATATAAAAAATCTTGTAGAAACGACTTAGGTATTTTGTAATTTATTGAATAAAATTTGTTTGTTTAAGAAAGATACACATATTGCTTAAGTTTACTTAGTAAATTAAAAACCATTAATATCCCTGTTCCTCTTCATTCCAAATCGGCCAAAAGTCTTCAAATCGTTAAATATTTGGCTAAGTTTTTAACTTACAAGTGCATAATGTTAAGAAAAACCATTTTTTACCCGGATTTTGGAGACGTTGTGAAAATTTATAAATCAGATTCTTGTTGTACTTAATAGTGCCTATAAGAAAAATGGTATCACTTCCAAGATATTTCTACTGTTTTCTTTCGTATCGCAAAAGCATTTGTCTTGTACACTTATTTATGATTTATAACTTGACTTGTTGTAAGAATTTTGTAGTTGTTTTTTATGGATTTTGTAAAGCCGTAGATATAGTCCTAAAAAAATATAAAACGTTTAAATTCATCGCATTTTAAAAGACTGAAATATAAGCTAAATTCTAAGGTATGAGAGCGTTTACTTTTTTTGACGCTCACTGTACATATAATCAACCCTATCATAAACATTTTTTCCCTAGAGATATTTTTGTTTTTCTGAGAATTCAATGGCCTGATAAAAGTTCATTTATGTTGACCGAATTTTGCAAATTCGAAAAATACAACTGATAAATTTATTAATTTTTAAAAACAAAACCCACGAGTGTGAGCCATTTGGGTTGTAGTTTTCTTTCTCGTTGTAGTATATATAAGTGCTTATTTTCCTTAGGGGCTACAAAATTAATGTGCGTTTTATCATTAAATCCCTATACAACAGGCATTCATAATTACTAACAGAACTCTTCGACTGTACTCTACTCTCTTCCTGTGTAAAATAAGTTACCCACCTATCAAAACGATATCTCTTCAACTCATCTAATGCTTGTGAGAGTACTTCGCAGAAGGTTTATTGTGCCATCTTAATTGCGTAATCTTTGAGCTATACATGGTATTCCAATAAGACGTTTAATTTTCAACAGATCGCCATTTCAACAAGTGTGATGATTCAAACTGTAGATACTTGGCATACACACGGCAAAAAAAAAAAAAAAAAAAAAATTGAACAACATGCGCTTCAGCAATAAAATGAAATTTTTAAATTTCACTATGATAATGGTGATCGTTTGCAAAACAAAAACTTTTATGGGTCGTCATGCAGCACCTCTTGGCCAGCAATTGTAAAGTTAGAGCAAAAATTTGAGCTGTAAGGCGAAGTTGGTAATGTGAAGAGCCGAACTCGTCTAAGTAGCTCAAGAACGACGAAGAATATTGCTGTTGTAGCGCATAGTGTTGAGCACTGGGTTGGGCCATTTATCGTCGATATTTGGAATTGGGTATACACTTAGGCCTTAAGGCTTTTAAACTTTAATTGATACAAGAACTCATACCTACCGGCTATCAAAAACGTCGTGTTTTTGGTGATTGGGTCCTTGAAACGCATCAAACTAATTTTCATCTTGAATGTGAAGGGCCGTTTTTACCTCTGAGGCTACGGTAACAAGCAGAATTGTCGCATTTGGGAATCGAAAAACCTCTCGGAAAAACTCTATCGTTTTAATCTGGAGAATTCTTTGAACACTTTTGTTTTCGAAAATAAGTCTGGAGTAACTGTTACGGTGAATAGATAGCGCTACAGGACTATGCTTAAAGATTTTTTATGACTGCACAAAACGGCTTTTTTTACGTGAAAAGTTTTCTGATCGTGTTATTTCTCGAAGAGGTGAAAGATATGATCTAATCGATATGAAGTAATCGATTAAAGACCTCAAGAATAGAATTCGTGAACTTACTGAAAATATACAGACGTAAATGTGCGAGTTGATTGGACATTGTTTTCCATTGTTAATGCCATAACCTTCTCTTAACTCAATTTTTTACAAACCTCCTATTGGATTACCCTATATTATTCGCATGATATCGAATATTGTTTTTATTGATGGCAGAAAATTGCCGAGTACTTCCAGAATATTGGTTGCACGGTGTGACAAAAAATACCTAGGAAGTTATACCATATTTCTTTTCCACCTGTTTTTGACATTTTCAAAACACCTCCAAAATTTGAATTACGAGTAAAAGACTGCCTTAATGTACTCTTAAGCTAATATTTTTGTCGAATAATAATAATCGATTTTATGTTTTTCAGTGAAACAGTTCGGACTATAAACAAAGATCATTTAAGAGGTTTCTCTTCTTTCTAAATCCACTGAGAGTCATAGGATTGGATAATATTCGAGCAAATTATTAGCTCATCAGCGTATGAAGATGCTAAAAACCAATTTTTTATCTAACTCAACATTTTGCAGATGTTCTAAAAATTTCAGAAATATATTCATGTTGTACTCGATATCGGAAAAATGGTACAGTAAAATCCCAAAAATGTTAACCGAAGTGTTCCAGTGGCAATTAACTTTTTCAAACAGTTAACTTTTCTAAGCATTTTTAAAAATTGAACAAAGAAGGAGAAAAATAACAAACTTTCATTTTTTTAATAAAACATGTAAAATTTTTATTTATTGAATTAGTTTTCAACGCTATAAAAAACAAAATTAGATTTATTTTGTACTGGCTGTTTTAAAGTTCCAAGTCACCGTTTATTTTCGCGCATAAGAAATATTAATTTGTACGAAGTGGCTTAAAGAAGCGGTCGAGACTTGTTTGTTTTTTTCTTTTATGTAATAGTTCTTGATGATTTTGGTGTGGGTATTGACAAGATCTACTTCTACTTGTTGTGCATCGTTGTTGTTTTCAAACCATTTAATCAAGGTATTGATGCTTTCAATTGCTTGCGAGTAGCTCACTTTAGATTGTTGAGTATCTTTTTCGATAATTGACATTATCAGATACTCCAGAGTCATTGTTATCTTGTATATAAAATTTGATCATAGTTCCAAATTTCAATGTCATCAATGCTGATGTCAACATTAGCACCAACCTTTGACATCAACAATTGAACTTCTCGAAATGTGTAGTTGTATGCACTTCTTGAATCGCTTAATTCAGGGAGCCGAATATCGTCTTCACTATCGTACTGATCGTCATCCCACTTTTTTATCCTATTCCATGCTTTCACTAATAAACTAAAATAGCATTACGAGTTTTGTGTCTTTAAAATATTTTCAATTGGAATGTTTTATTGTGTGACAATTTTGCATAACCACTTACTTATATATACTAACTTGACTAATATTATTGGATTTTGATCCATAGCAAAACGGCAGTTACGTTAGGTGGTAAACGTATTGCTGCAATATTTTCATCATGAGATTGTAACATGTCATTTGGCTTATGGGCAGTACAATTGTCAATTAAGCATTAAACACTTAACCGACAGCAAGCAGTATGAACGCAAGGAGCAAGTTGTTGTCGGCAACATTTGCTGCTATGCCATCGACTTCATAAATATTTTGAAAGCAGCAGCAGCGATTAAATTAGGTTACATTGCCACCTGTTTTATTTGTCATAAAAATATTTGTTTTAGAAAAATACTTTTTAGTGGTGACACTCAAGCTTTTCAATTCCACCAAAATAAAATCGTTCTTTTTATAAATGTTACTCAAAAGTATAAAAATTTATGAAATTATGTGCTTAACAGTTTTTAATTATTAACATATATGTTGTTTGATACAATCTTTTAATTCTATACTATTGTACTCTGATAAAAAAACTATTTTTATTGAAAATTATATATCGTATTAGTATCACTAACTTTTGTGTCGCTGCCTTAAAAAAATAATTTAGCAGTAGCAGCAAGATTGTTGTCTTGGCTTTTGCTGTGCAGCCTTTAAAATAATTGTTTTCATATAAACGTATGTATTCTAATTTTGACATTTTGCTGTCTGTTGCGTGCTGTCGGTTATGTGCTTAATGCTTTAATAGCAATGCTTTGGTGGTAAATTATTTTCAGCAGAAAATTGGCGAACCTGCTAAAATTTCTAAGCTATTACCTGAACAAATTTTTATGAAACTAAAAAAATAAGTTTACCCGTTTTATAAATGAATTATGGAACTACTTGAAGAATATCTCTGAATTCATCCACGACTTCTTCGATTTTACATAGTATAGTAGGGTTTTAAAACCTTTAAAACAACGTGGGTTTGCAGATTTATCAACGACCAACGGCTTTAACTTGTGCGAACCATTTACGTTAGCACTAGGGAGATTGGACGGTTATTATTCGACCGGTCGACTACGGTTTTTTCAAAATCTTCCTTTTTCGAATACCGAATAAGCCGGTTGATTTGACACGAATAACCGGTTAATTTAAACAAATATAATTTTTATACGTTTGTATATTTTTTTTATTGCAAATATGCTCATCGTTTAACTATTTGTATTAATTTAGTTATTATTGTTGTATATACGACAACCTTAAAAGTCTCACAGAGAACGTGAAAACCAAGGTAGATCGAAAAAGATATGCACACTTGAGCAACAATAACTTTCTCTCATCTTCTGTAAATAAATATTGATTTTTATATATGGAGAATAATCAACTAGACTCATAAAAAGCGACCCACAAACACTGGCTCCGAACGGCAGATATATTAGTTAGTGAAGTTGTTCACAGGATGCATTATGGCGAATTTGTGCTTAGCTCTGGATTTTAAAATTGGACCAGTTTCCTCACAATTACGATGTCGTTGGTTCAAGAATCATTTGTACAAGCTTGCCTCAAGATCAACATACTACCTTGATCCAAAAGTTCCCGGAATAACACCCGTGTGGCGGTCCCATCATTCCGATTTGCGTTTTTTTTTTTTTTTGTTAAGTTGGTTTATCTGTTATTGATACTCCCACTAAATCTTAGCGTCATAGCTTAACATTTGCAAAAACTACGTAGCCAAGAGTACATCTATTTCTACGTGTGTTGACGATTGTTTACAATTTTGACCGTGTTGAGGTCGTAAAAGATATGATTTGCAAGGCTGAATTTGATTTCACATTCATCAAAAGATTAATTACTAGAGAAGAGATGTGGGTTTAGAGTATGAAATCCAGACATCAGGCAAGCGAATGGTGTTCACCAAATGAGCCGAGACCAAAAAACTTTTCAGTCAAAAACTGAATTCTTGCCAGGAGGCCAGACAGTAAACAAAGAGTATTATTTGGGCGTTATGAGAAGTGTGGGTGAAGCAATTCGCGGAAAGAGACCAGAATTGTGGGCAGAAAACTCGTGGATTTTGCACCATGATAACGCACCGTCGCACAGTATTCGAAATTTTTTGTCGAAAACTGCAACAAACACCATCCAACAGCCACCGAATTCAACTGATTTCTTCAATCGAGTTAAAAAACCATTGCGGGGAACGCGTTTCAGCAGCAGTTTCTTAAACATTGCCTACACACATAGAGATAGATGCACTCTTGGCTACGTAGCATTTCGGGAATGTCAACAGCAGATGTACCAACTTAATAAAAAAAATAATCGAATGTTATTCCGGAAACTTTTTGATCAAGGAGTATTCCGGGTTGTGAAGTGCTTTTTTGTATGCTTTTTTATGTGTTCGTCACAGAATTTAAGACTTTTTTTACAACAGTGAGAATATTTAAAACGTATGACCGGAAAAAATTGTTGTTAAGAAAAAAATCATACGCTCGGAAAAGTTAACTGAAAGATTAACTTTTTAGAGTCGCACGTTGATACTGAAATACAGTTAACTTTTCTGAGAGATTAACTGTTACGCGAACTAACTTTTTCTAGATTTTACTGTATTACAGATTCCAGATTTTTCAACTTCGTTCTTTTTGCCGCATAGTCTACGGGTAATAACGTTAATATTGCTATGTAAGTAGAAAAAAAATCAGTCTTTAAATAAAAGTTGTTGTTTAGGGTTCAATAAGGTTCAATCGGTTAGCTTAAGGTTTAGTTAGTTCAAATGAATTACTTTAGCAGTTTGCTTTTACTCTGGCATATTATTGATTTAAATTGGCATTATTCTATTATCTATTAGTTATTCTAAGCTTTTCGTAACTATTTATTAGCCAACTTATTTAATTGAATATAAATTTTGTTTCAGTCTTCTTAATTTCAATAAAAGATAAGGTGCTGAGTTAAACTAAATATGGGGTGTTTGTAACTCTGATACACAAAAAATGTATTATATTATATACCATTTGCATACATTGTTTTTATATAAAATATGTTTTTTTTAGTGTTATCAATTTATTATTTAAAGAAAAATATGTTAAAACACTTTCTTTGTTTTAAGTCGTCTATGTACATACATAGTATATGTATGTACATAAAGTAATAACAAATAGTGCGACCTAATCACAAAGGAATACGTAAATAAATATAAAAAATGGTTATAAATAATATTTAATAATAATTAATAAAATGATTTAAAGAAAAATAAATAAAATTATCAGTAGAAAAGACAACACAAAAACAACAAAAACAAAAATTTTATTTAAATGGAGATGCCTCTCCTGGTATTTCATTGTTATTTTAAATATTCAGAATTTCATAAATTTTAATCAATACTTTTTTTCTTGTCTTCTTTTGCCGCAATGGCAAAACTAAGGTCCGCAGTTCAAAAATGTACTGAATTTTAAAGGCAATGTAAATATTTATAAAAAAAATTTTTCGCTCTGTAAAAATTTAAAACTTATTTGGTCAGTGCTGATGTGTTTCAAGGTTCAACTAGACATGATTTAAAGCTATAACATAGTCTTAACATATTCAATTGATCGATTATGGCATTATGATATGTGACCACTAATCAAACACAGTGTTTCCATATGGTTAGTTCGTTGCGTCATTTATGTTGGTACGACTTATTCGGAATTCCCCTAACCATTGAAATAGAATACTTATTGAGTTTTTATTCGGTTCGGTCATGGTTTTTTGGAGGTAAAAAATAATGTTTAAACACGGCACGAAATTCATTTTTGGCTTAATGGGTTTGTAAATAAGCAAAACAAAACCGCATATATAGTTAATCCAATCTCCAACAGGCCTTACAGAGTCGATAAATTTTTGTTAATTTCGTTAATTTTTGTTTGAAAATATAGATGACATTGATCCAGGCGAGATGAGGTTTCCATGCAATATGGCGACTGTAGTCATTGACTTATTGAAATCAAAATTTTGCGATATGTTATTTTCGAGAAATGAACCTGTCAATTGCCTTCAAGGTCATGCGATATGTAACCTCTCGATTATTTCCTGTAGGGTCACATGAAGTTACATCTTTATATAAATAAATTGGCATCTTTGAAGACAACATAGTTCGTGTTTTTGTGACATACAAGAATGTTTGAAAAAGTGGCAAAAAATTGGATTTTCATAATACACTTCGCCAAGAACCAATGCCCTAAACCATTTTAAATGTTAGTGCCATATATTGATCTTTCGAATAATATATATTTTTTTTATAAAAATTAAAATTTTTGTGTTATTTTTACAATTTGAAGTTCTACGAGTAAGATAAATTTTGTTTTTCAATTTCGCTATTGCACAATGTCATGAGCCAAAATTTGCCACCCAATGTTTGCAAACTATAATGAAAATATTGTTACGAAAATTAATTTGCCTAAAGAGATACACCAACATTTGTACATTTAGAGATATAAACTTTATTATGTAAGTTATTCTATTGGTTTGTATCAATGCTACGATCATCCTGCCAATGCTATACTTATTTGAACAGCGCTACCAACACCACTATATTAGTAGATTATGGAATGTGCTAGAATTCTAAACTAATGTTAATTTACTATAAAAGCACTGCATTCTGTTTTTTCAGTCAGTAAATAGTAACACGACTTTAGCGTTAGTAAAAGTATTGAGTAAATTTGTGTACTAAGTGGAAGTTAAATAGTTGGACATTGTGTTTGAAGATAATTTAGGAATAAAGACTCTATAAAAATAATAAATTTGCTTCGTTAATTTAAGTTAACAAGGTTAAAACGTAACAATATCTAATTGAACGCAAGTTTATGGTTAAGAAAGACGACTTTTTAAGTCAACCTTAGACTAATGAAGCCGAAGTACCCCATGGAATTATCTTAGGGTCTATGCTATATCTGTTATGTATGTACCTCTGTTATGCCATACCTCGTACCCATACCTCAGCTTTCGTCGAGAAGACAGTTATCGGAAGCGTCCATGAAGATACGCAGAAAGCAACTAGGTATTTGTATGACTATAGAATACAGTTGCATACTTTTTTGAAGCAATGGAAAATGAAGGTTATTGTGCAAATATGTACCAACGTACCATTCACGCTACATAGAGAGTTATGCCCATCTGTTCGAATAAACAGTCAAATTATCTACTAAAGTTCTGAAGTTAGATATTTGGGTATATGCACATCTGGATTGCTGGCAAATATGGAATAGCCACATGAATGCCAAGTTAGTTCATATGAAAGGATATACAAATAAATTCGTTTATTAATAACCCGCCCTGTAATCTGCTTCTCTATAATACGATTTTGAAATCAATCGGGTGCTACGGAGTACAGTTAAGTGAGCCTTCTCCAAACATTGAACCTATTCAACGCTGCCGAAATAAAATAACAAATAATTCAATGCTTATAATCCATTTAGACCAGAATATACCGATTATTAGAGTGGAAATCGTGACGTATCTGAGACATAATGGAAGGAGCTAGAGGTTCACCCGAACCTACTAAACCGTGTTATTTTCAATAATGCCGGCAATATCTGATTGAAAAGAAGAGACATGAAGAATAACGAGAACAATGGCAGATTAATTCTATGAACCAATGATATTTCGTTCCTCGCTAGCTTGACTAAACTAGCGTTATATTATCAGGTGTCTTTTTTCAGAAGCTTAAATCGTAATAAAACACAGAAATGTATTTTTAATATCAATGAAACGGACTTTGTTGGATAGGCAAAATTATGACAATAATGTTTAAATACGATTTCGGCCATGTGGCCGCCAAGGCGCATACAAAGTACAATCTGAAACACCAATTTTCACAAAATTTTCGCAGCATATGCGGCCGTACTTCGCCAATAACTTTTCGGATGTTGTTTTCCAGGTGCTCAGTTATCACAACGCAGACATGTGACTTTACATAACCCTAAAGAAAACAATCCAATGGAGTTGAATCACAAAATCTTGATGGCCAATTAATTGTATCATTACGTGAAATCACTCTTTCATCAAAAGTTGAGGTACGAAAAAATTTTTAATCATGTCCCTATACCGTTCACCATTGAACAATGACACCGCCAGCCCATAAAGCGCACCAAACAGTAATTCTCTATATATGTAATGGTGTTTCGACAAAAGCTTGTAGATTATTCTCACTCTAATGCGATAATTCTACTTATTTAAGTTTCCATTTAAACAGAGATCAAAACGATGGTTGCTTGGCTTTAATCCCTACACAAGTTGAATTTGGAAAGCTTTTAAGCCAAAGGAAGGGCACAACTCCAGTTGCCGAGAACGGCGACGAATTAATTGATTTGGATCTTCCTAAATGCTTCCCTGTACAGTGGCTACAGTTTTTTCAGTGTACACTGTTCGGCGTCATCCGAGATGTATATTATCAGTAAGAGTAAACGAGGTCCGAAAACAATAAATTGTTAATCGATTTAACCGCTCTGAAGGACGATTATGTACGCCATAAAACGGACATAGTGTAAAATAAGTTTGACGATCAGAACCATTATTTTTAGGTCTATCCATAAAGAAATGTCGATCAAAACTAAACAAAAGGTAACTATCAGCTGTTAATTCGTTTGTCAAATAAAGCAGTGTTGCCAACTCAAAATTATGAACCTATACAGAACACCCAATAATATTGGTAATATATTTCGGATTTGAATCAGGAACTGAAACCGAACCCAAACGGTTCAGGTTCGCTGTTTGTAAATGGTTAATAGAAAAAAACATGGAATAAAAAACAATAAAGTAGCTAGTATTTTTAAAGAAAAAGTAATCAGAGCACAATCTTCACGCAAAACTGAGTAAAAAGGGGAATTCCCTTTCTGTGTTCAAAAATTTACAAGTGGAAAGGAAAGAGAGTTTACAGTGGCTCAATCTATGTAATAACCGTACAGTTAAATGATATGTATTTTTTATTTTTTTAGTTGTTAGCTCACGTTACAGTGAGGATCCAACTTAATAAAATTGCAAAGAAAATCGTTATAGAAATATTGAATTTTTGGCCGAAATTAGAAATATGGTTGTTCCTTCCTGCATTGAAGTAACAATATGATGATTAGTGTATGAAGTAATTTTTAACTTTAATGGCAGATTCTGTATTTTATATATTATATGAATGTATGTATATTTTAGTATATTCAAATATTTTTTTGTAATACTTTTTTATTAAACAATAACAGTTGCAGACGTCACTTATTTATTATTAATTTTAAAATTTTTTTCTCTTTTGCTTATTTGCTTATTATTAATTATAAAAAAGAAGAATCTTTAAAATATTTTTTTTTTTTTATTTTGAAATATTTAATTTGCGTACACAGATATGTTTTTTTTTGGTGTTGTTATTGTTCTTACTTAAATATTTGTTAATTATTATTATTGACTTTTTTCTATTCGACGGTCAGTCTCTTGTTTGATAGACAAAGTCATAGTCACACTGTAAGTCAGAAATATAAAGAGTGTTTCCCCATTTAACGGCAGAAACTTTGGCAACAAAATCAATTCAAGATTTATTGTTTTATTAATTAATTAATCAATCAGACAATTCGTATTTAAGTGTTTTGAAGTGATACAAAAATCAGTACCAGAAGTAATTGAATGTCTGTTGTCTGTTCTTCCGCCTAAAATTTATTGAAAAGTTTATTCAACGTTGTTATTGTTGGCTTTCGACCCTCCTAACATAAAATGTGAGTATTTTTAATTGAAGTAATTAAAAAGTAAAAAAAAAAAATGTGGGAAATCGAAATATATAACAAGTGCATTATATTATGGCATTTTATACAACAATTTTATATTTTTATTTATTTTTTATTAAATTTTTTATATTTATTTTTTTGCTTTACAACTTTGTCGGCTCGATATAAGTACTCGCATTTGTTATTTTTAATACGAAATTATTATTAATTGAATAAACCATTTAAAAATTATATTTTGAGTTCCCTAATGTATATTAAATGTTTCCTATAACACAAGTATAATAAATAAGTTATCGTATTACCAGCATTTATTAATTTTCCGCTTTTTTTTCTCATATATAATATGTAATTGCTTCGTTGACAACAAATATGACCGGGTTAAATGTGTTTATGAAAAAAGTTATTAACTTCGCTTAAATCAATGACATAAAAAATTATTAAATTTGTAAATGACATTGAAAAATTTAGATTTTTAGAATTTACTAAACTAAAAAAAAAAAAAATAAATAAATATTAGTGCTGATAGCAAATTTCAAAGAAATGAGATTGGGGTCATAGATTCCATATACAAAGAACTTAACCAAGTTAAGGTTTTACTGAAAGCTTTTTTTAACGAAATATTTCGAGAAATACAAACATATCAAGTCAAGCTTGATTTCACAAACACATTGTACATTATCGAGTAATATTTTTCCAAGCTATCGTAGGTTCATTGATCTGATTCTAATTGAAGAGATCTAAAACTGTCTTTTGAAATTCATTTTGTAGTTTTATGAACATGTCATAATCATTATTACACCTACCTGGCACTATTGCAGGATACTGTGGTCCACGTGATCTGTTATGCCCCTTTCGATCTATAGTTTGTTTAGCAGATCTGCTGACTTCGTAATGAACACCAGCAGTTCCGAAACCATAATGGTGGATATGTCAACCAGTGAGACCCTATGTTCACACAAATATTTCCACCGAAACCTATCAAAAACCCCACATTTACATAATATGTGTTCCGCTGTCTCTAATGCCTGTGAGCACAGTCTCCAAACATCCACATCTGCGGCCGCCATCCTTTTTAGATGCGCTCTTAATCTATAGTGGCCCGTAAGATACTCCGTTAGAAGTTTCAAGTCCGGCCTGCCATATTTAAGGGAGCGAGCTGGAGCGGCTAAGACCCCTTTGAGCAGCACTCCAGTGCTCTGAGCATCTGGCAATTTCTCAATATTTGATTACATTTTTTTCGATTAAGGAGATTAATTAAATACGAAATATTATTTTGTAATAAAAAATATTCATTTATGTAACAACACTGTTTTACAAATAGAAACAATTTAATTATTGGGCTATATAAGCAGTATCTGCCATTTCTGGCAGACTTTGGAACTAAAATTTTATTTAATAAAAAACAATTTTAATCAAGCATTGAATCGCTCAGGTACTATTTTCGGCCTAAATACCCTCATTGTATCTTCTAGAGAAAGAAAAGCCCCAAAAAAGGTTTTGTAGTGAGCAAGAACAAGACAAAGAATTTTGGCGACCGCAGTTTTAAAGTTATAACGTGAACAAAGTCACCGTCTCATCATCACTGTCCTACTATGTGACGCAGAAGAGTGAACACTGTCAAACAAAGATAAGAATTTTTTGAGGGTGTTTGAGAGGAAAATACTTAGTAAAATCTTCAAAGATTCTCTAGGAGCAGGGGATAAGTATCATACGCGTTAGATCAGCAAGCTGTATGAGTTGTACAGGGACGTAGATATGGTCAAGCGGATTAAGATATAGCGGCCGACCTGAATTGGTCACATCTCTTGTATAGACGAAGGAACTTCGGCAAGGAGACGGTAATCCTAGGTGGAATACGGAAAAGAAAACGACCACATCTTCGTAGCAGAGAATAAATGTTACGGAGCCTGACGGCCTTGATAATCTCAAGCTGTCACCATCTAGCGACGGACAGGCTCTTTTCAGCGGCTCTTAGATTGGCCGATTTGTTATGGTAGTTAGATGGTGTAAAACTTACCAACCAATTGCCACCAATTTTTGGCGGGTCATCAAAGATATGTTTAGCTTGACACTAATATAGTGGTACAAAATACCTTTTATGTTTACCAATTCTGATCATACTTTATGGACCAGTTCCAAAAGTGATTCAGTACCTTTGTGTTTTAGCAGTGTTTCACTGATGCTTAAAATTTCTATGGTTTAATTGATTAGGCACCTAAATGTCTGGCTTTTTTTTAAGTATTTAGCCTACCAGATTCTATTACGATTGTCTCTCTTTTTATTAAATTGTATCTTTACAGACCAAATGAATTACCAATTAATTTATCAAATCATAAAGCTAAGAATTAACTTGGTTCCGTCAGCATGGAATGATATGGTATATAAAGTTCATTCAATTTTACATGAATTTGAAATTAATCGCGCTTTCTTCTTCAAGCTTTTTCATACGCCTACGTGGCTCTTTTGTGTTAGTCGATAGTCCAGATGTATGCCTAAATATAGTATAATCTTGAAAAAGTTAACTCGCGCAAAAGATATTAACTAAATTTAAGCGTTCACATGCCGCTCTAAAAAGTTAAATTATTACTCGTAAGTAATAAAAGTAAACTTTTCCGAGCGTGCGAATATTTTAAACAAACGATAAACTTCGAGAAGTTAAATTGTTGATGTCAAAGGTGGGTGAAAATGTTGACATCAGCATTGATGACATTGAAAATTGGAGCAAAGATCAAAGTACGGAAGTGTCGCCTATTGAAACGTGTATACACCTATTCTTGTTAACCTTAATTTCCTTTTGCTTCAATTAAGCCTCCGACCGCTCGTCTTCATGATTGCTTAGAAGGGCTGTAACATCAGTGAATTTCGTGGTAAGGGTACGACTCTACGTGGCATGCCAGACGTATATATATATATATATATCAACTAAAGGATAGGCATGTCAGACGTATATATAACCTAAAGGATAGGCCCCAAGATATTTCCTTGTATCATTCCTCAATATTCGGATACATAAATGCCTTTCCAATCCTTTATAATGCTACGCAATACTTAAGCAAACACCTGAGCAACATCGATAAAAAGAGCGGAACAAAAGTAATTCGTATGGCACTCACCACCATAAGTATTTGTTTGATTTTGCTGTGATTGCTTCTAAATCCAAATAATTTGAAATACAGTCACATTGAAATCATGGTCTAAATGTGGTAATTTTACAACGTCACCTGCAATATTCGCGGCAAAAACTTCAGATCATAATAAGATTAATTTTAAACTTGTTTTAAGCTTAGCATGGACACTGTATATTTCTGTTTCATGAGGTGGTTTAAACATCACCTGTTTACGCACATAGTCCTATTGTTTTAAGCATATGAATACCGCAGCAGTTTTGGACGACACTTTTTTGAAAGTTTCTAATGGTATGTTAGGAATGACACGAAAAATATTGGCATCCAAGCCAGAGAGCAATATTAAGACTTATAAAAATTTTCTTAAGTAGTTAATTTTCTTACATGAAAAGGGACCGGGGATAGTTTTTATACAGAAAAATAATTAGTTATTATTTTCTATGAAGGTCGCCCTACATACAAAAGCGGTGGGTGTTTCTTTAGAGGTTCATAACTTTGAGTTTGCAACACTGTTTTATATTACAACTGATTTAACAGCTGACAGTTGCTGTTTGTTTAGTTTGGCTTGACATTTCACTATGAATAGACTTACACCAGAGCAACGCTTGTCAATTGTTGAAATATTTTTTTTATCAAAATAATAGTTCTGTTCGTCAAACTTATCGTGCACTGCGTCCATTTTATAGCGTACATAATTGTCCTTCAGAGCGGCTAATTCGAATAACAATTTATCGTTTTCAGACCACGTTTACTTTTACTGATAATAAATATCCTGTGAGACACTGAAGGTGCGCACTGAAGATGCTGTAGCCACTGTACAGGGATTCATTTAAGAAAATCCGAGTTGTCACCGTTCTCAACAATTGGAGTTGTGCCCTTCCACTTTACTAAAGGATCTTGACAGAAATTAATGACAAGCGACCATTGTATGCGCCGCAAATTCGGCGAATAGACTGAAGCACCGATTGATATTTATATTGAATATCCATTAAAAATTTCGTTCTTGAATAAAGTCCATTTTTGAACAAATAAGTAATAAATAAGCAGAGTTGTGGCATTTGAAGTAAGTACAATCCACAAGAATCATTGGTCCATATTTCTTCAAAAAAGATGATAGTCAGAATGTTACTGTCAATGGTGAATGGTATAGGGTCATGATTAGATATGTTTTGGTACCTCAGATGGCATTAATCTTGTTGACATATCGTTCCAACAGGAGAAAGCCTCATGCCTCATGCGAGCGCTGCAATTGATTTACTCAAAATAACTTTTGATGAAAGAGTAAATTCACGTAATGGTGTGAAAATCTATGTTCCAGATTACGCTTTGTATGCGTCAGTTGTGGCGGTCACATGGCCAAAATTATATTTAAACATTATTTTCTCCATCACTACTCTAACAAGCACATTGGCTTTGCACAAAGCATATTTGCTTTGTTTTAGTTTCACTAATACAATTGATTTTTTTTCAAGCTAAGTAGTTGATTGATCTACTGTAGCTCGCCTCCATTATTGCGTATAGTGGGAAATATCCTTGCTAAGTGGTGGTGATCGTTACTTTAGCATTGTAATTTTTTGCCAGTAGGTGGCGTTTTCTCTTGATCATTCGTCTATTGTTTGTGTTTATCGCTGGAATGTCAGGAAGCTTCTTTTAGATGGGGTTCGAACCTGGGGCCATTTGTGTCGTATGCCTGTGATCGAACTACTACACCACGTCTCATCCCCATATTTAAACATTAACGTCATACAATTTTCTATCCAACAAAGACCGTTTCATTGATATTAAAAATGTATTTCTTTGTTTTATTATGATTTTAACTTGTATAACTGTAAAAAAAGATCCTGAAGTTGCAAATTTTTATCTAAAACCTGTACAAATTTTATAATTAATTCTCTTTTAAATTATTTTAGTACAATAATAAATAGTCTGAACATAATAAATTATTAACCCTTATGTGAGTGCAAAAAAAAAAAAATGAGTAACATTGATTTTGGGGTTCCCCGGAATAAGCTAATAGACTCTTTTCTTTAGTTTCAATAATAATCTATTGATTCTTGTACGTAGCCTACTAAGAAAAAGAACTTATTTTTAATAAAAAAGAAAGAGATCAGTATGATTTTCAGTTATATGAGTATATAAACCGCAGAATATAATTTTGTGGTATCCGAATACACTGTCACTCTTTTGAAGGTGTATGATAAAAATTACTTGTTGCTCCACTCTCAAAAAACTTAAAGAGCTGAAATAAATTTCTCAAAAACTGCTCGTTTCTCTTTCTAAACCAATAACTTCTGTGACCAAATTCTATTTAAGAATTAGTAGGGTCCCCGGTTACCGTGCCATTCACATAAGGGTTAAAAAATAAATAGTAATATAACACGAACAAGTTTTAATTGCTTCAAATAAAATACGAATTCATACAACTAAAAATTAAAAATAAAAACTTTAAATAAATTCAACGAAATGCAATTAATTTTTATTTTTTGTTGTTGAAAATTGTTCAAGTCTTATTATTAAAAATTACTACTTTGCAAATCGTTTGTAAGTAATTCGTTCATAAATTTTATCTGTTGCTGATCTATGATTTTAATACGTCCAGTTCTTTCAACTGGTTAACACAAGATACGAATATTTTGCTTTGAATTCAATAAACTTAAAGAAAAACTTTATATTCAAGTCATAAATTAACTTTATCTCTGTCCATTTACAACAACTATTCGCAATTGAAAATAAAAAACGAAACGACAAAAATAGAAAGAAATAGAAATTTTATTGAATGTTTGTTTCAATTTTAATTCTAGATCTAAAGATAAAAATCAAATTGAAGTAGAATTGATGCCATACTGGATCATAAAAATCAGCAAAACGAGCACTTATCTAATATAAATGGTTTTATTAGATACGATTGATGAAATCGCTGTATTCCGAAGCTAAACAACATTTAAGCAATTGTATGCCAGCCTCCTGTCCTAATTCAAATCCATATAACAACGATGACAATGATAAACTTGAACATGAGCCTCAAACTCCTCAAAAAAGCGATTATAATTATGACAGTGGAAATTGCGAAGAAATAGGTGCAAGCCGTAATAGTGGCAATGCTAAATATGACCATGAACTGGATCTGGCTATGATAAACGGAGACTTAACGTTAAATTGTCATCGTAGGCATTCACAAACTACGCCCCCTGCATTGGGTCTTAATAATAATTTCATTACTAATACCATCACCACTACAACGTATGATACTCTGCAGAAGCCATTTAAATATGATAAATTACGAGGTCGTTGGTCAACGGCCGCTGATTTTTATTTTGCCTGTACTAGTCATGCATTTGGAACGATCATGTTTTCTGAATTGACACTGTTTGTGTCGTTGTTTTTGGGAGGTGAGTTCAAAAGAATTTATTTTATTTTTTAATTTTTTTTGCGATGCGCATCTACCATAGATCAATTAGTCTTAAGTGTTCTTATGCTAGAGAGTCATTATATTGACTAGCTTGGTTTTATTAATTTGATTATGAATGCAGACAATCTTGATTTATTTATAAGCATTGTCTGCGTTAAAACTAACCTAAATTATCTGCTTCCTTCATTTGCAGATGATACGATACAAGTATTAATAGGAGACAAATTAAACCCATATAATTCGGAGGAAATTCAATTTAAATAGACTTTATTTAACATAATGCCATAACCGTCACCATAATCGAAACAAACAAAATTTTATTGATCGGTGGCGGCGTTATGATATCACCATTAATTAAAGACAGCGATGTTTATAAGGTTGGTTTATTGCGTAGCAACTATGGCGTTAAGTTGGATTAGGTTAGGTTTTACAAGTTGCCCTCGAGACGCGAGTTCACTCAGAGGCCGCGTGGCCCACTGTGCTAACCTTCAGATGAGAGACCCATGAAAGAGGCCGAAATAGGCAGACCTAGGAGAGTCGAAAAAATCGCCACCTTAAAACCCATCATTATTGATAGACTTACACCAGAGCAAAGCTTGCAAATTGTTAAATTTTTTTATAAAAAAAATAGTTCTGTTCGTCAAGCTTATCGTGCACTACGCCCATTTTATGGCGTCCTTCAGAGCTGCTAATTCGAATAACAATTTATCGTGTTCAGACTACGTTTACTCTTATTGATAATATGCGTCCCGTGAAACTCCGAACAGTGCGCACAAAAGAAGCTGTGGCTACTCTATAGAGAAGCATTTAAGAAGATCCAAATCAATCAATTCGTCACCGTTCTCAGCAACTGGTGTTGTTTCCTTCCACTTTATGTTCATAAGTCTTTCATATGAGCGAGCTGGTACTACTGACGAAGTTGAGTAGTAGTAAAAATTTCGATATAATTAAGGTTATGTGGGCTTCTATGACGTTCCTGTCTGGCGCAAAGCTATAAACATCAAAGCGCATTTCCTGGTTCTGAATCAGGTACACAAAACTGACTTGCTATTACTTGCTCCGTGAATTACTCTCTTCAAGCCAGTCTAAATACATACCTCCTCCACTCAGACTCTTTGGGTCAGGCGGATTGAGGTAAAGATAGTTCCATCCTATGAGCTATTGACAAGTGGATCTTAAAGCAATGAATTGAACACCAAAATTTAAAAAAAATGGTTTAGGATTAGAATACCTACCAGATCTGATTAGCCAACGAATTTCGTACTTCAAGACGACACAATTTTCGGATGCAGATTTTCACTCTAATAAATTGGACTGTTTGTCATCTCTCTTTCATCTAAAGATTGGACTTGTCATCAAGCAAAGAACAATAAGCTCGATAGTTTGATTATTAATATTTACATATAAACCACCCCGACAGTCTAATGAATCTTGTTATTAACCTGACAACAAGGGTCGAGAGCTAGGGTAAGCCATCTAGAAAAGGACAAGCCCAATGTGAAAAGTCTACACCGAGCCAGAAAAGAACACTGCCAAATGAAGTGGACCACGCTCTCTACTGCTCTTCACAGCCTCTGAGCGTGTTTATCAATAACTAATGTCTTTGATTCATAATAGATACAGCTTCCAGCAAATACTTCTGCCAAGTACACAACTTAACGGAAGTAAGGGTACATCCATCCTCTTGATAGCTGCTTGTCAGTGTTAGGAGTTTCACCACTCTGGCTTAATTACGCAGCGTGATAAACAACCGTTACTTCGGTCTGGAAAACCTTACCGTTAGGTTAAATATCTTGCAAAAATCCACTGCCCACTCTGTTCAGGCTCATCAGTATAGATCTTCACCGAAGGTCTATGCCCAATCGTCCCTACTAGGGATCATAACGTGGAATTCCCTATACAGTTCAGGATCAGTATTCAGTAAGTATCCGGGATTCCTCAGATAGTAGAGAGGAGTGCTCCAAGTGAGCATCCTATCCTCGGGACTGGGTATTTGGTCCCACCACTACAAGCTTAGCCTGTTGCCTGGCGAAAATTGCTCATGAAAGCTAGCCAAGCATGTGAAAAGGACCCAGATATTTGACCATGGGTCTTAATATAAGACCGGCCCCACTAATACTAGGCAACGTAAGCTTTATATTAAGCCTTGTACCTTCTAGTAAAGAACATTGATTACAAGGGTTCAAACTAAGTCCAAACTCCCTGCACCATCCATGTACAATTCTTATTTTGTAATTGAGCTTATCCGACAGTGTATGTGCACAAATACCAGAAGACAGTGCGATATCGACATTATCCGCATAAGCGACTCTCCTCTGAAATACTCCTGCTGACCACTCTCTGACGCTGTATGTCCTCTCAAAATAGAAAGTAGCCAGTCGAAATTCACCGACAAATTAATCACAAGCAGGTGTGCTCTACGAGAAAGTCTTTGGACAATGGGTTCAATTTTAAAATTCTGTGGACTATTGTATTTTGCAACCATTTTTCTATACTTATGACCTTCCGTGTTTCTTTACATGAAAGCTTACTTCAAATAATTGAAATCCCCTGCGTATACACATACGGCTTCATAAGTAAATCTGTTTACAACCAACGTTAAGGTTCATGATGTTTTAAAAAATCTGGACAAGTTTGCGGTGATACCCTACACTTTAAATAAACGATACTGAAACTTAAAAAAATGTTGTTTTTAATTTAATTTCAGGATACGGTGTAATACCCTATTTCTTTGGCATTCTTTTATATGCGATACCAATATTTGGTATTCAAACCTTTTTGGGACAATTTTCTTCATCGGGTACCATAACGGTATTTCGTGTTGCACCCATTTTTAAAGGTACGTTGGCTACAAGAACCAAATCTTCAAATATTAATAAAAAATTTTCTATTGCTACAGGCATTGGTTATTCCATTTTACTTCATAATTTAGCATCATTGTCTTACTATGCCATTATTGCTGCAGTTCCTTTAGTCTATGCTGCTAATTCTTTACATTCTGTGATACCATGGATGAGCTGTAATAATACCTGGAACACAGTGAATTGTTCAACTCATGACTTTTATGATGAAGATGTAAGCAGTAGTTTCAGAATTCTTGTTGAATAAAATAATATTTTTTTTAATTTTACACTTTGTTTTGAAGGATGAAGATTTATTTCCGCATGCTACAGTGGAATTTTTCCGGTGAGTTGTGCTTATTTCATAAACGTGAGTTTTCTGATAACAGTGTTCATTCATTCATTCTTTTCTAGCGCTGTCATACGTTCGGATATTAATTCTACCTATCCTTTAACGATCTCTTGGCCAATATTATGGTCTGTTATTGGCATTTGGTTACTAACCATGTTAATACTTTTAAGAAGAGTATCATTTGTAAGTAGATTATCTCTGTTATTGTTTCTTCTAAATTTATTTAAATATCTTCGGTTTAGATAGGAAAATTTCTACGCTGTTTATGTCTTCTAATGATGACATTCTTCTTTGCCATCTTTACCCATTTACTAATGCATGTCGGCTTCAGTTGGGAGACTTTTATGGATTATTTGAAACCCTATGTATATACAGATCATCACTCTGCTATATGGGCTGGTATGAGGGCAGCTATTATAATGCCCATGTGGTTACTGGGTCCAGGCTGTGGCAGTGTACTGCAGTTGGCTAGTCATAATCGTTTTCGTCATGATAGTGAACGAACTACGTATTGGATTGCATTCACTTTTTTGATCATGACACAAATGGCAGCATTGTGTTCACATATAGCATTTGATCATTTTGAGGGTAAGAATAGAAAAATTTTTTCTACAGAATTATGATATTAATTTAAAAAAAAAACTAACGAAAGTTGCCTAGTTATTGCAACCCAAGACTTTTAAGACAACATTACTAAAATTTTAAGTAAGATCACCTACAGGAGGCAAATGGCTTATCATCTAGGTAGTAATCTACCTACTCTCAGCTTTTATTGGCGACGAATATCTTAATGTATTGTAGTCAATTTTCCGCAGCTTTTGGGTTACCCTTATTTGAGTTACCTGCAATTCAGCGAAATGCCCTAGGGCCCAATGTGATACTACCGAAAACATTTCAAGTAAACTAAAATTAAAACACGAAAAATACTAATGGGTAGATACATACGAGTCCAGCTTACTTAGGTTTAATACTGATCCCATAGCGTCCTGGTTGACCCACGTATCTGCCCATTGGCAGAAAGGAACAACCAGATGCATGCTCTAAAGAAGACAACTTGCTGACATTTACGAAATGTTCGACAGTCTCCTCCTCTTCTTCATTTTGACAACTCCTACAGTAGTCATTGAATGTAAGACCCAGTCTCCTAGCGTGCGCACAACCACCCAGTGACCAGTGATATCAGCCACCAGGACTTATAGCCGAACGAGCTTGATCATATAGGGTCCAGATTTGTCTCAATACAGAGCAGATGTGCCACTCTCCCACCTTTACTGTGCCATGCTTAATATATATCGCAAAACCAGAAGGCTGCAGGAGGTAAATAGCTTCCCAACCAGGTGACTCTTCTCGTTGCCAAAGGGAGAACTTCCTTAGCTAGTTCGTCCGACACACAATTTCATCGGGCATCAGTGACCCCTCACCCAGACAGTCACTAGGTCTTAATATCTCGCCAATTCGTTTAGCGATGCCCGGCATTTATATATCAGCCTCGATGTCAAGTAGGACCTGATCGAAGCCAGACTGTCCGTACATTTCCGGATATCAACATACCCTGCAATATATCAACCAGTTTACTGCCTCCGGCTATAAGATACTGCAGTGGCTTGGAAGTCTAAAGAATACTCTCGTCCCATACGCAAAATTAAAGACTCCAACTCCGACACCTTCCAAGCACTTCGATCTGTCTAAGTACACCTCGGCAGACCCGGATCTAATGCATTATTCTGGTGAGATACTCACATATAACATTTTGTGCAGGAAGGATTTGGTTGTACATTAATCCTCCACACCAAACCATCGTACCCAAATACAACAATATGGTTGCATGCATACTAACCTACACGTCATTTCCAATCCTAACGAATATGAAATTCTTGTGGAGATTGATAGTTCTCACTAACATCTCATGTCGGACACATCTCCACGACAGTCTAAATCATATAGGAAACTGTTAAACTGTAGGTCATTTTCAAGAAGTCTAAAAATAGAATCGGGCGTAGCTCATTGATTGCTAGAAGTCTCCGTTGTTCCGCTTGATATGTTGCGGGAACTATATATTCTGTATATTTTAGTTATATTAGACCAACTGAGTTCTGTCTTCCATAACGCCCATTTATCTATCCAATACGATATTACAATCAATAGTGTGTAATTGTCTCCTTGAGCAAAAGTCACGTTCAGTTCTTTTTACCATATTGTATACAGTCAGAAGCTGTAACCCGTATAAGTTCCAAGTTAACTGGGAAATCAAATTATTGCTATGAAATTATGAGCGTTAATCGGAGCAGGTCTGTTCATGTAAATATTAATAATCGAAGTTTCAAGATTTAGTTCCCAAATACTTCTCAAATGGCATAGATCTCTACCTGAAAGCCTGTGTAGATTGCAGGATGTCTGAAACAAAACAAGTGCAACCCAAGACCGTGCTTGTCTCTCTCAATGTTTATTGAGATTGTGTTGCCCTGAGGAATAGAGTCCGAGGTCAAGTTGACTATTGTAGGTATTCTAATGCTACAGGTTCTAGATGATTAATTCCTAATTGGAAATTATTACTCGAGCATATCATACTCTCTAAATCGTTGCACGCAACACATGAGATTACGAAATGCAATCAAATAACATAGCTAGCAGCGTCTTCTCTCCTTCTCCAGAAGTTCTTATTGCCTTTTTTCGATTACTCAATGTCGAGCTTATCAAGTCTTGCACTATATGCAAGTTTCCTTAAACTCCATACGAGGTAAAGTTGTTGCCTTCATCTTAGAGCAGGACTCCTAACCTGAGTTTAAGCAGAGATGTTATTATTTTGCTTCATAAAAACACCCAGAGTCGATTAAGTTTTGGCACCCCTAAATACCTAAATATTCGGATATTAAAATTTTAACACTTTTTTTGTTATAAAATCTTTTTGCAGTTGCATACATTTGGCTCTTATTTCAAAGCTTTAAATTCAGAAATAAGCTTTGAAGATTTTCAACCTCTCTAAGGATTTGGTAAATTTGTTATTGTAGACTAAGAGCTGGACTTTAACCCTTCGATTATTATATGGCGTGTATGATGTGTAGCGCTAACTTGTTTAAACCACAGCGGATATTTTTCTAAGTTGTTCACCATGCTTTGGTTACAGAAAAACGATTAACATTGGTGGCAACTACACAAAACTGCCTCTGTGGTTGCATTAATTTTAAGCAACTTATGAATTGTATTCTTTCCTTTGATTTTTATATTATTTAAAATCTAAGCACGAAACTATGTATGACGTCAAGACAAAACCTAAAAATACCGAAATTTACTGATAACTTTAACAGCGGCTGACATTTTTTAATATACCATTTGATTTATTTCAGATCATGTTGCAATCCTACATGAACAAATTGATGAGCAGCATAATATGCGTTTCATTTACATCTGTTATGCCTATTTATTTGGCAGCTTTGCAAGTCTACCGAATCTGTGGAGTTTTTTATTTTTTTCCATGTTATTCTTGGCAGAACTTTCAGCTGTGGTAAGTATGGCAATCACTTACTGCTTAATATCATTTGGATATTAATTGTAATTCGTAATTAATTTTAATTTCACAGATAATACAAATGATGACTGTTCTAACGGCCATATTTGATGAATTTGAAAAATTACGTTCGAAAAAGACAAGCATTACCATTGGCTTAGTATTTTTAATGCTTTTAATATCAGTATACTTTTGTACAAAGGTGAGTGAAAAAAAATTATTTGGAGTTGAGATTGGAACTAAAACTGAGAAAATTGCAGCTGATATCAGAACGATTATAGGAAGTTTATATATATATTTTTTTTATTTTTTATTTTTTTGTTATCTTATATATTTTACAAACGTAAAGTTTCAAGGTATTCTTTTTACATCCAACAAAGCTATTTGAGAGCTACAAAGTCTTTAATTCCAGATATCGTTTCTATATAGCCTTTATGTCAACCTGCAATTTCGTAACTAGAAGTCTTCCCATTCCTACCGAAACATTTAAGCCATTAAAATTGTGACATCTAGTAATTTAATTTCCTCACAAGATAATAATGACAAAACTTGTGTGTACTAATTTGTACAAAATTTTGCGATCCAAACTGTTCGCTGGCTTTCCAAGGGTATGGCCTATGCACATCCATTTTCTTCTGGCTATTTGTCTAGTTATTAATTCTTCTTTCGTCAGCTAGGGAAGATTTTTGTTTGTTATTTGATTAACAGTCTCTATGATATGGTATAATTCTTCATTTATAACACGCCATCTTACAATATCGTCACATTTTAGAGTTTTTAAACGTTTGTTATGAGCGTCATATTTTTCTGTGACTGTCAAAAGCCAATATTACCTTACTTCCACTTGACAAGTTCCCCAAATCTTTTAGATTTCTTTGCTTGTCTTCGACGTGGTTGCGAAAATTCGACACAATTCCCCAGTATTATGTAGGACGTTGAGGGCGGCATTTGAGTACATACACTGACTCATATTAATAATGAAACAGCTTTTATTTTTAATTTTGTTCCTTAATATGAAATTACTTTAAAAATATTTAGGAAGAATGATAGTTGTTTCTAAAAGACGGTACAGTATACATCTTTAATCAACAAAACAAACTTTATATACATTTACAACAACAACAAAAATAATTGAGTACAATAAAATCACTTCGAATTTAGTTTCAAAGTAATAGTGGAACACTTATGCCAAACACGGTAAACTTCCTTAAACTTTTGATTTTTGTCATTAGGTTTTGTTATTCTACTAAAATTAATTTAATTTTTTTTTTTTTTAACTGCGACAAGGACAATAGCACCGCTAAGTAAGGACACACTGATTGAGCAGAGGAAATCAATATTTGGCTATCAAAACAGGCTAAATCTATTTGTGACTATGACCATTTGTCAGCTTGACAGAATATGGTTTATAAGGATATTTTATTCTGGGAAAAAGTTATATTTAATGCTGAAAGTAAATATTATACTGATTAAAGGAAATTTAATTTTTCCGCAGAATAAATGTCTATACTTTTGGCAGATTGACAAATGGCCTTGCTAACAAATAGATTTTCTCTGCCTACACGTACATTGTATCACGTGGGCCATTTATCGGTTAAAGTTTGAAACAACGGTTATTTCGAATCTGGCAATACTCATGTCACTCTATTCTGTCACAGAATTCAGTATATTATCTCCACTCCACGTAATGAATCGATTTACGCTTGAGCAACGTTGAGATTAATTGGAAACAAAGACAGTTGGCTGAAATTGCAAAAAAAGGTACGTTAATAAGCAAAATTGCCGTATTTGAGGCTCAGAAACCCCAAACGTGGTCTTACAGAAGCCAATACATCCATTACGAGTGACTGTTTGGTGCGACTTGTAGAGCGGAGGCATCATTGGCCCATATTTCTTTGAAAATGAGGACGGCACAGTCTATAGCACCATGATAACCGATTTTTTGTGACCACTCTCCCTGGTATTGATGTGAATGATGTTTGGTTTCAACAGGATGATGCAACTTGCCACACACCCATGCCACAAACGAATTATTGCGTCAAACGTTTGTTGGTCGTTTAATTAACCAAAATGATGTCAGTTGGCCTCCAAGAAGCTACGATTTGACATCGTTAGACTATTTTCTGTGGAGCTTCATTAAATACAAGTGTTATGCCGACAAACCAGAGACAATTGAGCATCATCATTTCGTGATGCTATTGCCGATATAAGACCCCATACACTCGAAAAAGTTCTCGAAATTTGGTCCGATCGTATGGGGTACAGTGATTGAGGCAAGCTGTGGAGGCTATATACACACCAAAAATATAAATTTGGCGAAATTTCAAACCGTTTTTGTTTTATTGCATTTTTAAATTTGAACTTTTAAATGGCCCAACCGATACTAATGTTTATTAATCATATTTCTAACTTTTTCAGGATTGGTTTGTTTCCGAGATACTTCTCTGCTCCTGAAGCCAATTTTGGAGCACTAGTATATGGATTTTTGTCGATAGTTTGCAATAATCAACTTTTATATGACTATAAGCAAGTTTTGATTCGAAGCTATTTTTCAAGTTTGTAATATTTTATATTTTTCCTACAAACATTAAAGAAACGGTTAAGCATGAAGACTTATCCACTGATGAAAAGGGCTTAAATGACCGCTTTAGGTGTTGGAAAACTTCATTTTATGGAATGTACAATGGATAAAGCTATTTATCTTCAAATTTTAATGAATAATGCAATGGAAAGCGCACGCATATTTGGTATTCATAAAAATTTTAAATTTTATATGTCACTGATAGCAAAAAATTGTCTATTGTACAAGTTCCCAAAGGTCTTGAAAAGACTTTCCCAAAGTCCCAAACTAAATATTATTGAGTATTTGTGGGATAAACTTGAACGTCAAATGCAAAATCAAAACAAATTAATCAATTAAAAACAAATAAAAGTCACATTTCGGAAAAAATGGAGTCAGATAAGTCCCAATGTGTGAAGAAAATTAGTTGAATTCTTCCCAAGGAGACTGCAGGCTATGAAAAATCAAAAGGATATGTAGGAAAATAATAATTTGCATTATATAAGTAAATATAAGGGTCTACCCGACTTTCAATGTGAGCACAAATTTGGAGTTTCAAACTTTGGTTTGTTTTATAAAATTTCATGTTACAGTTGGATATTTATTTTTTGTTTGTTGTTGTTACTTAAGTGCTTTATAAAATAGAATCAAAAAAATTTAAAAAGTTCACATTTATTTCCTTAACGTGCACCCAAAGTTTTTGTAATAAGTTGCCCGACTTTCTGTTTAACCGACTGTATACTATGCAGTCTTTTAAAAACAACTATCATTCATCCTAAAGATTTTTTAATTAATTTGATATTAAGGAACAAAATGTAAAAAAATCTGTTTCATTATTATTTTGAGCCACTGAGCTTTCATTAATTTGTATGGTAAGCAAAGTTGGCTAAATAAGTGGAAATGAATTGGCCATACTTTATGGAAAAATCGCGATATTATTTAAATGATGGCATAGTTTTTTTTGTATACTTTATTTTGACGCTTAAAAGAATGGAATAAATTTCATTTTTGTACTGAAATAAAGACTTAATTCTAGAGAAACAAGGTTGTTTACTTTACGCTGACGCTCACAATATATATTATTTCTTTATTTGCAGCAAGGTTTCGAGCAACTTCATCTACTGCCAGACATAGTTGCCATCACACATTTAACAATTTCAATTCTATTAATTCTAATTACCACCTGGATATATGGACGTGAACGATTTCAATGTGATCTTCAATTTATGTTGGGCAAAACGATATCAAATTTTAAAATTAACATTGTACTGCGTTTTTTGACACCATTTTTCATAGGCTGTGGCATTGTAAGTATACCCGGGATGATAATTACAATAAAAACGCCTCTTATTTTTAGGAAATATGATATGTTCTAATCATCAATTTGTTTTCCATTACTTATGTATGTTTTTTTTTGTTTGTTTGTTTGTTTAGATACAAATTGTATTCTTTACCAGCGATCCGCCTTCTGTACTCATTTTACTGACACAAAGTTTCATTTATATTGTGGTGCCCCTATACATGGTATATAAATTGAGTCAAACGACTGGGTCGTTAAGACAACGCATACGCCAGTGTTTTGAACCACACGATTGGCATCCCGTGGATGCTGATAATCGTCGCTTTTATGATGAGATAATGGGCACATCTGAAATGCTGGTCATATTAAATAATGATCATCAACAAATATGCTGATTATTTTGTTCCACGAAAAATAGAAGAAAAAAGAAGAAAATAAACAAAATTTATTTAAATAATTATTCAAGTGATAAGTTCCCAAAAAAAAACAATAATATATATGTATATTTTTATATATGTATGTAAGAAATCGTTTAAGACGAATTTCAAACATACTACTTTTAAATGAAATTATAAAGAAAATATAAATGAAAATGTCCAATTCATTATATTACTACTCTCTATACTGACTGTAGTACTAATACCTTTTGAATAAATATATTTTTTTATATAAATTTAATAATTATTTAATACTCAACTATAATTAATTAATTATTTTTTATATCTTTTTATGTGAATATTATTATAAAATAGAAAAAAATCGTAATTTATGAACAATTTTTATACTCTGTTTATCAGATAAATTATTTTGTTATTAAATGAAGAAAGAAAATATATATTTACATATATGAGTGTAAACCAAATATAAAAAATAAACAAATTTTTTTAAATAAAATTGATTTGAGTGTTTAATTGATAATTATTCTGCTTAACACTGAAAGTATTACTTTGGGCTCGAAGCAAGTGTATTTGAATTTACATATTTATATACAGAATTCAAAAATGCCATAAAAATGGGAGTTGAACTCTCGTTTTAAAGACACAGTAATGTACTACCATTTCTTAAAGTCTATAACTGCAAATTTTGTTTTTGGGTGCAGTAGTACAGGGTGTCCGCCGGAGGGCCGTCATTTTGGTAAACATTAGTCTTGACAGTTCATATTTTATTATGGAAAAATATTCAGTAAACCAGCGTTTTTTAATCGTTAAAACAGTTCTCCCATGACAACTCCGATTTTCATGAAAATATCATAATAAGTGACGAGGCACATTTTCATTTTAATAGTTATGTGAATAGACAGAATAGTCGGTTCTGGGCAATGGAAAACCGTCAAATTATTCATCAGTCACCCTTGCATCCATTAAAAGTGAGAGTCTGGTGTGCAATTTAGTCATGTGGAATCATTAGACCTTACTTCGTTGAAACTGAAAACGGCGTAAAGGTAACTGTCAATGGGGAGTGATATCGTGATATGATTGAAAACTTTTTAACGCCACAACTGCATGCTTTGGGCTTGACTAACATGTAGTTTCAACAAGACGGTGCCACATCGCATACAGCCAGGATTACAATGGAATTACTGCGAGACCTCTTTCCACAACAAATTATTTTAAGGAATGGTGATGCTGATTGGCCTCAACGGTCGCCTGATTTGACTGCTCCGGACTTCTTTTTGTGGGGATATCTAAAAAACAAGGTTTATGCGAACAAATCAGAAACGCTGGAGCAACTCAAACAAAATGTTCGTGATGAAATTAATGAAATACCTAGTGAAATGTGTGAGAATGTAATGACAAATGTGCTCAAAAGGGCTCGCATTTTTGAGGCTAACAGAGGCGGGCATATATCTGATATTGTATTCCATACATAATTGCCGACATTAAATTAAACATTTATCAATATGAGATCATGATATAATCAAAAATTATAAACAAACAAAGTAGTATACCTTCCTAGCGGCTACCCTGTATCTCTGAACTTACAATTGTAGTCTGAAGTTTAAATTATTAGTGCTTTATGCACAGAAGAGCTATCGAAAAACATTTTCTAATCATTTTTCAATTTAATTTTTTTTTATATACGTAGTTTGACTGAAGCAAAATTAGGCAAAAAGCTGCTCTTCCCTTTTATTTTCACACGTACGTACTCACACTCATAGGCAAAATTTAAACAAAGTAAAGTTAAGAGAAAACAAGTGGAAAAATAGAGTGCATAGTGGCATGAGTGAGAGACTTTCAAACTAATACCACAATTGTATAATACATAAATATTAGTTTGCCTTACGCTGAACTAGAGTCACCTTTCCCGTGTTGCTGGCAGCCATTGTGTTGTATAAATTTAAAATATATTTCTCATAGGAAAAATTTAAAGTTCTGAACATAAAGCTAAGAATAAATATATAAATAGCCCAGCTATTGACTTATGATGTGTCCTATTCAAAAAGTTGTTTAAACTAAATTTAGAATCTTTTGCTTTTACCATTCTCAAGATATATAAAAATAATAGTTACTACGAATGAGAAATACCAATTAGCCAATTAAGCCCACTTTAAAACTGATTAGCTGATGATTTGTATTAATTACGCAGTAATTTAGACTAAATGCAGAAACTTCCTTTTTAACTGTCCTCAAGATATACAAAATTTACTATACTTTGTCCAATCCCAATACAATTGTTCCGGTTAGAAACGAAATATTATTTCATTCATACGGTTGCCGCGGTTGGCCTTTTTCGACTGCATGTGGTCGTATTTCGACAATGGCATTACGAATGTTGGCCTTTAAAAGCTCAATTGTCTCTGGCTTGTCGGCGTAACACTGGTCTTTAACGGCGCCCCATAGAAAATGGTCCAACGGTGCCAAATCGCAACTTCTTGGCGGTCAACTGACATTACCATTTCCACTAATTAAATGGCCATCAAACGTTTGACGCAATAAATCGATTGTGGCATGAGATGTGTGGCAAGTTGCACTATCGTGTTGAAACTAAACATCGTTCACATCAATACCATGAAGAGCTGACACAAAAAAATTTGTTATCATGGTACGATAGGTGTCTCCAATGGTGGTGAATGTCGGCTTTCAGGCATAGTTTCGATATTTTCGGGTGTAGACACTGTACGAGCACGCTTACATTTTGGCGCATCAGCAATAAAATCAGTTTCACGAACGTTAGCAATAAACTTACGTATAACCGGCACTGTTATTCCTTCTTCACCGTTCTTCCTTCTTTTCGTGCAATTTCCGATCAAATGTCTTTGTTTTGAAAAAAAATTTGCAATAAATCCCAACGTTGCTCAAGCATAAATCGATTCATTTCGTTCAGTGGAGATAATTTTTTACAGATCAGAATGACATAAGTATTGCCAGATTCGAAATAACCACTGGTTCAAATTTAAACCGATAGATGGCCGACCCGATATACATCGTCGTCGAAAATCCAAAAGTATGAATCATCAAATAAATCAAAGTCGAGTTTTTGATTGATTCTGATTCACCAGACGAAACTACATACCTCTACAAATTTGTAGACTTCTGTGTCCAAAAATAACGCTTTTATATCCAGAATACAAAATAACGTATCAACCAGCATGTGCATGATTTTCATAAATCAAAAGAACGTATGTTACGTAAAATATATAATATTTTGTTCTGAAATAGTTTTGTTATTGCCTTTTAGGCCCATATTCGATAATTTGTTTTTATATCTAAAATATTGTTTATTTTATAACGTTTTTGCTTCTCCCCTTAAAATTATAAAAAGTGGTGTTATATACTTTTGCATTTTCGACGACGATATAGATTCATAAAATGATTAGATTAGGTTTGATTGGCAGCTGTCGGTGGCATAGACCACTTTGGACCAAATAGTAGATATCGTTGTGTTACCATGAGTCTACCATACTACCAAAGTTCTTACATCTGTTGGCCACTTACCGACGATCAATTACTAGAGTTTATAAAGGCCGTTATAAACTGTTTTTCTTGTAAGGTCCTTTCCGTCAAAGCAAGTATAGCCTTAAGTAGTCAAATGCTGGGCAATAGCATAGAAGAAGTTCTCACCTTACGTCGTCAAATGCTGGTCAATAGAAAAGAAGAAGTTCTGACCTCTTTTCATCATTGCAGCATTAGCAGAAATCATGTGAGATTTTTAGCCTTTGTGGATATCTACCAAGAACCAAATGGTTGGTTAAAGCCCTTATAAGGTGAACGCTACGTGATTCTAGCAGAATGGTGCCACTTGCCGCACAGCCAACGAAATAAGGCTCTTTTGTGCGAGAAGGTGATTTGACACCGTTGGATTTCTTTCTTAATTCGCATCGGTGATGTTCGTGAGATGTTCAAATATTGGGCATTACGACAAGTCGAGGTTGAAGGCTGCTCTGTTACACATCTCGAACAACAGCAATGTATTCCGCAGAATGTACTGGGCAAGCGTGCTCAGGGGTTTCAACATTTCCTACAGAACCGGTTTGATGAAATTTACGCACAACTCTACCGATTGTTGACACATTTGATCGATTATGCTGAGCAAAAAAATCATTAAGTGCACGAAATGTGACGTAGGCCTCTGTTGGTAAGGCCTCGGTTCGGAATAGACTTAACAAATATTTCAAGATGTTGATGTTGTTGAGCTTGGAGATATGGAGAAAATTCCAGATATGGTTGAGTTGGCCAAATGATTGTCTCATCTTGTTTATGCACGAAATGCATTTTGATTTGAGCGCTCATTTTCGCAAAAGGCTTCAACAATCTTAGCGCGCTGCTCAATTGTGTAGCTCTCTATGACTGAATTTGTCAAACTCTGAGACAAAGAAATGTCAACTTAAGTTTGGCAAAAAACTTGATGTTAAAGTGTGACTCACAGTTAATGTCGTGCATTATGGTTGGACCACCCTTTACTTTAACGTTATTTTATTTGTTGTTTATATGGTACTGGATACTTTGTTCTAGTTTTGGCACGACATTCTAAGCAAATGTTTTGATCCTTTTTTTACCGGCAGAAAATCGTTGGTCACTTCATATACATTTAGCCTTACTGACTTCAGGAAGGTAAATAGAAAGAAAGACTGTCTCTAAAATAAAAGATACACATAGGCCAGAGTGCCCCGTTGTGTTACAGCACTATATCATCCCATCTTATCCTGGAACCACTTAGAGCTCATGTTAAAGCTGGTAAGTTCCATAGTGTTCGTCTTAGACAGGTAAGTGGCATACGTCCAGTGGGTTAAACATCGTGTCCTCTCCATTCACGTCTTTGCTACATCTGTAGAAGTCATTAGCCAGGTGATCCGTCTAGCATAATTGCCCAGTATAAAATGTCCAGTCATGACTCGAACAACGACGCTGAGTGTGCTCCTTTGAAGGTTGAGCCACAAATATTTTTTTATAACAAACTTCATATTTTTGTTATTTTTTTATTGAATTTTATTCTTTTTGAAAAAAATATATGTATAATATCACGAGAATAAAAACGCCTAAATTGTAGGATATTGGCATATTTTGTGCCAACTTGTCAATGCCATACTTATTTGTGTATATGGCAGCACTGCCAATTAAATCATCCCTGGTAACATAATCTTACATGTTTAAAATTAACGGATAGAGGATATGAGATCATTTGAGACATTTCCGGAACTTTCCAAACTGTAGGCAATTAGGTATGTAAGGAGACTGCTTTGCCTACGTAGTTAGTTATCGTTTGGTTGTAAAGTTGTGTTAAAGCGGAAATAAAAGTGTTTTATAAAAGAATATTAAGCGTTGGATTAAGACAAACAGTATAAAAGTTATTGTGTAGTAAAATAAAAATTGTAAAGCAACAAAATTACGCGGTGTTTATTTTATTGTAACGCAATTTAAACGAACTCAAATGTTTAAAAAAGATTAAAACGTAACAATATTTTTAACATTATAATCAGAAAATTTAAATTGTTCTATTGTAGGGTATAACAATTGATAAGATTTCTACGAATATATTGAGACTTTAAAGAAAGTCTTCTTATATTTTAATGCAAACTCAATTTAATCTTTAGTAAGTATTTTATATTCTCGCTTAATATCATTCTAGTAAAATATTCCACTCTTATGAATCTATTGCCTCAGAATAGTCAAAAATTTTTAAGAGTTCTTGACATTGAAAATTGAACATACTGTGAATTTCGTACCTAAAACAATTATTATTCGATATAAATAAATAATCGGAAGCAGACTTTCATTTTTATAATCAAACAATGTCCAAAGATGCAATTGAATTTGTTGTTGATAAAATCGTTTCGTTAACATTACAAATTTACTTTAACTTTACAAACTGATTTTAAGTAAAATATTTCCACGATTAATTTTTAAAAATAAAGAACAAAAAAAAAGAAATTATTTAAACAATGATTTATGAGTCATCATATGAAAGTGGCCGTATACCATTTGTGCCAGATGCAAATCGTGGTCATTGGGCAAAAACTAGCGATTTCATTTATGCTACTTTGGGTTTATCATATCGTATGGATATATTTTTACTTTTCATACAATTATCTCATAAAATATCAAGTAAGTTTTATAGTACATATGGTATATAATACATATGAATACCTAAATAATAAAACAAACATATAATTATACTTTAAAGTTACTTCTCTCATACCTGCCTTTGCCATAAGTTTAGCCCTGTATACGGTGCCATTATTAGTGGTACAATCGTTTATAGGGCAATTTTCGAGTAGTGGTTTCATATCAGCTTTCAGAATATCACCTATTTTTAAAGGTAAGCTTTTGTTTCTTATTCAATAGAATACTTTTATTTTTATTTATTATTATTATTTTTTTTAATATAACATTTCAGGCATTGGCTATGTCTCGTTGGTTTTGAATATTTTGGTTCTAATTTTCTGTAGCTTTTTTGCCATGATACCTCTAGTGTATTTGGGAGGTTCATTACATCCTACATTACCATGGGGCTGCAACGGTATCTATAGTTGGGTCGATGTAAGTATTATTTTAATTGCCTGTATTTGGCTTATTATACCAAGAGTCGCTTTTATTCCAAATCGAACTAGATAAAACCCGGCGTGCTCGCTACCCCATCTTAATTATTATCTTAGCTAAATTTGTTATCCTTTTTCTCCATTTTGTATCCTTTCGGTCCAAATTCAAATATTTGAAATAGCCATTAGTTCCATGCAGAAAGACTGAGGGATCTGAGTTTTAGCTGTATACTTTCTTCAAACAAACACACACTGATTTTTATAAAATATTTTGTCGCACTGAGTGTAATAGAATTCGAAAATTAGTATTTGCTTTATATGGGGGTACCCTAGATTATATCTGCCCCATATTTATTCTAGTAAATTAGTTTCATATAAAAGTGATTGGAACAAAATTTAAAGACTGCCACTATAATAGTTTTTTAAATATACGATAATTAAAATTTGCTCTGTATGGGGTATACCTCTACTCCTGATTATAACCGCCCTACATATTTTCCAATAAATCAGTTTCATACAATAGTAATTGGTTCTTTTGATATGTGTTTATTAATATTTGGTTTGAATGGGGGCTACTACTTCCCCTGACCGTATCGAAAAACATGTAGCCTATGTCTCCTTCCAGGCATACGGGATGATACAGTAAAAATTTCAAGAAAATCGGTAATGCCGTTTAGCCGTCTGTACTCTTCAAGCACACATATATACATACATACAAACAAACTCATATTGATTTATATATATAAAGTTTAAAGATACTTATGTATCTGTCATTTTATGAATTTATGTATGTATCCATGTATCCTCGCTTTAGGTTGAAATTTTGAAAATCCTTGCTTTAACGGGTCTACAGCAAAGAAAGTCTTTAAGAAAAACTAAATGGAATATAATGATTTTGATGCGCTGAATTCAGATCATCGTAACTTGAAAACAACTTGATCGATTTTAACGGAGGTATCAGAGTATGTTTCGGAACAAAATTTCCTATAAATCACCTAAATGACATTTTTTTGCATTCTCAACAGTTTCGAAGTTATTCATAACTTAACTGCGAAAAAATCATGTATGAATCTATCATGTACCATTGATTTGCGTATTCACTAACTTCAAATAGAATATCCATCAACAGCTGCTAATTTTTCTACAGTAGTACACAGGACTTTTTTGATAGAAAATGTAAGTAATGTAGGCTCAGCTTCTATAACTTTTGACGGGGGCACCTCGTGATTTTTAAGTTAAGCTATATCCTTCTCCAAGAATGTTTTGGGTAAAGATTTAATATAAACATTGGTCCGCTAGTACTGTGTCCTTTAGATGAGATAACTTTTTGCTCATAAGGTACAAACAGCAATATCATTAGGTTTCTTCTTAGAAAAGTCCCACACAATTGAGGTTTTCATCTGAAATATTTTTATCTTTTTCTAACATTTAAAACAAACAAAAAGTATGTCAATATATAGGCTAGGACGGAGAATTAGCCTCAATAAATCATTAATGTGAGGCTGCGCTTTTCACATGCCTACTCATAACACAATGACCTGTGAGAACAAATACAGAACAAATATGCTTACTATTCCATCTAGGCCAAGTAAGTATAGAAATAAAGCAAATTTTTTTTCTAATATTTCTGATTTCCAAGCGTAAAAAAAAATGTTACTTCCTGTGATCCCGAAAAAAGAAATCGCGGTAATTTTGATAATTTTAAACACCTTTGAAATGCTCTTCAAAGAAATTATTTTCATAAAGGGAGGCGCAACCAAAACGCACGATGTAAATTGTAAATAAGACAAAAAGTTTACGGAAAATTATCTTAATATTTTCATTACGATACTAGGATCTATGACAATTAAGTCGAAGTTATTCATAACTTATCTGCGAAAAAAAAATCTCGCAAAATTAGGGAAATTTTTTTGTTTCCAAAATATCATACAAAATTTTTCGGAATGAAAATTTTACATATTAAGCGTTTAAATGAAAGCGTAAAATGTTGAGAATAAAATGAGCTATAAATCATGAAAATCGGTTGGCTATTGCTGATTTTATTCAAAATTAAATGCAGGTACCAAACTTTGACCAAAATTAGCGGACAAATTTTTTTCTTGCAAAATTAGTGGAATGTTTTTTTTTTTATTTCCAAAAAGTTATAAAAAGTATTAAAATTGAATCAAATTTAACTTAATAACATTCCTGTTTTATTGAAGTGTTCCAAACGCAATCAAATAGCGCAACTACCTAGACAGAAGAATAGTGGTCGTTTGATCCACTTGTTAATATTTTAGTAACATTTGTGAAATTTTTTCGTTACAAAAATCCACAAATTGAAGGTGAATCGTCTGATCCAGCAACTATGTTTGTGAGCGTTCATATGTCTTTTACTACGGTTCCTAGGAGGTACAAATGACCGCAACAAACTCCTCTCATTTGGTTCGCAGTTTGATTGTTTTTGAGTTAAGCTTTTCGCCTTGAGGAATGCAGTTGGACCGTTTTGCGCGCTTTAGCACATGGATTCTGGTCCGTGGCAGTTATTGCTACGTCTTGATATTGTGTTTGAATCGTGTGACAAACATAACACAACTTGCGACCATGTGAATTGGACGTTGGTTCAATTGTTTCCGGAAATCAGTATTCAAAGAGGTTTTCGTCTAAAATATTTACAATATCCTTTGAAGATGAACGATCGCAGGACTACATTCATAGAGCAAAGCTGATTTTGCGTAGGAGTTGAATATGTTGATCATAGTTAATTTTATGATAGCAATCGATTTCCATTGTTACAGCGAAATCCCTTACATATATCAATGTTGAGCCTTAAACCCGATTTTTTTTTTTGTTCAATCTCCAAAAATTTGAGTTTAGCAGACTTGTAACAGCATCTGTGTGCTAAGAAACAAATATCATCGGAGTATTCCAAGTCTCCTAAGTGTTGGTTAAGTCCCATTTTTTCGCCCCTGTTGATTGATGTAGCATTGCGAACGATAACATATTATTGTGAGCGTGTATGCAATTTAATTATGTGATTCTCAGGTTTTATCTAATAGAGATGTACAAAATTTTACAAGTAACTTTTTGGGAACGTATGTGTGTGACCACCGCATTGTAGAAAGTGTATTTCTATTCCAATTTATTTTTAATTAATTTTTGTGACATTTTTAAACTAAATTAGCAACTTTTAAATTTAAATAATAAATTTTTCCCTATTAAAATTAATTTAAGATTGGTTGGGTCAAATGACCTCCATTCGTTTTTCTAGATATCTCGTCTTTCTAATGTTAAACCTTTAAATAACACTTAGCCTCCAATCACCAAAAGTATTTAAAACAGGGTTCGCAACCCACTAGGTAACCCAATTAAACTCACCCGGGTTTTATTGGGTTTTATATTTAAAAAAATGCAATATATGTGTTGGAAGTACAAATTAATTTTGTTGGTTTTTTAGTTCAAGAAAGATAAAAATTTATCAAAATAATTTATCAAATCACTGCTTACACCTCTTCCCCACCTCTGAGCTAATGTCCGAATCCCGTCTCAGAAAAAATTCTTGTCTTTTGAGATGTTCCACTTTGAAACCGATTTTATACTTCTCTAAAAGAAGTCATTCAGCGACATGCCAAAAGATATTGTAATCATCGAAACAGTCAATAGTCAGAATAAGAAATGTTTGGAGAACACGGCGGGTGCGGCATTTGATCGTTTCTAACAATTGTTTAGCAACGTTTCTGACGTGAGACCGACTGTTATCATGCGAAAGGAAAACTTTATCGGTCTGTCTGTCTGTATTTATATTCCGGCTGTTTGTTTCATAACGCACGGTTCAAACAAACGAACTGCAATTATCTGCTCTGATCACCGCGATTGTACTAACAAAAAAAAAAAAAAAAAATTGAATTGAAAGAAAATTTGAATTGAAGGAAATTTAAAAGCAGTTATAAAACCCAATAAAATCCCAAAAAACCATCAAAAACCAAATAAAACCTGGTGAGTTGGGTTATTTTAGAAAAGCCCGGGTTTTTTCCAATCCTGATTTAAAGGTAATTTACCACCACTAGGACCCAGTCACCAAATAATGCATTAGTAAAATTTTGTAATTAGTATTTTAGTTTAAAAATACAAATGATAATGAAAATGTGGACTAAGTTCTCGGTATGCTTTCCTAATTTAGTGCCTTGCTTGTTCATATGTAGGCTTGTTTTCGAATATACCATTTGAGTCTTATATCTAAAGGTCTTAATACGAAAATATTCTTATAATTTGTATAACGATGATGATTACCCGAAAAACTATTTTCTTTTACAGTTTTGCAACAAGAAGATCAATAGCAATGAAACGTCCGAATATTTCGGTAAGTTATGCAGTTATAGTATATCAAAGTTTAAAAAATCGTAAGAATACTTTAATAACAATAGGGCTTAATGTTTGTTTTGAATAGGTTAGAATAACTAAATCTGTTACATTTTAAAATATGATGAAAAATTAAAATTGCAAACCAACACAGTTACGTTGGTTTTGCTGACCTCCAACTTTGGCGTACAATTAGTACTTTGAAGTACATCCGGTTTGATGTCTGCCTACTCCTTAATGTTTAGAACTACGTCAGGAATCTTACCCTCTTCTTAGCTAACGCTGAATACTCGAATAGTAGATTTTCCACCTATTCCTACCTACTGACAACTCCACTGTTCCTGCAGTTGAATTGTTGCCAAAAGAATTTCCATGTTTACCCAAAGTCCAGTTCCAAATATAAACTACCACAGCTTTAAAAATAGTTTTCCTCGAAAACCCATTAGGTTTTCGGTTTGGTTTTTGTCGAGCTGAGGTCAAGTCTGCCTAGTGTTAAAACAAGTTTTTAAACTCTTAGCAAGTAAGTGTGTCTAAAAGCCTATGCAGCAGGATAATGACTTTTGAATAAATTTCTCTAAGCTTCTGGTGGTATCAGACTGTCCCTCTACGAGCGAATTTATCGGCTCTCTCATTTCTATCAGCAATACATTGTCCCGGAAAACAACACAGGACAACTTGGTACTAGAAAATTATTTAAGTCCAATTTAAAAGAAACTTGTTACCTTTGGGCCAAATTTTTGAAAGATCGTTACGTAGTGACCTCTAAATTTTATATAAATTAACCTTCAAAACCAATTTTAACTCTACTACAGTTTTGTTGTAGAATAACATAAAATAAATTAAATGGATCAAAACGGTCATTATATCATTACTTGGACTTCGTTTAGTATGGCCAACTTATTTTTTGACTTTTTTTCATTTTTATTTTTTTATTTTATTTATTTTATTTATTTATTTATTTTTTTTTTTTGATTGATATTTAGTCAGAAAATGCGCAATATTCTTAAGAGACTCCGATTCGAAAACATTTGGATTTTGTGGATATCACCGTAGGCGGTGTCCTCCGTTTCACAAAAATAAAGAAGCATAGTTGCCACACTTGTGTAAAAATTTTCAATTTAAAACGTTTGGATAGGACAAATGCATCGATTTCCAAGCGGTTTCTAAATGGTCAAAGACCACCCTTTTGCATATATTGCTGCAAGGTAGCAAAATTAGTCGACGGCTTTTTTTTGGGTGTTGTCTATTGTAAAATAGGCATGTTACTATATGTTGCGAATGTGCAATACAAGACAGATAACGTACGCATAATGCAGGTCATTCAGACCGTATATGGCCAAATAACCACTCGGAATAAGGAACATCAGAAATCATTTTAGAGGTATGGTTCCTTGGGTAAAGTTTGTTAATTTGATCCATAGAATAGGATTTTCCTTGTCACTTGGGCGATTTTTTTTGAGTCCCTACAAATCGAGCCGCCCTAGTGTATATATGTGTTCTAGAGCAGTGTTGTCAGATCTTTTTTAAGCTTTTTCGACAAATTCAAATTAAAAAAACGCCAAAATCGCCATATCATCTTTTTTTACATTTTGAAAACAACATTTATATTTTTTTAAATAATAATAAAAAAAAAATTTGAAAATAAATAAAAAAAATATTTGATCTGATTTGTTTAATTTCGCCAAAAGTGGAAAAAGTGCGCCATACAAATTTTGGCACAAACAGAAAGTGTACGAGATTTATTATAATATAAATAGTTTATAGTTCACCGAAAGCTATAAAACTAAAAAATTAATTTTTATGGTTGAAAATCGGTTTTCTGTACCTTCGTATACTTATAAGCTAATAATTTAGTTGAATACTATCCGGTTTTTGCATTTAAGAAAAAAAGAAGTACTTATACCTTTTCAATGATGCTCTATTTCATAGCCTTGTGTGAACTTTTTAAGCAAACACTTTCATTTTTTCCATATTTGTCAAGCTTAAAGTTTTTTCGTACCACTTATGAACCTGTTTCGTTGCTAGTTGCTGAAAATTAAATTACATAAGTATACTGGAACCTCAAGCCTAAACTGCAAATTACACTTTGCCGTGAACACAACTGAAGTTCGGATGCCATCTATAATCGTCACATCAAAATACACTGTGTTCACGAATTTTACACATAAAAAATGCAAAACAATAATTTTCATTTTCCGTACTTTTTATCAAAAATCGCCAGCAATATCGCCAACCATTTTAAAAATCGCCATGTCGCCAAACCGAAAATTAGGTCGCCAAATAACTTCTAAAATCGCTACGTTTGTCGAGAAATCGCCAAATCTGACAACCCTGTTCTAGAGTAGGTAACCAATTTAGGTTAACAAGTCAATACTATCAGTTCTATTAGTCGCCGTTTATAGGAGGAAACATTTTGAAGGGAAACATTTTGAATTCTCTTTTGTTTTTTCCATTCGCGTTCACAAAGGTGAACATTTTGTCGTTAGCATTCCATTACTATTGTTATTGTAAAGAAGTAAAGCTAAGTAAATATCAACGATGTAAATATCACCACAAAGTGTATCGGCGAGTACCGAAGGCAAAAACGATTCTCTCTCTCCACCCGTAATTCGCTGCCAAACTAAATGTTTCCCTTCAAAATGTTCTCCATATTAACTGGGACTTAGAGCGGGTCTTGACATACTTATTTCCTAAATCTAGGTTGTCAAATTCATTATACAGTAATTTGTAATATTTCTTGATAAGGAGGTAAAATTGAAAGACTCCTTTAATTCGTTTAAAAAGCAGATAAATTAAATGCAGGGCTAAAAGCTATGGAAATTCTTTTTTTATACGTATTTTAATTTCGAATTGTTGTTTTTTTAAGACTTCTCGGTGTACTTTAAAATACCATCTACCTTGTATTTTAAGTAAGTATAAATGTGCTCTGAATTCTTTTAATATTTAAAATTGTTAAATTTTGTGATATTCTCAAAATAAAAAAGCAACATCTTCCACACTTACAACATATTTGACATGAGAATAACGATATCCTGGCAAATGGTTATATCGGCTATATTTCTGTGGATAATTATAGCCGTAGTAGTATATAAAATAAGAGATATAAGCAAGGTTTGTTATCACCTGCTAAGTGCATATCAAAAAATTGTAATTCTTTTTTTTTGTTAATTCTAGACAGGTCAACTCATAAGACGCTCTATTCAGTTAATTCTCTTTCTCTTAATGGTTCTAATAATACGTTTATGCTATTTACCGGGTGCAAATGAAATATTATCTGATATATTTGTACCAAATTTTCACGATTTCTATGATGGCCTTAAGTCCATACCCAACTATGGTATATCAGCATTTGGTCCGGGTTGGGGTTTAATTTTAACTTTAGCAAGTTTTAATAAATTCAGCACAAATATACGTCACACAAGTTGGCTGATCGGTGTGGCACACACAATTACCATAATTATATTTAGTATTTTGGAGCTACTGATAAAGGGTCATATAACATGTGAGCATTTTTTTTTTTGGTATAAATATTTACAAAATGTCTACAACTTTTAATTTTGTTGCAGTATTGGCTCACGAAACATATCACTGGGTATCAAAACAATATCTGGCCTTATATATAACCGGTGGTAGCGTTTTTGCTTCCATGCCTTGTCCAAATTTTTGGTGCATCATGTTCTATTTTACGTTGTCTTTGGCTGGTATAACTTTAATGGTAAGTTGAAACAAATAATGGTAAGTTGAAACATATGTGAAGCCTACACCATAATGAACTTTTTATGGCTTCTCAAATTTTGCCTTGAATTGCGTACCACAATTTGTACAATCATCTGGAACTTAGGTCATGGAAAATAAATTCAATGCAGCTTAAACACCAAAATTGATTTTATTTTCTATTTGAAACTGCATTAAAAATTATTTTCTATTACCCACATAAGTTACAAATTTAGTTAAGTTTATTAACTTCCATTTTGATCGGTTTTGTTTTTTTTTATGTTTTCGCTTTTACTACGGTACGGTTCAGTATATTAACTTTAAACTAATGCTCAGGTGGTATTTTTATATTTTATTGCTCCTACAAAATTTTTAGTGTTCCATGATGTAAGGGAAAATAAGAAACTAAAAAGTTACAAGTCTTAGGGTAAAGGACCATTTTGGTCTGTTCATGTTTATCGATTTTTCTTATGAATTAGATTTACAGAACAAGTGCAAAAATCAAGTTTCCTGAGTATAAATAATTTTCTTCAAGATATCAAGCGATCAGAAAGGACCTTTTAAATTTACCATGCCGTCATCACATCTATGAATTTATTTTAAGAAGTGTATTTAATGAAAAAATGTAAAAACCATCAGGGTCTACTGTTCAATTACTGAGCAGATTTAGAGACGCTTAGAATAAAATTGACAAAATTAACTTTATAACTGGAATTACAAATCAGAAAGACAGCGATGCAATTGGTAGTGTATCTGAGATTATTAAATTTGCATCTCAAAGTCTTGAAGTAAAACAATCACGTAATTGTTACGAAGAACTTCTTCAATTGAGTATAGTTTTTATTGCTGAAACAGTTTCGCTATTTACCTTGCAGAAGCTCCTATGCAGGATTTTAATTGCTTAAAGATTTGCATGATTATAAGAGTATTGATGACAAAATATATCGTGCGTCACTAAGCAAATTAAAAAATCATATGTGGTATTTAACTCCAGAAACAGCATCGTTGACATTCTTTGATCCAGAGGCATCATAAAAGCCGAAAAAGTTTATGATGCAAGCTCTGGATAATCGGAGTTAAAAAATTGGTTATAACTCTTCACGCTATAAGCGAATATCTTAACAAGTACATTGAATATATTAAGTCACAAAAATTATGTCACCTTTTGCAAAGGTTTGATATTCTAACGTACTTTTTGAACAAAGGTCCTAAGCTTGGGAAAATTAACCCAGTTTTAACGTTGCCGTTGGTATCGTCCAAAATATAAAAGTTGTAAATGATTCAGCAGAACGAGCAGTTAAGCTACTGAAAGGTTTTCATTTATATTTGTCCAAGAATGAAGAAGAAAAGCAATTGATTATCACCCGATATGATTAAATAGTAATACTAAAACCCATAAGTTTGTCAACAAGGATACTGGTTACCTTCAGAAACATTAGGCAAGTTGGTCAGTAGTATACCGAAACGACTTCGAATTGTCATTAAAAATAAAGAAGGTGCGCGAAGCAAATAATAAGTACATACGAGTAGTTATAATTTTATGTTGGATTTGATTTAATGTCTATAATTTGTTTGATTTTTATACTTTAAATTATCGCGTGCGAAATATTCTTTAACTTAAAAAATATATAAAAATTAATTTTTATTTTTCAGATACGTTACTATTTTATATATAAAATTAATTTTGGAAATATGTTAAGTGATTTTTAATTCTTAACAAAATGATCGTATTCATTAAAAATGTGTCGCATAGTGCAGTCTTAGATATATTCTCTCCTGAAGTTCTTACGATACTGCGTAAAGGAGACAAACTACATTGTATTCCATTTTTTACCTCAAACGTCACCGATTCATGCTTCAACTTTTTAATTTTCCATAGAATTTTGTCGTACTGATCTCATTTTCACTATTTTCATCCAAAGCCCTACAAATTAAAATATGGGAGTTACAGAGTGCAAGTGATATGATCAACTAGATTAGAGAAATGACAGAATGCGCCATTCAGGCCGCACAACTCCAGAGGGCTAATATGTAGAGTTAATTCCAGCGCACAACCACCAGACCTACTCACATATCGTGTGTAGATGGACACCAGAATAACACCCTCGAACTTTTCCTCAGTACACACCCTGAGAAGTATGTAGTTGAGGTCCTTGCACCTCTCGGATATTCGGACCACTGTACCATCTCTGCCTCTATCCCGTTCTCCACTCTTCACAAGGCTTTACATACAGCTACGAAGCGCTTGATTTTCAATTACGAAAAAGCTCGTTGGGCTGACCTTAACGACTTCTAAGGGCATTTCAATTGTAAAATTGATTTCATCCCATCCACAAAGCTTCCGATTAAATCAACAAATAAATCTTGGTTTAATCAGACGTGCAAGCTTGCAGTCAGATCCAGAGAGGAAGCATTCAGGAATTTGCGTAATAACAAATGCTTGCCGGAGAGCGTTCAATCACTGCCCGAACTTGAAAGAGTATCAATGACTATGCCTACTATATCCTTTCGAGCCCGTACAGTAAAGAGGTTCTTGCAAATCTCGACGTTAATAAGTCTTCTAGGCCGGATGGCATTCCAGCGCAGCTCCTGAAGGAGTGCTCTTCAGCGCTTGCGCGTCCATTGGCTAATATTTTCAGTGTGTCTCATCGTGCGGGTGTTTTTTTCATCTTGCTGGAAGATTGCCAATGTAACGCCAATCCCTAAAAATGGTAACCTTGAAAACTACCACCCAATAGCAGTTTGTACGGCACTTTCCAAAGTTATGGAGAGTATGATTAATCACCACCTTCTGAAATATTTAGAGTCCAACAATTTGCTGAGCGATCGCCAATATGGCTCATGGATTTGGTTAGAGTAAGGTTGTGGCCCTGGATATTTCCAAGGCGTTTAACAGATTCTGGCACGAGGCTCTCATATCTAAACTTATTGCCTTTGGTGTCGGTAGTCACTTCTCTCGATTCATATCGAGCTTTCTCAGAAATCGCACTATAAGTGTGGTTATAGATGGGATCTCATCCAACGAGTTCAGGATAAATTCGGGAGTACCGCAAGGCCCTGTTATTTCTTCAACTCTATTTCTAATATTTCTTAACGACTTTCTACCTCTCACTTCCAATCCTATCTACTCTTTTGCAGATGACAGCAACATTTGTCATTCATATTCTTTTGATCGCAGGCCGAGTCTTTTGGGGATTGGGGGGAAAAGGCGGAATATGAACGACACGCTTACAAGTGACCTGGCGAAAATCTCTGAGTGGGGTCGAGCGACTTTAATGAGCGCAAGACCCAATGTTGTTTTCTGATACACAGACGTGGTGGTGTGTTGTCATCTGTTTCTATGGGTAATGTAAATATTGAGGAATCAGATGCTCTTGATGTTCTGGGCATGAGAGTTCACTGTGACGTTCGTTTGAACGAGCACATATTTCGAGTGTCGAAAGAAGCATTCAAGTGCCACGGCTTTTTAAGACGGTGTAAGAACTACTTCACTCCATCTAATCTCCTTATTATTTACAAAACCTATATCCGACCCAAATTGGAATACAACTTTATGTATGGGCCGGTACTTCGAAAACTATTTTGAAGTTTCCCGACCGCGTACAGGAGAGGGCGAAGGTTCTTATTAACGACGGTAGTGTAGCCAACTCTATCGATTCATTAGAGCATCGTCGCAATGTGGCGGGTGTTTCATTGTTCTAACGGTACTATAACGGAATGTGTTCTAACGAAATTAAGGAACTAATTCCTAGTAACCATTCTTGCGTAGTACTCGTATTTCTCGTACAGTTCATCCCTTTGTAGTTGATTGTCCAGTGAATCGCACAACGCATTATAGGGAGAAATCGTTCTTTGGTCGCACTGTTGGTTTGTGGAACAATCTTCCCTTATGTACCAAAATGGTCGTATGAATGAACCGTATGAATCGTAAGTTTTTTTTTACCAACAGCAGGGTTAAAGTGCTAGGTACACACTTTTTAACGTAATAATATCTAATTCATTTCAGTGCAATAGCTGTCTATTCTGCTATAAATATTAGAATTTATTGCTAGTGCAGGATATAAAAAATAGTCAGTAACTGGAAACTGATTAATCAAAAAAAAAAAGATTTTTTTTATCATCTGATAATTTTTTAATATTTCCAGATCATCCAAATCAATATAATTTTATACAGCATTTTCGACGAATTCATTACATTAAGGAAATATAAAACTCAAGTTAGTCTGACCCTAATTGCAATAATGGCTTTAGCTTCGTTATTTTTTGCTTCGATGGTAAGTTTTCATTTGAAAGATTTCACTTGATATCAACGAATTAAAATTTCTATATAATTAATCTTTCAATTCATTTCAGCATGGTTATGAAAACCTCATGTTTTTACGTTTCGATGCACTTGTGACACAGTCTTTAATTGATTTGCTAGTGATTTTAGCTGTATTATGGGTTTATGGTCGTCAAAAATTTCAACGTGACTTGGAGTTTATGATTAAAAAACGTTTTACCAATTGGAAAATATTTGTTCTACGATTTTTAGCTCCTATATTTATGCTAATTGCTTTAGTAAGTGTAAGTACATATAGTATATTTATAAAAAATTAAAGTTTTATATGATTTCAGGCGGAGGGCCTATTGGTATCTATATTTCATGTGTACAGATTTTCAACCACTATATATAGTTTTCTAATAAGACCCTTGCCTTGGTTGTGTGTACCTGCCTATGGAATATACTGCCTATTACAGTCTAAAGGTCCTTTCATAGTACGCTTTGCAAAATGTTGTCGTCCAACTGATTGGTATCCGGTAGAGATAGAGGATCGTCAAAAATATGAAGAAGTGGTTCATAATTCTAATATGACACATCCATTAAATATTTTAGAGGAGGAGGACGAGGAGGAGTAAAATACTAGAATGCTATCGCTTATTGAAATTGAACCTTTCATTTTGTTAAATAATCGAACATGTTCTGCAAACCAAAATCGAGCAAATTTTCAAAGATAAATGAAACTGAAACGTAACAATTATTTTAAAGTTTTGATAATCCAAGAGGTTATTCTAAATGTAATTGAGCGAACTTAGGAAAAAAAAGTATAAAAATCTTGTCAGATTCGATAAGTTTAGCTGTTTGAAATTTCATTCGGTTTTAATTTTGCTCGATTTCGGTTAAAGATTAAAGTTTTTTTTTGATTAAAGTTTTTTTATTTATTTTTTGTTTGATTTTCTAAAGATACTCAATGAACTTTTTGTTTGTTTACTTTGTTTGTTTAAGTAATTCGCTAAATGACAATTATTTATTTATTCATTATTTCAAATTTCAATGGAACATACCTATCAGTCTATCAAAATAAATGTTATTGTAATTAAAGTACAGACTGTAATATTAAAAGAAACAAACCTGCGGTTTCTCTATCTAATGAAGTTGGAACAGTCCACAGAATATTTGTTACGAGCATGTTAAAGTTTCAGACAAACATTTCTTTACAACTGCTGAATAGCTCCGACTTGTACATGCCAATTACCGATTTTCAATATGATAATGAGCCCAAGCTACCGCCAAACTTACATCAAAATAGAATAATGACGAAGGGTTAAACGTTGTTGATTGGCCGACTCAGCAGCCTGGTCTTATTCTTTCGGACACCTATGGGAAGTTTTTGTTTTGTTGTTGTTGTTTTGCCTCAAAATGTGGACTAATGTGAGAGCTGCGTAAAATGGTTTTGATCCTGGTCACTAGAAAAGTTCAGTGCACACTATGACTCCATCGTATACACGAGAGACGAATACTCTTCTCACGCGGAATGAACAAGATTTGAGTTTTGTATCAGGCTGTCTAAAAACAACCTGAAAATGATAACCGCAATTCTAACCGATCATAGTAGACTTTACGCAAATTTAAATAAAAGAGGAGTAGTTATAGGTCCAATGGGGGAAAAACTGAATCGCCAAAGCACATGCTTAGGCGAGGAAAATGGGCTGCTACCTCTACTCGTACAAACCGATATCTTGAAATTTGTCGGGGTATCGAAATTAGAAAAGCAATACAATGAAACAAAGGATCACAATACATACCTCAATTATTAACGATAATAACAACAATATAAAAGTCAACAATGACTTGGAACATGCAATTTTCAAATGTAAATTTTGCGAGAATAAAAGGAATGAAATAATACGAGTATATCAATCCGAGTATGGAAGTTCATTGTTTGTTAAATCGAAAGTAGTAGATCCATGAAAAATTGTCAAACTACTACTCGAAACTTATCCAAAACTTCATGAAGGAGAAAACAGTGCATAAACGAACACTAATGCCGAGCAAAGCTGCATAGACCAGTAAATATAAATCACTTTCAAATAATTCAATGGCGCTCCAGTGTGTTAGTTTATGTGAAGGACCACTATTAGGTATGATAAAATCGAACCAAATAAAATTATAGCCTTTTGTTAAAAGAACGTAATTTGAGCGCTTACGACAATATTTTAGGATACTTTGAAATTTTTGATATGTAGATTAAATATGTATATATGTAATTAAAACTTACGATATTAAGATGAATTTGTCTGGAATGCAGGCCAGTAGACTATTTGATTATATTTTACCAGAGATTGTTGGCTATTGCCGATTTCTTTTCAAAGAAAAAATCAACAGTAATTTCCACATTATTGCTTTAAGCACATAGACGACGGCAGGCTACACGACTACATTCTACTATAATTGCCGTTAGCATCATTTGTAGTCGTGTAGTCAGCTACAAAAATATATTGGAAGCGACATCATAATAAGCAGCTGATACCAAAAATTTTTGACGTGTTGATATATATTAACCTATTAACCGGGGAATAAACTTGTAATAAATAAAATAATAGCCACCATATTCATAAAAAAAATAAAAATGTATTTGAAATCTGTTTTCAGAAAATTTTGTATAAAATATGAAAAAAATAATAAATATATAACTTCAAATAATATCAAATTTCCGTGAAGAAAAATGCCGCCATACCCATACTTCGTGTATGACGAAATATTTCGTCATATCCAGTTAACAAGTTAAAATTATGATCACAACTAAATATATTACCTTTTAAATTTATAATTGTACAAGTGCAATTATATTGTTACTAGATAAAACTCGGCGTGCTTTACTACCCCTATCTATCTACTTATATTTGTTATTTTCTTTAAACAAGTTATAATTTTTTACCTTTTTTGCCCATTTAAGCTCTATCCGATCGAAGTATAAACATTTAAGATAGCCCATAGTTACTTTCGGAAAGACAAAATTTATGTTAATCGGTTGTATACAGTTTTCAAACAAACACATATTATTTTTATATATTAGATGTATATGTATGTAGATAGCTTTTACCCGGTGTGCTTTGGGCAATACCCGCTAATCCAATTTCGCTCAGTTATTGACTAATAAAGCGTATTATTGGAAAAGTTGCCTAAACCAAATTTAGAATCTTTAGCTTTTACTGTTTTCAAAACGTGATTACAAAACCTAATACTTACTATATATTGGCGATGCCACGCCTACTTATCCAATTTCACCTACAAGGTCATTTAGACAAAACTCTCACATTTTCAGTTATCAAAGTAAGCAAAAGTCAATATTTACTTTGTATGGGAGTTACAATGCCCACTTTTCCAATTCCGTCCATTTTTGGCCTAGCTATGTGAACTAAGTTAAGAGACTCTTTCTGTTACCATTTTGAAAATATAGACAAATATTTTATATTCCAAACATACCGTTAAGCTGTCTATAAGGCACAAAGAACCAAACAAACATACATACACTTTAGTTTTTTTTATGAGATTATTATAACGCAGCAAAAGCATTCGTGTAGCAGTATAGCTGTGTTGCTGTCAAAATAATCGTATTCATATAAAGGTGTGTATTTTATTTTTGTAGTTTGTAGTAAGTAGCCTGCCATCGTCTATGTGTTTAAGCATAAGAGTATAAACTCAAGGCTATTCTTAGGCCGATAATTAAAACTAGTCTATTTCAAATTCAAGCCTCTGCTAGAAAAAAGGCGCAAACTGTCTTCAGTATCATCAAATAGAAACTAATACAGGGAATGATGATCATCTCTGACTTACAGGGTTGGCAAAAACCCGGGTTTTTTTTAAGCTAACCCTCGGGTTTTATTGGTTTTTTTTTGGTCTTATTGGGTTAATAAATGCTTCAAAATTTCGTTAAAGTCAACAATATTTTTTGTTTGTTTAATAAATCTCGATGTTTTAATATTTATAATGCAATTTTGCACTCTTGGTGGGATCTACATAGGCGTCATTGTGTACTATGAGCTGCTAGAACTGGGTGATCGAAGCAGACTGCAATTACTTCGTTTGAATCATGCATTATGAGAATAACGGCCAGAATGTAAAGACAGGCATGATTAAGTTATTCTCTTGCGTGATAAAACCCGACCACACGCCGCAAAAGTTTCAAAACAATTATTAGAAACGATCAAATGCCGCATCCGCTGTATTCTCCGAACATTGCTCCATCGGCTGTTGTGACGAGTACAATATACTCATACCTCTTTATAAGGGCTTTCTTTACATGGCATTTCGCTATAACGGCCTGTTTGTGTTATGAAACACATTCGCTTAAAGAGCAAATTACCTCTTTCTACTGTTAAAAAATCGTGATTTCTCAGTTTTAAGAAAAAAAAAAATGTAAGGGAAGTAAACACAACACATATTTATCTCGTTTAAAGGCATTCCGATTTACGTCCTACATTTTCGGAAACTATCTAGGCCGTATAAAGAGGTATGAGTTTATCTTTTAACATATCACATACAAAATCGGCTTCAAAGTTGGAGCGCCCTAAAAGACAAATAGCTTTTCCGAGACGGGATTTGGAAATTGGCTCAGAGGTGGAGAAGAGAAGTAAGCAGTGACTTGATAATTTGTTATTTCATTATCTTTTTGAGGTCAAAAACGGCACAAATATATTTGTAGTCCCAATACGTAAACTACACCTATTTTTGTAGTAAATAATCTACGAAAATCTTTAAACCCACCCGGGTTTTTTTTAAATATAACACCCAATAAAACCCGGGTGGGTTTAATTGGGTTACTCAGTGGGTTGCCAACCCTGCTGAGTAGTAAGCTAACTCATTATGGATTTATTTTAACCTAAACACTGGACCAAGTATGTATTGTTGTAAGTATGTATTGATGGAATACAGTGATGAACGATATGCTAGCTGAGTCAGATGCTATTATTTTATTCACATTGCTAAAGAAGAAATGTAAGCAATCATTACTACCTAACTAAGCAAAGGCTCCAGCTTCATATTATCGACAAGACACCTACAAGTCTTATTTCAAATAGCAATACAAAATGATTTTTATTTCTTCTCACATGGGCCCATCCTACCGAATTCTAAATGAATTTGTCTTTGAGCGATAGGATCAATTTAAAACTGATATTGTGTACTTTATTTGATCTGCTTTGGCGTTTTACAGTCTCAATTATTTATTTTTAATAATTCCACAGTTGTGAGATCATAAAAAAATGTTTTTGTTTTTTTTTTTTAATCTGCTTCATGAAAATTGATTAACAAACATTGCAACTGCAATTGATAAAGTATGGGATGTATGACCATATGCAATTTTTTAATTTTTTTTTTTATTAAACTAAAGGTCTTTGAAAATAATATTTAGAACGTATTCTGTTATTATGATTTTAATTAACTTCTGTAAACACAGATATACATATGTATGTGCAAATGTTGTATGTTTAAGGACTTTTTGAATAAATTATTTTGTAAATTTATTTTTAATTAATTTGTATGACAATAGAAACCAGAAATAATATCCGAAAGAATGAGAGACACTTAATATTCTGATGATGATCTCGTTTATATCCCAAGAATAGAATAAAAATACTTGTTAGACAAACGTTTTAGGTACGTACACGCTTTTTCGCCAAGTTCTATAAAAGCAATTGAAAACTATGTTATCGTTTAACAGAATTTTATATAAAAATATACGGAATTATGACATGACAAAACCAAATAGGAATTTTAATACTGTTTTTGTTTGCCACCATTATATTGAGTGTTTTGTTTAGAGATTTCTAACTTAGAGTTAGCAACACTGCTCTATTTGACAATCGATTTAAAAGCTGATAGTTGCTTTTTGCTTAGTTTGCCTTGACATACCATTATAGACAGACTTACACCAGAGCAACGCTTGCAAATTGTTGAAATTATTTATGAAAATTATGGTTCCGTTTCTCAAACTTCAAAATTGTTCGAACTTCAATTGTTCTCCGATGAAACTCATTTTTGGTTGAATGGATACGTAAATAAGCACAATAGTCACATTAGGAGTGAGCACAATAGTCGCATTGTTGAAACAGTATCACATCCACAGAAAATTACTGTTTGTTGGGGCTAATGAGCAGGCGGAGTCATTGGTCCATATGTCCTCAAAGACGATAGTGGTCAAATTGTTAATGTTAGTGTTGAACGGTATAGGTACATGATTAGAAATTTCTTTGTACCACAATTAGCTGGCATTAATCTTGCTGTCATGTGGTTCCAACGGGACGAACCCACATGCCACACAGCGCGCGCTACAAAGAATCTTGTACTCAAGGAATCTTTTGGTGAACGAGAATTTCACGTAATTGTCCATTTGTGTGATTTAAACCAATTGGATTATTTTCTTATAGCATATTTGCACGTAAACAAATATTCATGTTTCGCTTTGTCATTTGTAATTTGTACCAAACACTACTAAAACAATATGTTTAGTCATACAAAAATTGGAGAGCAAAATATCTCGTTTTAAGTTGTTTCAGTATAAAGCACCTTCGGAAACAAGATTAGTTTGTGTCTTCTCTATTTTTTATCAAAAGTTTATGTGAACTATCTGTCTAAGTAAGAAATGTTAACAAACGATAAATAAATTAATATTAAAATTTCTAAAAAAGGTAAACACAAAATGGAAAAAAGAAGTTTTAAGAAAATTTTTAAAATTAAGAAAAACTTCTTTCGAGATCCATAAAAATCTGTGTATTCAGGAATTGCAGCTTTGAAAGGAACTTCACTGCCGAATTAAAACACGTATATGACGTGTAAACTCTACGATTACCAATTGTGATTACTGGTTATGTAAAGTCACTTGTGTACGTCGATAAGCTAGAGACAATTGAACATCAAGAAATCAACATTCTAAGAGTTATTGGTGAACACATATGTATGTAAATAAATAAATAAAAGTTTGGAAAACTAATGTTTGAAATTGTGCCTTGTACGCGCCAGCCGTGGCGGCCACATGATCGAAATCATATTTAAACATTAATGTCATAAAATTTTCTATTCAACAAACCATATTTCATTGATATTAAAAATCTATTTCTTTGTTTTAATATGATTTAAACTTGTGTAATTGTAAAAAAACATAGAAAAACATGGATATCAGACGATACTTGGAACCTGATCTCTCAAAGGAGGGAACTTAAGTTGTAGCTAAGCAACAAAAATGTAACGAGGCAGCTGGCGAAACAGGTTAAAAAAACTGCACGAAGAGACAAAAGAAATTTCCTAGAAGGTCTAGCTAGAACAGCAGAAGAAGCAGCTGGACAGAATAACATGACAAAACTACACCAGACGATAGAGTATCTCACAAATAAAAAGTGTAGACGGAACCAAGCAGTTGCTGATCGTAGTGGCACAATTGTATCGAATAATGAAGCACAGATGCAAAGATGGAGGGAACATTTCGAGGAAATTAGCAACGTAACGAGCAAACTAGAGAACATATTGCGAGATGAGCAGGCAGGCTTCCGGCTAAATAGAAGCTGCGTAGACCAGGCCAACATCCTACGCATCATAATAGAACAGTCTCTAGAATGGCATACACCTCTATACCTACTGTTCATCGACTTCAAGAAAGCCTTCGATACCATCCAAAAGTCTGCTATATGGAAAGCATTGAGAAGAAAAGGAGTACCCCAGAAATAATCCGAATAATGCGAGCGATGTACGAAAATGCAGAATTTTCGGTTCTTCAAAACGGGAACATCAGCCAACCATTCCATACTAACGCTGGAGTAAAGCAAGGATGTCCAATCCCACCTCTACTATTCACTTTTGTACTCGATGAGATCATGAGCGAAGTCTGGACAAGTATAACATGGAAACTCTCACGACAACTCGAGGACCTGGATTATGCGGATGATATTTGCCTACTCTCACACAAGATATCCAACATGCAGTCAAAATTAAATGACATGGAAAAACTGACTCGCAATGTTGGACTCGAGATATATATCAAGAAAACCAAAGGGGCAGGGCCAGCCAATAGAGCCAATGGAGTATGTAGATAGCTTCTGCTATCTTGGAAGCACAATGGCAACAAACGGCGGTGCAGAAATAGACGTTAACAACAGGCTCAACAAAGCAAGGTCGGCATGCGGACGATTACAGTCTATATGGAGAAACTCATACATATCCAGGCAAACCAAGCTCAGGATATTCAACGCCTGCGTAAAGTCAGCAGTGAAACCTGGCTTGTGTCTAACACCATCACGCAAAAGCTACAGGCATTCACCAACAAGTGTCTTAGAATCATTTCAATATGTTCTGGCCTAACACCATAAGCAACATAGATCTAAGGAATTTAATAAACGAAGAGCCCATACTGAAGCAGATAAAGCAAAGAAAGTGGAGATGGATCGGCCATACATTGGTACTAGAGTGGAATCCTCAAGGATCAAGGAACCGCGGTCGACCAAGAAACACCTGGCGACGCACAATTATCCAAGAACTAAGGAAAAAAACTAACATGAGAAGATGCAACAGCAAATCGTGTAGGATGGAAATGCTTTGTGGAAGCCATATGCTCCCAAGAGAAGTAAAGAGAAAAGATAAAAAATAAAATTGTAAAAAACACCCGATAGAAGCCACACAATTGACACAACGCTTAAAGTAATGAAGAAAATCTTCGGCGACTAAGTCATATCATGCCAAGTCAAGTCATAAGTCTTTGCTAAGAAAGCAACTATTTTAGGTGAGTTCTAGGATAACATTAGATATATTATTCCTAAAAATCAGTTGCTTGTAGCAGCATCAGTAATACCATTAATACCATTTAGACCGTTTTAAAAATATCTAAATCAGTTTGATATTTCAGACTGGTAAATGGCGTTCTGTTGCTATCAAAATGAAATAGTTATCATCGAGCCATGTTTAGTTGGGATTTGTCCATAATTAATCACTAGTTTCATGAAATCCATAGTATAGAAATTCACTTTGTTAAACATTCTGTTGGTCAATCATGTTGGCTTAAAATTTCACTCACATGATTATACGACTTAAAAAAAGATCGAACGAGCACAGCGCTCGTATGTCACGCTGAATTTTAACAGCATATGAATTCTTAACAGATCAAGCTAACACAAAGCGTCAAGTATTATCTATATGCCGAAATATCTCATATCCATAAAAAAAATTATGAGAAACATACAAATATCACAGCGTCAATTTCTCAATTCTCAAAAATGTCTCAACTTTTTTGTTGAAAAGTATTGGCACTCAACTACTTTAAGTCTAAGCTAGAGATTTTGTTTTACTTTAGACCAGCACTCTTGCTCATGTAGTGCATTGGTTGGTACTAGGAAAATAGTCTAGAAGGAGGAAAGAGGGAGTAGCGTTTATGGACATTCGATTTGAATTTACTCATGTCGTAAGTGGCAGGGAAGATTGTGCCACAAACGGACAGTGCGACCAAAGAACTAATTCTTCCTATAATGCATTGAGCTTTTCACTGGACAATCAACTACAAAGGGATCGAGAATTAATCCCCTTATTTCGTCAGAACACATTCCGTTATAGTACCGATATAACAAGGAAATACACGCTACATTGCGACTATGCTCTAATGAATCGAAACAGTTGGCTACCCTACCGTCGTTAATAAGCACCTTTCTCCATTCCTGTACGTGGTTGAGAAACTCTAAAATAGATATAGGTCTTGTAAATATTTAGGAGATAAGATGGAGTAAAGTATTTGTTACACCGTCTTAAAAATCCGAGGTACTTGAATGCTTCTTTCGACACTGGAAATATGTGATCGTTCTAACGAACGTCGCAGTAAATTCTTATGTCAAGAATATTAAAAGCATCTCAATATCAAGCATCCTCAATATCTAAATTACCCATAGTCACAGATGACACCACACCACCACGTCTGTGTGTCAAAAACCAACATTGAGGCTCTGTTCGCACGCTCCCCACTCGGAAATTTTTGTCAAGTCGCTTGTGAGAGTGCTGTTCATATTCATGCTTTTCGCCTCTATCTCCAAGAAGCTCTCCCTACGATCAAAAGGAGATGAGGATTTGAAGCGATAAGAAGAAAGTTGTTAAGACATATTAGAAATAGAGTAGGAGAAAAAACAAAACCTTACGGTACCCCTGAATTAATTTTATTTATGATTTTTATTTTTTCTTCTCCATCTTTTTAAGACTTGTATGTACGAAGGCGGGCCAGTAAGTGCGTTAATACAGGAGTAAAAAATTTAGAATAAAAAATTATATTATTTTTCAACATACTATTGTCTACTTTGTGTTCTATATACTTTGTCCAACGATTTGTCGAGGTCAACAAAATAGATATTTGTTTGTGTAGTCAAATCTTTTTCCAAATTCCATTTCTCCAGCTTTGAAAACAAAAAATCCGGAGAATAGGCAGGACGCAATTCGCAATCTAATACATAGATTTTTGGCATAAAAACTGCACAAGTAAACACCCTTGGCTTGAGTTAGTGAAAAATAACTTTTTCTTGGACAAATGAGGTCGTTTTTTTAAATCCTCATTAAACCGACCAAATAAGTATGCCTAATATTCGCCATTGATTGTTTTATCATTTTGAAGGTAGTCGAAGATCATCGCGTGGAACCCAAAAAACGGACAAACCCACTTTAACTTTCTTTAGCGAAACCCACTGTTTTAACTGCTGTTGGTATCTGTTGTGTTGTGGTGAATACACGTTTTGTTATAGCTTGTGAGCCAACGCTGCACCCATTTTGCGGAAATCTTTCTTCAAGTCAACATTTACAATTGAAACCATTGAGCCATGTGTGATGCCTATGGCTTCCACAATCTCCCGCACTTTCAATCTCCGATCGACCAACTCCATATCGTTAATTTTCTCAATTTTTTCGGGTGTAGAGACCTCAACTGGCTGTCCAAAACATTCGGCATATTCCGTGCCTGTACGACTGCAATTAAATTCAATCAACAACTTTTCTACAACTGAAATTGATGGTGCAGAGTTCCCATAACGTTTATCAAGCTTAGCCGTGATTTGAGTGATGATATTTTTCCACTAAATTAGCACACGAAATTCACTTTTTCCATTTAGTTCTCAAATCAAGCAGTAATCTGCTATCGATGGCTCTCAAACTACTACACTACATACTAAACGGCATATATATTAACCATAACATTCCATGAAGGAGCATGAGGACTTGTCTTAGTCAATGAGCTGCACCGGATTCTATTTTTAGACGTACAGGTTTTTCAATAGTAGTAATACTCATAACCAGTTACTAGCTAATGTTATGGGGTAATACCGCCGTTGAAAAACTTTTTCACTTTTAAGATGGCCTAGCCTGGTATTGAACTGAGGGCCTTCTTTCTGATTGGTAGGCGGATGTCTTACCTACCATACTTACTCAAACATGGGGTTGAGCTTCAGGCTACCAGGGGGATCAGTGGGTGATGGATAATTGAACGGCTAATCGTTAATAGGTTTGCTGCGAATAATAAATAAACAGTCCCCGACCAAGAGTGACAGCTGCAGAGGCGAGATTCAGGACGCCCTGGGAAATGGATGCCAGTCTATGTCAGCTGTTCAGTGAGATAATGGATTTCGAGATCAGTTGAGATGAGTGCAATAGGCAAATGTCTGAAGTTATGCAAGAACTCCGAAGGTTGGGGAGAAAAAGTAATTGACTTTGATGTAGAGTTGCATTAATACCTATCGGTTGTCCCGCTAAGGGAGAGTGGTTGAAGGAAGAAGGTGGTAGGTTGCGTACATAGGAGCTAGCGATGGCGAATTGTGTATGCTTATGCTGAGGACATAAGTATCTCTAGATGATTACCACCTCCTGTTAATGACAACAAAAAAAAAGATGCTTGCTCACAGCAGCAGTGCTGTTCTTTCAGTTAAGAGATGTATACTTAACGCTCCTTAGTTCTCCATAATGCTCAAAGGTAGTATCATGTTTACGGTTACTGTTACTGTCAATTTAAAGTCCATGTCACCCATATTCTATGCCTCTGTATTATGCTTAAGAAGCAACTTCTTTATCTTGTTGGGATTTCAGGTGATTTTTACATTTCATAGTATGTAGACCTATATTCGATTTTTTTCTTAAATTTTAAGTTGCTATGCTTGTCTCGAACTTAAGTTTAGAAATTTCTACTACACCAGCACAGTTTGTATGTGTTATAGGTATAAAGCTTAGAAATTACCTCAGAAATACCGCAAACTAACGTAGTATCAGTAGGGACGTTTCGGACTATCTTTCCTATGCTATGTGGTATTCCTACCATCTTCTATTTTTCCCAAATAACCACTGACCCTCACCAGGCATTTTTAAAACTATTTCTGGAATATTGCTACCACAGTTCCATTAGGAACCCCTTGATGAGCTTCTACTTACAATGACAAATAAATCTATAGTTTCTAAGCCACCGTATAACAGACGGGTAAAAATAATTAGACAACGTTAATTGTATAACGTAATACATAAATAATAAGCTTTGGCCAACCTAAAATATTACTCAGTTGCTTTCGGATAATCCCAACATTGTTTGTATTCTATAAGTCGGCTTCATAGTTTTGATATGACAAATTTTAATGACAAATTTTAATGACAAATCATATTAATCAACTGAAGTGTTGTCGTATTTTCCTAATGATGCCTGGTACAAACAATTAATATTTCAAGAACAATAATAAAAAATCCATCACTAGCATTAGAAAATTTCGAGGAAACATACACAAATTCCACAGTACTATACGCTCATCGTGGAAGGAAGACGGAAAACCAAAATGTTATTGTTCAGCAACACTGCACTCAAATAAACAATTCGCTTTTATTACACTTTTGAGAATTTCCATGTGAAATAGAAAATAAAAATAAAAAATTAAACACTCAAACGATTTGACAAATTAAGAGAACAAACAACGCTAACCGATCCATTGCTATAACGTATATAGATGATGATGATGATCGCAAAGTGGTCATGGTATTTTGAATTTGAATTCGAATTTTTTATTTTATTTTTTTTATAAAAGTGAAATATGTAATTATTTCGTTGTTGTTGTATTATTATTGTTGTAATGATAAGAAAACAGATCTGTAGTAAATTCGCTTATACTGTTATAAGGTGACCAGTTGCAAACATTAGAAAAACTAATTAAAACACAACAAAACGAACGAGCGGTACACTGACTTGATTCTGGTTACTCTTCACACATCAACGTTGTTAGTAATTAACTGGTACCTGGTTGGGGGCTCTTCAAGGAATTTTTCTATATTTTAATAACTCAACCGAATATGTTAAGTTTTATTTCGACAATCACTGTTTGAATATTGACCTCTGGCTCTTCCAACGTACTTGTTAGCGCAAATTTAAGACTTGAAATAAAGTTGAACAATAATTTAAATCGTGGATTGCCAAGTCCAGCCGTTAATTTTTTTACATTGTATATATGGAGATGAAATATCTGGAGGTCATTTTCGATAGGACTCTTGTCAAATGTCATCAACAATTCAATTAGGACACAATATGCATGTCAGCACCTTTTTAGTAAAACGTGGCATCTTTCGGGCGGAAAGATTTACTGGTCTCTTATTACGCTGATAAAACCAACACTGACTTATGCTATTTTAGTGTAGTGGCCTGGGGTATAGCAGGGCAATGCGCGAGATCTACTGGACAAGATATATCGCCTTACTTGTGTTTTAATTACGGACACAATGAAGTTCTATTTCACATTTTCTCTAATGGCCATCTATTGCATATTTCAGTAATGGAGGAAGCCTGCAGTAGTGCTCTTGCGATACCACATATCTTTAGCCATGTTGACATGGTGTTATACATATATGAGGATATTGCGCTCATTTGTTAACTATAGTTAGATACATGTCCAGTTCACTTGAGTCCATATTTTGATCCTATTGTTGTTGCCCGGCAAAGTACTGACCTTAACCAAAACAACCAGGTGAACGTATAAAAGTAGTAGATATCTCGTTGATGTCTACATATGTATGTCAACTAGGTCTGACAGGATATACACGATCAGCCAAGAAGATCGGTCCTGATATTCGAAACATCTGGATACTGACATAAAAAATATTCTACCGTCTCCTCCTCTTCCTTATTTTGACAACTTCCACAGAATTCATAAGAAGGGAGACCAACATACATATCAGTTGGCCAGTGACCCGTTATATTAGCATTCCCATAATGAATCCCGATTTGCATCGTGTTAGCGCAAATGAGTTCTCATTTTCCCACCATTGCAGTGCCTTCCTTGATAGGTATCACTGAGAAAAGTGGCATCCCGTGGTGGTGTCGGTAGACACCAGAGAGCATTTTATTCCCAACCTGACTCTTCGTTTGATCTTCTCATCGAATTCTTTGTAGTATATAAGCTTGTCTACTGCACTTTTAAACTGGCTGAAGAATACTGAAGTAGTCAGGAAGTCTGAAGGAATTTTCCTTTCATATGGGGGAATAAAGTCCCTCCCCCAAATAAATGACTACGTGCCGTCCACTTTGATGTTGGGCAGGAACCTTTATGTTTTTTTAGCCAATAAGAAGTTTATGGTCGAACCATTTGGTGATATAATATCGCAAAGTTAGTTCGATTCACCGATGGCTCAAAGCAGATTGGTAGCAAAATAAGCGCTGGTGTTGTTCTTCCCAACTTCCAAGGGCATTGCCTATTGACAAATACTCTTTGATTTTCAATGTCATAATTTGTGCAATCCTCATTTGCCTGTTTTGTGTCTGTTTTGGATTACCGGTTATTCTGGAAACGAAAAAGCTGGCTGCCTGACTAACAGAGAAGCTAGATGAGTTTACATTAGGCCTAGACGTAAGGTTAATTTTCTCACTAATGGGAGAATATCTTTGGACAGAGATAAGCGAAGAGATTTATTTTCGTATCTCTTGGTAGATCCGGAAAGCTACTTATGTTCAACAAGAGCAAATTTACCGTTTATTGTGGTCCTAGATACCACTACCATGCAGTGTTGGCAAAAACCCGGGTTATTAAAAAAAAACCCAACCCACCGGGTTTTTTGATGGTTTTTTTTTGGGTTTTATAACTCGTTCATTTCGAAAATATTATTTGTTTTTTAGTTTAATTACGTTGTTTTCGTACTTATAATGAAATTTAGCTTTCTTAGTGGGCTCAAGGCGGTATTGTATACTAAGAGCTGCTAAAACTCGGTATTCCAAGCAGTCTACAATTACTTCGTTTGAACCGTACGTTATGAGAATAACGGCCAGAATATACAGACAGACAGATAAAGTATTCTTTTCTTTATTTATGACAACGTTCGATCTAACGTTGCAAAAGTTGCCAAGCAATTGTTATTATTCTCCTAACTTTACTCCTTTTGACTATTGGCTGTTTCGATGAATACAATATCGATTAGTATATCACCGAATCACTGCTTTTGAAGAAATATAAAATCAACTTCAAAATGAATCTCCTCAACAAGCGAGAAATTTATCTGAAACGCTATTCGGACATAATCAGTGATTGGATAATTTTTTATTTTGATAAATTTGTTAATTCATTATTTTCTTTGAGCTAAAAAATGGGATCGAATTAATTTCTACTCCCAATACGAAAATTTTAATTACTTTTGTTTTAAATAAACTATGAAAAATTTTAAATTTTAATAAAAAACCCACCCGGGTTTTTTAAATATTGGATTACCTAGTGGATTGCCAAACATGTCACCATGTCTTATGATTGTAAATTCCGCGCAATGTTCATCTAAACCATACTGTGTGAATGCTCTTCTATCACGGCTCACACGATAAAGTTCCTATGAGACGTTACAGTAACCATTTACTCTCCGCCAAGTTGTTTACAGTCTGATGTGATGAAGATACCGGACAGCACAAAAAACAGATCCTTTGCATCATAATTAAACTAAAGAGTTCAAATCTTGATGGAATGTTAGGTAAACTTCCTGTAGATTTAAAGGGTGGACCAACTATAATACAAGATGTTAATTGTGAGTCACACCTTAACGTTAAGATTTTTACCCAACTTAATTAGACATTTCTTCGTTTCAGTGTTTGACAAATTCAGTCATGGAGAGGTACAAAATTGAGCAGCGCGTTAAGATTGATAAGGCCTTTTAGGAAAATGGGCGTTGAAATCAAAATGCATTTCGTGCACTTCGTAATATTTTTGGTCAGCATAATCGACCAAATTTATCATCAAGAATTGTGCGCAAATTTCAGCAAACCGGGCCTGTAGGAAATGTGAGAACACCTGTGCATGCTCGCCCAGTTCGTTCCGCGGAATACTTTGGTGTTGTTCGCGATAATGTGGCAGAAAAGCCGTCAACCTTGACTCTTTGCTATCGCGAAATGATAAAAGACTTCTTGTGGCCAGAAATTGAGGATATGGACCTGGACGATATCTGGTTCCAACAGGATTGTGCCACTTGGCACACAGCCAATGAAACAAAGGCTTCTTTGCGCCAGAAATTCAATGGCCTTTATCTCATGCCTTGGCGATGATAATTGGCCATCACGATTATGTGATTTGACACCGTTTGACTTCTTTCTTTGGTGGTATTTAAAATAAAAAGTGTAAATCAGTAAGCCAAGAACAATTCAAGAGCTAAAGGATGAGATTAATTGGCACATTGACGACATTGAACTTCAATTATTGAGATAATTCTCTGAAAAATTTTTGTTTTATTTCCAATTAATATCGAGCGTTCTGGTTGGACCACCCCTCACATGTCCGGAGAGGTTTTAAAGCCTCTTAATTATACATTCGAAACTGCAATTAAATATTTGTCCTCTGCTGGACTTTTGAAATACACTATGCCCCCAGCGTTTACTGTATTAATTTTATTCAATAAAATTTTTTTTTATTTATTTCTCGAGGGAGCATAGAGCTTCGACAAGATATTTCCAGTTTACTTTAGTGCAACCGATTCTGCTTCGTTCGTTTATAAAAACCTAAAGTCTTTGCCGTATCAGTTTGTTATAGAGCCATGTTTCAGTTCCATATAAAAGGGTGAATTTAAGTCAGGCATTGAAAATGAAGGTTTTGGTAGATGTGAATATGTGGTGCTCGCCATATATTTTTCAATCTCCCTAATGCACTTCTGGCCTTATTAAGCCAAACTTACTAGATAACAAAAGCTATCTAAGTACTCTATCTAATGTTTATCGATTGAAATATGATCCATGATCATATATGTATCATGAAAAGATCAGGCAATCTAAGCAAAAGACGCCTTTTAGATCTAAACATGTTTTTTTTTTGTTCATATGTTTTTTTTAATAAATTTTATCTTTTCATTTTAGTTATTACATTTGTGCCGATTTATTTAATAAGTTTATTCATCTATATAATACCATTTATTGTGATACAATCATTTCTGGGCCAATTTTCCAGCAGCGGATTTATATCAGCATTTCGTTTGACGCCCCTTTTTAAAGGTTTGTAAAAAAAATAATAGAAATTTTATTGAAACTTTTTGATTTTTCTTTATGCATCCACTCATCCTCTCCTAGGCATTGGTTATGTTTCGTTGGCCTTAAATATGTGCGTCATCTCTTATTATAGTATTTTTGCTATGGTACCTCTAGTCTATATGTTTGCATCAATGCAACCAACTTTACCATGGGAATGCGATGGTTTCAAGCAATGGGCCACAAATTTAACCCAGCAAGAGGAAATAAATGTAAGTGGTAATGAATTTTAAATTATACAGTACGAGTTTAATAAAACTAACAATTTATCTTTTTTAGCTTTGCAATATATATAAAGAAAATTTTACAGAAAATGCAAATGCTTCATCAATGTTTGTTAATCATCATATACCGTCAGTGCTGTATTTCAAGTAAGCTTCATGGACTTTTTGACATCGATAGATATTAATTGAATACTTATTTCTATCTTTTATAGAACCCTGTTTCATGATATAAATCTGTTTAGTTACGATGATGTCGAATTCTCCATGTCATGGCAATTGATACTCTGCGCCATTTTAGTTTGGAGTATAGTGATTATTACGATTTATAAATTTTTCAATACGGAAAGTGTAAGTATATCTTCTCAATTTAAACAAATATGCAAAACCTTATATTTTAAATTGATTAAAAATTGTTAGACAAGAGTCAAAAATTTCTGTATCCAAGAGCGTTTAAACGTTTAATTTTTAATTTCACTTTGATCTACAATTTCTGAATTGGTCGCCTTTTGCTCATTATGATTTTCGGAATAGTAAGGTTTAGATGTGCGAGAGCGGTTCAAAAATTAGCCATTCTAACGTATAGATAGCGGCAGTAGTTCAAAAAAATAATCTTTAGTGACAAACTTATTAAACACATGGTTTAAGTCTCTATGTCGCCATGTTGTTTTGGGTGCATCACTGAGAGCATGAGTTTGTTAACATAGATAAAAAATTACCACTTTTATGTAATTCAACACACTTTCATTTGAAAAGTCCCAATACAAGTATTAAGGCCAAACTAGATTCTACTCTAGGGGAATCTGCTGCTCCTTCACGAATATAAAAGATTAGATGACAGATCTTAAGCGATGCCGTACCACCGGCGAAGAGCAACACCGTAGTGGTTGGCGAATTAAGCGGAAATGTTTTAGAAAAATCAACGACATTTTATTGGATAATCATTGACTGAAGATGCGTGAGCCAGGTGAAATAAAAGGTATTTCAAAAAAAGGTACATATCGCATATTCACAGAAAGTTTAAAAATTTGAAAGCTGTGAGCAAGATGGTTGCCGTGTTTGCTCACGATAGAAAGTAAGTAACGTCGTAAAGGTGTTTTAACACATTGTATGTATACTTCGAGCAGAATTGTGCCGGGCGCAGGGGATTTTGTACAAATAATAGCTTAAAATGTGTTTATCAGCCTGCTACTTCTTTCTCTAAAAGCGAAACAAAGAAACCATGACTTTACACTAATCCCTACTAGTACATGACCCGCGCTCAAGTATCAATTGTCAGAAAAGTTACAAGTACGTTTGGCGATGTTACACGAAATAAATCAAAATTTTTTATTTTTTTTCAACAAAAAGTATAATGTTAACATATTGCAGCGTTTCAGTGATTCAATCAAACAAAAAATTCCACATTTGGCCTAAAGAAACTATTGTTTTATCAAGGCAGTGCAGCAATTCACACATCAACTATTGCAATAAACCAAATTAAAAAATTAAAGTTTGTACTTCTTCATCACGCACCTTATTCGCCAGATTTAGCTCGCTGGAGTTATTTTCTATTTCCGAATGTAATAAAAAAATGGCTCGGTGGGAAAAAATTTGCAAATGAATGAAGAGCTGGTGTGTGCAGTTGATAGCTTTTTTAAGGAAATAGACAGTTCGTGCTATAAAAGTGGGAAAAGTGTATCGAGCTAAAAGTTGCAAAACGTGAAAACTAATTTTTAAAGCACGTTAAGTAATGAAGTTGGTTGCAGAGCAACTGCAACTGATTTTTATTAATATTTACATTTATTATTAGTGAGAAGTAATAGCATTTTATCCACATTCAGGCCAACCTAGCCATTTTATATTTGTTTTTAATTTCTATTAAGACGACTTTTTAAATAATTATGTTTATGACAGAACGTTGGCTCTGCTTTTAAATGGCTCAAAGTGGTGTCAAAACTAGGCGCTTTACAACGTCTAGAGAAGTTTTTCATAGCGTAAATACTCACAACCAGTCGCTAACAATATTATGACATAATGCCGCTGTTGAAATTATTGTCAGTTGGTTGGTAGACAATTTTCTTACCTACCATACTCCAGCGACACCTAACAGTAACATATCGTGGTTGAAATTCAATCGTTTCAGTCTAAAATTTTATAACATTACTAAGAAAAGTGTTTAACAGCATATTTTCATGTTTGAGTGGAACTAGAATTTTGTACTGAAAATATGGTGATTTTAGAATTCTACACCTTGACTGTCTTCTCTTCTTCTAAGTGCTGCTTCTCCTTAAAGCTCTCTCTCAAATATATATATTATTCAGTGTTTGGCCGGTTTTGAGGGAATGAGAGGGCTCTTCATGGAAATAACTATTCGTTCACTACCATATTTTCATCGGGATAATAGGTAGTTAGCAGATTCTTCATCAACCAATTCCAAATCTCGAATATAACTATACTTTGTATAATGAAAGACTGTAATTTCCGCAAAGCGCTAAAGAATATCATCATTTATACGCATGAGCTGTAAAATTCCATTAAGTTTTTTCACAGAAATCAAACCAAATTTTCGACGTTTCTCCTTTAACCCTTATTGCTCAAGACCCTTTATCATGAAAAACTAAAACTTTTTTTGCAGAATCTTTGCTTTTGACATAATTTAAGCTCAAACAAAAGTTTTATATTTTTTCCAAGTCGGTCTTGTCGATCCAATAGATCTTGATTTTATTTAATTTTTTGGAAACTAATGTGTTTTATTACCGTTGGTATATGTATTAAAATAACAAATTAAAATTCACAACAGGAGTAAAAAAGGCAAAAAGTTTTTATTGTTATTGAAAGGAAATACGGTACTTTATAGAACTGGTGATCATGAAAAGAAACATAAAACTAAGTAACGGTACTTGTAAGTACCGTCAGGCAATAAAGGGTTAAATAACAGCGGAAGACAAACACACGAGTACCCGGCACCTTTGTCAGGAATCTAAGTGTGAATATGTTATCAGTACGATTAGGGTTTAAAAGAATCCGAAAATTTGTATCTGTTATATGTATGTATTTCTATTTTTCCAAACACTTCTAGCATTTAAAAACAAGAGTCTTAATTAATTAAGCCATATTTAAAACTTGTTTGTCTGCTGTGAGCGATTCTTATCAATAACTTAGCAACAAAGCAAAAATCTAAGTTCCAAGGCTCCTAAAGTTCCCTTTTTTAGAAGTAGATTATTCAGGAGTATACTCTTAGAAAAAATATATCATATTTGCATTTTAAACACATAGCACGTTGCGTCAGCCCCAAACATATTTTGGAAGAAAGTCCATTTCTAAAAAATTAAAAAATGAGAACAAATTTATCTGGGGTTTAAAAGTTTACACTACTAAGGACAGCGAAACGGGTCAGAACAGCGGTGAAGAAAACAATCTAAGAATACCATGCAACCCTCCCAATCTGAATGACATAAAGTAGGCGATTGATAAATTGAAAAATACTAAGGCATCAGGTGTAGATGGACAACTGACGAAAATTCTACGGGTTGACATCCAAATCACGGTTAAGCTTCTACCGCCCCACATCATATTAGTATGGGAAGAAGAGAGGCTGCCTCCAACTTGAAAGAAGGGCATCATTGTAAAGTTACCAAAAAGTGGCGACTTGAAAGACTGTAATTATTAGAGAAAGAATTACACTACTTAACACCATATATAAGATACTTACAGTCATAATAAATGGGAGGCTTTAAGCAAAATAGACAACATACTGCGAAGCGAACAAGCAGGCTTTACACCGAATAGAAGCCAGGTCCTAAATCTTCTGTTCGTTGATGAAAAATGTGTTTGCTTGAGGAATACACCCAGATTCTTCAGGGACACTTCTTCTTTTAAAGCCGAAAAGACACTTAAAATCGGGCAATATTCAGCTAAGTTATTAGATTATAAATTCAAGAAGGTATATTTGAGGTGTTTTGAAAATTCCAAAAACGGATCCTTGTTCTATTCGACAGTGCTTATCAGAAAAGTAACAACATTTCTCAGATATTTCAACCTCGTCCTTTTTGTCGCACCGTGCTATTTGCATTAGCTTAGTGATGTTATCGAAACAAAATAGTATTTTTTTACTTTATCTTTTTCTTTATATTTTCAACTAAAGTATTTTTTGTTGTTGATTGATTCATAATACCAAAACCATTACATTTCAAATGATACCCATATCTTATACCTAAGCCAAGCGGTTTAATTAATTCCAGAAATGGTACAATACTGCCGCACTGTGCGCTATGTGAAAAAGTCAGACTATAGTTATTCTACGAGACATTAAAATAAATATTTTTCTTTTATCTATTTTCAGTTTGGACAAATAATACGCTATTGCGTTTGGACTATTATGGGCTTATTAGCCGTAATGATTATACGCTTAAGCTTTTTGCCTGGATCTGGTCATGTATTTCGTCGTCTTGTTGTGCCCACTTGGAGAGATCTTGGCAATAGTCTGGCTTCTATACCAATTTATGGCCTATCATCATTTGGACCTGGTTGGGGTCTATTTATCACTTTATCCAGCTTTAATAAATTCAAAACGAATATTATGAAACAAAGTTGGTTAATTGGTTTTGGTCAACTGGCTATTATTGTGGGTTTAGATCTATTGGCTAATTTTACTGAACAATATTTTGGTGGTAAATGTTGCAAAATAATTAATAATATTGGATTCAGGGTGTTGATAAAAATATTACATTTTCTTTTTTTTATTTACAGAAGCAACGGATTACAATTATTATAGTGAAGTAGAGCATATATGGATATTATATCTGTCTAGTGGTAGTGCTATGTCTCATATGTTTTGGGCTAATCTGTGGTCAATACTATTCTATTTTATGTTATTTTTATCGGCCATGACTTTAATAGTGAGTATTTTTTATATCATAACTTAAAAAAAATTATTGTTTTTCAATCATGGAGCATGTCTATCCATCTATTATTTATTTCCATTATTTTTTAGATCATACAAGTATATACTATTTTGGTCACCATATTCGATGAGTTTGCTAGCTTAAGAGAACGTAAAGTGGAAGTTAGTATGGGAGTTATAGCTATTGCAGCTGCATTTTCACTATATTTTACCTCAAATGTAAGTATTACTTTGCTAAACTATGAAAATGGAACAAAAAATATTAAAATTTATTATTTTTATAACTTAGCATGGCGTTACATATTTCACCGCCCTATCAACGGATACTTATATAACACAAACCGCTATTAATTTGCTCTTAATATTGGTGGTCCTGTGGATTTACGGACGTGTGCGTTTCCAACGAGATATTGAATTTATGATTAATGAACGTTTTTCAACATGGAAAATTAATGTACTGCGATTTGTAGCGCCATTGGGTATGTTGTTGGCATTGGTAAGTCAAATCTCTTAAACTATCGATTTTTATTTATAAGAAAAATTTTAGAAAATATTTTTCTAAAAATTATTTTTGTGGTTTCTGGTATTATTTTTGTCGCAAACGTCTTTGTCTTTCTATCCCAAGTTTTACGAGTTAATGTTTTTCTTAAGTGGTTTTTGGTGTTATATTTTTGAAAACGCACTTCTGTCTTTCTATCTATGCTTTCACGTGATATTGTGTTATACTCTATCCAATTTCTATTTTATCTTATTTATCTGCTATTTTCTCTTTCTCGCTTTCTTAACTCTTAGTACAAATTCTTCATGTTCATAAATTGCCTAAATGATTTCTTTACCTATGGTTTCCTTTACAATTATTTCTCTTTTACAGTTTATATGCATTCACATAGCAGTTTGGGAACATTTCTTCTCAGGTTTAGTCATCGATTTATATGCTCTTTTCCTAATAGGCTTACCTTGGTTATTAATACCCGGTTATGCTGTTTATTGCATGTTCAAAACTATGGGTACCGTCAAGACTCGTTTCTTTAGATGTTGTCATCCAACTGATTGGTATCCCTGTGATGCTGAAGATCGCCAACAATATGAAAAAGCAGTGGGAAATAGTGATCTTACGCATACGCTAGATGAAGTGAAGGAGGAAGAAGTTATTTAGAGTGTTTTTCGAATATTCAAAAATATGACTTTATACTCCTAAACAGTTTATAAAGAAACATGAGTCCATACTATTCCTTTCAGTATAATAAATATAATAACACCAGAAGTTATTTTTTGCTATTATTTTCCAAATTTTCCTATTAAGTGTGCTTTTAATCTTATTTTATTATTCTAGATTATAAGTCTCATTTTGGCCTATTATGAGCACATGATATCGAGTGGAATTATTGCTCTTTACGCTGTTATTTTTATTGTTATACCATGGCTATTCATACCGGGTTATGCTGCCTATTCCATGCGTCAGAGCATCGGTTCGTTTAAGACACGTTTCCAGCGTTGCTGTCGCCCAAACGATTGGTATCCCGTTGACCCGGAAGATCGTCAGCGTTATGAGGAGGCAATGGGTAATATGGATATAACGCATCAACTGAATGAGATTACTGAAAATGTGCCATAAAAAGTTTAGATTTTTTATTTTGTAGAAAATTGATTACTTTAAACTGAAAACATATGATTTATTTTTGTACAATAATTGTTGTTGTTTTTTTATTTTTTAACTAAATATTTAAACTAATAAAAAGCTAGAAATAAGGAAATTAACTTAACAATGGAATTAAAATAATTTCAACGAAATTTTTTATTTATATTGTTACGTTTTAACCTTTTTAAAACGTTTGAGTTCTTTTTAGTTGCGTCAAAAAAAAATAAATATCACGTTGTTGTTGTTTTAAATTTTATTCCTCACTTTCACGATATACCATTATAACTAAACAGTCTCAAACTTATTTATCTTTTATAACTTTTATTTACGCCTAAACAAGACTTCACTTTATGACTGCAAAACGATAACTATATCGACGTAGTCAAAGCAGCCTCCTTATATACCTAATTGCCTACAGTTTGGAAAGTTCCGGAAATGTCTCAAACGCTCTTAAGTCCTCTGTTTTATGTCCGTTAATTGTAAACATGTAAGATTGTATTACCCAAAGATGGTCGAATTGGCGATGCCATCAACTACACAAATCAGTACGGCATTACCAGGGTAATACATTCACAATCTTGACACAAACCAATAGATCCAACTCCCATAATCCAGTACCTGAAGGGGTGTATTTTCTTTTTAGGCACTTTTTTTTTTTTTTTTTTGTAACAATATTTTACGATATAGCTGCATTGCAAGACAGTTGTGTTATAAATCACTGATACCATTAAGTAGTTTGTAGTGATGTTCTTCGCAGAAGTGAATACAGAACCCACCTAAAGTATTTTAGATCACTTAGGTTGACATCTCTTAGGCTAATGAAGCTTCTGGATCACTATAAAATACATGTCTGAGATCATAGGCAGCACACGTACAAAGAGGGCAAGTCGACAGAGACAACTTCTCACGAAGTCATAAATAGGACGCTGAAGTAGATTTGACGACATGGAGTTGGATGGTGAAAGTCCTTCATACCAGATTTCAAACTGAAATCTGAAACTAATACAGGAGATGAGAAAAGAAAATTGGCAAAATGTTCTCACCGTTAATGAGTTGGCGAACTTTTAACTAAATTGTTTGCGGTAGGCGTTGACTGATAGGGCTATAGTATGACATTTTCCTAATAGCAAAAGAGGGAAAGTCGATGGTACCTTTTTCAATTGAAGTTGTGCATCGATTGTGCGGTCAACAGGGAAGATTACGATTGTATCATTCAGCTTCTGGGTAAGAGAAAATGGAATTGAAATATCTAGGGATAATCTTGGAAAGTAAACTGACATAGAAAATTTATGTAGAGATATACATGCATGCAAAATGGTGTGAAGATAAATTTGGAATGGATGCACTTCTGTTAAATTGTGTCTTGGCTATAAGAGAGCACTGTTATGTTATTAAAAGAGTAATGTTAAAGATAAATTTGCAAAAATGTTAGAAAAAAATTAAAAATAAATTTATTGCATAAAAAAATTTATTTAACAATTTATAGGATAAGACTGATTTTTCTCTTACAGATATTCTAATTTGATAAAATTCTCATTTTGTAAAGCACATCAGAATAGAAATGTTGTAAGCAGGCTGGTGGGGATATAGGGGAAAAAACAAACTGTTAGAGATAGTGACGGACGTTTATTGACCGGGAGCTCTCCCTGAACAACGTTCGAACAATTTTATCCGCCAACATATCACCATTTTTGAGAAAAAGGATTGTGTGCCGCTGTGGTATGGTAGGTAAGACACCCGTCTACCAACGTCGGTTCAATACCAGGCCAGACCATCTTAAAAAAAAGAAAAAAAGTTTTTCGATAGCGGTATCACCTCATAACATTAGCTAGTAACTGGTTATGAGTATTACTACTATTGGAAACTTCTCTAAATGCATTTGCCGTTCGGAGCCGGCGTTAAACTGTAGGTCCCTTTCAATGAGTTTAAAAACAGTTCGGATGCAGCTCATTGACTGAGAGAAGTCCCCATGTTCCTTCGTGGAATGTTATGGGAATTAATAATATCTTTTACATTACTTTTTAAAAACATAACAGTGCTCTGTTATAGCCAAGACACAATTTAACAGAACTGCATCGGCTAAAAATTCTAAATTTATCTTCACACACATCTTTATGGTTGCATCCCTGGTAAGTATTAAATTTACACGAATTCTTTACAGTCCAATATAATTTTATTTCTTTATTTCTTTTGCAGTTGGATTGCATTATAATAGTGCGGTATAAACATTCCTTTGTCGTCCCAGGCTTAATAATACATTTAAACATTTTTATACTCTTACCCTGGATTTTTATACCATTTTTACACCATGCTATACGTAACATGTACAAGAGTAATGGCACACTAAAACAACGTTTTCAAAATTGTTGTAAACCACACGATTGCTATCCTGTTAAAGCTGAGGCTCGTCAACGTTATGAAGAAGCCGTGGGCAATACGGACAATACACATCAGCTTAATGAGGTTATCGAAGAATTTCAACGACAAAAAAGAAATTCGTGTTGAGATTTTAAAAACTGTTATTTGAATCTGTATTTTATCTTTGGAATAATTTTGTAATTTTCTTAAATAACACAAGTTTACAAAAATAAATTTTTTTGTTCAATGAATGAAACACATAGTTTTAAGAAAGGTTTACACTATGGTGGTTAATTATCTCTTTTTGCTTGTCTAGGTGCACCTTACAATTTTATGGTAGATACGTTTTTTGTGTAAGCTTTTTAGAGGACAATACAGATGTTTTGATATTTACGCGGTCCATTTTTGACCCTTCGGAATCGTGGAATATTGGTGGGTCCTCAAGATAAGAAAATTGAGAATGATTTAAAATTCGAGAGTCCCTTGGTCGGCTATAAAGGGGGCTGCTTAGATCTTTTTAGTTCTTGTTGTTCGAGAATTTTTAGGATTTTAATTTTTGCTGATTTACTGATTAATTTCGAAAGGATGAATGAAAGTATCTCCCTCAACTTTTATTTATTTCATTCTCGATTGGAATTTTTCCAAAAGCTTTGGAAATATGAGTAACGAGCTTTATGAACGGTTTCCCTTAGATTTATAATCCTTTGAAAGAATTTTTGGGATCCGCATATGCTAGGTGACTATTGTTGGAGAGTCATAAGGGAAATAAATAAAAAAGTATATAAAAAAGAACTAAAACTTTTTTTAGTTTTTTATTCCGGAACTAATGTCACTCTTAATTTGTTCAGTCTTTTGAAATATGTTATCTAAAAAGCTTAAGGTCCTAGATTTTTCACGATTTTTCCCTAATAGACCCTTACTTGTTTTAAATTTATGGTTATCCGATACTTTAGCTTCCCTGGCCATAGAAATAATTGTTATTTTTTAAACTTTGAAATTAATTAATTAAAAAACTTAGTAAAGTGTGGTCCAACCAAAACTCACGAATTTTTTCTTGTAAATAACCACAAAGTAAAAAGTCCAACGGTATCAAATCAGATGATCTTGGCGGTCGATTAACAACGCCACAATATGCGATAATACGTCCATTGAAATTCTTGCGCATAAGAGCCATTGTTCGCTGGCTGTGTGGCAAGTGCACTATCCTGTTGGAACCACACATATATCCCCCAGGTCCATATTCTGAATATTTGATGTCAAGAAGTCTGTTATCATCTCGCGATAGCGAACACCATTCACGATAACTGCTTTGCCGACCTCATTTTCGAAGAAGTACGACCCGATTACGCTGCCAGCCCATAAACTGCGCCAAACAGTAACTCTTTGTGGACACATCAGCTTTTCAACAATCACTCATGGATTCTCATTTGCCGAAATGCGAAAATTCTGCTTGTTAACGAAGATGATTTTCTTTGTAAAATCACCATTCACTTCTGTCTGTTCAACTAACCATTCTTCGCTCTTGAGTCAATTGAACCTTGTAAGCGTGTTAATTAAAATCTTTATTCAAAATTCGCATCAGTGATGTTCGTGAGATGGGCACGACGACGAGTCGAGGTTGACGGCTCTTTTGCCACACTATCGCGAACAAAAGCAATATTTTCCGCTGAACCAACTCGGCGAGCATGCACAGGTGTTTCCACATTTCCTACAGACCCGGTTTACTGCTATTTGCGCACAATTTTCCCAATTGTAGACACACTTGTTCGGTTATGTTGGCCAAAAAAATCACGAAGTGCACGATGTGCATTTTGGACCTATCAAATAAGCTATAGTATTGTCTGATTCAATATTACAGAAATATTACATTAAAGATCCATTTGCCGACAATTTGTAATCGAAATTTTTCGGACACCCAATATTTTTGACTGTCAAGATTTTTTTCCATAAATGTAAAGAATTGTGCAATGTTGAATCTGACAATCCTAATTATAGCGCAGAATCCATAAAGACTTTCATAAAACTTTCATCTATATGCCATATGCTGTATTGAAGAATATGTAAATTATAAATCGGTCTAATTATGTACATATGTACCATAGTTATGAGCCTACGACTTCTCGTTTAAGGCGTTACAAACAAAAAGCACTAGTACAGGTGGTGCAGACTATGTGTATCACGACTAAGAATATTAAGCTGGGATCACACGATTGACTCAAATACACCAATCTGATACGAATTTTATTGTGACAAATTAGCACACAATAATAAAATTTTATACAAAATTTATTGTCTCAAGACGGCGCTAAACGATGTATTGACAATAATTGTCCCAACGCTGTCACACGATTGTTCTGTGAATCAGCTGTTGTGATAAATTACATTTTTTTTTGGTGTTCAAAATGGTTCGTTCTTTCTTATATGGAGGTCATTTAGTGAACAAATAAATAAAAAGAAATACAAAAAAAAAGAAAAGAAGTGTCTGAGTCTGAAATTGGCTCACAAGAAAGGCCATTGATGATGCATATAAGAAAACATTTCAATAAATTTTAAAAAAAGAAAAAATTAATTCACTAAAAAATTTATTTATTTAAATTGGAATATAATTACAAATTATATTTAATTATCTAATCTAAGAATGATGTTTTCTCTAAAAAATACAAATTGCGTCGGCATTGATTATCAGGTGTCCGCTTAATAAAAAAAGTAAACATAATTAAAAAAAGAAATGGTGGAAGTTTGTGATGTAATTTACATATAAATAATTAAAAAAATTCATATTTTAAGGGATGACAATTATAAATACCATATAAGCACGTGTTATTTCAGAAAGATATCAATTAAAAAATAAAAATCGGTGATTATTGTCTTTTTCAATTGTCAGACAAGAATACAATAAATATTGGTGTATTTTTGGAATTTATATTGGTGCATTAATGCTGATAAAGATTTCACACGATTGTCGCACCAGGGCTGCATTTGATAGGGATAAATAAACGCAACAATATTGTGAGTTGATGTATGAGCCAATAAATTGTATAATCACACGATTGGCATATAAAATACACTAATTATTGGTTCATTACGACAATCGCGTGATCCTACCTTTAGAATAAAATAATGTATAAAACAAGGTTATAACGAACTTAAATTTCGCTACACTCATAATAAAAAAATTGCTTTTTCACGATTTGATTTAATTGCTTTAACAACTAAAATAACAATTTTTATTTAGTTATAAAGGTTGTAAGTTTTAAACAAATTCAATCATTGACTACTTTAGTAAAATACTTTCGATGTATCAACGTGTTCATTATAAAAGAAGTAATTTACATGAAAAATCAATGTAATAATCTTCACTAAAGTTAACTACTACTATTTTAGTTCATTATAACCGGTTTTTATTATAACCATGTTCGACTATAAATAAATTGTGATCAAATTTTGCTTAATAGAATACTATTTGTATTATATATGTACTTAATACTTGGCCTTGACCTCCTATAGCGTTTTTACTTCCTAAAGTATTTCTTATTTAATCTGTTATATTTTTTAAGTTCAAGTACGCGACAAACCGTCAAATAAATTACGCACATTTCTATCTGGAAATTACAGTCAATTAATGCAAGTTCACATATATGTACAAGGCATTGTAAAGCATATACAAAATAAAATTTCTCTCTTGATAAAGATATAAATATTTTTTATTCGTAAACAAAAATAAACAATATCAAGTTAAAGAAAACTCAGTGGATGATGAAAATATATATATGTTTTTAAAAACTGGTTTTTACCGATGACAAGAAAAGCTCAAATAGTTTCCAGAGCAATTAAGAATTAAAAATAAAAAATCCAAATTTGTATGATTCATAAGTGCCTTCTCCTCTAGCAAATTGCAAACAAAACAATTAATAAATGGTACCAGAGATTAAAAAAAAATAATAACAAATTTTTCACATTTGCATAGCTGATAACGAAAATAATTTTTTCATTGTTACTTTATTGCAAAATAAAAGTGGAATATTATATTATTTATTTATATGTATGTATTAATATATATGTAATTATTATTTATAATATTACTTAAAAATTATTATATAGGCTGCTTTTTTAAGAGCTAAAATGATAATACAAGTCAGAAATATTGTTGGAAAGAATTTGTTTTTTTTTTTTAAACTGGTAGATAATTTATTTTCTAGCCCATAGCCCATATGTACTTTTGAAAACAAAATTGTTTACAGGTTTATTATTTTAATCATTTCTATGTACTAATGTATCACTCGTGTTCCAAGGATATAAATACCTTCTAAGTGGCATGTCTTCTTCTGCAATTGGAGTCGTTGTATGCCTATTTTGATTATAGGACCAACACCGTGCCCAGAAAATATTTCATATTGTGACGAAAATGAATATGCTAAAGACAAAATTCACCACGTCAAAGCTTATTATAAGCTTTTAGCTAAAAAATATATTTATAAAAATATATAGGCTTAAAAACTTCTAAAATTATCTGTACTAATTGAAAGTGCTGCCAATGCATGGATCGGTTACTTTTTGTTATTTTAGACCAGTTTGAATTAACGTCGAAACATCTAAGATTCGTGTCCGTACTAGAACATTCTAAACTAAGATGAAATACTATAAAAGCGGCGAATTGCGGCTGGTGAGTTAGTTAGTTTTGAATTGGCTGTCAAGAAGTAAAGTCTGCTTAAGGCGCATATAAAAAGTGTTTTAAAAGCGAATTTTGTGTATCAAAGTACGTTGAACGATTTATAATGACTTGCCAAGCAATACAGAACAAAAACACAGTTTGACATTCTTAGCTATCAAACCATAGTCATCGACATTGATAGTTCTCATACATCTAAAAAAAACACCCTATTATACATACTTTCATTTTGTTATGTATACATATTTGTATACCGTATGTATCTGGGAATAGTTGGAAATTATTTAAAAAATAATTTGATCAGTTTTTGAGTGTCAAAGCAATGTAACATAATTAGATAGGCACATATAGATTTTGCTCCGTACCAAGATATGTTCACATATTTGACTCCGATTTTAAAATAAGTCATAGCTTAAAATTTTACTACTTATTTTATTTCTTCGTATCCCAAATAATAATGTTTGAATGAAGTAACGTTTAGAGAAATTCAATTAATAACTGTCATGATGGGATGCAACTAAAGAAAGCCATAAATTTTCATCTCTACTGCTCACAACTCGACTATTTGAGTGAAGCAATCAAGAAAGAGCGATCAGAAAAAGTCTTAAGCTGTATTACGACAAAGCCAGGCCAAGCACATCTATGAAAACTCGTAAAAAATTTACTGTACTGGTCTGTAAAGTTTTGATGCATCCAACGTATCGCCTTATCGATCGAATTATGAAGCTATTCAAAAAATAGCAAAAGGTCATAGATAATAATTGCAAGCATATGATTGATTAAGATTGATTTTCAGCAGTTCAAAAATATACTAAAAAACCACGAATACTTTTTATGTACAAAAAACTAACGCTTTGAAAGTAGATGAATGGCGTTTTCTTTTCTGACAAATAAATGTTGCACTTCTTTTATTCTTGGCCATAAAACGTTGTCAAAAATTAAGAAATATCAAAGGTTTTTAAAGGCAACATATCTAGAGATAAATACAGCACCCTTTCCTTTTTTAAAAAGAAACACACAAAAAAGGGCAACAAAGTGTAATATTTTCCTTAGAAAAGAAAATGCCATAAGATTTATTTTCAGGCACAATGGACATGATCTGAAAGTCCATTCAATTTATGTAGACGATATAAAATTGGAAGTTATATTATTGATAATGAAGACTTAATTTGATTAATTACAAATTATCAATTATTTTTACTTAGTAATTGGCAACCATCAATGATAGCGGTTTTTTCCATAATAATTAATTAGTAGCAGTTAATTACTAAATTTATTGCATATTTAAAGGTTTTGCTTTCGCATTTTACACTCTGCACCACCAGACTATATGGCAAGCACTACGATGCAAAGGAGTTCCACAGAAAATCATCGATGTAATTAGTTCCCTATAAACTTATTCACGAACGCTCCTTGTGAAGGCAGTCCGATAGCGCTACCCATCCAAATAATCAATATATTAGTATAGTACTGTAATATTGGGTCAAGTGATTAATATCAGGAAGGTTTTTGCCCAACTTAATTGGACATTTCTTTGTTTCAGTGTTTGACAAATTCAATGGAGAGGTAGACAATTGTGTAGCGCATTCAGACTGTAATTCGTAATTTTTTTGGTCAGCACAATCGACCAAATGTGTCTACAATCGGGAAAATTGTGCGAAAATTTCAGCAAACCGGGTCTGTAAGATATGCGGAAATATCTGCGCATGCTCGACAAGTCCGTTCTGCGGAAAACATTGTTGTGTTCGCTATAGTTTGGCAGAAGAGCTGTCAACCTCGACTCGTCGTCGTGCCTAACAACTGAACATCTGACGAACATCACTGATGTGAATTTTGACTAAAGATTTTAATTTACTCGCTTACAAGATTCAATTAAGGGTGTGAAGATACGTCACGAAAAATATATACGTTCCACACGAAAAATATATACGTACAAATACAAGCAAAAATTTTCCTCGGTCAAAAAACAAGTTTTTTTTAAATAAAATGAAGAAAAATTAAAATTTTTAACATAAAAAAAAAAATTATGTCATAATTAAATTATGTATAATAACTTAAAAATAATAGAAAGTATACAGCAGATAGTGGACAGAACATACGAAGATTGAAGTCAACTTCAGACGCATTTAACCGGTACTAAACCTCGATATGAATGGGGAAAGACATATATAAGGCATTAGGGTATCACGAGTAGATTCAATCGGTATATAGGTTGTTCCCGAAAAAGAGTGTTGTCGACTTTTGTGCTTTGAAATTATTCAACCTTCGCAAATAAATACCAATCAGGCAGAGTCAACTTTAGGCCCATTTTAGCGGTATTAAACCTCGATATAAATGGGGAAGACTTATATGGGACTTTAGGGTATCAATCTTCGTATGTTCTGTCCGCTATCGCCGGTATATTTTATGTTATGACTAAAAAAATTTTTTTTAATGTTAAAACTTTTAATTTTTCTTAATTTTAATTAAAAAACCAATTTATCTTCACACTCTTGGTCCAATTGACTCAAGAGCTGAAGCCTGCCGACCATTTCAAGCGTCATCAAAACGCCGAATGGTTAGTTGAACAGACAGAAGTGAATGGTGACTTCACATAGAAAATCATCTTTAGCGACGAGGCATATTTTCACCTCAGTGGATGCGTTAACAAGCAGAATTACCGCATTTGGGCAAATGAGAGTCCTTGAATGATTGTTGGAAAGCCGATACATCCACAAAGAGTGACTGTTTAGTGCGGTTTTTTGGCTGGCGGTGTCTTCCGGTCGTACTTCTTCGAAAATGAGGTCGGCCAAGCAGTTATCGTGAATGGTGTTCGCTATTGCGATATGATAACGAACATCTTGTGGCTAGAAATTGAGGATATGGACCTAAACGATATGTGGTTCAACAGGATGGTGCCACTTGCCACAGCCAACGAAACAATAGCTCTTTTGCGCGAGAAGTTCAATAGCTATGTTATCTCATGTCGTGGCGATGTTAATTGGCCGCCACGATCATGCGATTTGACACCGTTGGACTTATTCAATAAGCCAAGAATAATTAAAGAGCTAAAAGATGAGATAATTCGGCACATTAACGACATTGCAGAGTTGGGTTTTTTAGCTCTTTAAATGAGCTAGTTCGTTCACTTACAACACAAAACATGTATGCTATACACTCACAAACACATACATACGTAAATCAAATGTTTGTTTTACACACATGTTATGTAAGTGAACGAGCTAGACGACCCAACTCTACAAAATTGAACCTCAATTATACCTCAGAGTCATTGAAAATATGGACCGTCGGATAAAGGTATGTCACCGAAGCGTTGGGGAGTATTTGGCCGATATTATGTTTCGCACATAATTGTCATAGATCCTTCTATCATAGTAAAATATATTGAGAAAATTCTCTGCAAACTTTTTGTTTTATTTATAATTAGCAAAGTGGGTTTTGGTTGGATTACTCTTTATCAGACAAACTTCGTTTTAACACACGGCTATACGTGATATCGGCTTACGGATTATCTTGAGGAGGACAAAACGTTTACGCTTGGCGCAACCAATGACATTAGGCTTGAGAGGATCGAGAGGATATGGTAAACCACATAAAAAGGGCAACCTGAGTATTTGGAGCTCTACAAAAAATTTGGAAGTTCCTACAGTCGTGTCGAGTCGTGGAACACCTAAGCTCTGCAAGTATTTATAAGAAGAACACTCACCTAAGGGAAAGTGTGGAGAAATCGATAACCCACATTAAATAGCTAGATGAAAATAGAGATGTATTGGTCACGTTTTTAAAGAAGAGCGAACGAGAATATAGCTAAGACGGCAATTGAGAAGAACCTCCAAGGCAGTAGAAGAATGATAGATTGATAAAGAAGTAAACTCTATTCGAAAGACATTTTGGCGCAGGGCAGATTAGAATGGAGAAACTTTGTTGTGAGCCTTTGCTCCAGCTTGAAACCATAGCAGGCAATACCTATACATAATTACTAATTAATATAATAAGCAATTTAAAAAATAGCATTTACTACAGATTATAGTGGATTATTAATAACATTTAATGGGTTTTTGAGAACTATGTGTACTTAATAATTGGCAATAATCATTATTGGTAATTAATAAAAGTCTATTAATTATTACATGTAACGAGTAATTGAAAAATACCAATTACTGTGGTTAGTAATTGGTAAATGTCACTTACCAATTACATTTATCGGTTAATTGAACAATACCAATGATTTCAATTTCAGTCGTTAATTGCAAGCTACCGTTTTTAAATCCGTATGTAAACTGCACAAGGTGGCCATACTTAGTGCATCATATGAAAAAATGCATAAAGTTGAAAAACAAGTCGAATATAACTGTACACCTTATCGTTGTTAGCAATTCTTACATTAAAAATAAGGCATACGAATTTTAGACCCCTTATCAGCAACATTGCCTTACTTATCGTATATATTCGTTAGTACTCATACTATGACATATAATGGCATCTCAACAGAATGAAAGAATATGAAAGCATGGGGGTGGATACCTTATACTCATATACAATATAAAAGGCAAGGCAATGTTGATAATATCATAGGCTTTGCAGGATGACGATTTTGATGCTGATGCCATTGCAGTAGCCTACAAAGTATTTGAATAAGTTTTCTCTTAATGAATGTAGTTAATATATATTGAATTTAGTGATAACAGTGCACAAGTGTACGAGAATGTTGTTAAAAATAATCAGTGAGTGACTGAGTGAGTGACGACTGACTGACTGTTAGTATTCAAATCGCATAAATGTTTTGTACTTATTCGCTTATTTAATTTATTATTACTTTAGGAATGTTGTGTTTTTATTATTTTATTAGTCTTGTATCAAAGCTTCGACTAATTAGAACGAGCTTTAATTTGTGTTTCTTAAATTATTTTACGTACACATCACATTTGTTGCGCTATATATATATATTTTTTTTCGTTTAAAGATAATGCAATAATTAATATTGAATGAAAAAATAACCCACAAATTAAATATTAGTTTACAAAAAAAAAACTTTACAGTTCATTTTTTATACGCAAGTCGAACGTTTAACCGCTGAATTAGTGTGTTTGTAATAAAGTTTTACAACATTTTAACAACAACAAAAATCCCAATGTCAAGTTTTAAAAATTCGTAAATATTATATTTGGTGAATACTTAATAATTTAAGCAGTGCTATCATTATAATAAAAAATACAAAATGGTTTATGAAACATCATATGAAAGTGGCCTACGGCCATTCGTTCCGGATACGAGCCGTGGTTACTGGGCAAATCCTACTGATTTTATATATGCCGGTATAGCTTTAGCATTTCGTTTGGATTTCTTTTCATTGTCATGGCTCTTCTCATCGGAATTCAACGGTAAGTAATTAAGAAACAAAAAATTTGCATTTAAAAAAAAGACGGTTGATCACGGTCCACAGTCTTCACACCCATTCCACAAGTGTAAGTTTTTAACATGTTATTATGGGTGTTAGTACGTCGAAGTTGACAAAACTCGGGAATAATGATAAATAAATTAAAGTTAATCAATTCTAACTTAAACAAAAAATACACTACTTATTCTCCTTTAAACTTATACTAACACAGAGCAGTCTGTATTCGTTTAACCAATTTACTCACCAACTAAATTAGAGAACGGTGAAGAAGAATAGTGAACTAGTTCAATGAGCACTATTTTATATATCGTGATCGATATTGCACTCAAAATTATTTCTGCTTCATAGAAAATATAATTCAAAAATATTCAAAATGTTGGTTACAATATAAAGCAACTAAATAATAGGCAATTGAAAACTTAAAATATGTAATATACATACATATACATATATATTTTTATGTAAATAAGTGAAATAGATCATTTTGAAATTAATAAATTAAGAACAGTGTGTATAACTTATTTACATACTCAAATATTTACGACAAATAGTTTGTATAAAATACGGATGTAATGATAAAGGGTATCATATAACTTAAACCTTCAATGCAATATAATTTTTTTTAAGTAAATTTAAATTTTTTATTATATTTCTTCATTGTACACATTTTCAAATGTAAACTACAAATAAATAATATTAAAAATATAATAAAAAAGATCATTAAGAGCCATATAGTGGGTAAATTGGATAAAAGTATGTAAAATTACAACACTAAAGAATAGAGCTGCAAAACAATCGATAGTACTATCGCCAGTATAGTTAGTTTTGTTTTTGGCTGACCATCGATATTTTTTTCACTATCGATACTATCGTCAAATTCTAAGAGTTAATACGGAGGACACTAAATGCAGTCAAAGTCACATTCGCAAAAATTTGTTCGACGCAAGTTGATAGCCGTGTGTAAACTTTTATAGTTATATACATAGGGACACAGTTTAACAGTTTCTTAAATTTCTATTTATTAAACTCAACTCGTACATACGATTTTGCATTTGATCCAAACAAATTAATCTTCGTTCCGTCAGACCATATAATGATGTTTTAATTGTTACGGTGCAGGTGTTGCTTCCATTTGCTGAGAAATAATATATTTCGAGGATTCTTGCCATAAGTCCAGCTTCTATAAGTTTTTTTTATTGCGCGACTTCAAACAGGAGAATAAGTTCGTTTTTGAGGCTTTTCGATGACGTGAAGAGATTAATCTGTGAAGTACGAATTAAAAGTTGACAGTTGTTCTACGCTTTCTTTCCATAGTCTCTGCAGTTTTCTTTCACTATTTATTAATTCCCATAACATTCCATTCTCTCAGTCAATGGGCAGCACTCGTTTCTATTTTTTTAAACTCATTGAAAGTGACCTGCAGTTTAACGCCGACTCCGAACGGCAAATGCATTTAGAGAAGTTTTTCAGTTGTAGTAATACTCATAACCAGTTATTAGCTAATGTTATGAGGTGATACCGCTGTCGAAATAATTTTTTCTTTTTTTAAGATGGTCTGGCCTGGTGTTGAACCGACGACCTTCTGGTTGGTAGGCGAGTGTCTTACCTACCATACCAAAGTAGCACTTTCACTTAATCTTATTAATTACTTTACTTTTAGAGCACTTCATGGCCTGAGCAAGTTTCGCTATATATAAGGATTAATCTTCCATCAAAAAACTTCAATACATAAAATTTTATTACATCCTGGAAAAAATAAAGTGTCCCTATTTATGTTTCAACACTGTATATTTATTATTATTTTTTCCCCTCCACTTAAATTCTTATATTGTTGCCACTAGTAGTACTTAAAAGAATCCGATAGCATCATTAGTATCGATAGTTTTTTTGCAAACTATCAAAACTATCGAGTGGGCCGACTATCGATAGTTTTGCAGCTCTACTAAAGAAGCGAGAGATCGTAAAAAATTGTTTCCACCAGGGACACAAATCATAAAACATTAGTCGAAAAAATTCAGTTATTAAACACATGGGCTAACTTTAATCTCTTAAGGTACCCTGGTACCTTCATACAAAAATTACAATTTAAAATTACAAAATGAACTACTAAAAAACTCAACCGATAAAAACAGAGAAACTAAGTCCAATTTTTGATATTTCGATATATGCTGGTGTTCATAAGTCAAATAGAGAGCATCTATGTGAGTTGTGGATACCCATTAATATGCCATTAATTGTTGATATGAATACGATAGTTATAAAACTTGTTCATCACGTGTCAAATCCGATAAAACTGTAGCATTTCTTGATATTTTGATTGTGTTAAATGCTAATTTACGTCGAAGTTACGTTCCCGGAAGTGTAGACTATAGATGAGCAATTATATGGATATCTGTATACTGCAAAACCAACAGAAAGCGTACGTCAGATAAATATAGAAGAAAGAACGGTTTTATATTTTGTTAGTTCTTAAAGAAGCTCTGGAAGAAATATTATAACCGATAATCATTTTTTTACTTCGGTCTTCTACCTACAGTTCACGCACACGAGCTCATTGAACGGTTAAAAAAAATAAATGTATACCATATTTCAGACAAACTACTTTTTACAAATTTCATATTTAGCAAAAAAGGCAACTTTGACGTACGTATGTACCAGAAAAGAAAAAAGCCGTAATAATAATGTCTACCATTTTCTACACCATCTGTAGAAAACACTTTGACGGCTAAGTCAGAAATTATAATCTATTATAATAAAACTATAGATGTCGACAAAATGGAGAAGTTATTCGGCGAATATACTTGCAAACGGAGATCGCTGTCCCTATTTTTTAGTAGTAGCATTGGCATCATACATTACTTACATATGAGCATTTCCAGGCAATGTGTAAAATCACGTCAGGTTTTTAGCCTATATCTCCAAAGCCTTTGACTCGATTGTTCTAGTTTTTTTTACTGAATATGGTGCAATTATATTACTGTATTCTGTAAAAAAAAAAAATAGAAAAATCGAGACAAAAATTTTGAAGATAAAAGCAAAAAACAAATGGCATGACAATTTTGAAAAGATCTCGGCTCATAATTATCTACTGAAGAAAGCAACGTGCAAAAAATTCTAAGTTGGTAACTAAAACTTGCACTTGAACTCCAATAGAGATTATACTCTGAAAAGAGTCTGAAACAAGTTTAAGACCAGGTACCTCCAAAATTTATAGTAATTCCCCCATACTAACTTGAAATTCATTTGTGTAAATTTATTTTTGTTACCTTCTTTTAATATAATTTGTAATAAAAAAGGGAAATAATACTTTACACTAGAATTTTTTATGTGTGTGAAGATAAATTTAAAATTAACTAGCAAGACGCAAACCAGGTTGTTTAGCTCAGCCATTTTTTACGTTAACAGAGCACTGTTAACGCTTTAACAGTAACAACAAATTAAAGTAAAAGAATTTATTGCCAAAATATATATGCCTGGAATATGGAGGAATAACACATCCTTGTTGGAATGGTGCTCCAGACCTTCTTTCGTAGATCAGCTTTAGAGCGAAAACTGTAAAAATTGTGGAATAGCAGAAAATGTATTTAAGAAAATGAATTTGTTAAAATTATTTTTCTCTGTGGTTCATTGGTTATCTCGATTCCATGGGAAACTCAGAGATGGCCGGAATATCACACTATATGGGGAGAGTGGCCCAAGGGGTCCCTAATGAAACTGTGCTAGTGGTATTCCTGAAATAATTTTGGAACTGGAGAAATTTAAATTTGAAAAATTTGTATTTTAATGCGTTTTGACTGGAGAGGATGAGTGGTTATTGTGGGAAAACTAGAGATGGCCGGAATATCACACTATATGGGGAGAGTGGCCCAAGGGGTCCCTAATTAAACTGTGCTAGTGGTATTCCTGAAATAATTTTGGAACTGGAGAAATTTAAATTTGAAAAATTTGTATTTTAACGTGTTTTGACTGGAGAGGATGAGTGGTTATTGTGGGAAAACTAGAGATGGCCGGAATATCACACTATATGGAGAGAGTGGCCCAAGGGGTCCCTAATGAAACTGTGCTAGTGGTATTCCTGAAATAATTTTGGAATTGGAGAAATTTAAATTTGAAAAATTTGTATTTTAACGCGTTTTGACTGGAGAGGATGAGTGGTTATTGTGGGAAAACTAGAGATGGCCGGAATATCACACTATATGGGGAGAGTGGCCCAAGGGGTCCCTAATGCAACTGAGCTAGTGGTATTCCTGAAATAATTTTGGAACTGGAGAAATTTAAATTTGAAAAATTGCATTTTGACTGGAGAGGATGAGTGGTTATTGTGGGAAAACTAGAGATGGCCAGAGTATCACACTATATGGAGAGAGTGGCCCAAGGGGTCCCTAATGAAACTGTGCTAGTGGTATTCCTGAAATAATTTTTCCCACAATAACCACTCATCCTCTCCAGTCAAAACGCGTAAAATACAAATTTTTCAAATTTAAATTTCTCCAGTTCCAAATTATTTCAGGAATACCACTAGCACAGTTTCATTAGGGACCACTTGGGCCACTCTCTCCATATAGTGTGATATTCCGGCCATCTCTAATTTTCCCACAATAACCACTCATCCTCTCCAGTCAAAACGCGTTAAAATACAAATTTTTTAAATTTAAATTTCTCCAGTTCCAAAATTATTTCAGGAATACCACTAGCACAGTTTCATTAGGGACCCCTTGGGCCACTCTCCCCATATAGTGTGATATTCCGGCCATCTCTAGTTTTCCCACAATAACCACTCATCCTCTCCAGTCAAAACGCGTTAAAATACAAATTTTTCAAATTTAAATTTCTCCAGTTCCAAAATTATTTCAGGAATACCACTAGCACAGTTTCATTAGGGACCCCTTGGGCCACTCTCCCCATATAGTGTGATATTCCGGCCATCTCTGAGTTTTCCATGGAATGGAGATAACCAATGAACCACAGAGAAAAATAATTTTAATAAATTCATTTTCTTAAATACATTTTCTGATATTCCACAATTTTTAAAGTTTTCGCTCTAAAGCTGATCTACGAAAGAAGGTCTGGAGCACCATTCCAACAAGGATGTGTTATTCCTCCATATTCCAGGCATATATATTTTGTCAATAAATTCTTTTACTTTAATTTATTGTTACTGTTAAAGCGTTAACAGTGCTCTGTTAACGTAAAAAATGGCTGAGCTAAAAAACCTGGTTTGCGTCTTTGCTAGTTAAATTTAAATTTATCTTCACACACATGAATTTTTTCATACAAAATGCATAAAGGTACCTTGTAGGACAGTTAAGGTTGTTGGAAGAAAGTCGACACGCTACGTCTATATAAATGTATTAATTATTTTTAAAGTTGTGAAAACTAATAAAATAATAAAAGTTAGGAGCTCTCAAGAAGTTTCTAGTACGACGTTTATCAACTTCTACAAAAAATCCAGTTTCAAAACGGAATAAGGTACCCGGGTATCTTGTCGGTTACATAAGGGTTAAGGGTGAAATTTTGCACAAATAATTATTTTTAATCACTCTCTCCCTGTATCACATTTAAAGATACTAACTTGCAAACCAATTTCTTTAAGAAACTAGTTTCGCGCATAGACGCTATAGCTAGTTGTCCATTGACTAAACTGTCATCTAAGCAAAGATCATATAGTTTGTAAAAGGTTCAACCAAAAATGATTGAAGATTTTACTTTTATAGTTCACAAGATCTTCATGTGCTTCGTAGGTATGGGCTATGAGCCAAAAACTCTTCTTTTACCTCTTTTTAACCCACAAAGTACAACTTTTGAAAATGTATTCTTGTGCAGCACATTTTAGTAGATGATGAATGCTAGCAAGTATTGCTTTAAAAAAATGCGTGGCATTGCAGAAGAAAAGTAATTAATTTTGATCTTTTTCTCCTTGTTTTAACGTCTTCTAGATCCAATTTTGAAAAAGCACCCCATTGCACTTTCGTTAGCTTAATCTAAATATCTGTTCTCCAAGTGAATTAAGTAGTTTACGCGTGGTTGACTCATTAACCCATTAATGCCCACAGCGATCTAGATAAGATAAAAGTATAAAATTTGAAACATTAAGTTAAATTAGGTATAAAAATCTAAGAATATTGAAAAACATTTTAGAAGTCGTTACATATACAGTATTGGTCAAAATATATGCACGTACTTCTGTTTAATACAAAATGTATCAATAATAAAAGCAAACACTTCTGGATTTTAAACTATTAAAACAAAGAATATTCCTATTTAACTTAGATAAAATTCAAAAGATTCAAAATGTTTATTTGTTTGCTTACAAAACACTTTTTCACTCATTTATCTGTGCATTTCGGATTGTTGTCCTGTTGATATTTCCACTCAAGTGGCATTTTCTGCTCTGCACGCGGTATCAGTATGTATTCGAGGATATCCTTGTAGACGAATCGATCCATTACACTCTTTATTTTGTGTATTGGTCTGATTCCATGACCAGAAATGCATTACCAGATTAAAACACTTCCTTCTTTATGTTTCAAAGTATCTTTATTATACCGAGAATTAATACGTTGTTTCTTTTATTCATATACATACTTAGATTAATTAGACAAGAGTACGGTCTTCCATTAAAAGTATACCTAAGTCTACTTGCTCCTTTATAAATTCAATTCTGATCAATCTGTTTTTGGCAGTAGTAAATGGTTTTTCTGCACTTCGACATGATACTAATCCACCACCTACAGATCGTGTTTGGACGCACCTAATCGAAATATTTAATCTTAATTGATTTGTAATAGACTTTCCTGATATAGAGACATACTTTTTTAAACGTTTGCTGGTTTTTAGGGATAAACTACCTCTGTGTATGGTTGTCAATGAGCCTGATGAACGGAAATGGTTTATAGATAATGTAGTCAATAATACTGTGTCGAATTCCAAATTTGCTTGTCACTGTTTCATCTCTATTATAATCATTAATTATTTTATTTTTCTCTTCTAATTGCTAATTATTGGTAGCCACTTTTGTAGAATATTACAAAATAATGTTGGCTAGTGACAGAGTCTGATAGATTCGGTACGATTATAAAGTCGTTCAAATTTTCTTTAATCATTCTTCTAATGTTGAAATGATCGTTTCTGTTATTCAACGATTTTTGTCGTTGGTAATTTAACTATCAAACTATTTTGTGCTATATTTTTGACGCATACAAAATAGCGGTTTTGTAATTTTAAAATAAATTTGTAATGTTACAAATTTGTTTTTCCTTGTTTTTATCCTTTCTTATCGAGGATATTATCGTAGTAAATTAATAAGTCAAATTAATATTCGAATGAGCTTTTCTATGTTATGAAGATATACATGATATATAATAGTAAGTGCAAGCTCGTGCTTATGTTTTGTCCAATTCTGTATGTAACAGTGGGCTGTTTCCACATCTTTTTGGACCTCATGTTTTCTTAGTAAAATTAAAAACTCCTTATTTACTCAACACAAAAACAAAAATACGCAATTTTGTAAATTAAAATTGAATAATCAATTTCGAAAAGGCCACATCTCGGATATTTTGGCAAATGCGTTTTGTTATATCAATGAGTCCCAAGTGCTTCCCTGCACCTAATATGCTTGAAAAACTGACTTTCTATGCATACTCTAAACGTTATGGTAGCCAGGTCACAACGCTAAGAGATGTGCCCTTTACGAAATTATTGTTTAAAAAAAGAGTACTAAAAAATGGCTTCCTGAAGAGGATTTTGATAAAAGTATATTATTTATTTTAAGTAGAAGTATTGCCTTTAATTTTTTTATAAAGGGTGTTTTTTATAGAGCTATAAAACTTTAAGTTGCAATAAAACAACCATGAATTATTCGATTGACATAAATTTTATTTATCCAAAAGATAATCTTGTGGCATTACATTTTAAATATGATTTCTGACATATGACCGCCACGGCTGGCGCAGATGTAGTCCAATCTGGACGTCCAATTTTCGATGACTTTTTCCAACATTTGTGGCCGTACATCGGCAATAACACGGCCAATGTTGTCTTCCAAATGATCAAGCGTTTGCGGCTTTACCGCATAGACCAATGACTTTACATAGCCCCACAGAAATTAGTCTAGCGGTGTTAAGTCACAAGATCTTGGAGGCCAATTCACAGGTCCAAAACGTGAAATTAGGCGGTCACCAAACGTGTCTTTCAATAAATCTATTGTGGCACGAGCTGTATGACATGTTGCGCCGTCTTGTTGAAACTACATCTCCTGGACATCATGGTTATTCAATTCAGGAATGAAAAAGTTAGTAATCATGGCTCTATACCGATCACCATTGACTGTAACGTTCTGGCCACCATCGTTTTTGAAAAAGTACGGACCAATGATTCCACCAGCGCACCAAACAGTCAGTTTTTCTGTATGTAACGGTGTTCCCACATACACTTGAGGATTACCTTCACTCTAAATGCGGCAGTTTTGTTTGTTGACGTAGCCATTCAACCAGAAGTGCGCTTCATCGCTATACAAAATTCGCTTATGAAAATTGAAAAAATTTAAAATTGAAAAAAAAATTCACTTATGAAAAATGAAAATTGCACTATTTGTCTATTCGTGATGAATTGCCAAACCAAACTGAGAATAAATCACTGGACAGCTGTTAAATCGGTCGCCATCTTGAAAAGTAATGCCAACTTAAAGTTCTATACCTCTATAAAAAACACACTTTACCTAAAATGAAATTTTTTATGGTTTTTTTCATTTAGTTTTGTATACTCGATATCATAAATTTGGAAAAGGGCACATCTCATTAATTTTAAATATATAAACAAACATATATAATAAAGTCAATATCCAAATATTTCTGTAATTTTCGATTACAAATTAGCCCGATAATATATAACTAATTTACTTCATTAAAAATAATTAGTTCTTTCATTTCCTGTAAACTTTAAATATTCGGACATGTGCCTTTTTCGAAATTGCACAGTTAATTAGTCATTCAGCTTAAAATATCTTATTTTTCGGCTAAAAATGAAAAAATTATACCATTTTTGCTGTTGTTTGTAAAAATAAAACTTTTCAAAACATTTGATGCATAGTCCAACATCACACTTTTTAGACATTTAAGTCAAATGTAATTGACAGCGGCGTCGTTTTTTTTTCTTTTGTTTCTGTAATAAAATGATTGAGACCATCATATCTGCATAAGTACTCACTTTCATCTTTAGCTACACGACGATGATCATATGGTTTCCTTACGCTTCCATAAGACTTACAATGTCGAGCAGCAATTGCAGAACAAAAAAGTACCTTGCAGAAATGTTGTCCTGCTTTGAGGCGTATGGTTCAAACGTTTTATAGAAAAGCATCTATAGGCCCCGTAGAGATTGAAAACTATCATTTCCTTCCGCCTATTCTATATGCTTTTGCATTTTGATCTATTCTATCTGTAGCACCCACATTTTGCTTACACTCAAAAATATAACGTAGCATAGGCATAATGCTTACTGTTTCGTAATCGACTACGTTCCAGATTTAAAAGTCTTCCTTTTGTCACGATTTGGAAATAAAATTTTCCTTAATTGTCCGAGTTCCATGGAGTCAATGAGTTAATACGATTATCTAAAAATTTGCACATGATTCAGATTGCAGTCTGACTATAGCTCATAAATACGTTGTACAACTTCTTCTAATTTTAAATAATCATAATTGCTAAAAAATTCTTATATGTATAACATATAAAAACAATAAATTTCTAATGTAACTTCAGTATGCCAAAAACTACTGTGAATAGCCCAGTGTTACGCATACCTTACACCTTCTTTTTTTTCTTTCGAAATCTTTTTAGATTGATTATATAAATTTTTTTAAATATTTCTAATGAAAACACATTTCTGCTCTATCCAATATACATATGTACATATGTACAAATGATAACCTTTTTGAATAACTGAATAAAAAAAATTCTCGAGTGACCTAATTTGGCTCTTTTTCCCCCGATTTTATTCAACCTCTCTTAGGTTCAAATATGAAGAAAACCATTCCCTATAACACTTTTGTTATCTAGAACTATCTGTGTTCCATATTTCATCAAAATCGGAATGTTCGAAAAACTTTGCTTCGATTTTAATAAAAATAAACTGTCATTTTAAAAGAAGTCACTTATTTTGCCCGTTTTCTCCCGATTATAACTCCTCCCGGGACCTATTTTAAAAGCTTAGCTAGATCTATCTGTGTTTTAATATCAATAAAATTTGCAATGTTAAAAGCATTTTAATTACAAATTAAAACAATTTCCAAGCTCACATGACCTAATTTGGTCCGTTTCCCCACGATTTTTTATTCTTCCAGATCAAATTTAGAAAAAAGCATAGCCTATAACAGTTTCGTTAGCTAGATCTATCTGTGTTTTAAATTTCAACAAAAATTGGTTCAGTCGTTGGTGGTATAGGAACCTAGAATGCAATATTCAGAACCCATTGAGCCAAAAACGAGCTTCGTTGCTAAAGATAATTTTTCGGTTGAAACACATCTCACATACTCGAATGTAGCACGAATTTTGATAATAAAATTCAATGATTTGCATGCGTTGTTCGTTCGTTAGTCTATTCACTTACTAAGCACTTTTGGCATTGCCACATATCATGAATCTATTTTTGCAATGAAAAACCAAATGCTAACTAGAACTTATTAAGTATTCGCTTCAGATATTCGCATACATTTTAGAGAACACAAATAAATAAAATAAGCGAATAGTATGCGAATACGAATATTCGCGACACCCCTAATATGCTGATGTAGGGTATAAGAGTGTATAAGGTTTTTGATTAGATATTTAACATAAGGACAAAATCGATATTTCTTTAGACACAAAATTTTAAGAAAAAACAAATAAAAATTTTAAAAAATAACTTACCCGGTATATACAGATGATCGCACAAAATGAAATCCAAGCTTTGTGATACATATTTGATAGATGGAGTAGTAAATTTAGTTGAAAATTGTTTGCCATATCACACATTTATACAGGTACATACAGTAGTGAACATTGGATTAGCACATTTCATGTACGCTGTATTGAAATGCGTATATTTTTTCTAGGCATCAAAACTAAGTAAAGTATTGTATGTGTTGTCTACGGTGTGCTCAGTATATACTGTAACTTCTTTATATTTTCTTTCGTGATTTTTATTTTTATGTTCAATTTAGCAATTTAGCACATTTAACAAATTTTTACATTCTTCATTATTTTTTTTTTTTAAATCTTCAATTGGTAAATTTCTAAATGTTTAATTTTTGAAGTTTTAATAAAAACCATAAAACAATAATGTGGCCCTATGCTCTTCACAGGAGTGAGAGATACAAATATGTATATGTAAAACAATAAATGGACTGCGTTAAGGGAAATGGTGCTCAAAGGCATAGAGTGAAGATATTTATCAAATAAGCTCGAGAGAAATCATCGTTTGTGACGTTGCTTCCCTATTAAATTCCTACAAAAAGATAGTCTACAATGTACTAGTTCACATTCAAGCCCATGGAACAAATAAAAATATTACTTAGATCACTAGGCCTAAATACACAACTTTTAAAAAGGACTCATTTATTTATAGAGCCTCAGCTACAGGCCGCTTTAAATCCTCAATTCAAATTCAATTAGAAGAACAACTAGAAGAAGGAAAAATTTAAAAATTTGGTTGGATGCATTGTACAACATAAGGAACACGTATCAAAAAAGAATTTGAAGTTCAGAATTTTGTTGTACTTTTGAATACAGAAAAGCAAACACTCTTTTGGTAAAATAACTTCTGGAGTGATGAATCAAAATTTTTTTGATTTGGATCTTATGGAAAATGTCATATATGGCGTTCTTCAAGCATACAATAAAACCCCAGACACACATCAGTGGCGGTGAATCTTGGTGCCGGAAATGTGATGGTTTGGGTCGCATCTTCTGGGCGGGGCGTTGGTCCTATAACTAAAAGTTATATAATTATATACTAAAAATTTATGTATGAAGTGGGAAGCGCTGCTTAGAGCCAAATAGAAACCACATTTTTAATTGGCCAGCTCAAACACCAGATCACAGTCGTGAAGGGAACCCATAGAAAGATGTAGAGCAACACATTATTGTTGTTAAGCCTAAAAATTTCAGCGATTTATGGACATAAATCTGAAAGACATGGTAAGCAATACCAATTAAAGTTGCGTGGGACTTACAGACAGTATGACAAGGAGATGTGAAGACTTTATTAAGGAAAAGCGTTATCCTACAAAGTAGGTACCTAGTTTCAAATAAAATAAATATATACGTAGTTTTGTTTTTTCTCTCTGATTTTTTTTTTTTTAATTTGTGCTAAATTAGTGTCCAGTCTTTTCTGGGTTTTGATCTATTTTAACACAAAATAAATGAATTGAAACGAGCAAAACTAAAGCAAAATAATGCCACGTATTTCTTGGACCAAGAGTGATACATTTTTAGGACATAGAAATGATTAAAATAATAAACATGTAAACAAATATTGTTTCCAAAAAGTACACATAGGTAATGTGTTAACCCAATGTCCTCCACTGTATGTAAGAATCACGTTATTTTTTTTTTCTCTAATGATTTCAGATTAAAATCATTTTTAAACACTGATTCCCTACCAAGCCAACGATTATTGTTAAAAAAAAGCAGTTCAATTAAAAGATGACATTAAAACTTATCTTCCTTTTCCTATTTTACTTCTTTTGCATTTTTTTAAGCGCGAACAGCCCCAAATTATATCAAAACAACAACACACGCGTATATCAACAACAATAACAACGGATTTACTAAACAAAAACTTAATACTTTCAGCTGGAATTTGTCTTTTTTTTTCACCTACATTGCTACTTTAAGGGACTGATACTCTGGCAAAGATGTTTAACGAATATTTTGTATGCTTGCGTGAAAAGTAAAATAAAGTCAATATATGTACATTGCGTGTGACAATTCTTCATTATTTAACGCACACAAACACAATGTTTGTCACGCATGTTTGCCGGTGTATCGCCGTTTTTAGAAACAAGAATACAAGCACATACCAACAACAATAAATACGAATTTATTGAGCAAGAAATTACACCATTTCTTCCTTTTCGTCTTTTGCATGTTTACAACAAACACTAAGCGCGAGCTTCAACGAATTAGATCAAACCAACACACAGACGCATATCAACAACTGAGTATAACAACGAACTTACTAACCACGAAATTACATAAAGTGCTGGCAAATCATTAAACTTTTGCTTTTCCATTACTTATTGTTAAATTATTATATTTTTCTTAATTACACTACTATTTTTAACCAAGTTATGCCTCTTTTTGTAATTTACATTAAATTTTCTTTAATAATGGAAAACTTTACTTCTTTCACATGCAACCGCAGCCGAATTTTAGAAAATATTCTTGAAACTAAATTAAGAAGCAAAAAAAAACAATACTAAAAAACTAAAACGACTTCATATAATTAACAGAGTGAGAGAGAGAGAGAGAGAGGAAGAGAGTTTTAAGTCTTCTTTATTCTTGAACAATTGAGTGTTGCCATTTTTTGTAAATATTTATTTAAAATTTGATTAATTATAAGGCCGATTATAAGGAAATAAGTTTAAAGCTCAATTTGTTATCTAAAAATGCGCTTATATAGTTAAGCGAAAATAGGGTAAAATATGGTAGATTGCGTAAAATAATAGCAATAATTAATTTTTAGGTTATACAACTGGACTTAACGTAATTAAGATAATAATTGACATAAAAATTGGTTTTTTTGTCCTAAAAATTTATATAGAAAGAATTGTTAAGTTTCTATAAATTATATTTGGCGAAAAGACAATATCCCGGTGGCGAACGTCATAATGTATAATCGTGACAATCACTGACAATGGTAAAGCATCAATGACTGACGATGAATTTTCTTTGGTGTCATATATAACTTTTTAAAATAATAGTCCAAAGTCACATAGATGACAGAAGTTGGTTTTATATTTCACTCGTCCATTTATTAGTGAGTCCTAACAGACAATATCATCAGGAGTCATTAGAGTCATTTTATTCTTTAACGGGGAGGTGTAGCAGACATTATAATACATTGTTTGGCATGTAGATGGCTCATAATGGACAATCACGCTTAATTTCAGCATATAGTCGATTAATGGCAGACAATGTCGCTAAATTTCGACTTTCTTTAGTATAGTGCAATGCATGCATTGTCACGAAAATTCATCAATAAAACTTTTCATTTATGATAATTTCATACAAATTTTGACTTGATACCGGTATTGTGACGATGATTCATCGATGAAAATATCATAGTAACAATGTCGCTCAAATACGCCACTGGTATACTGAATCAGACCATGATTGCTCCTAGCTGTATACTATATACTTAAATACAAGCAATAAGTTTCTTAATAACTATTTGTTTTTCTTTTAATACCAGAAGCTTATTTTTTCCCCGCGTATTTCATAACTTTGGCTATTTATACAATACCATTGATGGTGATACAATCATTTTTGGGTCAATTTTCATCGAGTAGTTATTTATCAGCACTACGAATAACACCATTATTTAAAGGTGAGTCAACGTCATTTTCTCAATGAGCAATCAATATTAACTCTTTTTTTCTTTCTTGTTCAATTCCACAACACTTGACAACAGGTATTGGCTATATAACTTTAGCCTTAAATTTTTGTGTCATTACATACTACAGCGTATTTGCCATGTTGCCATTGGTCTATATGTTTGCTTCAATGCAACCAACCTTGCCCTGGAGCTGTGAGGGTTTTAAGCAGTGGGCAGTTAACTTGACCGAGAAAGAGGAATATAATGTGAATATTTATGATTTAATACGTATGATGATTTTAAATTTAATATAAAAATATTTCTATTTGTTTATTTTTAGTTGTGCAACATAAAATTTGAGACCAGCGATGATAGTTCTAATGAAACCTATTCTGAATATATAAACCATCATATCCCATCTGTTATGTATTTCAAGTATGTGTCGTTCATTAATTTTTGCCATAATTTCGTAATATTTTTATAATTATTTTTTTTTTTTTAGAAATTTATTTCACAATAAAGCCGTTTTTGAATATGACAAGTCTGATTTTGAAATGGCCTGGCAATTGGTTATTTGCGCCATACTCGTTTGGTTAATGGTTGCTGTTATAATTCATAAATATTTTAGTGCGGAAAAGGTATGTATTTTGGTATATAAAAATTCTTTTTTATCAGCTTTAAAACACCTCTTTTCTTTCCAGATTGGTCAACTTATACGCTATTCAGCCTGGACTTTTGTTAGCCTACTCTCGCTAAGTATAATAGTTTTTAGTTTTCTACCTGGCGCTGGTACTGTTTATCGACGAGTATTCCTGCCATCTTTGGGTAATTGCCTTGTTGGCTTAACTATGATACCAAATTATGGCTTATCCGGTTTTGGTCCTGGCTGGGGTCTTATTATAACACTCGCTAGTTTTAATAAATTTAAAACGAATATTAAAAAATCAAGTTGGTTAATTGGTTTGGGACAAATGCTTATTATGATCGCTGTAACTTTATTGATTCATTTGACGGAAAGATATTTTAAAGGTTTGGAAAGTAAATTTAAATCAGTAATTAATTGTTTACTAAAAAATATACATTCTGTTTGCAGAAAAGACCAATAATAATTATTATTCGGAATTGGAACATAGTATGACCCTATACTTATCCAGTGGTAGTGTTTTATCTCACATGTATTGGGCTAATTTATGGTCCATATTATTCTATTTCATGTTATTCTTGGGTGCTATGATTTTAATTGTAATTTTGTTGTCATTTTATGCATTTTTTGTAAATTTTATTTAACTTTATTTCAAATTCCATTTCAGATTATCCAATTGTTTTCGCTTTTAACAACGATTTTTGATGAATTTGTTACGTTAAGAGATCGTAAGACAGAAGTTTCTATGCAGATTATTGGTGCCTTGGCTTTGTGCTCATTGTATTTTACCTCAAATGTAAGTAATATTCTAATACGAAATGATTTATTCTATTGAATGTATGAATGTATGAAATGATATGTATAATATTTGTATTTTTACCCCAAGCTTAGGTTAAGTAAAACAAATTTATTTAGAGTCCACCATGCCAATTGCTATAACCCATATCATATCTTCTGAATTTATACCCACGTTCCCCTGTTCTGGATATCGGCTTTGAGATTTAGGGAGATAGCACTCTGTGTATTTATAAACATTGAGTGCTTTCTGATCATGGAAACAGCACTATGCAATAGGGGTTTAGAGCCTCTCTCAGCTTATTCAGCCACTAGTATAGTCTATATTCTAGTTGACAATCTAATTAAGATCCTTAAACAGAATGAAACAAAGCCATTGCAACAGACGACATATCATTTAATTTCAGGGGCAATCATTTTTGGATGATTGGTGAACTGATGCAGAACGACAAAAAATGGGAATGATGTATATATTAACCCTAAGAAGACAAGCATTGTATCCATTACCAGTAAGAGGGTGATAGAGGATAAACGGAATTGAAGTTTTTCCCAGGGAAGAGGTGAAAATCTTAAGTAGGGAATAAAAAAAGCTAGAAGAGCCTTTAGACTATGAAACAACCGCTTGTTTGATCCTGGGTTCTGAGCCTTAAAATGATCTCCTCTACTATATGGCGCTCCTAAGAAAAGACTAGACAGATAACGCCTAACTCATGACTTTTTAGAGTCGCAGGAGCGATAAAATCTTCCCCAAGGATGGGTATGAAAGCTTTTTTAAATCCAACAACGCTTAATGTGGTTACACAAGAGGGAGTTGCTATGCAGGCAATATTCAATCATAGGAAGGAAAAACTTCATCTTAAGATCTTGGGGAGCTACAAAGTTAAGACAAGTGGAGTAGAAAGTGGTAACACGAAGACCACAAAAATTTTACACGGTTGGATTCAAAACGCTGCAAGGAGTATAAGCAGGATTAGCGAGGCCCAGGACATGCAGATCGTTAACTTTGAACAGGTATACCACTACTTTCCTGGCGGAACTTTACGCAATATTATATTGCATTCTATCCGAAAAGGACCACACGGCAATAAAGATCAAATACTCTCCGACAGTTAATCGTTCTTACAGGCCTTTATTATCATTATCATCATATTGGCCAGGCACTATTGCAGGACACTGCGACCCATGAGATCAAATTTGCTGCCTTCTTAACTTCTTAACACCAGAAGAGCTGAACCCATAATGGTGGATATGTCACCTAGTGAGACCCTATGTCTACTTAAACCTTTAAAGAACCCTACGTTCACAAAATACATATGTGTTCCGCTGTCTCTGATGCTTTTGAGGACTGTCTACAAACATCCACATCTATGACCGCCATTTTCTTCAAATGCGCTCTTACTCTACAGTGGCCCGTTAGGAGCTTCAAGCCTGACCTGCCATAGTTGAGAACCTCAGAGCTACACCCAAATTGCTGCCCTAGAGCATTCCGGTGTTTCAAGCTTCTGACAATTTCCCAATCATTGATTAGATTGAGGATGGTAGTAAGTGGTGTTGCACAGCAAGGTTCCGAAATGATATAGGGAAAACAGGCCCTTAACAATTGTGTATTTTTGTCCAGAGTAACACTGGATTTTCTTAACATGCTTAACAGCGTGATTAATTAAAATCAACTATGTTATCTGCGTAGTTTAGATTCTCTGGACTTGTTAACTCTCCACGATATGCCTTTTTCGCTGTTGTTGTTGCTTGGAGTATCTTATCTACCGTCCCTACAAACAAAAGAGATGACAGCAAACATCCCTGCTCCACTTCTGCCATTATTTCTGGAACGCCATAGCTATCCATTTAACATTTCGATTGATGGCATCGAATACTTTCTCGAAGTCAACTTAAGTAAGCTGTTTCAGTTGTATTTATTGAATTCTTCTATTATGAGGGGCTGGCTGTTTATTTGATCGATGCTCAGTTTGTTGGATCACCTTAATCAGCTGTTTGTCCAGAGAATTTAATATGCGATTCATTATTATTTTATTATTACATTTACTGCATTGCTTTAAATCGCCAATTTTTTTGGCATTTTAACTATAAGGCTTTTCTTTTTATTTACAGCATGGCGTTGTCTATTTTAGTGCCCTTGCAACGGATTCGAATATTACACAAAATGCTTTAAATCTCTTATTAATTTTGGTTGTTCTTTGGATATATGGTCGTGTAAGATTCCAACGTGATATAGAATTTATGATAAAAGAACGTTTTTCCACTTGTCAAGTTTATACCTTAAGATTTTTGGTACCCCTATTTATGCTTATATCCCTGGTAAGTTCAAAGTATTCCTATTCGTTTTCCTTTCAATCGACTATAATTTTATTTCTTTAAATTGTTACAGCTGGCTGGCATAGTAATAGCGGCTTTTGAGCATTCCCTTATTGTCCCAGCCTTAATAACATACTCAGTTATTTTCATAATTTTACCCTGGATTTTTATACCAGCCTATGCCATACGCTCCATGTTTCAGAGTATGGGTACATTAAAAGAACGTTTTTATCATTGTTGCAAGCCAAATGATTGGTATCCTGTCGAAGCTGAGGACCGTCAACGTTATGAAGAAGCCATGGGTAATACGGATATTACGCATCAACTTAATGAGGTTATCGAAGAATTTCAATGAAAGCAAGGAAATTTGTTGTTGAGATTTCTTTAATTTTTATTTTAACCTCTAATAAATGTGATTTATCTTTAGAGTACTTTTATGTATAATTTACTGAAATAATAAAAAGTTATATATCAACAAAAAAAAAATCGTACTTTATATGAAAATCGAGTAAAAGCAGATTTTATTAGAAATTCCATCGATGTCTCTTTGCTTTTGCTGTGGGTTTCATTCTATAGCCAGTTTCTCTATGTCACCATCGGGTTTACTCAGGTTGTGAACAATCCAGCTCCATTTTCTTCGCATAATTTTCTTCATAATAAGATCTTTGCCATAAGGAAAGATTGGATACTGTTTCTGTCCAGGGTTTACTAAGAATGCGTTGTAAACATCGGTTAATAAATGCGTGAGTGTCGTTCTCGCAACCAAACAAACGTGTATATGTATATGAGTTTGGAGAAATATTTGAAGATCGCTATATGATATTTAATCGACCAACAGATTGATCATAAGTAAATAATGTAAGAATATTGCCGAGGTATTATTAGCCTTGATTCGCGAAATTTTTTTTGGCGATATTTAGCTGCAAGCCACTTTTGTGTTCTATTGCATGTACAAAATCCAGCTTCCCCAAACTGTCTCAGTGTCTGGGAGCCAGGAGAATAATATCGTCCGCGCAGTCGAGGTCTTTCAGGCATGTGTCAAGTCCATAGTTTAACAGATAAGCTCTTTTGAGCCTTATCTGGCTGAGAATTATCTATAGCGTCTATGTACAACCGAACGAAAATGAGCAGATAACAACAAGATAATAAATAAAATAAGAAATTTAGTTTAGATGTGGAATAGATTAAGAAGTGGGCGTATGTCGCTTTGTTTTTAAAAATAGTTTGTTTGTATTGTTGTTTATTGTTGTTTTTAGTTTTTCTCTTTAACGCACACAGCAAGAATTCACTAACACTACCACACAACAAATTTCTCTTTATGGTCACCATTGGTCAATTGAACAGATTACAGATTCTTGTGTGAACTACATACGTGTCTAACAGCAGTCATATCAGGAATTGGTCTACTAAGTGTAAAGTGCCTTAATTATGTTTGTCGATAATTGTCTTAGGGGTACTCCTGCGAGCCTATGGGTTCCAAATAGCTAACTGTACTAGAGTGTCAAAAGACTCTTCCCTACCTGATGTGTACCTGACTTGTGTATACGGAATATAGCTTGTTCATTGCATAGCGCAGACTTAAAGGCCTCAATAAAACGTTTATTTATGATCGTTATTAACATTTTATTGATAGGGTTGCTTCTCATGTATACAGATCAGTGAATTTTAATAATTTCAATGCGTTGTTGAAGCGTATATCGTTCCATTGTTATTAATGGATTAGTTTTTCCTTCTCATGTGTCAAATAGTGCTCATGAAAACTGTTAAAATGGCGGGCTAAAAAAATAAAACGTCCCTTACATAGTTCAGAAGTCTGTTTATTTGGAATTTCACATTTTACATTTTTGTATTTTTTTATGCGCTTTGTACTATCCAGCAATTGGTCTATGCATTTGAATAAAATTACTTCTTGACTTTCTTTAACATATCCAAAGTTCCAAAATTATTCATATTGAGTTCTTTCATGATTTTCTGAGAATTTTTAAATTCATTATAAGCCAAGCGATATTCTTCCTGAGCGGGAAACCAAAATTTAGCCTTCAATGAATTTAGAAAATTCTCTTTAACTGAACCCCTGGCCCAGAAAATTTTCTTCAGCATATAGAATGGAATGCAAATAATCGAAATGGCACAACTACACCAACCCACTACAATGGCCCACTCTGGATAACTGCGATCATTATAGCGTACTGGTGTATTAAATACAATGGTGGTAAAGAAAATTGACTGGAAAAATGGTGAAGACCATAATTATTAAATATTTTAAGGCTTTAAAAAATTACTTACCACCAATATCAGAGGTGTTATATATTTCCAGCAATAGCGCCATATTTTCTCTGGCTTACGGCCAATCATAAAGTAAATGTCATCAATAAAATTATCGACACCATAAATCCAGGCCACCATTATAATTTCAAAAAGACATATTAAAATTACGGATACCGAGGCCGAGTACCAGTCCAGTAACTGCAATATATACATGCCACCCTGTTAGGTAAAATACATATACATACATATATAAAATTATGATTTCCTTCCATACTCTTACAAATTACATTTTTCTTACATTCGTTGTTAACACGATGGACATTGTGAACATTATCACACATGACACTAAAGTTACAATAAATTTGTAAGATCTGACTTTGGGTATCTCATCCAATATAGAAGATATTATAGCTTCAATTTGAACAAACTGCAAAAGATAATTAAAAGACACCCTGTGCAATTCAAATACATAAATTTGAAGGCATTCAACTTACCACACTATCTAGACCAAGTAGAAATAGCATAGTGAAGAATAAGCCGGCCCATAATTGAGAAAATGGTAGCATAGCTATAGCTTGAGGGTATGTTATAAATGCTAAACCTGGTCCAGATGTTGCTACAGTAGCTACTGGAATGCCTGTTTGATCTATTTAAAAAAAGATATGTATATAAGTTAAAATGTTAATAATGTCATGAAGAAGCTACCGTCATATAAGGTTGCTAATCTTTGACCTGCAACGCAATTATGAACTTAGTTTTAAGTAAGGGCGGTAATCATTTATGGGAGAATGAATTCTTTCACGAGATACAAATATTTTGATAACTTCACATGATACCTGATGAATATGCCTTTCGGATGGGTATTTCACGATCCGAAAAATATATCGTGATTGGTTAAAATGTTCTTAAAAAAGAAATAGATCTTAAGTTAATTCGCTACACAATTACTCGTCTTGAAACCCGTTAAAAATTTCTTTGCTATATAGAAGAAAAACGTTTCCTAAAAAGATTCAAAAATCGATGAAACTCTAGAAACTGATTGGAATCGTATTCCAGAAAATGTTATAATTTAATTTCGAATAACCTAAAATAATTGAAGGTCCAAGGTAACAAGCTGAAAGCAACCTTACGGATCATAGTTTGTGGTTGGTGAACGGTGTTAAAAGGCTTCAAATAAGTAAGTGGTTCTTCAAAATTAAACCGGCCCGGATAAAAACCTGATTATTGTGCTTATCAATATCGACAAGGTGAGCGAGTAGCGCTTTTCGATTGGTACTACCCAAACAGCATATCACAAAAAGTAAAGGCAAATGGCTGAGCTACTTTTTACGCAAGCCATTGGATGTTCTGAATCGTACAGCTATCGAATGAAATCTGAAGACGAGGATGACTAGGAATGAAGTTAGCAAACGTCCTAAAATAGATCCGAGTAAAATACATTCGTAATGGTCCTATGGTCACATTATATAAATACCCCCTTTATACGGCATATATTAAATCAAAATGTCGTATAACGAGTTGCTATTGCTTGCCTTATACTCTTTCGTAAAAACTGTAAATCCAAGATTTTTTAGACGTATAACGAGGTTATATGTGCCGCTAAGTGAAGGTGCGCCATAATCTAAACAGGCCGTTATAGAGATATGCCGTAAAAATAGGCCGTATAAAGAGGGATAAGTTTATTAAACTACACATACCTCAACAATGAATAGGATTTTTCACCTAGTTGGTGCAGCTATAAGTGGATGCCAGTACCTATAGTAAGCGGTCAGCTATATAATTCCGCGGTGGCGAGCTGTAGTCGATCCCTTCAAAACGATACCTCCAAAAAACTCACTGAGGAAGGTTAGGCAAAGCCATGTTTTTTGAAAAAAACTTACAAACAGAAACAAAGATACAGAAAAATGGTAATAACCAAATTATTACAAAACAACTGACATAAGGCAAAGATTATTTGCGGACGCTCCCAAAAGGGGTAAAGCAAAAAGTATATAAATTTGCGCTATTTGAAGCCGGAGCTTGGGCTTTGATGGCAGATTTTATGACAAACGTAACCTCAAATAATATGACTAAACAATCCGGACTACCGTTAATGAACTTTGGCATGGTAACGAGGACAAGATTTGAATATTGGCTTAGCATAGCTTTGCAGAGAGATACATAATTAAAATCTTCTGTTTCTAAAAGTACTGCCCGGTTGCCCAAAGTTATAGAAAACATGGATGCCAAAAGGCTCACTTTGTTTTACTCAAGGAAAAAGGAAAACTTTGGTAGAGTTTGTTTTCTTCTTACAGGGACAGCGAAAAGAGGGCCATTATAAACTAGAAGCTAAACTCTAACTCTATATCTCTCAGATTCCACACATGACATTCATCTAACTTACTTCCGCTGTTTCGCCAAAAATGACTCTTACAATGGTTTTGGTAGAGTAATTAACGAAAGCAATCAAGGCCGGCTTGAGACCAATTATGGTACGCAAGGACTTTGAAATTAGACTTAAAATGAACGAAATAGCGAGCGATTACCACATACTCGTTGCGGAATTACCCATAAGACTGGCCACTATTAAGAACATCATTGGCAGCAATAGAACTAGACCGGTTGACGTCAACCGAAGTGCCCGCTAATATCATTTACTTAAAACAGTGATTACAGTTTTTATGAAAACTGCTCGACATTTTTGGCGTCTCTTCGGACTGCATTTGTGTTAAATGTGGCTTGAACTAGAAACTCGAACTAAAAACTCCTGTCAACTAAGAAAGCGGCAATATTTACCACCCAGTCCAAGAACGTACAAACCTTATATTACACTGGTTCCAATTGATAATCGTAAGATATTTTTAGAAGCTCTCAGGTTTCCTTTGGAAAGCAGATATTGGTTTGATTTCTCAACTATTTTATAACTATAAATATGTCACATCAACATTTATGTTTTCCTAAACTCCTTTTTATATATAGCGAATCATTCTTGTAGGTATCTAAGTCTTACCTTTGTTTTCAGCTATTAAGAAGCCAGTCTACTGCAAGAGAAGATTTCATTTGATCTTCTTTGTCTTAAAATAGATAAAATTGCGCACAGTTATCGACGAGGTTTCATCAAGGTTTATTGACTTGTAACTAATCTTGACTCAAGACGATTCCTAAGCTGATAGACTTTAGCAGTCTAGACTGGAGTTCCATTGAATGACAATCGCTTTTTATATATCTAAAATAAAAGTACTAAAAGTGCAACAACCCTGAGCACAAGTGCCGTATTGAACTCAACTTAAAGCGTTTGAAAACAAAACTAAACTCTTGGAAATTAATGAACTTGATTAGAGAATAATTATAAAAAAAATTTTATAGGATTTCAAACTGGGTAAATATCTGATCTTTTGCATTAATTTTAAGTGGACCTCTCCGACTAGATGAAGACTGGCCTTCTATTGTAAACTAATGTACATATAAACGTGACCGATATTTCATTAAAATCATAAATATGCTTCTGATACTCACGAGATAGGAAGCCCAACACTGAAAATACTACAAATCCCGCAAATATACTGGTTGAGCAGTTAATGATCGGTATAAAAATTGAATCGCCCTTGGCATTATTGCGAAAATTATTAAAACTAGCCATGTTGACAATGCCACCCCAACCGGGACCCAAAGAGAAGAATATTTGTATAGCTGCATCTGCCCATACCTTGAGATCCAAAAGTCGAGACCATTCTGGATAAATATAAAATAATATGCCCTTGGCAGCACCCGGTAAGGTGACACCGCGTATAAATAATATGAAAAGTATGATGAATGGAAAAGTGGCTGTAAAATAAACCACTTTACCGACCTGTTAAATAAATTAAGAAAAGATTTAGACATATGGTATAAAGAGTAAAGACTAAATAATTTACCGTTTCAATGCCTTTAATAATACAAACATAAACCATAATCCAGGCCAATAAGACACCACAAAATAAAGGCCATTGAATAGTGCCGATTTCATCGATACTTTTGGAAATTTTTAAAATTTCTAAACTTAAAGGAAAGAATAGAGGAAATTAGTTTTTAAGTTTTTACACCAAATGCATACAATTATGATACCTACTGGAAGAATTCATCGGCTGGTGTTTTGAAATCTCCACGATTTGTAATATTGCGATTTGCCATCTAAAATATAAGAAAATTTAATATGTTTTTATTAAAAATTAAATTTGTTTTTAAATATAAATTTAAATCCAACCTCAATTACTTCTATGCAATGATCCGTATTCCAGGGATTACCACATGACTCCCAGGGTAATTTGGCAGTAAATATATGTGTTAGGAACATTAAAGGATAGGCTATGATCACCGAATAATACACGGTACAGATCATATTCACTACGACTATTGCAAAACCAGCTCCTTAAAAAAAAAAAATATTTAGAATTTTTTAAAGATTAAAAGAAATCATTTGTTTCTTTTTTTCTTACCTTTGAATAATGGAGCCAAACGAAAAATGCCAATACATCCTAAACTGGAAAATTGTCCCATAATAATTTCCATAAAAAATAATGGAATGCCACAGAAAAATAACATTAAAAGATATGGAACTAAAAATGCACCTGCAATAAGAAGAGAGACAGACCTTAGATAATATTATTTTTCAATATTTCAAATAAAATAATATTACACGGTGCGCCAAAAAAATACTTATAATGTGATATTAACATTCTTTTCTGATAGGCGCAGTCGAATACAACAAAAATGTGTTTCTGAAATTTGCGAAACATCTCGAAAATCTAATATTTGGCTAAGTCCGAACTTAAGTTCCAAAGCTGAGATGAAAAGAAGAGAAGTGATATATGTATATACTCGTATGTAAATGATATATATACATACATATATAAATATATATATATATATATATATATATATATATATATATATATATATATATATATATATATATATGAATGGAAATGAGTCTTTGGTTTTAAAAATGGGAAATTGAAAAAAATATGGTAGTTATGTCAGTATATTTCATCATAACTTCATCGGAGTTATTCATAACTTAGCTTGGTATTAAAGCTAAAAATTTTGAGAATAAAATAAGCTATAAATCATGAAAATCGGTTGGCTATTGCTGATTTTATTCAAGGTACCTAACTTTGATCAAAATTAGCGAACATATGTTTTCCTGCACAATTAGTGGAATTGTTCTTCTTTTATTTTCAAAAAGTATATACGATTATCAACAATTAGAAATAATATCGAAAGTTAGTATAGGACTCAAATGGCTGCATTATGGAACCAGGGTTGTCAGATCCGGCGATTTTAAAAGTTATTTGGCGACCTAATTTTCGGTTTAGCGATATGGCGATTTATTGGTGATTTTTAAATAGTTGGCGATTTTGTTGGCTATTTTTGACAAAAAGCACGAAAAAGTAAAATTATTATTTTGCCATTTTTATGTGTGAAATTCGTGAACATAGTGACAATTATAGATGGCAGCGAAAGTTGTGTTCTCGACAAAGAGTAATTTGTAGTTGCCTATATGGAACTGAAAGTAATAGATTTTTAGGTTCCAGTTTACTTATGTAAGTCAATTTTCGGCAACTAGCAAGTAAATAGGTTCATACCCTTAAAAAACCATGCATTATAGCTCTCACACGAAGAGAGAGAAACTCAGTCACAAACGTCTCCATTAGCTTAGGATCTACTACCCGACTTATACAACGGAATAATATAAACCCCTTTAAAATATGTGGTAAATAACCCATCTTTAACAGCCTGTTAAAAATAAACATCAAAGGATCCCACAAAGTCATAGCTCGGTTCCTCAAGACACATGCAGGGACCACGTTAGTACCAGACGAGTGTGAAAATTTCAACTTACTATAGACAAAGGCTGAAGAATATAATTAACACAATGTGTGCCTTTTAAAAATGGAAATACAACTCACAGAATAAAAATATGAAGCAATACCGACTAAGTCTTAGGTCGATTCTGATTGCCTATACGTGAATTAGAAAAAAAACAAAAAATATATTCGAAATGTCAATGTAATCACAAGAAGCATCATCACAAAACATTTCAGTAGAAAAGCAAGAACGAACAAAGTCTCCAAAAAGTACCTCGTATAGCAACATTGACTCATCCTATTATAATCATTACGTACCTGCAAGTAGTGGTGGGTGTTTTTCGATGTTTTTCTATTGCTCACATCGATGTATTTAATTTGATGCATCGAAGTAAAATCTTAATACAAATACAAATACAAATAGCCTAAGTCAAATGTCATTATCAACTTTTGTGTACCACAACAACGAGCAACAATTTGAGATCTAAGCAACAAATAAATTATCCATCCATAATTTTTGTTGCAACTTATTTGAACTAACCGAAAATTAATGTTGCCAGACATATAACTCTAATAAATTCTTAAGATTTTTTTTTAATGATTTTTGTTCGAGGGAAAATTTTGAAAAACAAAAAATTTGTATTTGAATTTTTTTTTAATTTTCGATGCATCTATATAACTAATAGGCAAACGCCTTTTACGGCTGTAGTTAGTACTGCCTGTACTAAGGCAGAGGGAATTCATCCTACTTTATACTTTATATTCTTTATTTTATTTTTTTAAATTTATGAAGTGGACTTTTCTCCAAAAATTGTATATCAATTAAAAAAGGTTTACATAGATATGTACATAGTATTTCTAAGATGCGGCCGATTGTGTCGGCTGCTGAGTACCCTAGTTATTCCAAATGTTATTGAATTGATTACATTGAATCTGATTCTGAGAAGTCTAATGAAAGTGAAGACGTCTTTTTGTTATGGACTATACATTACAAAGTGATACATCGGACTTAGAAGAGTAATAAATAAATCAGAAAATATATTGGCCCTTATCGTGAAAAAAACTTCACGTCAGATCTATTCTCTTTTCAACAATTATGATCGGGAATTTTAAATTGTTTTTGCCCTTGTGTTCTATTTTGTAGAATTTTTCACCCTGTTTTTGTTCATGGAAAAAAATTCGCATGAAAATGTTGCTCGCCTTTTATACACGATAAGAGTGGTTGTCTCTTGAACTTCAAGTTTATTTGAGGACTTCTGACGAAAAACTGAAAGAAAATCCGTTGAGAATTTAGAATGACTACAAAACACAGTTTCCAAAACTATATTGTGCTGATTTTATTATTAGACATAGTGATACCTTATTACTGTAGCCAGTAGAAAAAGGGAACAATCGAGCCAAAAAGACTTGATAATAAATGCAAAAATTGATCTTGTGTTACATTACACTTTGGTGGAAATTATCATATGTAAGTAACATTGCCTTTGAATAACTAACGATGTTGGGAACATCCGCTCCCTTAGAAATACCATTTGGCAAAAGATTAGCCAAACTTTTATTTCAATAAAAAATAGTGTGATATATGTACATATGTACATATCTTAGTCTCATGTAGAAAGGCTCCAATTTCAAGCTCATAGAAGAAGGTGTGTATTAAAATAAAAAAAAATCAATTTCGAACAAGTGCGGCTTAGGGCCTTTCTACATGAGACCAACGATAAGTACGTATCAAATATTTTATATTTAAAATGTAGTTAAACTTTTCGTAACCACATCTCTGTAATATTTTAATGTAACAAAACGATGAAAAGAAAACATCGATATATTTTGTGATAAATCGATACAACATCGATGTTCATCATTACCTGCGAGTACCTAACATAATCAACATTAGATTCAAGCTTTGCAAATTTTCTGCACAGCCAGTCGAATTCCACAGGGCAGAAAGTTGTAAGCAATCAATCGAAACGGAGTTATAGCACAGCACGAAAGTAACATATTCAAAGCATCCTTAAAAATCTAACCGAAACCATTTTCCAGAATAGACAGAATGGGATAATAAATATACTTCGGAACAGATGCGGGATCAACAGATTTCACTACATAATTCACCTAAAAAAGCTCAAGATAGGACATAATCGACAAAATTCCATCATAAAATAAGACCGATAAAGTGGGTATTGGCTAACCCAACTCAGACGAGAAGTTTCAAGAAATATGCGCCATGTAGAAACGAAAATCAGGAAAAATCTCGTAAATACCAACCTTAATGCAAATAAATACAAAATCATCAGAACAAGAAAGATCGATCAGATTAGAAGAATATTTATCTATGGTCTTTTACTATTTTCTAGGTTACTGTCAGGATTGGCTAAAGCCAGGGTTTTTTAAATAAAACCCAATCCAGCGGATTTTATTGTGTTTTTTTTTTGACGGGTTTTATTGGGTTTTATAACTGCTTCCGAATTTCGTTCAAATCCACAATATTTTTTTGCACTCTTAGTGCGAACAAGGCATCATTGACTTACTAAAACTCGTTTTAACCATGCATTATGAGAAAACGGCCGTAATACAATATAACAAGAGACATACAGATAAAGTTTTCCTTTTGCATGACAACGCTCGACCTCACATCGGTAAAGTTGCCAAGCAAGTGTTAGAAACGATCAAATGCCACACCCGCCGTTATCTCCAAATATTGATGCTTCTGAATATTGTCTGTTTCGACGGATACAATATCTTTTAGCATGTCACCGAAGCGCTTATTTCAAAGAAATATGAAATGATCTTCAAAGTGTATCGATTAAAAAGACGAGAAGTTTTCGGACATTGGCTCAGAGGTGAGGAAAAGACGTAAGCAGTGATTCGATAAATTTTACTTTGTTAAATTTTTTAATTCATTATCTTTTTGAGCTAAAAAAAAACGGACCGAATAAAATTATACTCCCAATATGTAAAATTTTATTATTTTTGTAGTAAATAAACTACAAAAACTTTTAAATAAAAAACCCAATAAAATCCGGGTGGGTTTAATTGGGTTACCCAGTGGGTTGCCAACCCTGGCTGCTGTATAACATTCTTGCTGTATCGACAAAAAAAAAAAACTTGGACAAGTAATTTTTAGAAGTAGAAAAATTGGCGAATATAATTTTTTACCATCAAGAGAATGTTGCAGACACCGAAACTAATGGTAGTCAGATGGTATAAGTTCTGATCGGAGTACACACTGGATGCATCGGAATTTCGTAGCTAAAACTAAGCAGCTTTTGATATAGTATTGTCATAATGGAGACAGAATTTTATTTGATTATCTTAAGATATCTTAGTGTCGCTTCAAAGTCCACTAAATTTATCTTTGATAGATTATCTTAGACTACGCCTCTATCCTCTTGATGTTACTTTCGCCATAACGTTGTCAATGACCAATGACTTAGCAAACTGGACCGCTTGTTATATACTCGTGTAGAATACGACAGGCTGTGTTCCTGTACAGAGAAACAATGAAGAATATGAGTTTCTGCGATATCCTTTTGCAGCGAAGTGTGTTCTATATAGCCCAATGGTTTAAGGTGTCGAAGGCCTTCTCGAAGTCGACGTATATCAGATACAATAGAGATCTATTCTCCACCGTTTGTTCTGTAATTCTGCGTAGACTATTCATGTGATCAATTCCAGATATGCCAGGACAGAAGTCAGGTTGTTCATTGCGACTGCTGTTGTTGAAATCATCGGCCAGTTAGTTTTCCAGTATGTTAGAAATCACTTTATATTTTAAAGAGTTCTTTCCTTTTTTATATTAAAAATACGTATTCGGTAATTATTACTTACTAGTATTTATTTATTTTTTTTTTTGTCAATGGGATTAGCTACTACGCTGGGAATGTGAAATAAAAAAAGTCACACACTACCAAACTCCCCTCGCATTCGTAAATGATAAAATAATTGCAAAACGTGTGTGTTTAGTCCACATAAATGGTCCGCCATCTAACGTTTTTTTTTTTCAACTAGTGCTTATTTCGTGAATGGTAACACTTAGCTCATGCCTGATTTTACAGATAATTAGTTTTATCCTTCCGCTGAACGAATATGGTTGTGTATACGCTTGAACAACGCTGGGAAATATTGCGACATTACTTTGCCGATTTTGCCAAAAAAATCATCTTTTCAGATGAAGCTCATTTTGATCTTGGCGGGTATGTAAACAAGCAAAATTGTCGCATTTGGAGCACAGAAAACCCGCACGCATACATTGAAAAGCCGATACACCCAAGACGAGTCACTGTTTGGTGCCGATTTTGGTCCAGAGGCATAATTGGGCCATTTTTCTTCGAAAATGAGCAGGGAGTGGCCGCTACAGTCAATGGCGATCGTTATCAGCCCATGTTGAACGAATTTTTGTTCACAAAAATTGAAGAGGAGAATATTAGCAACATTTGGTTTCAACAGGACGGCGCTACGTGCCACACAGCCAAAGCTACACTCGATGTTTTGCGCCCTGTTTTTGAAGATCGCATTATCGCCGCAGAGCTGATGTCGTTTGGCCACCTCGGAGCTGCGATTTGACACCGTTGGACTATTATTTATGGGATGCCGTCAAAGATAAGTGTTACGCCAACAAGCCAGAGATAATTGACGCTTTAAAGGACAATATTTGTGAAGCCATTGGTGGAATACAGCTGCACACAATCGATAATGTGCTTAAAAATTAGACCGCATGGTCAGCCAAGGTAGCCATTTGACTGAAATTATTTTCTATTATTAACCGGAAGGATTGTACTTTCAAATAAAAAGAGAAATTTGAGAAAATATTCAGTAGTTTTTTTTTATAGCATTTTCAAAAAAAATATATATATTTGGCGGACCCTATATATAAGTCTCGCACCTAAAAATTAACATTCTCCATACATAAGTAGCAACTAATCATTATTTTTTTGAAACTAGAACTGAAGTTCGATGACGATATATAGAGGTTAAACCACCACTTATCGCTTTAAAAAAATCACCAATGAAATTAATAGCAAAATCTCTTTAACCCATATACTTATGCATATAGAAACGCAAAATACTGTTGCATCAAAAATTACAGAACAGGGCAAATTCTTAAAATTTGTATTAACAATCACTCACTTTTATCGTACAGATCAGCGATTAACATTTAAACAAAAATTAAGGTCTAGGTACCCATGCTTTTCTAAATCTTATAGGGCTACTTGGTTTAATATATATCTTCCTTACCTCCACCACTGCGATAGCAAAGATATGGAAAACGCCATACATTGCCCAATCCGATAGCATAGCCAAGACATGATAAAATAAATTCAGTTTTTGAAGCCCAACGACCTCGATTATCATCAGGAGTATATTTGTCTGCTCTAATAGGTTGGCGAACATCTTTGCCGGTATGAAGCATATATTGATGTTCATTGTCACAAAATTGTCGTGCATCATCATTATTGTGTTGCAAGTTAGTAGTGGGCATTTTTTTCACTTTTTTGTGTAGTTCTTTTCTTATTTGTAGTTATTTTCTTAATTTTTTCACTTTTAAAGATTTAAAAAAAACTCAATTGTGTGGAAAATTTGTCTTTAAAATTTTTAGAAAGTGTATGTTGTTTTCAATTCAATTCAATTTTTGTACTAAAAGTTTATCATTCTATTTAAGGTTTTCAATTAAACATTTTTTTGTATTTTTTGTCTCAAAAAACATTATTTAATAATTTTTAGAAATATTCCTTTTCTTACGACACCTTAATGTTTTGCGTTCTCTGATTTAAGGTACTCGATTAGTTTACATAATCGTGTAGTAACCGTTCAAAAACTCGATGCCAACTGAATTCAAAATTTATTTTGGACTAAATGAACCTCTTCAAAGATTTTAAAGATTTTTTTCTTAGTTCTTGCACCCCCGTCTTTCACCAAATTACATTGTCGTCGAAGCTATGACTATGACTATTATTGCTACGATTTAAAAGCAGCATCTGTGATGAGATTTTCTCAATTTTTGATTTTTTTTATATTTTGTGTTTTTACTGAATGAAGAACATTTTGTCTAAACTTGTGTGAATTTTGTTTTTTTTTTCACTTATACTTGTTGTATTTATAGTTGTTCTTGTTGTTGTTGCTGTTAATTTAAATGATTAAGCAGCGTCAATTTAAGTATCAGGAACTAAATAAAGCAAAAATCACAACTACAACAAAATCATAAAGCTTATTTGCAACAAACTATTTTTTTTTTCATTTTAAAATAGAATAGATGCATATGTGATGCACGCTATAATAAGTATTTTTGTTTAAAAGGTAATTTTCACAATTACTGATTAAAAGGTTGCTAAAGTGTTTAATGTCATTGACATAACAGTGCGAATATACTAATGAGGATAAAAACAAAGAATACATTTATCATCGGTCAAGTTTGACTATATGCTGCACTATACAACAATGCAATAGCAACATATTAGCCCAATTCACGATGTTGTGTAAAAGTCTTGCATCGTAACAATTGCAAATTGGTGTAGTATATTTTTACTATATAACAGCAAAATGCATACATTTGCACTTGCTATACCGTTGAAAATATACTATACTTAAAAGCATAGTTTTTATTTCCTATACATGCTTGCAATACTATTTTTCACAAAAAGGCACAAAATATGGAGAACCATAATATTAAAATCTCTACCGTGAAGGACCTCATACTCATAAGTCTGACCTCATTCCTTTCAAAGTCTTTAAGAGGCACAGAAATACTTTCTTACTCTTTGTAACAATACTCAACATGCCTACACGAGGGATCGGGCCACCGAAATCGCATTAAGATCCTAGGTAGACTGCGTTAAGATGGCTTTGGCGAATAGGCTTTTCTTATTAGCAGCCTTCGTTGACGTGGAATGGATTTCAATAATGTTCAATCGGGGGTGATTGTTAGTACACGGGGCGTTAGTGACTGCATAGTGAGGTTTGTAGGGAAACTTTTGACCGACAAGGTTATACTTGCCTTCATTGGGGAGGCGCATCTTCTGAGGTGGAGTTCTCTCGTCCGTGATGTGAAACATCGTTACGGAGAAATTGTTGCAGGAGTTGCAATGACATGGTTTTAAGGTCTTTGGCTATACGGACGATCTGGCCTTCTGGTGTCAGGTATTAATCCGCACACCCTTTTCTTAAGTTGTAATCAGGCCTTCAAAATTTCCATAAAATGATGCTTGTAGTGTGGTCTTATCATAAACCCTCACAAAACGAAATTGATGCTACAAGATAACAGCCATTGATTTTGTTGGCGTTCAATTCTCCTTATCCACTAGGATGAAATATCTGCATCCTATACTCTGCTAAAGGGAAGATGTGTTGAACAAGGTAAAGAAGGCGAACATAGCGATTTACACCTGTAAGGTGGCCGTAGGCAAGACTTGGGGCTTAAAAAAGTCATCACCCATTGACCCTTTCGACGTGTTGAAATATGCCCTGCTTTATTGTGTAAATGGGTCGATTACATTGTCCCTCATAAGTTTTCCGACACACAGAGTGTTCTGATATTAGACTTTTGTATACGTTGCCTTCAATATGTTTTAGGAGGAGGTCATGGTCATTTTAAGAGCTATTCAGTGCTTGTGTATTGACAGAACTTGGATAAATCGAAAGTAACTCTTTTATGGATATGGAATAGGTTTAAATGCCTATCGAAAGACTTCTGCAGAGCTGTAGTTCTAGAGAAGAGGAAACTATCTTCCATCTCCTGTGTCAGTTCCATGTCGTTACTATTAAACCATCTGACTTGAAGTGGTATCACATTTAGTACAACCTCCTAAGTGGGACGTTATCCTTCAAGAGGGCTTGTTGCCTTAATATAAAATAATTTGTATTTTTTAAATCAGTTGTAATTTTTACGTATTGTAAACTAGGAAAGTATTACAATTGCACAGGTTTACAATCTCAAATACTCATAATAGTGAATTGGGCTATTGTGGTTTACGCAAAAGTCAAAGTACAATTTTCACTGAATGGTGGTATGGATGTAAATAACAATTATACAAAGGCAACTTAATAATAAGTTATCGATACAGACGTCAAAGCTGGGAATCTCCATGATAAACTCTTTAAAGTCGACGTTGAATTAAGGAATAAAAAGGCCTCAGGACTCAACAACATACACCCATAACTACTAAATGCATATCCAGAAAAAGGTGTCAGGCGATATATAATTTTGGCATACCAACGAGCTATTTATATAAGTATACAGTAAAACCTTGATAATTGATAGATAATTGATTGCTGACCCTAAACCCAATTATATAATTATCCGGATTGCCGAATAATAATGTAGGAACATTATTCTTGTTCTTCCTATTTTTTGGGAGTAGCAACTAATAAAGATTAACGCATTACACAACAGTTTGAATGCAATCTGGATTATAAACTTGCAATAAATCCGGATTATGAAGTATGTAACTAAAAATGAGGTCCGGATTACCAAAGGATAAACAAGGTCCGCATTATCATTTTTACTGCATATATGACTTGTTCATCGTCTTGAGAATATGATCCGCCTCTATACTGGACACTGGTTAACAATTTGTTGTCTTGTCGACATGTTACTATCTGCTTCAACTTTTCCATGTTTTTGAACGTTTTACCTAGGCCGTACGATATCGCATTTACCTCTTGGAGCGTTTCCATGTTATTTTTGGGCGTCCTCTCCCTCTGCTACCTTGGGGGTTGTATATACATAAGCGCATATTTCCTCAGGAGATTTACGAAGGTTGTGGTCAATCCAGTAAACTGTTCGTTACTGATGGTGTGAGCCCAGAAAATGTAGAGAATTCCACGCAAAAGCTTATTTTGTATTTCCTCCTTGACAAGCCAAGTTCTGCAGCCACAGAGAAGTACGCAAAGAACGCAAATCTCGCATTTTACTACGAACGCTATATGTGGAGGAGTTCCCTATTTTACGCAACTGTGTATACGCTGCTATTGTCTTCCTTTGGCTTTCAATGTCATTTGTGGTGCCACAGCTTCCAGTGATTGTACTGCCGAGATAATGAAATACGCATTTCATGTGTTCTGGCAGAATTAATTTTGAAAAGACCAACTTTAGCGGGTTCGAAATAAAGCTCATATAACTTCTTCTGCATATCTATTATTATCACATGCAATAGCTCACATTTGTCATGGCATAATCTAAGAATTCTAGCCTGGTCAGTTGTTTAAGTGGATCCCAAACTATTCCTCTAGGCTTATTTGCAGTCGAACACTTGTATAGGACTTCCATTACTATCAAAAAAAGAAGTGGCGATAGTAAGCAGTTCTGACACACACCTGACATAAAGCCAAAAGCCTGAGACATTTTGCCCTCATGTAAAGCATCACATTGAAAGTTCTCATAACTGTTGTGTGATCTATACGAGAGCTAAAAGAAGGAACAACTATTGATTATCAAAAACAGGAGATTAGACCGATGACGTCTGTCTTTTGGCACTCAGATATGATCGCAAGCGATGTTCAAGAGCAAGCCTTAAAATTAGCATCCCTAAGGCAAAATTTATGCGAACTATTGACTCTAACACAACTAGCCTTCAAATTAGCAACCTATAATTGGAAGACATTTGGAACATGTTTCACATGCCTTGGAAGCATTTTAACTTCGTCTGATGGTTCGTTCTCACACATAAAGAACGGAATAAATAATAATTTGATCACATTAACTCTGTATAGAGATTCTCCCACATCTCTGTCAACACAAAAGAGAAAATATTCAATTCCTGTATGAAATCCATGCTTTTGTATTAATGTGAGTCATAGAACGCAGCGATCAAGGACAAAACAACAATCCAGATATTTAAAAAAAGTTTGGCTGTCCACAATCGCTAACCACAATCTATTGCAGAACACAAACTAAACTCTAATGACAACTGGACTCCTCAGGAAGAAATGCATAAATTGCTAAAGCCTGATGGTGATATACCTAAATAAAACGGCCAGCAGGGAAGTAGTAGTCAAAGTCGGCCAGCCCACACCTGAAGGCACATAAACAGGAACTAATACAAAAATTGTAAATTGTGAACATTTTAGCCAAAATATTTTCCATCAATAAGGTCCATAGCCCATGTAGCAGATATGGAAACTACGATTGAAAACTTTCCCTTTCAATGAGTCTAAAAATAGATCGGGTGCAGCTCTTTGACTGAGAGTAGTCCCCGTGTTCCTTCATGGAATCTTATGGGAATTAATATACCATATAGATATAATAAGGTCATAGCCCAAATACTAAAGAAAAGGGTTTTATTTGTGCTTTCACTTGACTCTGAAAATGGCATATTGGTTTCAGTAAGAATTATTCATGTGTAGATCATATAAAGACCCTCAAAATAATTGTAGGACAAGAGAGCCTTTTACGACCAATGCTGGTGTGAGATAAGGATGCCTATTATCTCTCCTGCTCTTTGACATTGCCCTGATGAAATCATGTTGTATTATCGAAGAAGATGAGAGGAATTCAATGGGGACTCCACCGCCACTTAGAGGATTTTAACTACGCGAACGACATATACCACATGTCACACAAACTCAGTGACATGTAGGACAAGGTCAAACGCCACGTTGCACTAGCTAAGAGCGTCGCACTGGAGATAAACATTAAGAAAATCCAAGCAATGCGCATTAACAATAGCAATCCGGGATTCATTACAATTGAAAACCAATGCATGCAATACGTAAACAATTTCTGCTATCTGGGCTGCATCATGTCGGTTAACGGTGGTATAGATGATGATGTATGTAACAGACTTAGTAAAGCCGAAGCAGCTTTCCGACGACTTCGGAATGTTTGGCATTCAGCTCAAACATGGCTTATGTCAAGTGCAATTACACAAAAACTACAGATTTGTGTTAATAAATGCCTACGAAACATTTATGGTTATTTTCGGTCACGAACTATCAGCAATAATGATCTATGGATTCTGACCAATGAAGAGCCCATAATGCGCCAAATATCAAGAAGAAGAATAGGACACACTTTAAGAAAACCGCAGATAAGCATAAGCAGATTACGGCTACAGTCGATCCCCCAAGACAGTCGCAGCAGAGGTCGTCCAAAAAATACTATGTTGGAAGAGCTTTCAAGTAACAACAACTCATGCGAGGAAATTTAACGTTATTGTCAAAATATAGTAAAATGGAAACTTCTTGCTGAAGCCCTATATTCTCAAGTGGAGTAATAAAGGAAAAAAAAGCATTCTGACCAAGCTGATGCCATTCGTATGTATCAGGTTAGGTTAAAAAGACGTGTAACCACTAGGATAATGATACTGATAGTTACAACATTCGGAGACAATGTGGTCCATTTTTATCATTCTTAGCAAATTGAAGAATATTGATAGGTTCTTTATCGAACAGGGAGCTAAGAGTCTAAATCGTATGTCCATCCAGAAATCGATGCCTTCTGCCAGATAGCCTAAGGCAGCGACACAGTATATGTTGGCTCATCTTCATTGCCTCTTGATTCTCAAACAGTCTACAGAAATCAGTCGGTATTCCCCTATCTATAATGGCTCATAATAATACCCGTAGTCAATTTCAGCTCTGACTTACTTATGGAGAGACCTAAAGATGTTTTACGACTAGAAATAACCGGTCATATAGACCTTTAAACCCTATATCCTGCTTGTTGTGCAAGATTTAGCTAAAGTGACGACTCAACGGTAGTAGTATGGAATCATCAGTCGGCAGTACTACTGACTCAGAGCCACAATGACTCCCAATAAATTCTTTCGACCCCTAATAATCTATCCAAAGCCAATTAGTTGGTTAGAACGACCTTAGACCTAATCGAGTACAACCTGAGTACCTTGAGAACCACATGACTATCCACAAAGATAGTCACCGGCCTCCCAAAGCTGTCAATTACGTTCTCAATTCCTTTAAACGTAAGCATACTTGATGTAACGTAACGCCCAGTTAGTTCCCTTATAATTAATCTGAATGTCTGCCTTTATAGCAGCTCGACTATCTACATATAACCGTTATCATATACTCACGAATCAGCTCCATCTTTAGGGGCCGCAAAGACATCAGCCTGGAAGACACTGCATTCATGAGGAAGCCTTATACCACTATATTCGAGCTAACACATGGGCTGAAAAGTCCCGGCCTAACAATAAACATTTTTTTTTTTTTTTTTGTTCAAAATTAGCTTTATTCATCAACATAATCTCTATCAAAAGCAATACAATCATTGCATCTCCGCTCTAACATTTCAATACCACTTTTGTAGATCGATTAACCTCTTCATTCGTGAGCAGTCAGTATTCGCTGGAAGCCAAATCTAGCGAATACGGTGGATGTGGAAGCATTTCGAGTAATTCAAGTAGTTTTGCCATTGTTTCAGGATCATCAACACGTTATTGTTTTTGGTTAACAGTGAGCAAACAGAGCTATCTTATAGTCAATATAAAGCCAACACGTTCTTTTGATATCTTTACAATGTCAGCTAACTCACGCATTTTCACCTTTCGATCATTCAAAACGATGTTGTGGATTTGTTTGATGTCCTATGGTGTCATTTGGACGTCCACTGCGTTCTGCATCATATGTTTTAGGCCCGAGACTTTTCACCCATGAAAATCGCGTGGCCATTAGACAACATATCAGCTAGTCATTGCTGCAAATCAGGAAATACCACTCGAGGCCCCCTACCAAAATCACCAACCCAAACCATATACATAATCGGTAAGACCCAGAATAGTGGCATGGCCTTATTCCCTATTTTGGCAAGGCCCCCTAGAAAATCCTCAAAAGGCTTCTTGCCACCATGGACTTTTTAGTTAATTTCTATACATATAATCCGATTTTATATTTATAGGAAATTATTATTATAAAGGAAATTCCTTTGTTTTCTATTGATTAAAAGAAAACTCCTTACATATATAATATTTTGTCAAACAGATGGCGCTGTGTAACGTAAATAACTCTGCTTTATTCATTTAATAATATGCAGCCCTGCACATTGCGTCTAATGCTGAACATCCCCCGCATAGAGTATGTTCAGAGTAGGGTCTTTTGTGAAATTTGAAAAATATTCTTTAAATTGTGCCGCACAAATAAATATCTTTGTTCGTCCTTTTTTTGGCACTTTTATTAACGTAATATTACAAATTTCCAAAAATTTTACTAATTATGGTGTCACGTAAGGACAGCAGCAACAACAATAATGATACAACAAATGCCTTTAGTTATGTGCGAGATTTTAGTGCCCAGGCGTGCTATTATCGCAATAATAAATCAGAGGAATCCCTAGTATTGCTCAACCGCACTGCTTCCCTACTAAGCACAGCTATTCATCCACATCATTTTACACCGGGCAGTTTGGAAATTTCGAAATTCTTTATTGACTTGCATGCTGTCATGGGTTCTCTATCGATAGATGCCGATGCCTTATGGACCTGTATGGGTATATTGCAGCATTGTTGTAAAAATCTAGAAGCACGTAAAGCCATAGTAGATGAGTACAGGTATATACCATTACTTACGTATATATTAAAACGTACACAGCCTGGTGACAGACGCCAAAGACTGTTGACTCTGTTGCAAGAGTTGACATTTGGCATTAAAATTACTTGGGAAGAGCCATATGTTGTAGTACTATTGGAGCAACTGGTGCAAATTGTTTATCAAGCATCCGATGAAGGAGAAGAAATGCATGCCCAACTTTCTTTATCGATTCTCATAAATCTGTGTTACAAGAATTTTGTTGTGCTCTTCTTGTTTTTGCGCTCTGTTAACATTTCCAGTTTTAGTAGGCACATACAGAATTATGGTATGTTAGCCAACAAGATGTTAATTATACTCTCGGAGGATATACATTCGCCCGATCAAAAGGAATTGCATATATTCCTACGATCCAGTTTTGCTGCTGTCAATGATTGCATTAAACACTGGAATGTTCCACATTTACGTCATATTGTTGAATTTCTAAGAGATTCTAAAGCTCATAGTGGTCTCCATCAGGCTATGTTGTGTTATGAGCATTACTGTGAAGATATTGAGAAGCTATTGGATGTAAGTTATATATGTTTTTATATATATAAACTTCTCTTAATAATTATAAAATAATTCTTTTATTATCCCTTAGCACATAGAAGGACGCACATCTATGGATGATTCCAATGAAGATTCTAGGAAGCAACAACAATTATGTATGGGCTTAATCTTTCAATTGATTGAATATATTATGGAATTATCAGCCCAAACCGATGCAGAAGGAAAAGAAAATCAATCGATTAGCTTAGATTCCAATATACCACGAATATTCGAACTTCTTAGTAATTGGTTAGAGTCTGAAATATGTGGTGTCGAAGCGATTAATTTATTAGATAGTTTAGTAAGACTAGGTAAGTTAAGCAATGTAAAACGTAAAAAGTTTGTTTAAATTAATTTTTTCTATACTAAAAGCTAAAAAAGAAACAATAGCTCCACGAATAGCCAGAGATCCCTCAATTATAATACAACTGATAACTACATCTGAAAGGCCAGATACAGCAGCCTTACACACTGCTGCAGTTTTACAGCTTCTAATATCACTGTTGCATCAATCCAAAACAGAGAAACTGATATTATCGAAAATAACTGAATCATATTTCGATAAAATATTGTCACCACTTTTAAATATCAAGTCCGACATGCCAGAAAATTGTATAAATATGAATGAAATAGAGAAATTCATATTCTGTTTATTGTTGCTTATAAATTTTACAGAAATTGCCAAAAAGGCATATTTCGAAAAGTGTTGTACACTTTTGCAATTAAAGCAAATACAACATGCCCTAGCTAGGGCCATGATAAGTGGCAATGAGAAATTGTGTTCGGCGGTATTTCAAATAGCACAATTTGAACATTTTCCACAGACTCAAGTAGCCAAGGTAGGACTAAATTTTATGAAAATTAAAATCAAATCATTATTTGTATATTATTTGCAGGAAATTTCCCAATTAAATGTAACAACAACGCAGTTACCACAAACGACGCCTTCCGGAGATCAATGGCGTAATTTGAATGCCATTTTAAAGAGCCAGAAAACATTTGTTAGCAAAGAACTGGAAGAACGTTTACAGGCTCTAATCGAAGTCATACAACAGGCTCAAACTAATAATCAACTACATAATGTAGCCACTTCACAAATTATCGAACTTTTTAATTATAAAATGGAAAAATTTAATTCGGCCGAGACATCAATGCAAAGACGATTGGAAGAAGCCAGCAAAGAGGTAAGACATTTTACCCTAATTTATTCTTTTTAAATTTAATGTTATCTTCCAGATTACGCATTTAACTCAACGTATCAATTTACAAAATGCGGAATTGGAAAAATACCACACTATGAACTTTGAGCTGCACATTAGTCAAGAGTCTTTGCAAACACAATGCAAGGATTTGAAAAATCAAAAAGATAATCTTAAACGTAACATGACAGATCTAATGAAAAAACTTTCAGAACAATCGGAAAGTTTGAAAATTAATGAAAAACGTTTAGCTGTTAAAGTTTCTGAAATGATAGGTATTTTATTTTATTTTTTCTTCTAAAATTATTTTTAATAAAAATATTTGAATTTTTAGTTTTGCAAAAAGATTACAATGATCTTAAAGAGGAATTACATAATAAAACAGAAGAATTGGAAAAATTACATCTTGCTGCCAAAGAGAATGTAAGTAAAGATATTTTGTATATTAGTAATTTTGTAGATCTCGATGTTTCATAATTTGTACAAAGAACGATATGAACTAGTTCAGTTCATCGGTTCATTTTAATAGTTTAATTTCGATGGAAGAATTCAATTTTAAAAAATTGTAAGAGGAACAAAGAAACAAAGTGTTCTTTTTAAACTCATTGTTAAATCGTTATTGTCGCAATTGTCTCGAAAATGAATTACAAAATTATATTTGCGAACTAATTCATTTTGTTGAGCTGAACCAATTTGAGAGCTAGTTAAAAGTAAATTATTGGAACATCTTCATCTTCGAAATCAGAATTTCGAGTTAAATTGTTTTTGAGGCTGCTAAGTAAACACATTGGGGGCATTTGTCTCAGGGCAAAAAAATCACATGGACTCTAAATACTACAGTTCTCGAAGACGGCTCATTAAACTTGAGCAAAGCTAGGTTAGGTTAGGTAATGAAAGCAGTGCTCATGTGCTCCACCCAGATAGTAAAAGAAATTGTTGAATTGAAGAAGTCTTCCAGAAAAACAAAAAAAAAAAAAAGTTAACAGAAATAGGTAGAAAAAGGTAGAGATCAAACGGAAAAAATGAATCAAAAGATTGAAAATAAAGAAACAAGGTAAAAAACAGCAAGCTCCCCTGACACCGGAAGTCACCACACCAGACAAAGTCACCACCCTACAAGTGAGAAATCGCATCTCGCCGAGGGTAATGAAAAAGCCCAGGCCAAACAACCTGAACCTGCGTCTTTCAATCCTCCCTTCATTGCCGCACACTCTGCAAAAATCGGGGGTAACTCTGTACCACAACCTACTCTTCGCCCTCAGAACACAGTCAGAACACCTACCAAAATCTTAACAGGCTCCCTGCTTAGATTTAAGATCCAGCAGCTTCTGTGAATAACCTATAGGTCCACTAAGCCAACGGAGAAACTCAAAGGGGGTCTTACAGACCCGTCCTCCAGATCTACACACTTCGTAGTGTCCTCTCGTCAACTGATCAACTCATCTCGGGACAACTATGAGGTCACGCAGTACATAGCCAGAATTTTGGTAGATCATTTAAGATTATAATATCTACCAGAGACTATTATGCCGTGGACTTTGTCCAATGGAGCGACGAAATCTCAATCTAAACTAACGGCTAAAAAAATGGAAACGGACACGTTTTTGCATTTTTACTCTGATGAACTTGGCTTCTTGGTCTCCTTTAGACTGTCTTCGAACTGCATTGTTCTTCAGGAATAGTTCTATGTAATCGATTGATCCTCGAAAAGTATTTGATAATTAAATTTCAAAACTTCGATTATTATATGATATTGTTACATAAATGAAATGTTTGGTATCATTGCACTAATAAATAAACGAACTGCGGATGCAAAAACAAAACTGAGAGGAAATTATATAAACAAGTTGTTTACAAAACAATCGAACGGATGTTACAAAAACAAAACAGAAATACATAAATAAATAGCTGCTTGCTCTTTTATGTAATATGTCCGAAGTTACGAAGAGTTCGAAAGTTTTCGAACAATTCTTTAATCAGTCATATAAAAATCACATTAATGCGAAGCAGTTAGTTCTAAACAAACTCAGCGTGAAGACAGTCAGTTATGAATAATCTCAGTTGAAAGTGAGCCGTAATCGAACACCTTCCATGTGACTGCTCTATAGAAGCAATGGCTATAGGTTTCTTAAAAAATCTGGAATGTCTTAAAAAAGGATTTCATATTTGTCCGGATTAGAAAGGCAGATTAGCTTATATGTTTTCATGTATAACTTATAGTTTATAAAAATGTGCTTTCGAGTCATAAGGCTAAGTTAACCTAATATCAGCTAAGGCTACCAATCAAATATTGTAACGAATTTTACCCAACAAATATACAAAACACAAGAAAGATTTTTATGGCGATAAAATTCCTTTAAAGGGTTAGCAAGGAAGAATGCGTGGATCTTTTGAAAAAGAGAATTCAAGGAAACTGTAAAAATTTATTTATTTCACTAATTTATTTATTTCATAAACAGGAGCGTTGGTTTCTCCACAAATTTCATTTTTAAGTATATAAAACTAAGTGCTTTTAATCGCTAAAGTTATCTTATATGAGCGTTAGACGCATTTTAATTGCCAACACTACAACCGGTATTCGTATAGCCATGACAACCTGAAAACCACAACCAATGTCTCAACTTTCCCTATTACTTTTTATAATTTCAATCGAAGCAGAAGAAAAAGAAAAACGCTATAAAAATGAAAGGACTTTTAAAAATAAAATTCATATTTATAATTATTCTGCTAAAAACCACAGAAATATTTAACGAAGAAGTACCTTCTTTTCGCATAATAGCACCACAAAATCTATGCAAACAAAATAACAATGAGACTGGTACAAAACAACCGGAAGGTGTTACAATTACTTTTCAACCAAAGGATGGCCTTAAATTATCGTATAAGTTTAAAATATTCTTTAAAATTATTGAACCAGACACTTTGACACAGCGTGAAGTTTTACTGGTATGGAGAGCGGTAAGAGCTTTGGAACAGCGCCTGAACAGCAAAGAGAGATTGCAAATAATGAAAGACAATATGGCTCAAATAAGAAAATCACAACTTGTACCCGGTGTAAGCTATATATTCCATGTTGTGGGCATAACAGATGCAGGAGAAACAAGTCGTGAACAAGTATTTACTATCGATTATGCAGATGGTGTTTTACAGAATAGCAATGTACCAGAAGGTATTAATTTTCTGCTGATAGGTTCAGAGGAGGTAGTAGCTAGCATAGAGTATAGTATCATGGCCAAGGTTGAGTTTTGTAAACCAAAATATGATTATTATATAAAATGGACCATAACTGAGTTAGAGGACCAGTATCAATTGATTGAGAATACCATTTCAAGTATCTTGCTAATGCCACCGAATGCTTTAAGTGCTGAAAGAAAAACTGCAATCCAAGCACAAGTTAAAGAGATTAAAACAAATCGTCCCTTGGCCAAAGACACTATATGGGTGGAGGTATTAAATAAAGGCTTTCAGGTTTTAATAATACCCTGTGCTGCTAGAATTGGTGAAGGTAGCAAGTTAACATTTCGTTTATTTTTACGCAACTATGATCGTATACATCAGTCGGAGATAAATTGGCTAGTGGAAGATGTGGCAACTGAAAATGTTGTGCATAGAAACGAAGACAATAAAAATTATTTCAAAATGCAATTCGATAAACCAGGCACGTATCGGGTATTGGCTATTGTTAAAATTAATGATATAGTTACCAAGGTGAAGGCCGATATCGAGGTTATATCTTCCATTTTCATAAGTTATGACTTTCAGGAAATACCAAATTTAAATCCTTCCTCCTATGAAGATTTTAAATTTTCCGTTTTGGTTATAAATATGGTGGCCAATTGTGAGGCCAGCTGGCTAAGTGCCCAAGAAGAAGGCTTTCGATTTATACCCAGCGGTGTTCTTGATAAAGAACACTATGGTTATACGAAAATATCCAATTTGGAGAAATACTATCTCGAGGAAATAATAGATTTCACCAATTCAACGGTAAATCGTGAAATTACCTTAAATATACCCACCAAGCACATAAAAACAGATATAATGTGGCCAGGTTTTGAGGGTGATTCTATGTATAAATTTCGTTTGGATGTAACATGTCCGAAACCATTTAGCTCAAGCTCTCAGCAAGAAAATCTAGACGAGCCGTGGGAAAAAGTGGTTACGAGTTATTTTATAATAGACATACACACCAATGCTCCGCCACAGGCGACGTATATATTTATTGAACCATTACAGGGAGTAGCACTTAGAACCATATTCTGTTTCCATTCCCAAGAAGCTAAAGACCTACTGCTTGATTCACCGGTAAGCTATGAATTGAAAATAACAATGGATAGTTTTGAATTATCGCTTGGAAAATATTTTGAATATAAAACCTGGCAAACTATACTACCATATACTCTACAGCCTCTAAAAATTCAAGTGGAAATTTGTGATATACGTCAAGCTTGCAGTGTGAACAAAAATGATACGTTAATAATGGTAAATTATGAAGAACTTTCCACGGAAGATTATATACGGTATGAACAAATGGTCACTGGCCTCTTTACTAGAACTGATTATCAAGATGCTTTGAATTCCATTATAATAGTTACGATAACCTTAAAAAACTCCAAATCTTTTTTATACGTAAAATGGCATGATTTTGTTCGGCAAACTTTAAATAAAGAAATTGATAAACTTTTAGAGCAACCAGAGAATAAAATTTATATAAGTCCCGATTCTAAACTGTTGTTTGTAGTGAAATGCAAAGAAATACTAGACTACACCCAATTGGTAAATAAGGAAATGTTGGAAAAATTGTTGGAAATTCTAGAAAATCTAATGGATTTCGCAGAATTAAAAGCCGATTTACAACAAGAAGAACAAGAACGCTTTAAACGTTCAAGTCAACGTATAAAACGTATTGTACATCATTCCCAGGAACTGTATACTAAAACACAATTGACTCTATTAGAGGATTTATTAAAATCAGAGGAATATTCTGCTGACGCTTTGCAGCGTTTCATAGACAAAATAACTAATTTGGCTAAAAAGATGTGTTTAAATAGCAACGGTAGTAGTGGCAGTCAGGAGTCACTAAAATCTTCGTTTGTTTCTTTGACGTTAAAAAAATTACAGGGTGATTTTTTGCAACAGCATGCTACACAAATAAATGAGAATGTCTTTGACAAACTGATACTGCATTTCAAAACAATCGATACAAAGCTTATACAGCCTAAAGCTCAATATTGTCTTATCGTGAAATCGTATAATTTTAAAGAAAATTTACAGGATGATATCTCCCTTATCGAATATAATATTTATAAAATTGAAAATGAATCACAACTAAAAGAATTGAAATTAGATGATGTTAACAAAGCGCCATCCACCATCCAGTTAGATATCTATCCGTTAGAACAGCACATTAATAAATGTCTTATGAAACTATCATACACTGCATCATGGTCGCTGGAACCATGTAAATCGTTGGTTATGGAGAAATTTTTAAGATGTTCTTGCTCCCAAACGGGTTTTTTAAAAACAGCTCTTGTTAATATACCTATAACACCAAAGCCCAGCATAATAGACAGCAACAATACACCTTTACCAACTTTTATTTCATTAACTACACGTTATGGTGTTACAACTTCAATGCCTTATACAACAACTATGGCTATATTTACTACCGATACGCCAACTACAAATTTACCTATCAGATCGTACACTAATAAACAGACGATAAGCAATGATATGCAAGTTAATCCAACTTCGTCCACTCATGATTATGTACAAAAGGCTTCACCTCTGACTTATATTATACCATTGATATTTGTTTCAGTTGTATTGCTTTTGGGCATTCTGTATGTTTTACATCGCCACCGTTTGAGTCAAGCCTCAAAAGCACCCATGAATGTTCTACCTTCTACTGTTTTGGAGTTTCGCAGACCAGCTTCGGGTATCAGATATGCAAATATATATGATGATCATTTGCTAAGTGGTAACTTTTGAATTTTGAATTGCTTTAAAATGCTTTTAAAATAAATGATATGTCTACACATACTTTTTAAATTAAATAACAAATTACTAATTAGTTCTTATTATATATTTTATATTTTTATTTAATTAAATATAAGCCTAAGAAGTCTATAGCCAACTTTGTTCTTGAGTATTTATAAAACTGGAATTGACTTACCCAATTTTGCTTGAATCATATGAATTGGGATGATCTACAAAATATGTTAGTTGTTGCATAGTTTTACAATTCGTTCAATGTTTCAAAGAGCTATTGTGATTGTCTTACAGCCTCTTTCCAGATGACGAGCGTAAGAAAACATTCGTTTAACAAGTTGAGTGACTTGTCTATTTATATTTCAAACACTAACAAAAATTGAGTGCTTTGTTTGTGTTTTACATATAAACATCTGGAAACAGACTGTTAATGTTTGCAAAACCTTAATAAAAGTGTCATAGGTAAATCTTAAATTTCTTAATTGAACGGGGATTAGATTTGAAGTCAAATGATTTGTTTGTCCATCCTTTCATTCAGCCTTCCATGTAAACCTTGTAATGATAAACTACACGATATTTTACAGTGTACATTCCTTCCGCCTATTACCCAGATAATAAAATACCAGCACTAAGATCAGAACACACGGGCCTCCGTGCAATGGTTGACAATACGACAAAATAGGTTATGTTACGTTAGAGGACGAGCAACCACTAGGAGAAAACGATGGTTTTAACACTATGTGGTCCATTGTGTTCATCCTCTAGAAAGAATAGGAAAAAATATTAGTGAAGATATTGGGAAAAGAACGAGAGATAATAAAAGTACATCAGGCGACAAATAATTAACTTGCCAGAGCCAGTTTGAGACCCTACGCAAACTGGAGATTTATGGTACACTCTCTGTATCCGAAAGTAAGGAAAGAGCTTGAATCGTATGCCCACTTAAAAATCGATGCTTTCTGCCAAAAAACCTATCGTCTCTATTTTTCCTCATCGTTCGCCTAGTCTACAAATATCTGGGATGCTATTCTCTCATTTAGAAATCATATAACGTAAGCCGCAATTGCCGTAATATGCGACCGACCCTTTTATATAAATACCGGTGTCAGACAAGGATGCACACTCTCTCCGGTACTATTCCTAGTCCTTCTGGACACTATTTTACAATAACCAAACACAGAAGCACCAGCCAGCATTTGATGGCATCTTAACCAACGGCTACATGACTTGGATTTCAAAGACAATATTTATTAAGTTTGGAACAATGAACTTTGTTCTCATGGTCCTAAGTGGAGTGGAAATTGAAGACGTTGTTTTTTTCACGTATCTCGAAAGCGTTGGTAGAACGGACGCTGGTGCGGATTCGGATGTAATAAATCGGAATAATAAGACACGATGTGCTATAGCTGACTTGGCAGAGTACGGAACCCATCACAAATATCGAAACGAGACAAAATAAGAATATTTGACTCTTGACTGGCGCATATCAGTGGAGGCTAAGTGCCGGAACAAAGATCTAGCCTGGTCACAGATACGTCCTGTGGTGCAGGACAGATACAGCTGGAGAGTCTTTGTCTAATTTTAATAACTTCACGGAGAAAGCAGCACGCAAAAATGTGCAACTAAATAAATAATAATAAGCACAATGAAAACCAGCTTAATGAGAAATTAATATAAAGTAAGGACATTAACCATCGTTTTTTGTTTTTCGCTTTCGAAGTGAGAAAAATGAGCCCTGCGTTGCTTAAACGTAAAATCTAAATCTTTACGGTTGCGTGACATGAAACGTCGCACCCAGCAGCATGCAGAGGACCCAAGCCTTTATAAATACTGAGTTTAGGCCATTAGCTTAAAAACTAAGCAACGAAGTCACAAGAAATGTCATAGAGAGAAATACATGCAAAAACGAAGCTTTGTGTGATCTATCATCAACACTTTTCATACGTTTGAAAGCCCCATCGATGCTATTATACAATATCGTGCAAATGTCCGCCACGGCTTTGCTAGGTGGCGCGCATCCAAAATTATGAATTTCCGCAATAAATCGGGATAAAGGGTTGTTCTAATACATAAATCCGGATAAAGTTGACTAATGGCATGGGTTATGTTAGTTTTGAGGGCCACTGCGTTTTGTGGTTTAGAAAACTGTGTAAGAAAAAGGTTTACAGAGTTATATTCGACCATCTTATATCATTTGCACGTAAGACGACCATGCCCTCAAATCGCTCGTGCAAAATGTTCAATGTAACTTGAGATGTCACGTAACATGTCCTTGCTTTCCATATCATCCAATTCAAGCCAAAAGATGTTGGTAATCATCGTCCCATAACGCTCGCATTGTCGATAATTAATATAGATCGATGACGCCTCAAGTCAAAAATTGGAATGCATTTTAAACTTTTTTGGATATCATGAAGATAGTTATCGATCCAAATTCAACAATTTTTTGTTGACGTACCCATTCATCCTCATTGTTTTTAGGACCAGAACAGATCACCCATTTTGATGAAATTATTTTACGATTTACGCGTGTTCTTGAACATGATATGCGTCCATGGTGATTAGGCAAAACAAACTCAATAAATGAAAGGCCTATTCGACAGATGTTGCTTCAACAATCCGGCCGCTATCGACTGTCAAAATTCAGATGTCCCTATAGAAAATATCCTTTATTTAAAAACAGCTAAATACTCTTTTAATAAATAAATACGTTTCCACTTGTCTGTACTAGTTCGCGAAGTTTGCTGTGTTTAAATCAGTTTTTAAAGTCCTCTTGCTGGCGGTAGAGCTTAGAAGGACTTTTCGAACCATTTCCGTGCTGTAGACTCATATACGATACGTTTCCAATGTTCCGACAGCATCTTTGGCATCGATAAAAAACGAAGAAGTACAGGTATCGAAAATGTTGCTTATTACTCCTGTATATTTAATTTCTAAGCATCAAAAATAACTAAAAATTAAATTAATCAAAAATACGTTTAGCATAGTTTTGTAGATCCGAAAGAGGTCTATCGAATGATTGGTATAAGCGAACAGCAAAAAACCATTGTAAAACAAACAAAGAAGAAACAAATATAAAAACACTACGAACTTCTTCCTTAATTCTGCAATCGTAGAAATATTATTACTTGTTCATTAGTTAAGAATGGTCCATTGTTTCCATAAAATATTTGTATCTTTTGTTAACTTTTTCTAAAATTTAGAGTTCCCGAATAGATAAACTCAAAAAGACTATAGCGGCCTTTGAAGTAGATATTAAGGAAAAAGTCCGTCATATTGAGGAAAAAGAACGTGATTTAGCAAAAACACAGAAGGCACTTGAAGAACAAAAAGAAGCTAAAAAGAAGTCTGATGGTGTAATAACCGTCTTGGAATCCCAATTACAAGAGAAGAACGAACAAATACGCAGCTATGAGTTGGAATTAAGTGAAACTGAAGAGTTGCGTAAAACTATTATGAGCCTTATGGAAAGTAAAAAGCCAAAGCGCAAGTAGACAGAAATAAAGACTTTAAATAGTATTTAATTAAGGTTTTTTAGTCTTGTGTTTAGTTTCAGATTTATTAGATTTTTTTATAAGAAAATTTATTTTACATTTACAAACTATATGTTTTATTAAATTATATTCGCACATTATTTCATATCTTAGAACTAAGATTAGTTAATATTTAATGATTTTTTTTAGTCTTTTTAGATATTTTATTTGATAACGTCTTATATATAAAAATTTTATAAAACTAAATCGTTTTAAATTTTAAATTCTTTTTTTTACGAATATTACATTAAATTTCATTTAAATTGTACAAAATATTTCATTATAACATTTTTTTCTAAAACGTAAATATAAAAATGGTTTTAATTATTTATTAATATTAAATATCATCTTAAATTGTTTTTATTTTTTTAAAGCCTTTGGATACTTTCAGCGCTTATTTTAGGTAAGAGAGAAGAGTTTTACGAAAATTTCTTTAATAAATTAATTACAAGAAAAACAGATTTTTGTATAAACTAATAAATTAGTTTTTCGTTAATTTTCTTTGTTAAAATTCTTTTACAAAATTATTAATTTCATATAATAAACAATAACCAAAAACATTAAACTTATACGTACAGTCGCATTACTGCCTGCATTTCGTCCTTCAAGCAAACTATTGATGTCTGTATCTAATTTTCGTGATTCACGTTTTTCTGCCTTTTCGCATAATTCGCCACAATTGGCATGTTCACAAATATCACATATATGAGATTTAGGCGCCCTATAAAACTGTCTAGCTCTACGCACTGTTGACAGAAAGGAAACAAATAGACAAACAAGGATTATTAGTAAATATTTATTACATTCAGTTCTTGAGTAATAAGTATAGTAAACTTACCATTATCGTAATAATCGTACATTATAACCGGCACTGGTTTATGATTTGTCACCTTAACTACTTTGTAGGCATTTAAGGTGGGACAGACTTCTCGTCGATCCAAATAGTCGAAATAAATTATTACCACCGTATTACGTTTTTGAGTTTCAACTTTCTGTATTAAAATAGAAAGAAAACAATTTAAAATACTGAGTTCGCAAAATATATTTTCAGTTAAGTTTTTATTAAAAGAGTTAAGACTTGTTTTTTATGACCATAAAGGTATATATATCTACATATGTACACTAGTCAGAAAAATTCTGCGTACAAAACCATTATGCCCAAGATATTAAAAAAAATGACAACATTTCCAAAGAATATAAAATTATTTTTTATTAAATCATGTTGCATAGTTTTAATAAATATTAAAATCCAGCAAATAAAATTAATTATGTATACACAAATTAATTACAAAAAAGTAAGATTGTGTTAAAAAAAATACGCGGAAAAAGTCTACATACAAAAGTGTACGCACTTATTTAAAATCTTATTTTTTAATATTTATGACAGCATTAACAATAAATTAGTGTTTAATTGGATGGTCTGTTCTTTTGAGAACCACAACCAGCTGCCTGGAATAAACCAGTTTTGTGGTGACTTCCTGTAATATTTTCTCCCGTTCAATGGGCAACACTTTTTTAATATAATTTTTGATATTATAACATGATGGAGAATTTGTTGCTCCAACAGATCCCATAAATAATCAATGGAATTGAGGTCTGGAGACTGTGGTGGCACACGCAAATGTTTTGGAACATTATAAAACGTCTAAAGCTTTACAACATCGGCTGCATTCTTAGAATCGTTACTTTATTCAAATAAAACATTGCTACCAAAACCCAGTTTTGTTAAATTTTGCTTTCAGTTTTGCTCGTAGGTAAGCTTTCTTGGCTACAGTGGACTCAATAACCTGTAAATTGTATATCCCGTTAGCCGGCACATAACCTCTAACCATTTCACCTCCACCAGCGTGTATGACCGTGTCGCACAAATTAGCTTTATTAGTGCTATACCGTATTTTCTCCACACGAATTTCCGTCTTTTTGGTGAGAAAGTTCGCTTTCTGAAATTACTATAACTTTCTCTAGGCATTTTATTCTGTGTACATTGGGAAAAATCTACATGGGCTAGTTTCAGCATTTCCTAAGATATTGTGATAGTATCTAAGACCCATTACTACTCTAGGTTCGCTCTTGCTGAACAATACTAGCATTCGAGATCTACCAGGACATAGGAAAACAAAGCTGCTATAGCTAAGAAAATTCAAAACTTACCTTTATTCTTTCGCTTGATTCTAATGTAGGTAACGTATCCGTATCGACAACAAAACCGCTGGGCAAATAAATTTCCATAACAGCCATATTCGAACGACTGGCATCACCTTCGGCTGGTATAAAACTAATAAAACGAATTAAAATGAGTAAAACGCAATATTTATCTATTATTTTCTTTTTTTTTTGCAAACCTGGCACAAGCTGATAAATGTAAATAATCTGAATGTGAATTTCTATTCACCGTAGGATCTAAAACAAAACGTGGCCAGGCACTGGTTACGTTTGTATTGTAACGATAGGTAACTTGAGCCAAAGCCAAACCATTACCAGTAGCGGAAACCGTAAGATTTTTTACATTATTTGGTAACTGAAATTAATTCAAACATAATTTAAAAAAAATATAATAAATATGTTTAAAAAATAGAAAACAGCAACAGCAATTTATTTTTACCTCAATAGTTTGCAAAACCAATGAATTTTGCGCATTTACATTTAAAACAGTTTCAGCATTTTGGCCATATTTGAATAACAATTGCAAATTGTTGGCTTGACTGGAAAACCTTTCGGCAAAGGCCACCAGAGCCTGTAAACCGACAACAGAATCTTGTGAGCTTATAAAACCTCCCAAATCGTTGCGTTGATTCATTAACCATCTTAGTACAGGCAAAGCATCACCAATTAAATTATTTTCTAATAATGATAGAACAGCATAAGAGGATATTTCCACATTAACGCTACGAGTCAAATTATACCAGGGCGAAAGGGCTTCTGTAGGTGGTGCTGTTTTATTCCACCATTTCAAGCCATCTGTTTTTGAATAAATTTTTTTAAGAATTTTTTTTCGTATAAAAGTAATAGAAAATTAATTGGCAAACCTTTATTAACAGCCATAGCATCTAATCTTTGCAGGAAAGCTACTTTAGAGTTGTGATTAGCTTTGGTCAAAGCATATGTTCCTATAGCCATTGCATGTAAATTATCAGAACCATCTAGGGTACGTGTTATAAAGTCTAATGCTTTATTTATATTATTTTTATATTCCGGATAAGAATTCTTTAAATATACATTAAATTTAATATAACAATTAATACCCTAAAAGCATAAACCATTTACTTACCACATTTTCCATTAAAGCCAAACTAGCAAACGCACTTAAGCTTAAACCCTTGTCATCGAATTGTTCAAATATATCACCCTGTTCTTCAAAACCGCCATTGGCTGTCTGTTTTTCAATCAGGAAATGCAATGCTGCCGTTATAACCTCATCATCAATTTGTATAAATTCCTTGGCCATATGAAAAGCTTTAGCCACATAGGCCGTTAACCAGGTAGAACTTTTCTCTTTATCTAAACCAAATGCACTGAATCCACCATTTTTATGACGATAGTAGAGTAAACGTTGATAGCCAAGTTCCAGATTTTTCTTAGCACGCATTTCTATTGACGGTGACAATTGACGAGTGCGCTAGAAATAAAATAGAAATTAATGGACTAAACTGGCGAATCAATCCGAAAAATGCACACTGTCTGTGAGAATGTGTTAAAATTAATTCTTTTTTACGGATCAATTTTTTCGTAACCGGTTCTTGCAAGGTAAAACTCATCAGAATATATTTAACCTATTATGAAAACGGGAACACTGGACACTACCCCATCATATGTACTCTTCACCATTTTGAACTGGCTATCTCTAAATATTTTGGAAAGACGGTTGACTGTACCCACGGCTACCCGAGCAAGAATGTTGTATAGCTACAACCTAGCTATGATCTTAAACATATGTGTACCCAATTTTAACATTGACTAAGGGATATTGAAATCCTATGGTACTTGAATCCGTTACTCACGATCGTTATCGCAAATAGGTTGCATTTGATATAAACACTGACGGATGAAAAAGAGATGGAGTATCAGACTGTCTCGAAAGCAGTGTTGAAGGCCGAAATTGTAGTGATAAAGATTGCGGGCAGTATATCCTGTATAGTGGGAAATTCTATAGGTATATGTACATACATACATATGAATTGATAGCTAAGCGGCCATAAAATCCATAGATAGTGTACGTAGTATATAGAAAATAGTTCTTGGGATACCGAACCTGTATATGAACCTGGATATGTGAGAAATACTTTAAATCATTGCCAATCTATTAGAGAGAATGGAGTTTCTTTAAAAGAAAAATGTGTATATAACAGAAACTATATAAATCTGAAGGATTGGTTATGAGCCCACCTATTACGACTGTTTATAAACAAAAAAAAGGGGTGAAAATTCTATGCGGAGAAGAAGTCTACTGATTATCCCATTATGGAGAAGAATTCTTCTGGAGTGTGTTTCTAAGCCAATTATTAAAGCCAGGTACCACTGTCTGGCGTACCACTGTAGTCGGCGCTTATATTATTAAATTCATACAATGGTACATCTCTGTTTGTCAGACAGTCTAAAAAATGAGCTATCAAGGTCGTATATCTGAAAAGTTATCCAGACCGGTTGCAGCCGAAGTTTTGCCGTGGTTTATTGAAAGCAATAGGCTTAGGTACAAGTGGAGTCATCACAAGTAGTCACGTGCAGTTCCAACTCAGGCCATTTCATCAAGCCACTTATGCTACTACATTCATAGAAAACCACTCCAATGCACGCCATTTGGAGTGGTCGTTTGGTCCGAGCCCTCCTTATGTTTCGGACTATTTGCCATAAATCTATCCCCGATAGTTCCGTTGATGATGGGGGTCCCATCATTCTCAGACCTTTTATCGCAAGTGCTGGGCAATGGTACATTAACTGAAGACTGACAGTTCCTTCCTTCTTTTTCGGTCCGCATTTTCTGGAGAAATTGTGTGAGGAAACGCCTAGCCAACGGGCATGCTACTCCAATATGCACTGCCCTGTGAGATCAGAGACCACGTAGCTTAAGCGAGAGAGAAGAAGGAGCTGTTTCGTCCTTTTTGGATTAAGATTCGGCCAGTTTAACCTAGAGGTCGAACAGGTACCCTCTTCCATCCAGGAAGTGTTGCCAATTGGATCCCTGTGGACAAATCACAGGCGGTCGTCGAGCTTTATACCCAGTCTGGTCGTTTCGTCCGTCACAGAGTTTCTGGGTATGCCCTTTGCCGAGGGACCCAAATGAAGGAGGCCTCTAAATAAGACACCATTTCTCGGAAAAACAGGCGACACTCATGGGCAAGCTTGGACGTCGATATGGTTGATATGACGTTTGCAAGAGATTTATAGCAGTCTGTCTGTGAAGATCAGTATATTCTTAGGATATATTCTAATACTGAGCATTTAATAGTCATAAGGATAGCCTTGACTATTACTTGGAAGACATATACAAGTATCTGATGTCCAACTTCTCTCAGGCTGTTTTGTCATACAATTTCGCAGTTGCAATGACAGTGCAATGACTGCGAATGCCCGACCTTAGCTGATAAAAGAAGCAGATTCCTTGACAGCTATATACTATCCAGCCTTGGTCAGTTATTTGGGTCTAAAGTTAATGGCCAAGATTATGATGAAAATAGCAATACATCTAACGAGTGGTGTGGTTTTGTTGAAACGTAGAGCTTTCGATTCTAATTGACTATATGCGTGCTATAAACCAATAATTCATTTTTATCAGACAATTCTTGTAATCTGATTTATCTCTTGCAATTATAAAGTTACATAATCACCTTCAATACAATTCTCGAGTCGAAGTCATTTTTCGACATATTTATAATTGATTAAAGGAAAATTTTCGAGAGCCGTAATAAGAGTGAAAGTTTTTCATTATTTATCTTTGTGTTGTCGTACCTGTAAATATTTCAGCACCATTAGATTTGGCATAAATTGTATCATTGTTTGTTCACCACAACCCGATGGTAATTTTATTAAATTTTCCAAATTTCCCAAAATGCTGCCAACAACATCACCTACAGCAGATATTTCGATTTTAGCTGAATCTGGTATCGAATTACGTGGTATACGTATTGATAGATTTGCACTACGTTGTGTGCTGGAACCCAATTCGAAAAGGAAACCTTTATTAACAATCTCTGTAGCACCTAGATGCTCTACTAAAAGTATTGACTCAACAGCATCTCCAGTCAACTGATTAGAAGCAACAGCTTTAATTGTAATGGCACCCACTCGTTTGGGGGTAATAATAAAGGCTACAGATTTTGATGATTTAGCCAAAACACGTACTGAACGTCTGCTATAAAGTTCGATTTCTATAAGTAGGGTAAAAATAAAATGAGTTTCAAAAAAACTGTCAATTTTTCTTAAATTTACTTGGTTTTGGCTGAGCTTTACTATCGATTTGAGGAAAATCAAATTCTTGTGCGGTGTTGTATAGCGTTACATCCACATCTAAGTCACTGTCCTTATTATTGAAGACCACAAACGGTACAGCAATAGTTTCACCTGAAAGTAGTTGTTTTTTTAATGAGAAATAAAATTTAAATTAAATTTTCTTAAAATACTTACCAAGTCTTATAGAATAGGGCAATTCTAGGGTAATATAAAATTCCTTAAATGTTTGCATCATCTTGTTAGGTGTGGTTAAACCAATACCCTGCACTGGATCTAAAGCAAATGCTGTTACAACCCATGATGTTATTGAACTTGGTAATCTTCTGTGTATGACAGTCTTTCCTTCATTGCTTGCGGTGACATTCATAAACAACCAAGTATCGGCTGGCGAATGCATAACATGAATACGTGGATTATGCCAAAATGGTTTTGGTGTATACGAAAAGGCATAACGACCTTTGCCTGGCGCTAAGGTATTTGTTTCTATAGCATGTGCTGGACCAATATCTGTTTTACGTATGGTCGTTAGTTTATGTTCATCTTGATTAATGGCTCTACCCAAAGCTGGTGTAGTTTCCGGTTCTTTTTCGATAATGAAGTCGGTATTTGACATGGTGATTACACCCGATTCTTTACCCGGCGAACTAATAGGTGTGTTAGTATCTTGCAGCTCATATTGATTGAGAGCTCTCATTAGATTTAAAGTGGATAAATCATTGCCTGGTAAGTAAAAAAAGAAAGATGGTGAACATTTAGTTTGAATTTTTTCTCTTACTTTCTACCAACCTTTACGTATATTTAAGGCATTTTGATCCACTACCATCAGACCAATATAGTTATATGGCTTAGATGTGATAGTTATATCAATATCTTGTCCGGGAGGTGCTCGCAATGGAGCCTCAATTTGAACATTGTTCAAAAGATTCTCTTCTAGTTCTATGATCTGCTCATCGTATACGAATTCACCATTTATTACGACATAAACCAATAGTTTTGCCCTGGGCATCATGGCGAATGTAGACAAAACCTTGAAAGTGTGAAGGGTGTTATCAGGAACCTAATAAAGAAGAAATTGAAATACATATAAAGTAAAAGTTATATATTTTAAACTTCAGCTATTTTATATTTACATCTACAGAACGTGATAGTAAAATATCGCCACGTCCTACAATTTGATAAATAAAATATTTCATGGGTTCACTGCAGCGTACAGCAATTGTTATTTCTTGATTCACCATGGGTCTAAAAGTGTTCTGAACTAATATTAAATGTCTTTCTGGAAACTTATTTTCTACTTACTTATCATTGATAACCTTGGCTGTAATAAAGTTTTTGCTGTGCAAGTGTTTTCGTGGAACTTTACCGATATCTGTTATAATTCCTTGATAGTCAACCTGAAATATATTTAAATTTAAGTTTGGCTTATATTACGCAAGAGCTACTTAATTTTCTAGATATATTGTGTCCTAATATACTATTATGCAGGACTTACAATAACTGAATGATATTCGTCCTTATCGCCAATGGGTACAGTAAATTTCATTTTAACTTCAGAGCGATTATCTAAAGTATAAACAGTTTTGTTGTACATTTCACTACTTCCATAGACGTTTGTTAGATAAGCCGTCAATTCGGGTTTAAAATCTCTCATCATAGCACCATCATTCCGTAAAACTTTAGCCTATCAATCAAAGAAAGTTAAGCAAAAACTTGTCTAGATTTAATCGTTTAAACGTATTCTTAACCACTTACCGAAACTTCAAATGGTACTCCCGGTATATAATTACTGGGTAATTTTGTGGCTTCAACACGATATGCATCCAAATGTACAGTAATTACAGTTGAAAAGTTTTGCACAGAACTGGTAGAGGTCTCCTCTACCAGAGCATCTAATAGATATTCACGTTCATAGTCTTCTTTCAGTTTTAATTCATCTCTTATATCAAATTCAAAATAAGCACTGCCATCTATGGGTACCACTTTGCGTGTTATCAGATCATTGACAAATGGTTGTAGAGAACCATAGAATGTAGGATATATGGAAAGTGTAGCTTCACCTACTATAGGTTTACCGAAATTATAACTGCAAAGTTAAAATTAATTAAAGCAACTTTTCTACGTTATATTTCTTCAAAATTCAAAAAAAACTTACTAAGCTTTAACCAGGGCCCTAATTTTACCATCCTTATATATGACATGCTTATCTGTATCGATATCTACCACGAATTTCGGTAAAATATATTCAACTACTTCGAAGGTTCTCTTGTAGACTTCATCCATAACCCCCACTTCAACCGACCATTCACCGAATTTTGGATAATCTGACAAAAGTAAATCGTTGGCATAAACACCACTGATTAATCTCACATCTTTATACTTTCGTATAACATTATTTCCGGCATCTCTTATAGTGATATGGACTTGACCATAGTTTGGAGCAGGCTTTAGATTAGCATCCATTATGAGGACACGGTAGTGCACTATATCTTGAGGTTTATAAATGGCCTTATCCGATTGCACCATAACCGTAAACTGCTTAGCATCAAAATTTAATTTCGTTTCATTGGTAAAGCGTATACCTGAAAGGCCTTCAGCTGTGAGATTATAACGATCATTTTTTAACGCTGGAATCTGAGAAAAAAAAACATATTTATTAATTTATAAAATATATTCTTTATGGGGAAAATATTCAACTTACCTCGAAATGTACCATTTCAGTTGAAAATGGTCTTACTTCAATCGTTTTAAAGTCACTATACGTGCTGCCAATAATGCCGACTTTCACTTTAGCTGGTTCAGGTGATTTGTGTACACTCACAGCTACATGATATTGAGAATTTGGTCTTAAAGTATTTGGCGCAATAATTGAGTATAAACTGTAAGATAAAAAGTTTTTATTTTTGTAACAAATAAAAAAAAAATGCTCTACGCTTTTAAATGCCTCGTAAGCGAAATCATTCACCGTACACTTTATGTAACAAGAACTTAATTTTACCTTACCGCAGTGGCACTAAATACATATGTTATGCCCTACAGAAGGGCTATACGAAAAACTTGTTCTAACTCGAATCACTTTAAAAAGTGATCAGTACTTTGGCATGTTAACATTTTATTACTGCTAAAAATCATTAAACAAATAAAATTTGTATTTGAGCAGCATTCTATTCGAATTTTAATAGTCCAACAGTGCACACATTGTCCTTTAACTTTTTTTCTTTCATGTTCATAATTTCCTTTCATGTTTAGTAATTAATTGGATCTTCATCAGCATATATGATAAATCTTCAAAATTCGGACAACGCATGTCAGCAACGCAATGGATGACATTTTGCAACGGCACGCAAGTCTCTGTACGGGCTCAATGAATCAATATTGTACCGCTAATAAGGAATATAAATAACCGACGCATACTCCAAAATAGCCTATAGAGTAAAATTTATAATTGCCTTGTAATTCCTTGGACCTTATGTTCACAGAACCTAAAACCGCAAGGGGCTTACTAAGATGATCAATAAATGACAGTTTCCTATCCAACAACACACCCAGATAAAGAAAGATAGTAGCGGTCTCTAACGGGCAATAATCAATTGTATGCCCGAACGGATTTCATTTTTGCCGGAAAAAGTCCATTTGCTTACATTTCCTCAATACTTCGTTGCAGAATATTCAATCCAAAATCATCACTTGGAGTATAAAATAATTTAACATCCAGTCATAAAATATATCAGAAAAGTGATTAAAAACTAACAAAAATAGTAGCGGACCCAAATGGCTACTCAGCGGAACTCCGGAAGATAGATATAAGGCCCTGACCAATACATTCCGAAGCATAAATCTCTGAGTCCTTAAAAGGAGGTAAGAATCTGTCCAAAACTGATGTCTATCGGAAATACCAGTCACTGCAAGTTTATGAAAAAAATTTTTATGCTCAAATCTATTAAAGGCTTTACTAAAATCTGTTTAAATAAGAGTAAAAGGAATTATACATATTTAGCCTATACAACCTGCTAAATTTTTTATCAATTTTTGTTTCTTGAATGAATTGGTGAATAGAGAAGATATTGTGTGTGTAGTCTGGCGTTGTCATCCAGACTACACGTATCTTTGATGGGTAGACTTGGCAGGGAAGTTTTAATCTACATAGACAGTACTACCTTGATCAAAAAATTTACGAAATAACCCCCGTGTGGTGTGGTGGCATTGTTCCGATTCGAGTTTCTTCTTTTTGTTAAGTTGGTACATCTGTTGTTGACAGTCGCGCTAAATCATAGTTATAGCTTGACATTTGCAAAAGCTACGTAGCCAAGAGTACATCTATCTCCATGGGTATTGAGGATTTTTTACAATTTTGACGGTGTTGAGGTCGCAAAACACACGATTTGCGAGGCTGAATCCAATCTCACTTTCATCAAAAGGTTCATTACTAGAGACGGGACGTGAGCTTAAGAGTACGACACGCAATCCATACATCAGGCAGGTGAATGGCGTCCACCAACTAAGCCGAGACCATTTTCAGTCAAAAAGAAGACAATGCTCAAGGTTTTTATGGATTACAACGGTGCAGTGCAACATGAAGACCAGACAGCAAACAAAGAGTATTATTTGGGTTTTATGAGACGTTTGCGTAAAGCTATTTGCCGAAAGAGATCAGAATTGTGCGCAGCAAACTTATGAATTTTGCACTATGATAACATACCGTCGCGCAGTGCCATCATTATTCGAAATTTATTGACAAAAATGCAACACACCATACAACAGCAACTGAATTCACCTGATTTGGCTCCCTGTGACTTCTTTCGGTTCAATCGAGTTCAAAAACTGTTACGGGTAACGCGCTTCAGCAGCCGAGAGGAAATAATGGAAAAATCGCAGGAAGCACTGATCGATATACCGAAAACCGAATATAAAAAAACGCAAATGTCAAGCTATGACGCTAAAATTTAGCAGATATATCAACAATAGATGTACTAACTTAACAAAAAAAAAATCAAATCGGAACGATGGGACCGTTACATGTGGGTTATTCCGGAAACTCTTTGATCAAGGTAGTATATCCCAGACCTTGTATCGCTTGACTTGTTGTATCGGTATCTCAATTGGCCAAGTTTTTCATAAATCAACCGTAGATATTCTATAAAAATGAAATTACTACACTACCAAACAATTTCAAAAGGTCTATTTTCAATAATGAAAATCTTTGTTACAAAATTTATCATAAGATTATTAAAATAATTAGTTTAAAATTAATAAAATGTTTAACCCTTAACTACAGATGGCAGGTATTTTTTATCGGTAAGTTGTTTAAATTTTTCAATTTCGGGGGATCATTGACTATAGTTTTTTTATAAAACTTGTGCTGTTTTATTTATACTTAACGGACCAGAGGTATTTAAAGCTTAATTCTAATTAGTTCCAGCTATTTCTCATACAAAGAGAAGCTGTGAAACATTTTAAATCAAGTATACAAAAAAAATTATTTTTATTTGAATGAAAATGTATTAATATAGATGGTGGTTAATAATAACATATATGATTTAAGTTTTACATTATTGAATCCCTGGTTTACGGGATAAATAGCTTTATCAATTTTACCTTCAATAAAATGAAGTATACATTGGCCATATAAGCCCATTCCATCACTGGATAAGCCTCCATGCTTACCCGTTTGTTTAGTATTTTTAGGGAAAAATTGTCCATTACGGTTACGCCAAACAAATTGAACTTAATTTTAGCGGAAAGCCTTATATTTTGTGTGTTGTAGTACTATAATTTAATAATTTTGCAGTTTAAAGTTAATTGAAGTTCTTGTGCTCGGGTGGACGGCGATATTTATGGCGTGGAGACTTACCCAGTAATGGAATGGGTTTTTTATGACAGCTTTAGGTGTTGGAAATATTCTTTTTACAGAAGGTACAATAGATAAAGCTAAAGGAAAGAGAACGCATATTGGGTATTGTTGATAATTTTAAATTTAATTAGGCCAATGACCCAAAACATTCATGACAGATAGCGAAAAATTAGCTGTTGTACAACTTCCCAAAGGTCTTGAAAAAGCCTGCACAAAGTTCCGACTTAAATATTATTGATTTTATGTGGGATGAGCTTGGAAGTCGAATACAAAATCGTTCGTGTACGAATAAGGAACAACAAAAAGTGAAACAAATTAGTTGTATCCGTCCCAAGGAGACGTAGGCTGTGGAAAATTAAAAAGGATATGCGAGAAAATAATTTTCATTTTAAAACTAGATATAAGACTCTGCTCGACTTTCAATATGTGCTCAAATTTGGAGTTTCTCACTTTGGTTTGTTTTATAAAGTTTTATGTTACAGGTAGAAATTTTTTTGTTTTTATTGTTTAATTAGTTCTTTATTAAATGTAATTTAAAAAAAATTTGAAAAAGTTTTCTTTTAATGTGAGTCCATTAAGAGTCCATTAAGAGTTAAAATTAAGAATTTTAGACCTTATGTCGGATCTAGATATCCTAAAATAATATAAAAAATCTATATTAAATTAATTTACCAATTTCCATAAAATAAATATTAATAAATACAACCGGTAAAATTACAGGTGGTCTGTACAATACGTCCCTGCAATATGCCGACTGTAGTTAAGGATTAAATTTAAAATGGTCAGTCTATACTTCAAAACATTACACTACAAGGTATTTTTTAAAACCAAAACCAAGAAATTCTAAAAGTAATCCCAAACATAACAATTTTGTACTTAAATATGAATGTACAGTAGGTGTAGTAGATTTATTCCAGATATGGAATGATTTAGTTTTACTTTACTTTTTAATTTAATTAAAACCTACACTTGTTTTTTAAAATTTTAATTCCATTCGAAAATATAATAGATAAAGAAAGATGCAGAATCATGTTGATTTAGAAAAAACAAAAGAAAAAGTTCAAAACCATTAACGATTTTTGAATTACGAAAAAATTAAACACAAAGTGATAAACGAACTTAGCACCAACAAACAAAAAAGTACTTCCAATAAAGACGCCAAACAATTTTTATTAAAAACTGGAAAAAAATATTGAATAAGAGTTAATGGTCTTTATCACGGTTGTCGTACTTCGACATTCCTGGATTAAAGAAAACAAGCGAAAACTGGAGTTTGTACAGGTCACTTAGGAAGATCACGACTGGCCATACCACAACGCAAATAGTAAATAGTCAATCTGTACGGCATGAATGCACATGCAAGTTGCATGAGAAGGACCGGCACATCACGTCTATATGTCCAACCCTCGAGAAGATTGCAAACTCCATCAGCAGCCTCAAGAATAACAAAACTCCAGGTGTAAAACGAAGCTACTAAGATCTGATACCTTTTTTAGTGCTATAATGATCTATCAAATTATTCGATCGGATTGGATTCGATTAGCAACGTATCTTGCAGGGTTAGACATGGCAGGCTCTGAAACGGACCTATAGAAGTGAGAATAGAAGTCCGGCAAGTGTGTGGCATGTTACCACTGCTATTAAATATAGTTCTAGACACGATACTTGACAGAGCCCTCTTCGAAGGCAAAGGGATAATAGGGAATTGCAAAGTCGACTGAACGATCTAGATTAATCGGATGACATCTGTCACCTAGCTCATAGCTTTTTGGACCCTGCAACAACTTCACGTAACCAAACACTGGCAGTGGAAGCGACAGGTTTGAGAATAAATATCGCGAAAATTCCCGTATTAACGCGACTTCCCGGAAATTATTTGTTATTATTACTAAAGAAATTAAGGACGTCCTTCAATTCTGCTCACTGGAGAGTATTATAACCGCTTGCAGAGAGCTCGTCAGACTCTTGGCCGTCTAAGGTCAATTTTAAAATTATCCATATTATCGTTATGTATGGAAATTGCGGTATTCAATGCCAACGTAAAATTACTCTTTTGTATGGTTGCGAAACACGGAATACTGCCACTGGCGATATGGAAAAATTGTAAATTTTTGTGAACCCACTGTCTTAGCAGGATCCTGGGCATTTTCTGACCGATAATATAGAATATAATGATAGAACAGAACCAGACCCAGTGGAATGATCACGCTCTTAGAAGGCAACCTAATGATATTAGCTGAATTGCCATAGATTAAAATCCACATGGGAGCAGAAGAAGAGGACGCGCAGCCATAACTTGGAGGCGATAAAATGACGCCGAGTTAAACGGATGCGGCAAGAGATAGAAAGAAGTGAAGACGTTAGCACAAAACAGAAAGTTGATCCGAGAACAACCCTATGCTTCTCTTTGGATCAATTATTATTATTAAAGAAAACAAGCAATATTTACATTAATCTACTACAAAAGTGTCGAAAAACGCCTACTACTTGCCAAGCATAAAAAATTACAAAATATTTCACGTTACAAACTGAAAAAAAAATATTGATCGAATGGGAACTTTAAAATTTAATTAAAGTAGATCATCACCATACACTGAACAATATTGAAGTAGATTTTAATAAAAAAAAATTAATTTAAAACCTTAGATGCCCTTTAAATTACTCAATTAACTTTGCGTGTTACCTCACATCAAAATGCTTCTGCATGTTGGCATATCAGAAGTATATACTAGAGATAACATAGGTCCCAAGATATTTTCTTGGGGTATTCCGACCTCAACCTCGCTTAGCCTTAAGATTACTTTCAATTTAATATTTTTATATCGGGTTTTTTAGAGGTTCATAACTTTGATTTTGCGACACTGCCTTATTTGACATCCTATGAAGCCCATTTTTGGTTGAATGCGGACATAAATAAGCAAAATTGTCAAATTTGGAGTGAGGATAATCCACAAGCTTATGTCGAAACACCATTATATCCACAAAAAATTACGCTTTGGTGCGCTTTATGGACTGGCGGAGTCATTGATTCATATGCCTTCAAAAACCATATACCTTTTAAAATCATTCCACTTATTTGATCGCTGTCCTGCGCCACGTTGCCTTCGGCCTTCCTCTTTTTTCGAACCTTGTGGATTCTAGTCGAGCATGATCCTGCAGACCTTATGTTGTTTTCTGAGGCTATGGCCAATCCAACTTCATTTACGATTAGCAATATTATAGGACACTTGACGCATTTTACCCCTAAGGAGCAAGTCGGCATTACCGATGACGTTTGGCCAAAATATTTTCAAAATGCTTAAAAGGCTTCAGTTGACAAACGTTTCAAATTTCTGCAAAATAGCATCCGTAGTGAACAATGTTTCACAACTATAAAGCAACACAGAGATGACGTTTGATCGAAATATTCGTAATTTCGTATTTGCTGAGAGAAGACAAAGGTTCTTTTTTATGTAAAAATTTGTGGAATTATTTAACTGATGGTCTTTGTCTTATCAACATTAACTCACAAGCCATGTTTCTATGCCTCTTCTACCAGGTCATGGAGTTCTTGCTGCAGGTCACTATTCCGCACTGACAGTAGACAAATATCATCGGCATAATCGAGGTCTTCAAGCTGCTCAGTAAATGTTAATGGTAAGCCTCTGTTTTGTATATCCATAGATATTCTGAGGTAGTTGGTATCCTCAGACCTTTAAGAATAATATTGGTGAGAGGATGCAGCCATGACGAACTCCGCAGTTTGTTTCAACTGTATCAGACAGACGACCATTGTAAAGAACTCTACATTTAAAGCCGTCGTAATGGGCTTTTATCACAGTTATTAGTTTGTTCGGTATCCTAGCATTGTAGGCTAAAGGAGGACAGGGATTGATGCTACTATTTTTAGCATTATCATCAGGCAAATTAGTGGGCAAACTTCTTGGAATGTCGGAACTTGCTCATCAGTAGCGTGTAAAGTTATGCCTTCCTTCGATTTTATGGAATGTTCTTTTGCGTAGCCTTTTCCAGACAACTGACAACTAACCTCGTACAAGATTTTAAAGTCTAAGTGATTAGCTGCCGTTTCTGCTTTGCTGACAAGGTCGTTGAACCATATTCTCTAATAGTCCCTGCACAACCACTTCACTGCAGTGTTAAGATCTTTATATCTTCCAGCGGCTATGCGTTTAAGATTCTGATCTTTGGTGTTATATCTGTCTTTCTTTGCATGCCTTATCAGCTCTACCATCTGCCAAGTGTTTGCACTTATCCAATATTTTATATCCTGAAGCAGCGTTTCCCTGACAAAGAACTACTGAGCCTCAACACCACAATCAAGGCTGGGCTGTTGTTCAGTTTGTCAGATAGAGCAGAGTCGAAAGTATTTCTTACATTTCTTACTTTAAACTCTCGGGTATCAAATTTCCTAAAACGGATCCTCGTAGTTAGATCGGCAACGGCTGCCACTTTGAGCTGAAAAGTTGCCATTAGAAGGTTGTTCCGTTGTACGCGAACATCCATTAAGCAATGGTGTCATGTTGATTGTCATATATCAAGGAAGAATCATCGTTGATCGAAACTAAAACTCAATCGTTCAATCGTTGTACGGTTCATAAATCATAAGTTGGCGAAATGGAATGAGTAAAAGTGTTGTATTGTTACGAAAATAATGCCTAAAAAGAAAATACACCACATTAGGGACTGTATGGTGAGATTTTAGTTATAAACTTTATTGGTTTGTGTCAAGACAGAGTCAATTGGGGGTACACAAGCCCTAATAGTCTGTGCTACTAAGAGTGCTACCACATGTTTAACAGTGTTGCCTGTTCGATTCCTTTTTGTGTATTATAATTTTACATCTTTTGAATTTAACGTAGATAAATAGCAATTTATAGTAACTACAAGAATGATAATGAATAACCTTAAATGGTGGCGCATTTCGTTTGGTGAGATATTTATCGTTTTGCAGTCATAAAGTAAAGTCGTGCTTAGGCGTAAATAAAAGTGTTGTATAAACATATATTAAATGCAAAATAAATAAGTTGCTGTATTAAGACAAACTGTATAAAGATAAAGTGATGAATTAAAAACTGTAAAATAACAACAACGTGGTTTTTGTTTTATTTTGATGCAATTAAAAGGAACTCAAACGTTTTAAAAACGTTAAAACGTAACATTATTGTGTGTAGGGTATACATAAAAAGTAAATGCAGGTAATGTAGGTGAACAAGATATTAAAGAGTTTTAAATTTATTTTTAAGCAATTGTTTTCTGTTTTACTGTGGTTTTTTCCACTTTTTATATTGATAATATCGCTTTGTTTAAGGTTATTAAACTTTTTTCCTCCATGAAATCTGTACAATGGCAAATGATGGAGATAATGATGACGATGCTGTAACAAAATATTAAAAAAAAAAAACAATTGTAAACCATAAGGTTTTATAATGGGTTGCTTGCATATAATTATAGTTTATTTTAGAAAAAAAAGAAAAAAAAGAGAAACATAATCATAAATATTTTTATATGAGGAAGTTAAAAGAAAGTAAAATACAAGCAAATTATAATAGTAACTAGCGTTTTTACTTGACTATTAATTGTCTATATACATATGTATGTAGCTATGCATGTAGTGCCTTGGTATGTTTATAAAATTTTCTTTGAAACAACCGAAAACAATTTTTTTAAGTGTAATTTAAACCGTTTTTAATTGTTTTTGTTTTTAATAACTTAGGCTAAGTGGAAAGAAAGCTTGACATAGAATTTTTTTTAAATATAAACTATTAAAACTATTTAGCATTTAGCTAAAACATATATTTTCGTTTTAAGTGAAAAAAAAAATATTTTGATTAATGATCTGTTCTCATTAGAATTTATGTCAAATTACACAAAAAACCTAGATTTTCTTTTTTCTTTAACAAAAAAGTAATAATAATAAAACTCAAAACTTGTTCTACAAATTTGTGTGACAAATTTAAACATAAATGTATTTTAGTTAAAATATATTTATTCATTAGGGTGCTACTAAGGATCGTTACCATTTCGTATTAGAAAGACGGGAAAATTTAATATCACAAAACTTCATGAAAAACAAATTGAAGCGAAAAGCCACCTTTTACAATGTGGTAGCTGCATTCCAAAAAAGTTACATATTGCGTGAAACCGCCATATATCAGCCAAAAAGATAAATCCCGTATATAAAATCGTGGTATCACTTAATTAAATTGCATACATGCGCACAAAAAAATGTTGATGATGATGCGTTATGATGGTAATGGCTTCGGTGTGATAACTGCAGACCGAAGACAGTTGACAATAGTCTGTTTGAGTACTTTTCCAGTAAAGTCTAGTAAAATTTACTCCGTAAAAAATTTACAGAAAGTAAAATAAAATGTACTCTCAAAAATAAAAATATCTAGAAAAGTACACATACGGATATCTAGTAAGAATTAGTGAGACAGTGAAAACAGCTGATTGAGAAATACAAAACAATAAATAAATAAGTTTAAATAAGTAATAAGTGATATTAATAAGTAAATAACTAATTAATAAATAAATAAGTAAGCTTACACTTAATCTATTTTATTATTTAAAGAAAGAAATTTAAATTTTTTTATCAGCTGGTTTTTATTTATCTTACAAATTCTTACTGGCAAAAATTTATCCAGTGAAAGCCAGTAAGTTCTCTTGCATCGAACTGCCATTTTACTCTCTTTTTTTCCTCTCTCCTTACTAAGTATTTGTGTAAACAAACACAATCCGATAAAAGCTTTTAAAAATTTGTACAAGTTTTTAAAAAATTTTGAGTACACAAACCAGAGATGAGAAATAATATTTTCAAATTGTACTAACTTTCATGAAAAAGTGTACTTTTTTCAGTGCGATTGTACTAATTTTTTTTTATTTCTTTTACAATACATAAGTGTGTATAAAAACAAAAAACAATGTAAACTTAAATTCGCTAAGTACTGCAAATAAATTTAACAAATTTAAATTTAGACAAAAGACTATTAGTTGATGAGAACTAAATCTAAGAGGATCAGTTATGATACACTTTTTGCTTGTTTACTCTTTTCTTAATTGTATAGCGTGTTTTTTATATAGGTATAGAGCTTTAAGTTGGCATTACTTTTCAAGATGGCTACTGACTTAACGGCTGTCAAGTGATTTATTCTCAGTTTGGTTTGGCAATTTATTATGAATAGACTCACGCCTGAACAACGCTTGCAAATAGTGCAATTTTCATTTTTCATAAGTGAATTTTTTTTTCAATTTTCAATTTTCATAAGCGAATTTTGTTTAGCGATGAAGCGCACTTCTGGTTGAATGGCTACGTCAACAAACAAGACTGCCGCATTTGGAGTGAAGGTAATCCTCAAGTGTATGTGGAAACCCGTTACATCCAGAAAAACTGACTGTTTGGTGCGCTTTATGGGCTGGTGGAATCATTGGTCCATACTTTTTCAAAAACGATGGTGGCCAGAACGTTACAGTCAATGACGATCGGTATAGAGCCATGATTATAAACTTTTTCATTCCTGAATTGAATAACCATGTCCAGGAGATGTGGTTTCAACAAGACGGCGCAACATGTCACACAGCTCGTGCCACAATAGATTTATTGAAAGACACGTTTGGTGACCGCCTTTTTTTCCAGGTTTGGACCTGTTTGTACCAACTTTCCCATCCCTGACACAAACAGACCTAATATAACGAGGATAACCATAGAATGTAATTTACAGAAAAGCCGAAATATTCAAAAACCAGCATATGCTTTGAGAAGACAGGTGTAGAAAGAAATTGTTTCACATATGACAATATGATATGATCTCCAGTGGACCTTTAAAGGAATTAATTATAATATTAATAAATGTATTGTAATTTCTATAACGCTGAAGAAATTTTCTTGAATATATACATACATTTTGTTCTTTTTACTACCGTGAGGATCATAGGGTCGCGTCAATATGTCTTCAATACACTCGGTCTAATGAAGGGTGCGCTAATTCATTCTACAGTAGCTGTAGGCGGTATAATTCCTTTTCGGTCCGTTGTCTTCAAGTTTGTGGTGGCCGTTCTCGTCTTCGACTGCCTTGTCGGTTCCAATCTATGGCCTGTTTTCAATATCGTTTAGACGTGTACGTACAGTGTAACGAATACAGCTCTTTTTACGTTTTCGGATTTCGTGTCTGATTGACATTTGATTAGTTTCAGACCAAAGCTGCCGATATAACACTGTTGTTGGCCAGTATATGCGAAGAATATTTGTTAAATTGTTGCTAAGAAATATTTGTATTGCCTGCAATTCGCGTGATGATGTATTGCAGACCTTGCTTGCATACAACAAATTAGATTTCAAGTTTGCATTGCATGTTTTTCGCTACGTTCGTTTGACATATACGATAAGTTTTCAATACTGGTTTATGTCAACCCCATTCTTGACGGGTTTTATTTATGCGGCCAAAAATATCAGCTCCGTAGCCGTCACTCTTGTCCAGTATGCCACCCAGATATCAGTAACAGTCTATTCCTTTAAGCCATTATCCTCGTATGTAAAATGTTTGCCCGTTATTTGCATTTAATCGTGTTAATTTCATTTTACCGATATTTATTTTTAAGCCGGTACGTAACACAGTTTTTTGAACCATCGTCAGTTTAGCTTGCGTATCCGTAAAAAGATCAAGTAGATATCGAGATAGTCCAATCTGCCTTTGATGATCTCAGGTAATTCCACTTCTGTAGGATGTTGCGTCAGCATTGTTGCATCGTGTACGCAGTTAAAAAGCAGAGGGGATAATACGCCACTGCTTGATCCTATAATTTTGAAAGTTAACCCTTTATATTCCAGTGCGGCCCATTTGGCAGAGTGGCTTATGTTAGGTAAAACGGCTACAGGCTGTTCGCCGTTTATATGGTCAACACAAGATTTATAAGCTCGAAACCCAAATTTTTTTCGGGCGTGAGACTGAAGCTTTAATACCAAAAAAATAAATGAAGCTCAAAGAAACTCAGATACTCACGTTAAACGCCTGACACCTAACTTTCTGCATCCTTACAAAATCCGAGCGTCAAAATTAATAAATTATAACATCGCCACCTATTGGCTGGCACTTCGTAAGAATCTTCACCACTATACAATCAGATGGAGGACATATACTATATGGTATATGTATATAAATACTTCCACTCACAAGCCCTCTCCCTTTTTTTAAATCGTTCTTGTCTCTTTTTTCTGATCTAAGTGAAACTTTTAGAGCAAGTGTTCTTAAATTCAAGTGACCTGAACTCAGGGATTGCAATTTTAAACAGCCGTAAGATATCCTAAGTACCCGATGTGGAAGTCATTTAATCAAAGTCGTCATTATTACGAAGATCCGTGAAAATAAGTAAAATAATGAATTTCGGGGAAAAAAGAAAACGGTATGAGTCTATGATAAGCAGCTGATGTCAGACAGCAACATCTATTCTAGACACCTGCTACAGTAGACCGATCACCTGCTTAGCCGGAGGACAAATTATTACAAATAAACTTAAACAAGGTAGATATGCCTTATAGAAGCCAATTGCTCCCATGGGGAGATACGAAAAAAAATTAATTTTGTTTATGAACAAAATGTGCAAGTGTAAGAGTAGATGATATTATATGGGTTTTGCTATTTTGTTGTCATTCTTATTATTTTTCTCAATATTTTATTTTGTATTTTCTTCTCCATGTCGTGTGATGTTTTTCATAATGAATGTTGTTGTAATTGCTGATAGTTTTATATGTGCTAGAGAGCATCGTTTACAAGTTGTGTTCGCGTTACATTCGAACCAGTTACGCATTATTCCCGTTATGTTTACTGCAGTACAACATGTTTGATAGTTGGTACTTCTGTTGTTCTTGCTGTTAGCTTATAAGATGAATTGAAGCTTTTATTCTGTTTTATGTAGAAAAAGCTTAAAGTTGAGAACTTGTCCCATCTTGTTGAAACCACACAAAACTGAAATGAAACATTTCAGAAAAGAAAAATTCCTGCAACATTTTTAAATAACGATATGCAGTTACTGTTACAGTTCAAAGAAATGTAGCCCGACAACACAGTTTAATGATACTGCACACCACACTTTAAGTCGAACTGGGTGCAATTCTGTCTCTTAAAGAATTTGTGGAATAGAGTCAAGAGTTAAGATATCTCATTATTCCCCACTTCTGACAACACGATTCCCAGATGTTTCCGGAAGTGCGCCAAAACTTTTATTGAACGACAATTATTGACTCGTGTGTGTGCCAGCGGCATACATTCCAAATACGAGTTTCATCATCCAAATTTTGCATTTCTACTAAATCTAGATAACGATCTAAAATTGGAAATAAAATTTTACGAATAACTCAGTTAGGAAAAAAGTTATTACATTTTTTTTGTAGCGCCTTTCATCAGCCACCCTGTATTTAATTTTTTTCGTTAAATATATACTACCCTAATATATAGTATTTAGCTAAACATTAAATATAACATGTACACACGTATATTTAATACTTTTCCTTATTAGAATATAAGTTTTTCTCACAGAAATTAAAATTAAAAGTATTTCTTAGTGTTTCATGCATCGTTGACTGCCATCATAATCTACGCTTACGGTCATATTAATAACTATAAGACTCTTTTAGATATAAAATTTTATAAATTTTTTCGTTTTATTAGTGTAGAGTAGTAGTTGGTGTTTTTACTTTAGTTCCCAAATAGGTGGTAATGATTATACTCGTATATTGTTTTTTTTATTTTTTATCTTAATGTCTGCCACATATGGTCAAGTGACTGTGAGTGGTATAACCACATTAATTTTGTTTAATTTTATTGTGTTCGTAACTATTTATTGCTAAAAAGACATAGAAAACACTTTGTGTTTTTTTAGTATTGATTTGTAGTGGGTTAAATCACGTAATATGTCTTGTTTTAAAAATCGCTGGTGTGACGAATGGAAGGTTGTTGTCTTATAAGTATTTACAAAATGTTAAAAAATATTTGCCCCAAAATCTAGATTAAATTTGGCCTAAATAGAAATTAAGAAAGTAGTTAAGCCTATTATCAGTCCTACTTTGAAGCTTGTTTATTCTTAGTTTTGTAGAAGTTTACTTTATTGTAAATTATCTACGGTGTTTGTATAAAAATAAAAAAAATAATCTGTACCCCTTCATTAGCTTGAGCCGAGCTGTCATAAAAGTTCTTAAAAAAAAGACTCAATCTATTGGAATAAAAGCCAAATTAAGAAGAGTTAAGGTAAATTTAGTTTAAATATGTCTGATATATCTTTTTTTTCGGTTAAAGTGCGACTATGACGAAATTTTGCTATGTTTATATAGGGTGGGCCATTTAAAAAATTAAATTTAAAAATGTAATAAAACAAAAACAGTTTGAAATTTTGCCAAATTTATTTTATTGTTGTGAAGTACAATTGTTCCGATTAGAAATTAAATATTATTTTATGAATATTGCTGCTGTGGCTGGCCTTATAGTACCCCATTCGGTTGGACTAATTCGAGAACTTTTTTAAGTGTATGGGGTCGTATCTCGACTATGGTCTTACGAATGTGGGCCTTCAAATGCTCAATTGTTTCTGGTTTGTCTGGTATAACGCTTGCCTTTAACGGCGGCGCACATAAAATAGTCCGACGGTGTCAATTTGCAGCTTTTGGGCAGCCAACTGACAATACCATTTCGGCTAATTAAACGGCCATCAAACGTTTGCAATAAATCTATTGCGGTAAGAGAAGAGCGTGCACAAAAAATATCGGTTATCATGGTACGATAGGTGTCTCCATTGACCGTAATGGTTGCGCCATCATTTTTAGAGAAATATGGCCCAACAATGCCTCCGCTCCAGAAACCGCACCAAAAAGTCAGTCGTAATGGGTGCGTTGGCTTCTGTAAGTCAACGTTTGGGTTATTTTAGCCCCAAATATGGCAAATTTGCTTATTAACGTACCCACCAAGATGAAAAAAAGCTTCATCCGAAAAATTGATTTTTTAATTTTTTTTCATTATGTTTTTGCAATTTGCATTGATGCATTGGCTTCAGTAATAACACTTTTCAGTCTTCTGAGCCCCAAATACGGAAAATTTGCTTATTAACTGGGTACGTTAAGATGAAAATGAGCTTCATCCGAAAAGATGATTTTTTTTTTAAATTAATTAAAATTATTTTTTTCCAATTTGTTTTTGTTCATTGGAGGTAATATACTGAATTTTGTTACAGAATAGAATGACATACATTCATAAGTGTTGCCAGATTCGAAATAACCGCTGGCTTAAATTTAAACCGATAGATGGCCCACCCGATAAAGGTCAACTCGAAGATCTCGACTTTATGGACTATATATGTATGCCTAAGGCATTGTGATGTGCAAAATAAAAAATTAAAAAATACTGAACTTCTGAGTGAAATAATCCCACCGTGGAAGGAAGTAAAGCACAATATAAGGATAATACTGCTTGATAAGGAGGCCATTTCAGAAAAATCTAGACATGCCCTAATGATAGGGCAATAAAAACCTATCCCAAAGCTGCACTGGATTAAGTCTAAATCTGCTGCACATGACGGTAGAAAACTGAATCATAGCGCCATGGTAAGCATTATAGTACCCCAGCTAGTCACGCGGTCGATAACTCTTTCACTTCTAAACTGAGGAGTAAAAGCGATTGGAACAGTTTAGCGGCTTCACACTCCGTGGTCAAAAGGACCATTTTGTGGAGTTCGGACAGGTTGATTATTGAATGTGATACGCGAGAGAGAGTGTTTGGTTCTAGGACTGAACATTCAGAACAGTTTATGCAATTAAAAGATGTGTTCAATTGAACTAAGACAGGAAATACAAAGATATGATATAATATCTGATAATCTAAGCACTTAGCTCCTGTGAAATCGATTCAAAAGTAGTGTGGAACTGTCTGGGTAAATTGAACCAGCTGAGCAGGGACAATAGAATTAGTCTATATATAAGTCTATATATATTGCTAAGATAGAATAAATGGAACAACCTTGTGATCCCCCTATGGGAATAAATAAAAAAGTTTGTATAAGTCTATAAACTCTTTGAGAGAGTGGGCCGTTGTGATACCACAAAGAATCATCCCCTAAACCTGGAACCACACGGAGCTTATGATAAGGCCACTAACCTTCGAAATGTCTGTTCTCGTCAGTTCAGTGAGCTCAGTCGTAAGGTAGAAGCCCAGCTGCTTCTTTCAACAGTCACATAACGCTGGACACAGTAGGTGAAAAACTTTTCCTCTTTCACTTCATACCTATAACTCCCGAAGATTTTTTAGCCTGGTGACCCAGTCACAGATGACTGTCGTTAGTGCCTACAATGCCCAGTAATGACTCCAACAATATTGCTAGATGTGCTATTTTGCTCTTCTCTGAAGCTACCTATGCGACGCTGAAGGAGTCTCATTGTTACTTTCTACCTTAATTTCGGTGGTCTTCCTATGCCTGGCCAATTCAACAGCCCTACAGTTTCCCGGAATATTAATGTGATCCCCTACCCATATAATGCATATATCGTACTGCTTAGCCATTTCGTTGAGAGATCTGCGGCAGTCCGCTATTATTCTAGAGGGCATCCTGTGAGAAACCAACACTTTCACAGCTGCTTAGCTATTCGAAAGTATGCTAATATCTCTCTTAAAGACGCTGCTCTCTCAGTATACAATGTCCAGTTATGACATTTATTTTGCCGTTCTTCGAAGCTACCTATGCGACTTTGACGGAGTTTATTACCTCATTTGCAATCCTAAGCCTGCAAGTCTTTAATAGGACTCCCAAATTCACCCGTAAGTTTTGTGGTTTAGCCATGCCTGGCCAATTTATTTGCCCTATAGTTTTCCAAAAAATCATACTACTTAGCCATCTCGTTGAGAGATCTGCGGTAGCTCACAACCGTTCTAGAGCTTTGACTCTGATGAAACTACTCCTTCATCAAGGCAAAGGAAACTATAATGGTCCTGTAGCCTTATCGAGCAAGCTATATTTGTCGACTCCGAAAAGATAACTTCACTCATAGCTCTATATAGTTTAGAGTCGTTCTTAAAGATCGGTTCAGAATTCTTAACAAGGTCCGCTATAACATCTGTACATATTAAAATTATTCAAGAAAGTTTTAATTTGATAGCGTTAAGGCCGATATATCGGGCTACACTAAATTGAATGGGCCAAACCAATACGTTTTTAAATTTGCAATTTCAGGTTATATATTTGGTAAAAACAGTTCCTTAAACCGTTATTCGTGTAAAAAGTAATATTGATTTGGAAATCTGTCAAATATTTAAAGAATTATGCTATGATATGATTTTTTTTACTATAAAAAAAGAAAAAATTAAAAAACGTTGAAGAACCATGCCGAAATACTATTTGTAAAGATCCGGGAGTGATTTGTTCGATACCGTTCTGGAAATTTCTATGCCAAAGAAATTATCCAATATGTGCCATTTAACAGTTGGTCGTTTAAAACATAAATTTCAGGAATTACTCTGCGAACAGAATAAAACAATTTAATTAATTTACAAACAAATTGTCTTTTTACTTTCAAATCATAGTTCAGACCATATATAGCCAAAGTAGCTCTCAAGTGCACGAATATAATCTGCTCCGTGTATGTGTACAACCGAACGAAAACAAAAATATTCCAAAGAGAATAAAAAATAAACAACAATTTCATTCAGTTGTGTGATAGCTTTCGATAAAAGCAGACGTATGACGTATGCGTATTAAAATTCTTTATTTTTGTTGTTGTTTACTTTTTCTATTCAACGCACACTACAAAAATTTTCTAGTACTACTACTACTACAAATGCAGTTTTCTATTGGCCACCCTTGGTGCAGACACTCCTATAAAAATACTATTTGCAATTTAAACACCTTTTAGAAGCTTAGTTGATTGCTTATGTTCAATTTTTAAACAGTTTTTTTTAACTTTTTTATTCTTATTTATTATTTGAACAACAGCATTGTTATGACTTTTTATTTGTCTTTTGTTTTCTGTTTTTTGTTTAAAAAGAATATTCTATAATTATAATACTTGTTATTGCAATTTAATGTAATTTTAAATAGAGTAAAAATAATACAAAATTGTGTATCGACTTAAAAAAAATATATACGAAATAACCACTCGTACATATAAACGCTATTAACAATAAAATAAGAAACTCCGACAAGTCAAGGTGAATTAAAGGAAATACTACATAATATTGAGTTCAAAACAACAGCAAATAAAAAACAAGAGAATCTATGCGTAGGTTAACTAAGTTTTTTTTTTGTATAAAAACGAAATATTCAGAAAAAAACAATAAACTAACAATACAAGTAGTCAAAGAGAACTATGAACAAAAAAATTAAGAAAAAGAGAAAAATCGGCACATTCGGTCATATAAAAAGTATTCGCGGTTTTTTCGCGACTAAAAAGCGTTGATTTAATGAAATTTATAACTAGTGGAGCATGGCCAGCATTCAAGCTTGGGTTCCAAATATGTTAAATTTAAGGAGATTTATTATAAGTGAGACACTGTTAAAATACAATAAAGTCACACAATTTTGGAAGTGTATCGTTATGGGAAGTAAACAAAGAGAAAAAGTAAACAACAATACAAATAAAGAATTTTAATACGCATACGTCATACGTCTGCTTTTATCAAAGGCTATCACACAACTGAATAAAATTGTTGTTTAAATCGTTACTCGTATAAAAAGTTATATTGATTTGAAAATTTGTAAATATTTAAAGAAATACGCTATGAAATGATTTGTTTACTATAAAAAAGAAGAAATGAAAAACGCTGCAGAACCATGCCGAAATATTTGTAAGGATCCGGGAGTGATTTTTCGATACCGTTCTGGAAATTTCTATGCCAAAGAAATTAAACAATATGTGCCATTTAACAGTTGGTCGTTTGAAACACAAAATTCATTGAATTACTCTCCGAACAGAATAAAACCAATTTAATTCACAAAAAAATTGTTTTTTTATTTCAAATCATAGTTCAGACCATATATGGCCAAAGTAGCACCCAAGTTCAATAGTATAATGTATAATATTCAACAGAGAATTATTTAGTTTGGAAACATTTCAAGAAAGCTCGATGTTTGGGCTTCAAACATGTTAAATTTAAGGAGATTTATTGTCAGTGAGACACTGCTAAAACACAATAAATTCACACAATTTTTGAAGTGTATCGTTATGGGAGGTAAAAAATTGGTTAAATTGGAGAATATTAAAAATCAAACAATAAATCATATGTCACTGCAGGTTCCATAGCAGATCGGATCATCTGACAATTTTCGACAGTGGAATCACTTTATAACATAAGCTAGCGACTGGTTATGAAAAACTTTACTAACTGAAACATTTGACGTTTGGAGCTGGTGTTAAACTGTAGATCGTTTTCAATGAGTCTAAAAATAGATTAAGATGCAGCTCATTGATTGATAGAAATCCCCCTTGTTCTAGCTGGTATGTTGCGGGAACTATGTATGTATGTATGTATGCTCAAACGGTCTCAAAGCCTGTATAATGGAAAACAAAGTTTATTAACCGTTTAATAGCAATAATTTTTTTTACTTGAAGTTATAGCTCCGGCGAAGACCCCCTACGCATCCAGAATATTGTGATGGTACTAGGGAAATAGTTTGTGAGAAGAAGGATCCAAAGAATAGTGTTTATTGACGGTTGAATTGATTTCACCCAGATCGTAAGTGAGGCAAAACTTTGGCAGAAAGATTGTTTAACAAACAACAGAGCAGCTAAATAAAAAATTCTTTCGGTCTTTGGACCATCAACTATAAAGAGATGTGTCTGTCCTAGGAGAAAAACGAATGTTTCGTGAAAATATGTATTCTGTTATAGTGTCCTACATTACGACGATGCTCTAACGAATCGGTGAAAAATGTCAGATGTAATTTCTTATACAGTTTCAAATAACCGTGACATTTTAATGCTTTTTTCGACATTTGAAATGTGATCACCGATGCTTTTTGTTTGGTCACCTGTGTATACGTCAATCATATTTCGCCTTTGGCCCTAATCTCCAAGAAGTTCGGCCTATGATCAAAAGAATGCAAATGATAAATATTGCTGTCATCGGCGAAAGAATTGATAGCATAAAAATCGATATATATTTAGATATAAAAATCTTCTCCACAAAATCCACCAAAAGCATGTCAAATCCGATCAAACGCTTTGGAAATACCCAGAACCACAGCTTGTTCTCTTGGAGAGTGCCAAACAAATTGCTATTGACGATAGTTTTTAGAATTGCTAGCCTTGAAGAGATTAGCTAATAAACTCGCAAGCGTCCGAAACGTGAGATTAATTGCTCATCAAACTCGCCTCTCAATAAGTTCATGGTAACACGTGTCGTGTGGCGTCTGTTACTGTCTTGTTGAAACCATATGTTAAGTAAGTCGAATTCTTTAATTTTAGGCAAAAAAAAATCAGTAATCATCGGACAGTACTTGCTCCATTGACTGCAGCGTTGCGATTTTCATTACTCGTTAAGAAATTCGATCCAATGATGTCGCCGGCTCACGAATCACGCCAAACAGTGTATTTTTCAGGGTGCAGTGTAACAGTGTATTTTTCCTGAACTGCCTTTGTCTGTTCTTCACAACCAAGAATGAGTTCCTTTGCTGATATAATTTTTCGATATGGAACTCATTTCTCACACTGCACGAACTTTCATGGTGAAATCGCAAACCTTACTGCTCATTTTTATCATTGTCACATGTCACGTATTTTTTTTTACTCTACAAAAATTTGTACTGTAAAACCAAACTGCAACAAAATCTCTCCATACTAAGCATATTCACTGATAATTTTTGTCATTGTCACATGTCACGAATCATTTTTTTACACCAAAAACATTTTTGCTGAAAAACCAAACTGCTAAAATTTCACCATAGTAGGCATATTCACTGATTCGAGTACAGACAGTGATTGAATACTCTTTGGCGACTAAGTATTTATTGCGTATACTCCTTATATATTGTAAGATGTTGAACCGTGCAAGACGATTAATTCTGATATCTACTCGAACGTTTAAAGCAACCAAGATAGAGCAACATTTTTGATCATTCGCCAGTTGACTGTACTTATCTAGAAAATCACTGTTTAGCTTGGATTTTGCAGCGTCTGACTCACTTGATCGCCAACAAAAAATGGCAATTTTTTTTTACTAATCAACCACACACGGTGGTTAAACTTATAGTGAATCAACATCAAATCAAACGCTGCCAATGGTAAATCATCGATGGTTGATGATGAATGTTCTTTGGTGTCAAACATGACTTTTAAATGTAATTGTTCAAATTTTCATATATGACAGAAGTTAATTTTGTTTTGTAGGCCGTTTATACGTAAGTCATAATAGACAATATCACCAAAAATTATTAGTGCTTTACTCGTCAATGGGTGTAGTAAACATAATCTTTCATAGTTCAGACACTAGTCGAGTTATAACAGACAATATCGCAAAATTTCAGCATGTAGTCGACTCATTATAGACAATGTCGCTAAATTTTAGCATGTAGTCGACTCATAACAATGTCGCTAAATATCAGTTTTTTTTTAATTGTGTGACATTACCATGAAGTTGTCATACATAACATCTCCTTTGTTTATTTACAAATTTCGACTGAATACTGGCGATGATTCATTGATGAAAATAACATAGTAGCAATGTTCCTTAAACACGCTATCAATAAGCAGTCCTAGTAGTAGTAGTATGAAATGGCAAAAGCTCGTAAATAATAATGGCAAGCATGTATGTTAGTTGAATAAAATTGATTTTCAATCAAGCAAATTTTTTAAACAATAATTTTAGTAAAAAGTACACTTTTTCAATAACCCAATAAAATGTTTAAAAAAAAGGTAGAATAATAATATCAAAAACGAATCTAAAACAATAAAGAATTGTTATGTCGTAAGAAAAAATAAAAATCATTATGAATCGAGTGCACAGTGACGGCACGTATTCATTCAATTGAAGTAAAGAAGTTTGTGTCTTAAGTCTTACGTTTTATTTGTTTCTTTATTATTTACATTTGTATAGACGTGCTTATGAAAAATAGAGGACCATTACAATTAAAAACTTCATGTACGTATGTATGTATAAATGTATGTTTCTGAGATCTTCAGCAGGTATATTGTTTTATGCTTCAGGTGATAAGACAGACAAGACTTGAAATTATATATTTTTATATTTTTTTTAAACAAAATTTGTCAATTAAAAAACACTCGTTTATTTATAGTTTTACTTTGGCAAAAAAAGTTCATTAAAATTTTAAACAAATAAACTGGATTTTTTGTTTTTTTTCTATAGTTGACTCTTAATCATTTCGCTTATGAGATCATTTAAAAGCTGTTTATAAAATACAAATAGCCGCAATCGGGTAAAAGCAAAAGAAATATCAGTGTGCTGTAGAGAAAATTGAATTAAATAGGAATACAAACCCTTGACCAGAATTTAAATGCACCAGTAGTGATAAAATTATTAAGCACTTTAAGTATAACAATTTAAACATTTTGTAGCCGTTGTTGTTATCGTTAAAGTTGTATTTGTTGTTGTTGCAAAACATATATTTTTTCCTTTACGCTCTTGTTAACATTTGGTAATATTGGAAATATAATTTTGTTTTTTTTTGGTTTGGATTTGTAGTTTTAATTTTTAAATTAATTTTGTTTTAAAAACAAATATTTATTATATTAGATCACTTTAAAAATAAAATATTTCATGAAACAATAATTTTCAACAATATTTACACTAAATATTAATCATCAGTATTTGTGTTTTATTTTTTAGCTTTCTGTGTGGGCCGCTTGTGTTAGTTATCGTCAGTATTTTTCTCTATAATTTTTATTGTTTTTTTTCTTTTTATTTCAGGTAATTGTATAAAACTTGACGTATTTTCGCTTGTTGCTCTCTTTTGTTTTTTTTCTTATTTTTTTATTTATTATTTCTCAATTATGCGCGTTTTTAGGTCGTCACGTTATAAACTCCTTTTAATTTTTCCGCTTTTAGTTGTTGACCGTCTTATAACCGAAATGAAACTGTTGTGCTTGCTTTACTAAATCATCTCTAGAGAGTGCATTTTGAGTGCTAGTTTGTTAGCTTTTTGTTGTTGAGTATGGCTTAAAGCTGTTTCGATAAAATAGCTTAAAACATTGTTAATGGTTGTAGAATTTGCTGAAATTGCAAAAGAGTCTTAAAGTCTTTAAAATTAAAATTTAAAATGTTTCAAAAATCTTTACTCAAAACGATTTAAGGAAAGCTGCTTATTGAAAGTGTTTTAAATTCGTATTATACGAAACACAATAGCAATCTCCAGGATATAATGTTTCTGACTGACTCAAAAATCAATGTCAAGTTCATTGTATAGAGTGGGCAATTTAACCCTTTATTGCTCGACGGTACTTACAAGTTTAATTACTTATTTTTATCGTTTACTTATTACACAAGTATAATTTTCCGATGTATATTCATCAGTTTTATAAAGTACCACATTTTCTTCCAATAATAATAAAAAATGTTTGCATTTTTTATACCTGTTGTTCATAAAATCAGTTATCCTTGAACAGTTTTAGTATTTGGAAGTGCTTTTGTATTGCAATTTTTCGCTTAAATTTAAATATTTTTTAAAATTAAAAATGTATGGGCTATAATTTTTTATTTTATTACATGTACAAACGCTACATATACAAACGGTAATAAAACACATTTTGTTTTTAAAAAAGTTAAATAAAATCAAGGTCTATTGGCCCTCGATAATTCTACCAGGACTGTTTTATATTTGTCCCGGCTTGGCAACAATATGAAATTTTTTTTGAGCTTAAATTATGTCAACAGAAAATATTCTATGGAAAAAGTAATAGTTTTTCGATGATAAAAGGTCTTGGTCGATAAAGGGTTAAAAGTTTAAATTCCAAAATGCAATAACACTTGTCTTTAACAACGCATATAGAAAATAGTTCAACGGTGTCAAATCACAGCTTCTTGGCGGCCAACTGACATCACCATTTCGGCTAATTAAAAGGTCATCAAACGTTTGACGCTATACATCGATTGTGGCATGAGATGTGTGGCAAGTTGCACCATCCTGTTGAAACCAAACATCGTTCACATTAATACCATGAAGAGCGGACACAAAAAAATCGGTTATCATGGTTCGATTGACCGTAATGGTTGCACCATAATTTTCAAAGAAATATGGACCAATAATGCCTCCGCTTCACAAACCGCACCAAACAGTCATTCGTAATGGGTATATTGGCTTCTACAAGACTACGGATGGGTTTTCTGAGCCCCAAATACGGAAATTTTGCTTATTAACCTACCCACTAAGATGAAAATGAGCTTCATGCGAAAAGTCATTTTTAATTAATGATAATAAATTTCCATTAAATCCCAACGTTGCTCAGGCGTAAATCGATTTATTTCGTTCAGTGGAGATAATGTATTGAATTTTATGACAGAATAGAATGACATAAGTACTGCCAGATTCGATATAACGGCTGGTTCAAATTTAAGCCGCTAGATGGCCCACCCGGTATTGCCGCAAACTCGGCAGAAAATTGGAGAGCCTGCTCCCCAAATCCCTGTCCTTGCCTTCAGAGCACAGTGCCCCGTCACAAAGCCTATCAGATACCCAAGAGATTCCCTCTTCAGATTGAAAACCCATTCTGTCCTATAGTCACGGCCAAAGCAGCCTGGAGGCCCTACAGTCTCCTATACTCCTCCACTCTACGACGGGCCCACCTATCAATCAAGAGTCCAAAGAAACCAAGCGGCGAAGCATCCAGTTCATCAGCAATCTTATTTCCCCTCCCACCACTGTGCCCCGGAATCCAGCACAGGAGCGACGTGAGGGTACTCCTGCATAATGCAACCAGCCTTGAGACGACACGACGACCAGTCAGCGCTCTAATTGCTGCCTAACTGGCCATGTAAAAGACCACACCATCCCCTTCAGCACCCAAGTCGCGAAAACGCTAAGCTGCTCTGAGGACACCGAGAATCTCGCAAGGTAGACCCCAGCACCAGTTACCTCCTCGGTCTTAGATCCTTCTGTAAAGATGGCTTGGCCATTCAAAAGTCTATCAACATCCTGCAAAGACTCTCAAAAAAATTGCAAAAAAAATTAATTTGGCAAAATTTCAAACCGTTTTTGTTTCATTGCATTTTTAAATTTACAGTTTTAAATAGCCCACCGTATGTATACATACAAGCAATAATTTAATAAAAATGGAATGAAACTTATTTCTGTGGTTTATTAATTGAAAATATGTGCAATTTATTTATCAGAAATTGTCAAATTTTACGTACTTTCTTATTAAATATCAATATGACATGTTAGTGTCCTTATTATTTTTCACATTACTGTATATAAGGGACATCGGACGGTTATTATTCGACCGGTTTTAACCGGTTTTTTGGCTTTGTCTAATACGGTTTTTCCAAAATCTTCATTTTTAGAATACCGAATAAACTGGTTGACTTAACACGAATAACCGATTAATTTACATAAAAATAATTTTTATACGTTTGTATATTTTTTTTGATTGCAAATATGCGCTTGACTATTTGTATAAATTTCATTATTATTTTTGTATATATGACAACCTTGAAAATCTCACAAAGAACGTAGAAACTAAGATAGATAAAAGAAGATATGCATGCACACTTGACCAACAATAATTTTTTCTCATCTTCTGCAAATAAATATTGAATTTTATATATGGAGAATGATCAACTAGACTCATTGAAAGCGATCTACAAACGCTGATATATTAGTTAGTGAAGTATTTCACAGCGTAAATACCCATAAGCACTCGCTAGTAATGTTGTGAGGTGATATCGCTGTTAAAAATTGTCAGATGATGTGGCCTGGGATTGAACCGACGACACCTTGGTTGGAAGGTGGGTGTATTACCTAACATACCACAGTAACACTCACACTATTAAATACGTGGTGCATTAATATGTATATTAAGTTTCGAACAGTACTTTTCGAACATCCAGTATTTTTAAGACAATAGAAGGAAATGGGAACTGCATAAATACAAAATAATTGATTACTGCTTAGTTTAAATAAAAGTTTGGATAAATGAATCACTCACCTTATCATTTTGACGCATTGAATTTTGCATTTATTTTCATAAATTTAAATAATATAACGGTACATCTATAAGAGCAAAACTGGCGTATTATTCACTTATTTGAAAGTATAATTTTTTTGAATAAGGTGACCATATATAAAATTTTATAGTTTGGATGAATTGGACAAATATTAAGGTGACCTTATCATTTTGAAGCACACCTTATACCATATACTTAATAACAAACATTTATGGGTCGATTATCTATGGCAACTGAACTTCAGTTGCGTTGCCGAAGGGCAACTAGAAATTTTGTAGTTGCCTAAATATGAATAGGAATTAATAAATTTTTAGTTGCCATATATAATACAATTTTCGTCAACTGGCAACGCAACTAATGTTCTGTTGCCATCCATAATCGACCCATCAATTCCATTCTCTACCAAGTAATACAACAACAAAAACAAAATTAGCTTCTTGAGTAGCTGTGTAATAAACTTTGTTTTTTATAGCCTCCGCTCATCGGTTTGGCATAGTTTTTATGAGATTTGTTAGAATTATTGTTAGTATTGATTGCCCCTTTATTTTTAAGCTCTGCGTCAGGTTCGGCCTATTTTTAAATCGAGAATTAAGAACAATTTTATTTAAATAAAAGAACCGGTAAGCCGTTTATTTAAATAAATATTAACTGAAAGTCGGTTTAAAAAAAAAAATCGATATTTTTCGAATTATTTGAAAACCGGTTTTTGAAAAAAGCCGAATAATCGATCATCCTACAGTATACACATATGTATGTATATCTATGCACATCAGTCAAAAAGCGGGGAAGATTAGATAAAATATAAGTATGCTACGAGGGCGGATTGATATTGAAGCTACCTAAGTAGGAAAAAACATTTTGTTTTTTTTCAAAAACCATTCATTTCTCAACATAGTGTCCTTTTAGCTCAATACACTTAGTAAGAAGATTTATAGTGGTGGACCCAGGTTTCATCAACAGTTATTAATCTACGCCAAAAATCAGCAGGATTATGCTTTATCATGTCCAAACACCGCTGTGAAGTGATCTGTCGAACTCGTTTTTGTTCAACACTGAGCAAACGTGTCACCCATCTTGCTGATAGCTTTTTCATATGAAAATGTTCATGCAAAATGTTGAACACACGTTCATATGATATGTTTACCATTTCAGCAATCTCACGTATTTTGACCCGGCGATCATTCACAACGATATTAAGGACTTTCTTGATATTTTCTTCAGTAATCACCTCTTTTGGCCTTCCTGTTGATGGTATTGTTGCAGTGCTTGTTCGACCCCGTTTAAGTTCAGCAATCCAATATTTTACCATATAATCTGACGGAGCAGATTTGCCGTTTCTTTTGTTTCTTTCGCCGTTTTGCCTTTCAAATAATAGTGTAGAAACACAAAAGTTGCTTACTTCAAACGACTACAACAAATAAACTAATCGATGAATTTGGCTAAAATTTTAACAGCTAACGTTTGACAGATCGTAATTTCTAAGAAAGAAAAAGTTTGTATGTTTGTGCTGCCATCTAGCGCTAGGTAGCTTCAATGTCAATCCGCCTCGTATATGAAGTACGAGTATATGTAAGAATAAATGTGTGTTTGCTTGAAGATTGTGAACAGCTAAACAGCAAATTTATTAAAATTTTTACAGCGTCTTTTTAAAAGGAACAATAGCTTATTTTCAATTTTTGAACTTGGATGGGAAGTGAATGAAATGGGAAAAAAGTTTAAAAAATTATAACTAAGATAATAATTAAGATAGCCGTAGGGAATCACGTAGGGTTTTAGCTAGTCTTGTGCAAAAAAAAAAATCTCACAGCAATCTCTTATGAAAATTTTACGACTATAGGGTTAATCAACAGTGCAAAAGGCAATTGGCGATAATTAAAAAAAGCAAATACTGATTCTGTAAGACATTAAAATAAATAAATAAATTATAAATAAATTATTTTAATGTAAAATAACCTACCACAACGTCCAAAATTGAACCATACGATTATAATAAATCGGCTAACAAATGAAATTTTTCGTCAAACAAATAAAAATAAGAATACCAACAAAAAAGCTTCAAGAGAAATGTAAATATTTTTATTATCAGAAAGGCTATAAATATAAAATTTAAAATCTAACGTTACACACATTTAAACACATAAAATTTACAAAAAAAAAAAATAAAATAAAATATTCAAAAAGTTAATATTTTTACAGTGTTGTTTCTGGATTCTTGTTGATGTAACATGTACCGTTACTTAGATCCGTTTTTTCTTGTTTTTGTTTTTGTTTTCGTTTTTGTTTTCGATTTCGATAAGATTTAGCAGCATCAGAGCATTTGAAGGTAATAGTTTGTCTTATTATTCTTTCGTTGCAGTCGAATCTAGAGAGTACGAAATGTATAATATCAGCAACTTTTAGTGGATCCAATTTCTGTTTAGGTGGTCGTTCACGACCAACAAAAGCTGGCGATGGTTTACCACTTAGGGTATGTGTAGCCAGAATATCAGGTGGAAAAATAAAAATCAAAAGTTGACGTGTAAGAGTTTCTGCTGAAGTCCAAATAATAGAAGAATAGCTATTCATATCAATTTGTGTGCCATTTGGTCCCAAAATAATGTTGTTATTACATTCTTTAGAATATTCCTGTTGTTGTGGGCTTTCAGTTACCATTTTATTTTGTTGCCCACTTACTTCCATTGTAACGTTGTCATTAATTTCATTGGGATATTCCACTTTTTGCTGAAATTGATATAGAATGTCAATCTCTTCCAGACTGTCATCACACCTTTTACGTTTGCCACAACTCATTATCATTTCATCCGATGAGACCATTTTAGCAGACGAAATCGCTTTATTCGATGAAGAGGCTGAAGACGGTTGGTCAACCAAACTACATGTTCTTAACAATTCGCTTGTTTGTTCTGTAGCTTTAGCCAATAACACCTTTAATTTTGCAATAGTTGCATCATTTTTCCGTTGCTGCTGGACAACACTTTTAAAATTATAATACAGGTCTGCTAATCCACTACGATTATCCATATTTACTAAAATATTTGTAATTTTTACTTAAATTAAGTAAAAAACCCAATTTCAATAAACGTTTGCACTTAATTATGATTAAAGATCGACTGTTTTCGCAACACTCAATTCTGAAAGTTTATACCGCAACGTAAATAGACAAATAACTTCTCTGTACTTGTTCGTCGATTATCAGGTATCAGGTAGTTTTCGTTTTAGAATTTTAGTAGTTTTTGTAAAAATTTCCTCTTTCTTTTTTAATTTTTTTAAATTTAAAAAATTAGCGGGTTGGTAAGATATATGATACAATTTATCTTTTATTTATTATTATTGTATATTTATATTCTAGCTGAATTTTTCGATTTATTATTACAGGGTGTTTTTTTACAGTTGCACAAGTTTAAATCATAATAAAACAAAAAAATATGTATATTTTTCATATCACTGAAATTAGTTTTGATGGATAGGTGATTGTATGAAATTAATGTTTAAATATGATTTCGGCCATTCGGCCTCCGCGGACGGCGCGTACTAGGCGTAATCTGGAAAATCATTTTGCATTAAATTTTTGCAGCAGGTGTGCGTCAAAACGATAAGGTCACCTTAATATTTGCTCAATTCATTCTAACTATAAAATGTTATGTATGGTCACCTTATTAAAAAAAATTCTACACTCAAGTGAATAATAAGCCGGTTTTGCTCTTAGAGATGTACCGTTATATTGTGTTTATCTAAATTTTTGCAAATAAGTGCAAAATTCAATGCGTCAAAATGATAAGGTCAGTGATTAATAAGCAATTATTCTAATCAGAAGGTATCACAATTGTTATTTTTGTTTAATAATTTATAATTTAAATAACATCTCCGCGGTACGGGTCGAGGAAAACCTTTGTTACCGGTTTTTGAAAAAAGCCGAATAATCGATCATCCTACTGTATACACATATGTATGTATATCTATGCACATCAGTCAAAAAGCGGGGAAGATTAGATAACATATAAGTATGCTACGAGGGCGGATTGATATTGAAGCTACCTAAGTAGGAAAAAAAATTTTGTTTTTTTTCAAAAACCATTCATTTCTCAACATAGTCTCCTTTTAGCTCAATACACTTAGTAAGACGATTTATAGTGGTGGACCCACGTTTCATCAACAGTTATTAATCTACGCCAAAAATCAGCAGGATTATGCTTTATCATGTCCAAACACCGCTGTGAAGTGATCTGTCGAATTCGTTTTTGTTCAACACTGAGCAAACGTGTCACCCATCTTGCCGATGTTTATCTAAATTTTTGCAAATAAGTGCAAAATTCAATGCGTCAAAATGATAAGGTCAGTGATTAATAAGCAATTATTCTAATCAGAAGGTATCACAATTGTTATTTTTGTTTAATAATTTATAATTTAAATAACATCTGCGCGATACGGGTCAAGGAAAACTTTTGTTACCTTATGAACAAGGGCAAATTCATGAGCAGGGATTGAGTATGCGTGGAATGGCGAAAAACTGGGATGATCTTTGTGTGTTGTGCAAAATTTTCTCAAAAACAGAGAAAATTATGGAAAATTAAAAGGCACGGGTCGTCCAAAAGTCCTGACTGCCCGTTAAACTGGGCTAATTTCACGAAAGGCCTCGAAATCCATGAAAAGTGCGGTCTCAGAAAAACTTATCGTCTTTTAAGGCGCTCCAACTTTGAAGCCGATTTTGTATTTCTTCAAAGGAAATGATTCGATAACATGTTAAAAGATAAACTCATATCTCCTTATACGTTCTATATAGTTTCTGAAAATGTAGGCCGTAAATCGAAATGCCTTTAAACGATTATGAATAGGTGTTGCGTTTGCCACCATTACACTTTTTTAAAAAAACGTTTATTTAACCGTAGAATGACGTAAATTGAGCTTAAAGCGAATGTGTTCCATAATACAAACAGGTCGTTATAGCGAAATGCCATGTAAAGAAAGCCTGCAAAATGCAAAATACACACATATTGTATTCGTCGCAAGAGCCGAGCAATATTCGGAGAATACGGCGGATGCGGTATTTAATCGTTTCTAATAATTGTTTTAAAACTTTTGCAACAAACATAAAAAAAACATCAAAACCCGGTGTAGGGTTTTTTTAAACCCGGGTTTTGGCCAACTCTGCCTTTAACGGCTTCTGCATATGTGAGATTTATTATTAAAATATGTTTCTCTAATGTCTTTATTTAAGGAGGTCATTTGTGATCTACCCTGTTGATTAACATTTAACTTATTATGAATTTTTTTCTTTAATTCCTGATGGACAATACAACCTCTGTAACTCGCATAATGAGAATCATTGCAGTTGGTGCACTTAGCAGGAACTTTATTGCCTTTTATGCATTCAGCAGTTGTGATTTTCTCCACATTGTGGGATATTTATCTTTCTCTGTGGTCCAATAACTAGAATGCTTTATATTATAAATTTCCTTATTGTTTTCATTGGGTTCGAGATCAGTAAAGAAAATGCTTAGAGGCTCAGTGTTCGATAAAGGTAAATTCTTAATAACTACCCCATAGGCCTTTTCCTGTTTGGTCTGAAATGTATGAAGACTTATATTTTTAGACTTAAGATATGTTGTAAGTGTCCTATAAGAGCAAATTGTTTTAACCATAACTCTAATTTGACCATCCTTCATAGCTTTGTAGGAATATTGGGTGGGGTCAATTATTGATGAAAAGTTCTTATTCATATCTCTTATAAAGCTTACATCTGGTATGTATAATGGCGGTAGTTTTGGGAAGATATCATTTTCTGGCATATTTGAATCTTCGACTTCTGGTCACTAAATCTGTTGCTTGAAGAAATTGTAGCCCCATCACTTTGCCTTAAACGTTTTTCGCTTAGCAAAAAATGTGGAGAATCTGATTTTCAGGCTGCCATTCTAATTCACTATCATCATCCATGCTTAAGGTACCAGCATCACCAATGCTTGATCTACCAGCAGTGCTCATTCTGAATATTCTTAAATTTCTTTTTGATCGTGTTTCTATTCATTTATTTTTTTTTTAATATATTTTTTAGGCTTTTGAATCCTTCTATATAGCACGTGGAACACTTCGCGTTCTGTAGATATATTTCAAATTGATAATGGAAAACAATATGAACTAAGTATTTTATTTTTTTCAAACACAAAAAACAAAATAAATTTTAAAATATTAATTTTCACTTTGAAGTTTAATTTTTAATGCTTCTTCGATGAAATCAAACTGAAAATGAGAAATATTTGACACGAAAAAATGAATGAATGAATACTTTTTGTTTTGTGTTGTGCGGAAACTATTGCATTTACTTATTTATTAAACTTTATTAAATATCACTCCTAGTTTATTTTAATTTTTTACCTTCTTAATCGACTAATATAAAATTAAAAGTTAAGAATTTATATTAAAAAGCTGCTTATATTTTGTTTAATGTAGCTAATGGCTATATTTGGAACTCGATAAAATGATGTCCATTAGAGTGGTTCGCCTTCCATACACCTAGGATTGAAGATAATGTAAAAACAATTCAAAAATATTTTTTTGCCACGCCTAGAAATACCGCCCTTTTAGTATTTTGTTCATTATGTCGCCATTTTTAGTCCGATTATAACATTTTGTATACCGGTGTTCATGGCTCTGTAAGGGCTATATTTCTGTCTTTAAGTTTTTTATTACCATGTCAAATTCTAGTCATGACTTTTATCATCCTGGTTCGTACCCACCCTAAAGATAATATTTTTAAACGAAAATAAAGCAGTGTTATTTTGATAAAATTTTTGCGTTGAAGCTATTTATTTTTATTCATAAGCAAAAAAGTTATAGGAGTAACACTTTTGGCAAAAATGCTGTTTTCTTATATTTTTCCTGGTGGCTTTATAACTCATTTTTTTATACTTTTTCAAGGCAGGGTATGATCTTGTACACGGCCTTGAAAACAAATCAGGAAATTTTCTAGATGGTTTGACTTTAAAACAATCGATATATCCATATCTTATATATACGAGTATGTATATATCTTTGTGACTCGTGTCCCCTGAATGTTTTCATTTAAATACAGAGTTACTTGTTGCACGTCTGACCAAAATTTTTATTGCTAAACACTATGTCACATCTTTAAGATACGATAACATTCATAAAAAGCCTAAACAAATTCCAATAATTTCTTATTTTTGAAAACACTTTTTTTAAAGCAATAAAAATAGGTAAAGATCTTTCTTTTGTTGTTAGCGCTGTAATGTGTGGGCCTATTTTAAAGGCTATGAAGTCCTTAAGAGGTGCAGTAACGGGATATGTAAAATAAGAAACATTCATTTTCATTTTCATTTCATTTATTTATAATGTTAAGTACAATACAACAAGCTTAAGTCTGTCTAATAGTACTGGCAAGGTATCGAATATTAGTTCCTTAATGATAAACAAACAAGAAATTTAAATAAAAAAAACATAGATGTATAAAACGTAAATTTACCACCGTTATCGAGAAATTCGAAATTTCACTAGTTAACGAATTCCAAAAAATACCATATTTTTGTAAAAAGAATATTATTTTCTGACTTTTATATTCTTTTGTTTAGGATTTTAAGTTTACCGCTGCTTCATTTACTTGCTAACATAACTCTTTTATGTCCTACATAGATTTTTAATAACTATAGCAAGTACGTGCCCTATAAAAAAAGCGATAGACAAATTATTTATTACCTTAAATTATATATCAATTCTTGCTGGCTTAGTTATACTAGTAGACGACACAGCCTAACATAGCACGTAAAAACTCAGCTTGTGGGCAAAATTTTCTTTGGTTCCTCGTTTTATGACTCGTACTCCTGACTTTATTTTTTTATTCCTGAGCACTAATCATATTTTTTGCTCAAAATATTTTTTGCTCGATTAGTGAGCAGAAATTTAAAATTTTTTTAAATGTATATTTCAAATTTTTTAAATTTGTGCTTACAAGTTTTGTTATTTAACTCGTGAGCACGAATTTTATACTGCGAACGAATTAAAAATAAGCAAAAAAGAATAAAAAACGAGCTATGATTTTCAGTGCATGTTGTTTGTGTAAGTTTAAATGCATTCGTATATTTTTTTTTAGCTGTACGAGTTGTGGCTAGGGAATCTTCAAAAGATATTGGCAGAACGGACTAACCAATATGCACGATTCGTGACAAGAGTTATTATCTGGCTTGTCATGCACCTACGTACTAAACCTCATCCACGTTCGTAAATCCTCCATCCATTTTCTCTCCCGGGACCACTATCAAGTATTACTTCAGGGGAGTGGTGATTCAGCGAATGCTGCTTCCCCTTTCCGCAGATCTTGCCTTTGATCTTCATACCGCGAGCAGTCAAAGAAAACATGACCCGCGGTTTCGGTCACATTCGGACAATCTGGGCACACATCATCGTCTGCCCATATTCAAAAAGGTAGGCCCTAAAGCATCCATGACTGCTCAACAACTGGGAGGAGGTATTCCAATCATGTTGCCACCTTTCCATAGCACCTTTCTCCAGTTGGCCCGTGTTTGCCGACCCTGATCTTTTCGCAACATGCTTCCTTCTTTCAACATCCGCCACCAGCTGCAGTGGCATCAGTCCCGAAATAACAGAAGCCGCGTCCGTGGATACCGTGCGGAAGGCAGAGGCGACCCTGCTATAGGCTGCATTAATACCCCTTCTATGTTCTCCTAAGCATAGCCTCAGCCCATATGGGGGTCGTATATAAGACAATCATTCTTACCATACTAGTAAGCAACAGCTTCCTCTTCTGTCTTGGGCCGCCAATGTCCGGCATTATTCGCGCAAGTGCACATGCTGTGAGTGAACATTCGTATGTGTGTATGTTTGTATGTATGTTTTGTGTGCAGCGAACTACAAGTATCATACACATGCATGTTTTATGTTACAAAAATAATATTTAGTAAAAATAATTGCTCGGTTTAAACTCGTTTTTATGCTTTTCGACTCAGTTTGCGTTCCGAATTTTATTTTTATTACCTTTTGTTTTTAATTCTTCTCACGAGTCGTATTTTAAATTCTTTCCAAATTCAGCTCTCAAAAAGAATCGTTCTTTACGAACAAATTCAATTCGAGCACTCTTCTTACTCAGTAGCTTAGTACAGCTTTTATTTTCCTCTCTTTTTGTATGTAAAATCAAATAAGCTTTTATCCAAAAATGACGAAAACATTTGACACTGTGCGGTCAGATTTAAAGCATTTCATTAAATTTCTTCAATGCTGTTTCTGGATTCATGTTGATGTAACATGTGCAGTAACATAGATCCGTTTAATATTTTTGCTTCATTTTATTTTTGTTTTCATAACTTTTAGCAACATCATAGCATTTATGGGCAATTGTTTTTCGTATTGTTCTTTCGTTGCAATCGAATCTGGAGAGTACGAAATGTATAATATCGGCAACTTTTAGTGGATCCAATTTCTTTTTAGGTGGTAGTTCATGGTCAATAAAACCTGGTGATTGTTTACCGCTTAGGGTATGTGTACTCAGAATATCAGCTGGAAAAATAAAAACCAAAAGTTGACGTGTAACAGCTGCTGCTGAAGTCCAAATAAGAGAAGAAAAGCTTTTCATATTAATTAGTGTGCCATTTGCTCCCAAAGCAATTCTGTTATTACATTCTTTTGGATATTCCTGTTGTTGTGGGCTTTCGGTTTCTATTTCATTTTGTTGCCCATTGCCCATAGATTGTCAACCTCTTCCGGACTGCCTTTACACCTTTTACGTTTGCCACAACTCATTATCATTTCATCCGGTGCAACCATTTTATCCGACGAAATATTTTTATTCGATGAAGGGGCTGAAGATGGTCGGTCAGTCCTTAACATTTCGCTCGCTTCTTCTGTAGCTATACCCAAAAACGCATTTATTTTTGCAACAGTTTCATCACTTTTACGTTGTGGCTGGACAACATTGTCAAAATTATAATAAAGTTCTGCTAATCTATTTTGATTATCCATATTCACTGAATTATTTGTGTTTTTACTTAAAATAAGTAAGAAACCAAATATCAATTTACATTTGCACTTAATTATGGTTAAAGATTGACTGCTTTCGCAGCACTCAACTTTGCAATGCAAATAGACAAATAACCACTTTGTGTCTGTTCGTCGATTATCAGGTCTCAGGTAGTTTTTCATGTTACAACTTTAGTAGTTTTTGTAAAAATTTGCTTTTTCTTTTTGTTTCTTTTATAAAATAAGCTGGTTGGTAAGATACATGATATCTTTTATTTTATTATTTATTTATTTATCTTTATTTTTATTTATTTATCTTTTATTTATTATTATTATATATTTATAGTCTAGCTGAATTTTTCGATTTATTATCACAGGGTGTTTTTTTACAGTTGCACAAGTTAAAATCATAATAAAACAAGTCCAAATTAAATAAAGAAATATTTACATTTTTAATATCACTAAAACGAGCTTTGTTGAATTGAAAATTTTATGAACTTAGTGTTTAAATATGATTTCGGCCGCGCACCCTCCGCGACCGGAACGTGCTAGGCGCAATTTGGGAAACTAATTTTCACAAACTTTTCGCAGCATATGCGGCGTATTTCGCCAATAACTCTTCGAATGTTGATTTCCAGTTGTTCAATTGTTCTCTGGTTTATCGACATGGTAGACAAATGACTTTACATAACACCAAAGAAAATTATCTAAGCCCATTGGATCGCACTATCTTGGTGGACCATTACGTGAAGTTAGTTTTTCATCAAAAGTTTCTTTGAGTACATCAGTTGTAGCGTTCGCTGTGTGGCATGTGGCTCCGTCCTGTTGGTACATGTAAGCAATATTAACGTCAGCTAATTTAGGTATAAAAAAATGTCTAATTATGTCTCTATACCTTTTACAATGACTCCGACGGACAGTATAGCGTACCAAACAGTAATTTTCAGTGGATATATTAGTGTTTGAAATCTTACAACAACCGATGTCTTAATACACCCAATTCTGTTTTTACACGATTTGTCTTACCTGCAGTTTGTTTATACATGTATGTTCTAAAAGCATCGAAGAACCATACTTTTTCCGCAGGTTTCTCTATAAAAGAGAATAATATTTTTGTTTAGTTTAGATTTGCTGTTGAGTGAAGAATAAAGGGCGCGGACTGCTTCTCACTGCCTTCTCACAAATATATTCCAAGTGCTCTTTAAATGATAATTTTTATCTGAATTAATGTGTAGAGTTTTATATTGACTTGGGATCGGAACTCCTCTAGAGTAAATATTACTTGTAGGAATACTTTTTAAAGACCTATTATATGAAAATAAACTTACTTATGTTCTACCTGACAAAGTATTTGTGGGTTAGCGATTTGTTAGAGCATATTTTGCTCATAACAGTATTTTTTGCATATTTCTGTATTAGAAGCATGTTTCCATCATTTTATCGCATTTACGGAGCTTCTTAAACCTTTTTAGCGCATATTTGCATTTTTTGTCCTATTCTAATCTACCCTGTTCTACATTGTGACAAAGAAGTGTCAAGCCAAAATTCTTAATTGGACAAAATCAATCCCTTCACAACCGCACAACTTTTTGCCGATTCGTTAAAATATTGGACACAAATTTAAACTTGATTCTGCTTTTTGTGACACACGCTGCTCCGTACATAATAAAAGCTTCCATAAAGATGTTTGACTCTAAACTAACACACGTTACATGCATTGCTCATGCTCATTGCTCACTTATGTTAATTTTATTGGAGATCAACACGAAAATGTAAACAAAACAATTGCAAACGTAAAAAGTGTCCTCCAAACAGAATTAAAATTTAAAAAATAATGTATCCAGATCTTTCATTGCCGCCTGAACCAGTTATAACTCTAATTACTACCCTTACTATTATGAAAAGATCTTAAAAGTTTTAAGCGCAATTATTAGTGCCTAAATGGCAATAGATAAACTAAAAAATATAAATATAAAAAGTAAAATGATTTTTATAGCTGCAAACTTCGGTTTCATTGAAAAGTTACTAAAAAAAACTGCAAAACTGCCTATAATATTAACTGAAACGGTTTAGGATATTGGCAAATGGCGGATGGAAGATTGTAATAAAGAGTGGTTCAACCAAACTTACGAAATTAATTGTAAATAAAACGAAAAGTTTTCAAAGAATTATCTTTAATTTTTGTATTACGGTAGGATCAATCGCTGGCATACCTCTATCCGCTGGTCCCCATTTTCAATGACTCTGAGATATAATTGAGGTTCAATGCCGTTAATGTGTCGAATTATCTCAATCTTTAGCTCTTGTATTGTTCTTGGCTTATTGATATGTACTTTTCTTAAATATCCCTGGAAAAAAGTCAAACGATGTCAAATCACATGATCGTGTCAGCCAAATAACATCGCTATTACATGAGATAACACGGCCATTGAATTTCTTGCGCAAAGAGAAATTGTTTCGTTGGCTCTGTGATAAGTGACACCATCCTGTTCACATATCATCTAGGTCCATATTCCCAATTTCTGGCCATATCAATATAGTGAACACCAGTCATGGTAACTGCTTGCGGAAAAGTGCTGCCCGATGACGTCGCCAGCCCATAAAGCACACCAAACAGTCATTCTTTGTTGATGCATAGGCTTTTCAACAATCACTCTCATTTACCCAAATGCCGCAGTTCTGCTTGTTAACGAATCCACTGAGGTGAAAGCGTGACTCATCGCTAACGATGATTTTACTTGTAAAGTCATTATTCACTTCTGTCTGTTCACCTAACTATGCGTCTTATTGACGACACCTGAAATGGTCAGTAAGCTTCAGCTCTTGAGGCAATGGAATTTTGTAAGCGTGTAAATTCAAATCTTTATTTTAAATTCGCATCAGTAATGTTCGCGAGATGTTCAATTGTTGGGCACGAGAACGAGTCGTGGTTGGCGACATTTTCCGCTGAACTAACTGGACGAGCATGCACAGGTGTTTCCACATTTTCTACAGACCGATTTGCTAAAATTTGCTCACAATTCTCCCGACTGTGTTATAACGCGCTGCTCCATTTTGTACCTATCCAGGGTTGAATTTGTTAAAAACTGAAACAAAGAAATGCAAATTAAGTTGGTCACTCACAAGCAACATCGTGCATTATAGTTAGACCACCTTTTATTAGTTGAGCAGTATGCCATATTAACTGAAACGTTTTAGGTAATTGGCAAGATGAAAGATTGTAATACAAAACCGAATATTAAAACTAAGCCACAACAGATTATTCAATAACAAAGTACTTAATGTAGTAAAATATATATGCTAATACAGCTGTCCGCCGGGATGGTATACTACTCTGCTTGTTTATAATTTTTGATTATATGAAAGAGAATGGATCTTATATTGATAAATGTTTTAATTAATGTCGGCAATTATGTATGGAATACAATATCAGATAAATGCGCGCTTCTATTAGCCTCGCAAATGTGAGTCCTTTTGAGCACATCTTTCATTATATTCTCACACATTTCACGCGGTATTTCATTTATTTCATCACGAATATTTTGTTTGAGTTACTCCAGCGTTTCTGGTTTGTTCGCATAAACCGTGCTTTTCAGATATCTTCACAAAAAGCAGTCCGGTGCAGTCAAATCAGACGACCGTGGAGGCCAATCAACATCACCATTGAAATCATTTGTTGTGGAAAGAGGTCTCGCAGTAATTCCAATTTAATTGTGGCTGTATGCGATGTGGCACCGTCTTGTTGAAACCACATGTTAATCAAGCCCAAAGCATGCAGTTGTGGCGTTGAAAAGTTTTCAATCATATCACGATATCGCTCCCCATTGACAGTTACCATTACGCCGTTTTCAGAGTCAACGAAGTAAGGTCTAATGATTCCTCCTGACCAAATTGCACACTAGACTGTCAGTTTTAATGGACACAAAGATGATTGATGAATAATTTGAGGGTTTTCCATTGCCCAGAACTGACTATTCTGTTTATTCACATAACTATTTAAATGAAAATGTGCCTCTTCACTCATATTGATTTTTTCATGAAATTCGTGGTTGTCATGGGCGAGCTGTAACATCCTATTGGCATATGTACTGTACATAACTGAATCTTAAATAGAAACAAATGCAAATCTTTGTGCAAAATTGTGACCAAAGTTGTTCTTTGAAGACCAATCTCCTCAGCACGGCGTCAAATTGAGGTTGATGGATTGTTTTGAATACTTCCTTGAGCAGCAGTAATGTTTTCAGCCGATCTTGCAGTATGTTGTGGTTCATGCTTGGGCCTATCAGCTACAGTCCCTCTTTCTTCGAAATCATTCACTACACGATAAATACGAGTAGTGTGTCTTCCTCATTGTCACAGTAATCGATGATTGATTTTGATAAAATGTTTTAACGATTAAAACACCTTGGTTTACTAAATATTTTTCCATAATAAATTTGCCACGTCTCCACTTCACGACTGCCAGATATGAACTGTTAAGACTAATGTTTACCAAAATGGCGGCAAAACGAAGTAGGCGGACACCCTGTATCTAACAGAAGGTCTTAGCCCATCTTCTTCAAATCTAGTTTAAGGAATTGTTATTCTTGAAGTACATACATATGTGTGTATGATCGCATTATATCAGTAGGCATTGACATTTTCAATGTACATGTATAAATTTGTGATTAGATGTAATAGACAACGCGTTATACCTATTTCAAAACTTAATTCAGTGTCTTGTTATTTATTACAACAATAAATACATACCAATAAAAGAATTCTGTTTTATTTTACCACAACATTTGAAATAATGTATTCAGTCCACCTTAGGAATTGAAGTACAATTGAATTGTTGTTAATATCATATTTTCAGATTTTTAGTGCATATTTTATGCTCATAAAAAAGTTTTTTAAGAGCATATTGCTGGTTTCCCTGATTATAACTAAGATAATAATTAATATAGCCGTAGCGAATCACCTGGGGTTTGACCTAGTCTACTGTAAAGAAATAGTGCAAAAAAAATCTCATGACAAAATCTTATGGAAATTTTCTAAGTCATTCGTACTGTTTATAAAAACCAACATAAGCACATGACTATCGGGTTAATCAACTGTGCAAAAGGCAATAGGCGATAATTAAAAAAAGCAAATACTGAGGATTAAAAGCTTTTCATAAATTATTTTAATGTAAAATAGCATACCACAAGACCCAAAATTGAACCACTCGATCCAAATAAATCGGCTAATAAATAAAATCTTCACCAAACAAATAAAAATAAAATTACCAACAATAAAATTTAAAAAGAAATGTAAATACTTTTATTATCAGAAAGATTACAAATTTAAAATCTAACATTACACACATACATTTACACATAAAAAATTTACAAAAAAAAGGAAAAACTCCACAAATTAATATTTCTACAATGTTGTTTCTGGATTCTATGTACAGTTACAGAGATCCGTTTAATGTTTTTGCTTATTTTTGTTTTCGATAAGTTTTAGCAGCATCAGAACATTTGATGGCAATAGTTTTTCGTATTGTTCTTTCGTTGCAGTCGAATCTGGAGAGTACGAAATGTATAATATCGGCAACTTTTAGTGGATCCAATTTCTTTTTAGGTGGTAGTTCATGGTCAATAAAACCTGATGATGGTTTACCACTTAGAGCATGTGTACCCAGAATATCAGATGAAAAAACAAAAAGCAAAAGTTGACGTGTAACATCTGGTGCTGAAGTCCAAGTTATAGAAGAAAAGTTTTTCATATTAACTTTTGTGCCATTTGGTCCCAAAATAACGTAGTCATTAGAATATTCCTGTTGTTGTGGCCTTTCGGTTTCCATTTCATTTTGTTGCCCATTTACTTCTATTGTAACGTTATCATTAACTTCATTGGAATATTGCATTTTTTGCTGTAACTGATATACAATGTCAACTTTTTCCTGACTGTTTGCACACCTTCTACGTTTGTCACGTTCCATCATTTCAGCTGATGAGCCCATTTCATCCAACGAAATCGCTTTATTCGATGATGACGGTAGGTCACTTAAACTACATGTTCTTAACATTTCGTTTGCTTTTTCTATAGCTATATCCAATAATGTCCTTAATTGTGGAGTAAGTTCATTATTTTTACTTTGTTGCTGGACAACACTATTAAAATTATAATACAGTTCTGCTAATCTATTTTGATTATCCATATTTGCCGAAATATTTGTGTTTTTACATAAAATAAGTAAGAAATCAAATTTTTGATTTACGTTTGCTCTTAATTACGGTTAAAGATCAACTGTTTTCGCAACAGTTAATATTGCGAATTAATACCACAATGCTAATAGACAAATAACCATTCTGTACATGTTCGTCGATTATCAGGTATCAGGTAGTTTTTCGCTTTAGAATTTTTGTAAAATTACCCTTTTCTTGTTTTATTCCCTTTTTCGAAATTTAAAGAATGGGCTGGTTGGTAAGAGACACGGTATAATTTATCAGGTAGCGTTATAACTGTAATAATACGAAAACACTGGGCAAGCAATAAAATGCCAAAATTAGCTGTTTTTGTTTGTGTTTCTCAGAAAAACACAAAATTTTATTCGTAAAAATAATAAATTTGACATTTCAGCGATCCGCGAAGCAAAGAAAAATACCAGCTGCTTTTGCGAGGGTACCTGTTCTTCTTGTACCATGGTAAGAGATTTTTTTCAAACGAACTAAAGTTTATTTCACGATACGATAATACTTTTAGTAGGTAAAATCTAAGAGAAAATATCATAAAATTCTATCGGTATTTTAAAAATGAGAGTAAGAACCTTACACCGTTTACACAATACATAAAACCGAAAAACAAAATAGAATGAAAGATACCAATAGTACGAGGGAAAACATTTGATTTTTTCTTTGTTTAAATAAAAATACATCTCTGATCGAATAAAGTCTGAAGGTTTTTGAAAAATCGTAAAAAACAAAGACAACCGTACGACAGCGGTTTTTTCTCAAACATATCTACCATGTAAAAACAGAATTGGGTGTAATTAAGCAAATTAAGCTGCTAAAATCATAGAATTAAGGAAAAATGAATTAAAAACCTTTTGCAAACTTCAATTATTATAAGAAGTTTTTAAAATATTCACTAAGTTGACTCTTTTGGTACACAAGAGATTTAGTGACTTAGAATCAAACTTCTTACTATATCATATACAGACGTTATGAGAGGCTTAGTTTTTTGCGAATGATTCAGTTATTACGTGGTTAAAGTTAATGTTCATCAAATCAGTAGAATATCTGAAGTTTAGATAGGGATGCCAGAGTTGCTGTTTTAAAGAGTCCGCGTACTCTTTTTACAAAATATACTCTAAAAATATGAAAGAAATATCAAGAGTTTTATACACATACTAGAGTAACCCCTTCCGCTTTGCTGGTGGCCTGCCTTTACTTGCTTTTTGACTGATGAGGATAGATAACAAAGTTTTAATATTTTCTTTAAACTGATGGTTTGAATAGATTGGCGGTTATTTAGAAATTTTAACTCTAAACATTCTCAAGATATACAAATAACAGTATCGATTTTATATGGAGCTACCATGCCCACTTATCCAATTCCGCCCACTTTTAACTGATGGCTTTTATTATGTAAGAAGTCATTTAAAAAAAAAATTCAGACACTGTCATTCTAACCGTTTTCAAGATATACAAAAATCAGTATTACTGAATATCATTGTACACATAAGACATTCCGATACATGGTTTGGTAACTTTTCAAGCGACAATAAAAAATCATAATATGGAAAATGGAGGAAATATTGTAGATATATAGGAAAATCTAAATATCATATCTCCGGAGACACTGGGCAGATTTCGTGCAAACTTCACAAAAACCATTTACAGACCATCCCCAATGTACTCTGAAATTTTGGTTTAAAGTGGTCGACTCGTTTCCACTGTTAGTGATGACATCAAAGTGTATATATATATATATATATATATATATCGATTAATATTCCATTGTGAGCATCGGAGCAAATAATAATAAAATTAAATTAATTTTACTTTCAGTATAATAAATTTTTCATTATATATTATATATATATATATATATATATATATATATATATATATATATATATATATATATATATATATATATATATATATATATATATATATATCAAAAAAAAGAGTACAAATGCTAAAATAAGAGTACATTTGGGAGTATTTTCAATTTCTGTAATGTCAGAATGCACCGAAAACTTATAATCGATTAATATTCCATTGTGAGCATCGGAGCAAATAATAATAAAATTAAATTAATTTTACTTTCAGTATAATAAATTTTTCATATATATATATATATATATATATATATATATATATATATATATATATATATATATATATATATATATATATATATATAATATATAATGAAAAATTTATTATACTGAAAGTAAAATTATTATATATATATATATATATATATATATATATATATATATATATATATATTTATATATATATAATATATAATGAAAAATTTATTATACTGAAAATTAATTTAATTTTATTATTATTTGCTCCGATGCTCACAATGGAATATTAATCGATTATAAGTTTTCGGTGCATTCTGACATTGCAGAAATTGAAAATACTCCCAAATGTACTCTTATTTTAGCATTTGTACTCTTTTTTTTCTTTTTACATCGCCAGAATCTGATATCCCTAAGTTTAGACAACATATTATGTTTAAATTTTTATTCTCTATCATTTGAAGTTCCAATCTATATATTTTATAACCTTTAAAGAGCTATACTTTGCACGTATGTTTAAAAATAGGCCGAGTACACATTCTGTAAAAGAGATTAATATTTTTGTTAAATTTAGATCTTCTGTTAAATGAAGGATAAATGGCAAAGACTGCATCTCACTGCCTTCTCACAAATACATATGAATATTCCAAGTACTATTTAAATGATAATTTCTTATCTAAATCAATTTCTAGACTTTTAAGTTTACTTGAGATCAGAACTTCCCTAGAGTAAACATAACTTGTAGGAATACTTTTTGGAAACCTATTATATGGAAACAAACTTACTTATTTTGTACCTGACAAAGTATTTGTGGGCTAGCGATTTGTTAGAGCATATTTTGTGCATAACAGGATTTTTTTGCATATTTCTGTATTAGAAACATGTTTCCATCATTTTTTCACATTTAAGGATTTTTTTAAACCTTTTTGACGCATATTTGCATTTTTTGTCCTGTCAAATATTTTTACAGCTAAAACAAATTTTTGTTTTAAATTTTGACCAAGTCATAGCTTCTTTTAATTATCTGTCAATTACATTTTTTTACATCATCTAAACCTCAATTATGTTTTTTACCGCTTAGTAGGCGAGTATGTTCTGTAAACCGAATACGAATATACCCTATTCTAATTTATCCTGTTCTACATTGTGACAAAAAAGTATCAAGCCAAAATTCTTAATTTGACATAAGTTTAAACTTGATTTTGCTTTTTGTGATAGACGCTACTCCGAAGGCGTTTGCACCTAAACTAACAGACGTTACATGCATTCCCCATGCTCATTCCTCACTTTGTTAACGTTATTGCAATTACAAATGAAAAGAAAGTGTCCATGACAGCTCCAAATAAAATTGTAAATTTTAAAGAAATGTATCCAGACCTTTCATTGCCGCCTGAAACAGTTATAACTCTAATTACTAGGGAGATCGGGCGGTTATTATTCGACCGGTTTTAACCGGTTTTTTGGCTTTGTCGAATACGATTTTTTTAAAATCTTCATATTTCGAATACCGAATAAGCCGGTTAACTTAATACGAATAACCGGTTAATTTAAATAAGTATAATTTTTATACTTTTGTATATTTTTTATTGCAATATGCTCATCGTTTAACTATTTGTATAAATTTAGTTATTATTTCCGTATATAAATACATATGACAACCTTGAACGTCTTACAAAGAACGTGAAAACCAAGGTAGATCGAAAAAGATACGCACACTTGAGCAACAATAACTTTATATCATCTTTTGTAAATAAATATAGATTTTTATATATGGAGAATGATCAACTAGACTCATTGTTAGCAACCTACTAGTGAATTTTTTACAGCGTAAATACACATAGCCAGTCGCTAGTAATGTTGTGAGGTGACATCACTGTTGAAAATTGTCAGATGGCCTGGAATTGAACCGACGACTCCTCGGTTGGAAGGTGGGTGTCTTACCTAAAATACCACAGTGGCTACACACTATTAAATACGTGGTGCATTAATATACATAAAGTACTGTTCGAAGCCTAAGCAACTTTTCTTGTCGAGGCAATTAAGAACTTGTATATTACTAATAGTTTTATTCAAAGTAAAAATTGTAAATCTTGTTATGTTAAGCACCTAAATAATAACTATTAAAAAATACCTTTAATTCCATTCTCTACCAAGTATTACAACATGGCCTCCGGACACCGTTTTTATGAGATTTGTTAGAATTATCTGTTTATTTTTAAAACGACATGATCCAGTTTTGTGCTTCAAAATTAAGTAACAATTTTATTTAAATAAGAGAATCGGTTAACCGGTTAATTACTAACCGAAAACCGGTTTTTTCAAATTGACATTTTTCGAATTATTCGAAAACCGGTTTTAGAAAATAATGATCGATCGAATAATCGATCTCCCTACTAATTACTACGCTCACTAAATGCGTAAGTGGCAATAGATGAACTAAAAAATATAAATATAAAAAGTAAACTGATTTTTATTGCTGCAAACTTAGGTTTCATTAAGAAGCCACTAAAAAAATTGTCAAACTGCTTATAATATTATTAGAGCAGTATGCCATACTAACTGAAACGGTTTAAGATATTGGCAAAATGGAAGATTTTAGTACAGAACAGAATATAAAAACTAAGCCAAAACAGATTATTCAATAACAAAGTACTTAATATAATAAAATTTGTATGCCAATAATATCTAACAAAAGGCTTATCGCATCTTCTTTAAATCTAGTTTTAAAATATGATTTTAAGAAATTGTTATTCTTCAAATATAATGTACATATGTATCTATTGTAAGTCCCAATTAAAACAGTAGATATTGACATTTCCAATGAATGTATAAAAGTTTGCTTAGATGTAATAGACAACGCTTTATATTCCGAAGTTTAAGTGAATGTTTTTTTTTTAATTTATTTTATTACGACAATAAATACTTACCAATAAAAAAATTTGCTCTATTTTACCAAAAATTTTGGAATAATGTATTCAGATCTCTTTAGAAATTGAAGTATAGTTTTTGGTTTTTATTCTGTTATATTGTTAAAGTATTGATTTGTTGAAAAAAATTGTTTGTATTGATCATGAAGAAACTTTTGTGTTTTAAAAGCATATTTTTAAATTTTTAGATCATATTTTCGGATTTTTACTGCTTATTTTATGCGCATAAACCAGTTTTTTAAGAGTATAGTTAATAATTTATGTAGCCGTAGCGAGTCATGTGGGGTTTTAGATGGTCTACAGAAAGGGATTTTGTGCACAAAAAATCTCATAGCAATACGTTTGTTTAGTAACTAAAAATTGTTACGAATTTGTAACAATTGTTACTGGAAAAGTGTTCATTAACTCAAAAAATTTGCAACGAGAGAGTGTCAGAAGAGAGTAATAAATTGAAAGAAATTTTGCAAAAAATTATTTTACTCTCTCGTTGCAAGTTTCTGCAAGTAAAGTTATTGAACAAACCTAATGTCTTATGAATATTTTCATTCTTACTATTGATAAAATCCAATTTCATAAGTACGTAACTATATGGTTAATTAAGAGTGCAAAAGGTAAATACTGAAAATACAAGACGTTAAAATCTTTACATATGTAAATTAAATAAAAAACAAATAAAAATAAAAGTATCAGCAATAAAGCTTAAAAAGAAATTTAAATATTTTTAGTATCAGAACGGTTACAAATATAAAATTTGATATTTAACGTTACATACATGCATTTATACAAATAAAATTTAGAAAAAAATAATAATATTTTTATAATGTTGTTTCTGGATCCTTGGATATGTAACATGTGCAGTTACATAGATCCATAATATGTTTTTGCTAGTTTTTGTTTTTGTTTTTGTCTTCGATAAGTTTTAGCAGCATCAGCGCATTTGATGCTAATAATTTTTCGTATTATTCTTTCGTTGCTGTTGAATTTGGAGAGTACAAAGTGTATAATATCGGCAACTTTTAGTGGATCCAATTTCTTTTGAGGCGGGTGTCCACGGCCAACAAAAGCTGTTGGTAGTTTACCACCTAAGATATGTGTACCCAAAATATCAGTTGAAAAAACAAAACGTAAAAGTTGACGTGTAACAGCTGGTGCTGAAGTCCAAGTAATAGAAGAAAAGCTTTTCATATTAATTTTTGTGCCATTTGGTCCCAAAATAACGTAGTCAAAAGAATATTCCTGTTGTTGTAGCCTTTCGGTTTCCATTTCATTTTGTTGCCCATTTACTTCTATTGTAACGTTATCATTATCATTAACTTCATTGCGATATTGCATATTTTGTTGAAACTGATATACGATGTCAACCTCTTCCTGACTGTCTTCACACCTGTTAGGTTTGTCAGATCTCATTATCATTTCATCCGACGAAATTGCTTTATTCGATGGTGACGGTTGGTCAGTTATACTACATGTTCTTAACATTTCGTTTGCTTCTTCTGTAGCTATATCCATTACTGTTGTTAATTGTGGAGTAAGTTCATCATTTCTACGTTGTTGCTGGACAACACTTCTAAAATTGTGGTACAGTTCTGACAATCCATTATGAACATCCATATTTGCTGAAATATTTTTATTTTTACTTAAAATAAATATGAAACCAAATTTTCAATTTACGTTTGCGCGTAATTATGTATGTTTAAACAGCGACTGTTTTTGCAACACTAAATTTTAAAAGTTTAGAACGCAACGTAAATAGACAAATAACTACTCTGCATATGTTCGACGATTATTAGGTCTCAGGTAGTTTTTCGTTTTAGAATTTTGTAGTTTTTGTAACATTTTCTTTTCCTTGTCTTGTTTTTCCTTCTTTAAAATTTAAGGATTTGGTTGGAGAGAGAGAGAGAGAGAGACGTGGTACAATTTATCAGGTAGCCTCATAACTACAACAATACAAAAATTACAGGCGTTTTATTGTTGGAATATTAAAATTAGCTGTTTTTGTTTGTGTTTCTCAGAAAAACACATGATGTTATTAGCATAGAAAAAACCAGCTGCTTTTGCGAGGCTACCTGCTATTCTTGTACCATGGTAAGAGATTTATTTCAAACGAACTATAATTTATTAAAGGATAGTTTACAGTGTAAACTTAATTGTAACTTTACACAATAATACTAAACGTAGGTAAAAGTAAAGAAAAAATAAAAAAATGTTGTCCATATTTTACAAATGAGAGTAAAAATCTTGCGGCTGATTATTTTTACGTTTAACGTTTATACGATACGTAAAAAATCAAAACAAAATAGAATGAAAGACGCGGTTGTAAAAGATATTATAGTGCGAGCGAAAAATTTGATTTTTTTCTTTGTTTATTTTATTTGTTTACATAAAAATACATCCCTGATCTAATGAAGTATGATGGATTTTGAAAAATTTCAAAAAACAAAGAGAGCCGTACGTACGTATTTTCTATCAATGTCGAACGGTCTCCTTCCATATTGAGCTTACAACAGAGTCAGGCAAAATACACAAATGCATTTCACAATTGTGGTAGTAATTTGAGAGTCTCTCACTCAGGTCCCTTTGTTTAATTTCGCCTATGCGGTTGAATGCGTATGTACGTGTGAAAGCAAAAGAAAAGAGCAGCGCTTTGCCTGAATCTGGTTTAAACAATACTAACCATTCTCATCTACACAAAAATAATGATTTATATGTCGGACGACTTGTATTACCGTGTAAACCCTCATTTATAGGGCATACATATTTATGGTTTGTGCTAATCCTTTTCTAGCTAATTTTGTTTATTTTTTATTTAATATTATCGGGTATTTTTTACAGCTTCACAAGTTAAAATCATAATAAAATAAAGAAATGTGTACATATTTATATTTTTAATATGAATGAAACGGGCTTTGTTGGATACAAAATTTTATGACATTAATTTAAATATGATTTCTGACAAGCGGCGTCCAATGACGGCATGTACGAGGCGCAATCTAGAAAACCAATTTTCACAAACTTTTCGCAAAATATGCGGCCGTATTTCGCCAATAACTCTTCGTATGTGATTTCCACTTGTTCAATTTTTCTCCAATTTCTCAACGTAGTTGACAATAGACGTAGTAGACATAACCGCAAAGAAAATAGTCCAATGTGGTTAAATCACACGATCTTCATGGACCATTACGTGAAGTAACTTATTCATCAAAAGTTTCTTTGTGTAAATCAATTATATTGTGCGACATGTGGCTCCGTCCTGTTGGAACCACATGTAAGCAAGATTAATGCCAGCTAACTAAGGTGCGAAAATATTTATAATCATGTCTCTATAACGTTTACCATTGACAGTAACATTTTAACCATTATCGTTTTTGAAGACATATGGACTAATGACACCGCCAGCCCATAAAGAGCACCAAACAGTAATATTCTGTGAATATATTGGTGTTTCGAATATTACAACAATCGATAACTTAATAAATAAAAAATGGATTATGTGGCTTTTGTTCACTAATTTTATTTTGTTTTCTTGTACAAGTTTTCAGTTTCTAGACTGCGACAATTTTACATTTAGATTTGAGAATTAACTTAACGCGCATACAATTTTAATTTGGCTTTTATAACAACTTTTAAGTAGTTAAGTAGTTTTAAGTATTTTATAAAGGGTTTAAGAATATAGAACCAATCCCCTTCTTTCTATGTACTTCATGTCTTTTTTTACACGATTTTTTCTGGAACGTATCTACCATGTAAAAACAGAGTTGGATATAATTAAATAAATTTGGCTGCTAAAATCATAGAATAAAGAAAAAGTTAATCAAAAAGCCTTTTGCAAACTGTCATATGCAGACGTTATGACAAACTCAGTTCCCTTGCGAATGATTCAATTATTATGTGGTTAAAGTTACCGAGCAACAAATCAGTACAATATCTGTGGTTAAGACCGTATATCTTAAAATTTTTATTCTGTATTAACTGTAGTTTCTTTCTATATCGCTCATTTACTACAATAGTGTTATAACTCAAAAACATAATATTTTAGTTAAGTATTCACAAATATGCGGAATATTATGGTCAATATTGTGTACAATGCTAAATAATAGAAAATTGAAAGTTTAATACAGTTCTCAAAAAAATTTGTTTTTTGAATTATGACACTATTGTAGTAAATGACCGATGCGTTCTAAAAGCATCGAAGGGCCATACTTTGCACACACACATATATCATAATAAGCCGAATACACGTTCTGTATAAAAGAATCATATTCTTGTTAAGTTTAGATATTCTATTGTGGATTAGTTTTTAACTATCTCCCATTCTTTTCATTATCGTTTTCTACACCTTACCGCAGCAAATATGTAAAAATATTTGTATTTGTAAATCAATAGATAGCATATTATCGATAGGTACAGCAAAAGTGTTGATCCAACAAACTGTATAATTTTCTGCAGATATGTAAGAAAATTGAAAGCATTAAGTTTAAAAAGTAGACCCTCATTTTTACATTGAATCGAAGGCTTTCCTAATATCGAGAAAACAAACGACAGTACTCTTTCAATTCCTTTTGTTACACCTGAGATAATTAACGACTCTTTTCTGTTGATGTTAAATGATGCGGATAAATAAATTTATTTTGATTAGAGAAATCCAAAATTCGTTTACTTCTTTCATTTTTCTTTATCTTGAAAATTTAAATTACTTTAGACTTCTTGAAACATAAACTTTTCTAGAAAAATAAACTTTCAATAAACAGATTTTGAAAAGTTTACTTAAAGTATCAAAAAAGTTATTAGACATACTCATGAGAATAATAATAAAAATCTATCAAGAAATCTTTTGTTCAGATTATGGATATACTCTGAGACAGCCGTGTTCATAAATGATGAATTATTCAAAGTGATGGAATGTGAATTAGTGAATATGTCCGCACGGTAACCGCTTTTTTTATTTATAAAATATTTTGTTAACAAAAAAATAATAAATTCTTTATAACGAAATTTCTGTATAATCAAGTGATTTTCTGATCCCATCTGAATTCATTATAGAAAAATGTGACCGTATTTCTGTATGGCCTTTTATTATTTAAAAATTAACTTATTTTATATAATAATAACAAATTTACAAATGTATCCATTATTTCCCAGCATATATTTTTTAAATTAAAGCCCGTATTCATTTTTGGCTTCAAAATTTTGTTTTTTTGTTTTTGTTTAATATAGAATTTAAAAAATTTTTACTTATTCAATTTAATACTTAATACATATGATACTTTATATACTAAAAGTTAAGGCACATTTTCAGTTACAATATGTTTTATAAAATAATTTATATTTTAGTTTGATTTTAATTTTTCATGCCTCGAATAGTTTCTTTTGCACAGAATTCTTTTCAAAATATTTTTAGTTACAAATACTATTAAAACTAAAACTACCAACAGTACAAAAATTGCATCCAAAGAATAAAAAACAAACCAATTCAAATCGACAGCATATGAGTGTAAAATTTCTGAGTTCAGTTTATGCTTCAGCAAATGTTCAACCCACCAAGTGGCTGTTTCTAAAGGTTTCGATTCTCTATCATTAAATATTTTCGATACTTCCAAGGCTCTGGTAGTATAGCTAGAGTTTTAAAAAAAGATAACGTTTAATATAAGATAAACGAGGTTTTAAATTAATACTTACTTGGCATGTAGCATTTCCTTAATTGTATCCTTTATGTTTATTTGAACAATTCCATTAAAGTCTATAGTACGACCGATATTTCTGTTTTCTACTGCAAAAGCATTAGAGAATTGATCGCCATATATGGGTGTCAATAACATTGGTTTTCCACAATAAATAGCTTCAGTTGTACTCAAAAGTCCGCCATGACCCCAAAATAATGTTACTTTCGGATGACCTGTTAGATATAGCATGAAATGGTCACATCGATATTTCTTTAATCATCAACTTTAGTAAAAAGCTTAACACAGAAATGTACATAATCGTAAAAAATCAATATAAAATTGTATTGGCGTTATGATATGTCACCATTAATCAAATAATTGTTTTATTGCGTTAAATCAACCAGATATAAATAAATAATACTTACACAATAACGGTAACTGTGGTGCCCATTTAACAAAAAGGAACTTTTCACTTTCAATAGGAATATCATCACTTTCCCATTTCCAAATGATTTTAATATCAAGCTCTTTTAAGGCACTCAAAATAGCCTGCAATCTTGCTTGATCCAAAGTTGATGCTTTTATCATAGAACCCCAACTTATAAAGAGAACATCTTTTTGAGTATTTTTTAGAAACCTATCAATTTCATTGGGCAAATCTTTACGAGCCTCATTTTCACTGATATGAATACCTCCAATCTCTTTGAATTGTTGGGTAATAGGACGTACACCCATTAAAGAATAGTGTTGATTACCAAACACTAAACGGGTATGACGTTTAGCTATATCAGCAACATCAATTTCAATGTTAAGATAGTCACGTATCAAATTGTTATCAAGACGATTGGTGTAATAGCTAGACAGAGACAATTCATTGGAATTATTAACAGATAATAATTGAATTTATAATTTAGGATAGAAAAACTTACCGATAGAGTAACGATAAGATTTTGGCTTGCAAAAAATTCGTTAAACGCTCATGCCACTTGAGAGGTACACGAAAACCAATAAACTCTGATTGAATATATGAGGGAGTATCGGGCAGCAGTATGCGTTCATAATACCAGGGCATTAGAAGACAGCTACTTAAGGCAACTATAGGTGTCTCCATTAGATAAGGCACTGCCAATTGACAATCTGAGTTAAAGTACTCGGTTATAACCAGGTCATATGGCAATATTTTATGACGTTTTAATACTTCCTCTATATAACCACTTTTATAAAGACGATGACACGATTCTTGACCTTCGTTATGTAATGCCAGATACTCATTAATTAAACCCATCCAGGTACGTTCTTTCATCTCTTCTAAAGGTACGACATTTACTGTTTCTCTACCATTTAAAAGCAATTCCTCATAATGACCGTTAGCCGGTGGTGAGGATGCTTTTATGTAGGTTATCACTGTTACATTATGACCTCTCTCTGCTAAATTATGGAGTAGAGGATAGAAGACCTTGAAGTGGCTGTAGCCAAAGTGCGGAAATATTCCCAAAATGCGTTTTGTTTCTAAACGTTCCGTTAATATAAAAACCAGAACAAGACCGTAACAAGATTTTAAGAAATTCATTATTGAATGTAAACTGCCAGCCACCCGTTATGTATTCGCCGTTTAAATCAATAGAACTAAAAATGAGCAATTGAATTAATTAATTTTTATACTTAAGGGGCATTTTTTGTTAAAATTACAATAAAAAAAACATACTCGAACGCGTATGCCGTCAGCATTTGCTAGTTTTGCTCTCATCACTTTGTTTGTTGCTATTGTTTTCGCTATAATTTTTTTCTTTTTTGTTTACGGCGAATAATATAAAAATAGTAATTTATTTGATTAATATTTTTTATTTTGTTGATAATCATCACAAACACTTTTTGCCACAAATAAAATTAATCAAAACAAAACGTAAAACATGTGTTAGTGTATGTGTGTGTTTATGTTTTTGTTTAATAACAATTGATTGGTGCTGCCATATTTTCCCATAAGGTAACTATAAAAAGGAGTTGCCAAAGTTTGATAAAAAAACAAAAAATTGCTAAAAAAAAATATGAATTAAAAAGGAAAAGTTTATCGCGGAACACACGATGCAAGTTTTCTTGCAGAAGGTCTGAGTTTGTTGATGAAAGGGGAGAAACGAATGTAACGGCGAACACTCATTCCCGTACTCTGAAATTCTCTTTTGTTATGATTTTCGTAATGTCATACAACAACAATGTTGTTTGAAAATCTTAAATTTCATTGAAATAAATATCGTAGCATAGACGCGAATGCAAGTTTAAAAGAGAATTGAAGAACATTTCTGCAAGAAAAATTTCATCGTGTGTTCCGTGACTCTGTTTGTTTGTTCCCGACCGCATGATTATTATTTTACTTTATTTTTTTCCTCCGCCACTCCTCTAGGGAGTATATTGGCTCCCCATAAAGCATTCATTGCTTTGTTTCAGTTTCATTAATCAAGTTGATTTTCAGGTTCAGTAGATGATAAATCTTCTGTAGCTCGCCTCCATATGATTGTGAGGTGGTAACCTTTACTTTAGCACTGTAATTTTTTCTCAGTAGGTGGCGTTTCTTCCTGATCATACGTCAATGTTTGTCATCATCGCCAGAGGACAGCTTGAAGGTCAAGGAGGCTTCTTCTTTATTTTTTAGATGAAGTTGTGTGGAGAGAAAGTTGAAGCCTGTTTTATTAAGCACTCGAAACGGAACTATAATTAAATTATTTCGTCATGTCCTCTGCTGGGGATCGAATCTGGCTCGCTTGTGTTGTTGTGAGTGCGCTCTAATCAGAGCAGTCGCCATCCCCTATATTTTATTATTATTGTTTATTATTATCAGCTCAGCAATATATGTACATGTTATGGCTATCAGGGACTGAAAAACACAACTAGCCATGGCACTGCAATCAAAAAGATCTATTGTACTAATACTCTGAACTCAGACCTAGCAATGCACAATCTAAAATTGGTGGTAATAATACCCGTGTGACACAGTTTCCTATTCACGACAAAGGGTCTCATCAGCCATTTCACTTGCTTCAGATTCGGGCGCTGTGCCCAAAACAACAAGCGGATTTCATGTTAACATTCATCAATCTTTCCCCTGAATATGTAGATCGTTTAGTACTACAGTACGCTTCTGGTCATACAAGTCTTGAAGTCGAGCCCTGGCAGCCAGTTCGACAGCAATCTCGTTTCCCATAACACCAGTGTGTCCAGGAATTAAACAAAGCCTAACGCTGTTCCCTGTGTAGAGCTGAGTATAGGATTTGTGTACCAATTTCGAGTCTGTATGCTCTGAAGAATGAGTTTGTTTATTCGAAGTGTCCTGAAAACAAACAGATGGAAAATTTTCAAGATTTCCGCTTGGGATCACTGGGCCAAAACTTGGAATCATAAGCTTTGGTGTTGGACCTAAAAAGTTTTAACGCCCATACCACTATTTATTCTGGATCCTTCCGTATGCCGCAGTAAATAGTTGTGGTAAGCTCTAGGGAACCTAAGGTCCTACTCTATACGACCATGTGTAAGAACTGCGAAATAGCGACCGAAGCTTAAATTCCTGATGCCATCTTCACTTTTAGCCAACAATAGTTCAGGGTTGGTGATACTATCCAAGTTACTCATGTTGCGTGATCACGTTTTATTCACATTCTTTAGCATTGGACGAAACGAGAAAAAAAGAAAAAACGTGAAGTGTTGGTTGGTTCGAAACAGAGGCCGTTGTGGTACCACCAACTCGTATTCACAAATAAGAAAATAAAGTTAGGAAGTGTTACAATTAGCATCGGTCTAGCATGAACTGATGAAAGTAAGAACTCGTTTGCCTAGATTCAGCCAGCGATGTTTAGAAACTGCACAATCATAGTGCGTTTAAAGTGCGTGCTTCTCAACACATTTGGGCATTTAAATAGCAGATGATCACATTGTCGTCTTTGCAGCCTCAAACAAAAAGTTTGAGGAGGTCGGCCTGGAGGTGTCTGTCAGCGATAAGCTTGGTCCAAGGGTGGTGGTTGCCGGAGTGCATGTGGCGATCACTCCTGACGAATTTATGTCTGAGTTGTTCGAGATGAACCTGAAGGAGCGTATGAGCTATGAGGTGTTCAAGAGGAGCGTTCGTCTGGTTACCAGTCCCTGGAGGTCTGACCCTGCCGGACAGGTCAACGTTGTACTGGAGTGCAGTGAGCGTGTTGCGAACGCGCTCCTGGATGTCGGTAGGGTCTATGTGAAGTGGTTCAGCTTCAGGTTGCGGCAACAGGATGCGATTCCGCACTGCTACCACTGCCTCGGCTTTGACCACCTGCAGCGTGAGTGCAGGATGGGACAGGATGTGTGCAGGACGTGCGGGGCGATGGGGCATCTGGCCTCACGTTGAGTTAACCCGGTGAGGGCCTGCTAGCGGACCACAGTATGCTGTCGTTTGCGTGTCCCACGTACTCGGCTATGGTTGCCAGGGCGAACGCCAGACATTAATGGAGTTGCGCCTTTTGCAGCTGAATTGTCAGCGCTCGAAGGCGGTGACGTGCGAGCTGGGGCAAGCTATGTGTCAGCTGGACGCTAGCTTTGCCCTGATCCAGGAGCCGTACTTTGCGAATGGTGACGTTAGGGGGATTCCGGGGGAGTTGCGCGTATTTACTGACGGTGTGGGAAAGGCCGCGATTCTAGTTAAGGACAGCGACGTGGACTGTACGAAATTAGTTGATAGCCAGCTTGGGGTGTGTGTTAGGGTAAAAGGGTGGTTTGGGGAGATGTTTCTGGCTAGCATCTACTGTAGGCCTGACGTTTCATTGGAACCCTATGTAGGGTATATGGATACGGTACTACTCGCGGCGAGTAGTATTCCTGTTATCCTCGGCCTAGATGCGAACGCCTCCTCTCGTATGTGGTTCAGTAAGATCTCCAGATTTGGGTCTGGACATCCGAACCTTATACGAGGAGGAGTGCTTAGTGAATGGTTGCTCTCGCGAGATTTGAGCGTGTTGAATGAGCCGAGTGAGCTATATACTTTCGATGGGCCAATGGGCGTCAGTGACATTGACGTGACGGCTGCGAATGGGGCGGCAATTACTGGTTTGGACTTTAGTTGGAGAGTTTGTGACGATTGGGGGATAAGTGACCATAGTCTCATCGAGATTAGGGTTACTTGTCCACAACGGACTAGGGAGACTGGTGGCGTTTTACGATGGCGAACGCGTGACTTTGATTGGGACCATTATCGGTACTGTTTTAGGGAGGCATTGTCATCGGTGCCAATTGAAGACCTTAGGCTACTAACGATTGACGACCAGGTTGACAAGATTGTCCGGACGGCATCTGCGGTGAATGATGCACTGTTGGGCCGAGCTAGTTATGCGAAGCCCAAGAGGGTCAAACGGTGGACCCCTGAGTTAGGACGATGCGGCGGCGCGTTCGATACCTCCGGAGACGTTTACCAATGCTGAAGATCTAGCTCAGCGTAGGACTGAGTATCTTGGCAGCCTTAAGACGTACAAGGACATGATTGTTACAGTTAAGGAGGACGAGTGGAGGAGGTTTGTACAGGACAATAGGGATGACCACTGGGGTAGGGTTTACCGTTTCTGCAGGGGTAGAAAGAGTCAGGTGGACATAGGATGCCTCCATGTTGGCGACACCATGTTGTCTTCATGGAGGTACTGCACGGACGCATTGTTGGGGGTTTTTTTTCCAAGGGCGGAGCCAGGCAACTATCCTTCCCCACCGGTGGAGGTTGCTGACCCTCCAAACTTGGAGAAGTCGGAATTAGATGACTGTTTTTGTCGGGTGAGAAGCAGGAAGTCCCCAGGTTTGGATGAGTTGACCGGAGAGATGTGTAAGAACATCTAGAAGGCCATTCCTGAATACCTGGAGGCGGTGTACGGTAGGTGCATTAATGAGGTCTACTTCCCGAAGGCATGAAAATGTGCTCGTGTTGTGGTACTTCTTAAGTCGCCTGATAGAGTGAGGAGTAATCCTCGCTCTTATCGGGGCATCAGCCTCTTGCCAGTATTTGGAAAAGTGCTGGAAAGAATCATGGTGTACAGACTCAAGGAATGCTACAGCGAGGGCCCTTCATGTTACTAGTTTGGTTTTAGAGAAGGCAAATGCGTCGAAGACGCTTGGAAGCATGTGAAGAGTTCTGTCGAACAATCATCTGCGAAGTATGTGCTTGGGCTTTTCATTGATTTTAAGGGAGCTTTCGATTATCTTTCGTGGGACAAGGTCTTACGAAGGCTATCGGAGGTTGGTTGTCGTGAGATGGGCATTTGGAGCAGCTATTTTGAGGATAGAAGAGCATGTGTTGTTGGATCCTTTGAAACGGTTTGGATGGAGGTTGTTCGGGGTTGTCCGCAGGGGTCCATCTGTGGTCCATTCATTTGGAATCTCATGATGGATACTCTGTTGAGGCAGCTCGGGCTGACATTTAAACTGTGTGCGTATGCGGATGACTTGCTCATCCTGATCGAAGGCCGGTCTCGTGCTGAGCTGGAGAGAAGGGGTGCCCAGGCCATTCGCATTGCTTGTGAGTGGGGTGTAGGGGTTGGTGTGGACTTAAGGGCATATTGTCAACCGGGCGACCTCCACTCATTAGAATTGGTGACAACAGCATTCGCTATGTGACTCAGGTCAGGTGCCTCGGAATAGTTGTTGGGGAGCGTATGAGCTTCCAGGCTCATCTCACCCATGTCAGGCATAAACTGGCAGCTATCGTTGGAAAGGTTAGGCGCATATTGAGGAGTGATTGGGGACTCAGCAGGCGTGCCGTCCGTATCATATACGATGGGCTTTTCGTCACTTGTGCGGCGTATGGCGCGTCGGTGTGGTATAAGACGGTCATGTCTGTTGTTGGACAGAGTAAGATTCTCACGTGTCAGAGAATTGCACTCTTGGCATGTGTTCCGGTGTGTCGGACGGTCTCTACCGATGCTTTGCAGGTCCTTGTTGGTGTACCGCCGCTTGACTTGGAAGTGGTGCGTCGTAGCATTGCTTTCAGGGTCAAGAGGGGACTGCCACTTGGGACGAACGATTGGCTTTCTGTTTCGGAGCTCGAGATTGGGAGAGATAGGTATAAGACCCTTTTGCAGGGGTGCCTCGTAGATAGGTGGCAGACGAGATGGACGAACAGCGAAAAGGGAAGAGTGACTTATGGATTTATTCCGGACGTTACGTTCGTACGGGAACACCCTGACTTTGGCTTTGGCTTGAGTCTGGGGTTCATACTGACGGGACATGGCTGTTTCAATGCATTTTTGCATCGAATTGGCCAGACTGAATCAGCGGACTGTCGGTGTGGGAGGGGAATCGATCGTACTTATGGTAGGCTGGGCGTTTTTGCCCTTGAGGTGTTTAGGCGTAGGAGGACGGCACTAATAGCGGAGGTTGAACCTGCATCACCATCTTAGCGGTCTCCTGGCTAGCCTTTTTCTAGCTTGGCGTCCCGCTGGGGTGCTGACGGTTGATGTGTTATGCTGCTTGCTGTGATTGTCTGCTGTTTGCTGTTTCCCGGCCTGCTGTTTGCAGCTTGATTTGTGGCTGCGGTTTTGGGTGTTGTGTGTTTGTACTGGTCTGCTTTGACTGGTTGTGTTCTTGTTTTTGTGTATTGTGTCCGTGGCGCACGATGTCACTTTGAGTTCTCCCGTGAGGGTGGCTCCGTTTATTGTTGTGTTGTTTGAGTGTTTCTTGTTTGTTGTAATTACCATCTTGGCCACCAGTCCGAAGTTGTTTGGGACTTACACTGGTAGTAGCATTTATGCTAAGAGGCCTGTCCGGAGGCTTAATTCTGGTGCCACGGGTGTCGGGAGCCCCAGGAATTTCGGTTCCTGCCCGACTATGGTGAGGCCCCCTTTGTGGGAGCAACGTGGTGGCTGTGGTTTAAACCCAAATCGCGGGGATAGCTATGCTGGCTCGGTGTGGAGTTACATTTTTAACCGGGTGCCGTGACCCATAGATGGGTAGGAGTTTAGATAGTCTCCGGCACCTCACCAAAGTGTGAGGTCATGTCCAAATAACATGGCGTTAAATTGGTACTCACTGGTGATTTTAATCATAGGTGGGGGCGTTGGTGGACGCATTGTATTCACTCGTGCTTTGGCACCGTGAGGTAACGTCCTAGGGCAGGTACTCACGTTAAACCACTGACTTAATGTCGTCTTTGCAACAGCTTCTACATTTGTTATTGGCTATTTTAAGACAGCTAGCATGTTCTGCCAGATCTCGGGATATATTTTCCCTTGAAAATGTATTTAGATTATCTATATTTCGTCTAACATAGCAAACCAAGAAACTAAACAAGTAGACGTTCTTTCCCATCCATATTTCGCTTTTCTCCACAGTGTAAAGAAAAGCATGTCGGCTACCTCATTTTCTTAAATATCACAGTTACCAGAAACCCATAGTAATGTAACACGACCATTTATGCGCCTCTGCACATCTTGATCAGCCTCGAGGTTTTCGCTCTGTACCGTCGACTAGTTGTCAATAAAAATCTTGTCGTGCCCGCTAAAAATGGTGAAACGGTCTTCAATTTTCTATGCGAATGAGCGGCCCTAGCTGTGAAGAGAAACAGATCCCTACTGCGATATCTCATGGCTATAGACTAGATCTAATACCGCTTCAGCAACGTGGTTCTGAAATTAATATTATATTTAGCGCCCTTCTATTAATGGGCAGGCGTTTAAAACATCAGTTTCTTTTTGACATTAACACAACTTATGAATAAATAATTATTTGGACAACATCATGCTTTTCAAAGTCGCAGTAATGCCTGAGTCCGAAATCCTGTGGAAGATGGAGGCATGGCACTGACACTAGTTCTAAAGGGAGCCCGATTTCCCATAAAACACAGAGCATATAAGAAATACTGTCAATCCTCTCTACCCTTCAGGTGTTTGAAGTTGATTTTTGATCTACATAAGTGCGTATCAGTAATCCCTAGTTCTAACCAAATTTCGATTGGAGAATTTTGATGCTAGGCTAAATTTAGAAATAGTAGATCACTAAAATTTTATACAAAATTATGACACGAGTAATTAGCTTGATACTGCCTCTTCTAAGTGGTGTAAATAGGATCTTTTTGAAAATAAACTAGAACTTTGTACTTTTAAACATTTATATTTATTGTAAAGCAAACTTTAAAGTATGATTTCTACATGTACATACTCGTACATATTTATATACTAATACACTGCATATGCTGATAAGTATGTATATATTCATTAAAATTTATTTCGATTTATCTTTTCAGTTCAATTTTCACATTTGTTACATTCATCCTCCTTATCACAGAGATCACACAATGAAGACTTGACTTCATAATAAACTGTGGCACGTTGCTCGGTTTTATAGTAATCATATATATTTATGGCAGCTGGCTTTTGTTTAGCAACAGCATGGCTCTTATCAGCTGACACTGTAAAGCAAACATCTTCACCAGCAGTTAGACCATCAAAGTAAATGATAATGGCTGTGTCGGAATTTTTAGTTTCTATACGTTGAACTTGTTTGGCACGGCGTATATCATCGAATCTCTCTGAATCGGCAGTGTAACCCGAAGGTAAATAGATTTCCATAACAGCCATATTGGATTGCTTGGTATCATCACCAGCTGCTGGTGCATAACTGGCACAGACCTCCATTTGCAACTGACCTTTGTAAGAACTGGATAGGATTTTATGTTTTACATTAAAACTTGGTTTATCATCTTTGGTGGCTAAATTGTAGCGGTAGGATAGCTGAACTAACGAAGAGCCTTCACCCTCAGCTTCTAAAGTTACTTGACGTGATGTTTTCGGTAGCTGAAATTGAATTGTTAGTAACATATATTTAAGGTGCCATTATGAGTTCCTAACTAACTTACCACATGAGTTTGTAGATGCAATGCATTTTGTTTATCCACACTGAAACTGCCTTTAGTAGTTTCTTTACCCTGATCATCTTGTGCTTCAAATTTAATAGTCATTTTACCATTGCCGCCACTCACATATTTTTCAGCAAATTTGATGAGAGCCTGAAGACCTACAACTGTATCTTGGGTTGAGTCGAAACCTCCATTGCTATTACGTTGACTAATAAGCCACTTAATAATGGGTATTAATTTTCCAACTGGTTCGCTATAAGAGTAAGCATCTAAGATATAGGCAGTAATTTCTATATCGTTACTATGATCTTTAGCTGATTTAGTCCACCATTTAAGACCATTCTCTTCATGAGATAAGCTCTCCAATTTGGTCATGAGTTTGTCGAAGGCTGGATTAGCGGATTTCTTTAAGGCCAAAGCAGCAATAGCCAAAGCATAAGTATCACTTTCTTTGTCGATATTATCGGCCAGATATTTAACGGCTTTTTCAATCTCAGATTTGTATTTGTTGGAGTACTCCTGAAATATTACAAAAGAAAACATGAATTATGTCCACAATGGTTTCTGAAATAGCACTCACCTTATCCTCTAAGAGAGCCAATACGGCAAAAGCTGTAAAACCAACTTCGTTCTGATGTGAGGGATGGAATAGACGTCCTGTCTGTTTGAATTGACCATTTTCTATTTGATTCGAGACCAAATACTCTAAGGCCTGATTGATTACGGCTGTATCGATGCTGATATATTTCCTAGCCTGTATAAACGAACGAGCTACATAGGCCGTAAGCCAACTATTTGCTTCACTACTGTGCTCACCAAATGCACTATAGGCACCATTGCTATGTTTATAAGTCAGTTCACGTTGATAGCCTACCTCCAAAAAGCCTTTGGCCTTTTTTAACAAAGAGGACGCATCCTGTTTAGTGGCCTCCAAATAATCGAGCACTAGTATATTGGGTACAAAATTGACCATGTTCTGTTCACCACAGCCGTACGGTTGGCGCACGAGCTTGTCAATATTTTTAATGGTGGGTCCCAAAAGATCACCAACTACAGAAAATTCCAAATATTCTGAATCCAAAACAGCATTTTCGGGTATGTTGGCTTTTAAGGTTTGTTTTCCTTTCTTATCGTCGGGTGTTATAAATAAGGCTTCATTTCCAAACTGGGTAACACCTTCAGGTTCGACTTTAAGCTTTTGATCTATAGCATCACCAGCCAATGCAGATATGGCCTTGATTTTTAAACTAACCTCTCCAACTTTATTGGGTCGAATTATGAACGAAATACTTTTGCCATCATTAGAGGGCACTGTAACCCTTTTGACACGCTGCTTATCGGGCAAAACCAATTCCTCCACTTCATTGGATATTTCGGTAAAATCATATTCATCATCGGTATTTTCCATGGTTATTTCAGCATCCAAAGCCTTATCCATATAATTAAATACTATCACGGGTATGGCTATGAGTTCGCCTCTCTTCACGGAATAGGGCAGATTTGTGCTTACAAAAAATGGTTGAAATACTTCGATTTTAGTGGGATTTTGTACTATGCCAAAACCGGTCTTATCATTCATAGAAAAACCAGTTACCACCCAAGAGGTAATAGTATCGGGAATTTTTTTCTTTAGACTAGCCAAACCATTGCTGTCAGTACTATATATGTCGGGGTATGCAATAAGATAAATAAGTTATAGAGGGGATAGAAAAAATATGAAAATTTATTAGTTTTTAAATAAAACAAATAAGAAAATATACATATTACAGACAACACAAATATTACCATTTTCAAATACAAAAAGCTTTAAAGTTTATTTACAAATGCTAGTATGAGTTATGATAAAAAGTTAGTAAAATAAACAAAAAGGCATGCAAATTAAAAAATAAAAATGAATTATTACATGTAAACATGCTAAAACTATTTAAATACATCTTTTTCTCACTGTGTAAGGAACTACATGCGGTAAGCAAATTCAATACCCACAAATTTTTTGTTACAGTAAGAAGGAGGTTAAGTTAAGACTTTTACTTTAAATTATTTAACTACTACTACAAGAGGTTTCATATGCTTTAAGAAAATAGCGCGAAATCAGGAAAATGTAGCGGGCATAAGAAAATAATATAAAAATATATGTCAGAATGTAGTAAAATAAATTCAATATAGTTTTTGTTTTCAGTGTAGACAAGTAATTTTTGTTGGTGTATCCTATACAATATTATCACATTTTTTGTAAGTGTAGAACAATTTGAAAATTGAAGTGAAACACAGACAATTTTACTCTTGAAATATCCAATATCAATGTGAAACAGATTATTTAAATGATATTCTTATAAACTGTATGCACTAAAATTCACAAAATAATATTACTTTCCTCAATTGATGTTAAAATAAATAAACGATAGAGAAGAAAAGTGAACTGAACCATTTTTAGATGAACTTGACAATTGTCTCTTTTTTTTTTTCTTTTTGAGCGAACTACTGAACTAGTTTACTTAGATGAAATTAATAATTAATAATATTTTAGTGAACTTAATATTTAACTTAATTTTAGTTAACTATTGAGCTTAATTAAAAAAAAAATCAATACACGAATTACATATGTACTTATATTTTGTAAAGTGTAAAGAGGAAATTTGATACCCACAAATATGCATTTTGTTGAGGAGAAAAAAAAATAGTAATAATATAGCTAAGTCACAAATCTTACATTATGTTTTTTCAGTCTAAATAAGTTTTGTGGTCTATTTACACTACAATGAAATATAGCACTTCAAATATATTTTTTATTAAATCTCCTATTCGAAACAAATTCCATTTTATCACTAAATTTTGACCAATTTTGACTCTTGTTATTTCAAAATAGCACTTAAAACTAAAATGCTAAGACAAATTAACCTCTAAAATATATAATAAATAAAAATATTAAAAAATACCAAGTTTTTTATTTGGTATGTATGTATGCATATTTCTTTAGCTTTATTACATTATGTAACAGTTCGGTATCAAGAACTATTCGGAAATATAAATTTATTCTTTTTTATTAGAGTCACATGAAACCTAAACGCTCTAGAATTTGAACAAATTTTAGATTTTTTCAGACAATATTAAAATGTATATCGCCACCTAAAATTCTAAAAGCCGTATACGAAAAAAAATTCTAAATCGACTTTTGATTAATTATGAAGTAATTAGCCACATAATCAATCAAAAAGTCAATTGTGAATATTTGGTAGCTTACGAGCTTCCGAATTTTAGGTGACGATATATATGTATAAGGTACATAGTGTATATTTAAAACAAAGTTTCAAGTGTAAAGGAATGTATAGCCTAGGCAGAAACTATATTTAAGCAAAAAAAAAAAAAAAAAATTATCAGAGAAGCAAATGTTTGGTTAGGTTCTGTAAATTGAAATCGAGTGAAATTGAAATAAAATTGTTCGCGCAAAACTAGAGCAATTTTTTTTTCAAAAAATCACAAAATTTTTTAGAATGAAAATTTTACATTTTGAGCATTTAAAGCTTGAAATATAGAGAATAAAATAAGCTATAAATCATGAAAATCGGTTGTCTATTGCTGTTTTTATTCAGAATTAAATGCAGGTACTTAACTTTGACCAAAATTACTGATTTTTTTTTTGCTAAATTAGGGGATTTTTTTTTTTGTATTTTGTAGACCAGTGTTATCAAAACTTCTAAAATAATTGTTCTTAATTTAATTTGTCTTTGAAAATGCACTCGATTTCAATCCAATTAACTTGATTTCATCCGTTTTCGTTTTACAGAGCATACTCGGTTATCTAAAAGTACAGTTCTTGAGAATTTCTTAGAACAAGTAATGGAATAATATGTAATATGTTGTTGCAAGCTAAGACGGAAACCTATAATACCATATATTTTAATTTAAGAATCTTAAACGCTGCAGTTGTTACTTATTTTTAATTTATATAAAAATAAGTGTAAAAAAAACAGATAGGAGGCCCTTATGAAAAAGACAAAGTTCAATTACATTTTTGTAAGCGTCAATAGGCTTTATATTGCTGTTGTTTTATTATAATACTTGGGTATGCGTAGCAAATCATTTTTCTCTTAGATGTCTTAAAAACGATTAACAAAATGTCGGGTTAGTGTAGTGGGAATGATGTAGGGTGTAGTGAGAATGATGTATTGTCTTAGATATCTCGACATTTCAATAGGAATAAGATTTGTTTTTGAATTTGGATATGCAAACTTAACTCCAAAACCACGCAATGATCATAAAATCAGAAAATTAAAGTATATGCAATACTATAGAAGGGGCTACACATTGAACGGCATGTGCGTTCAACGGCATCCGTTGTAATTGGTGTTCTTTGAAATGCGCCAACCGAAGTGGATGTGTCACCTCGCATACAAAGTAAATACTGAATTTTGTATATCTAGGGAACAGTAATAGTAAAGGTTTCTAAATTTGGTCCAAATGACTTTGTAGTTCACATAAAGCATCAAATGAAAAGTGGGTGGAATTTGTTAAGTGGGAGTGGCACCTCCCATATAAAGTAAATATTGATTTTTGTATATCGAGAGAATGGTTAAATTGACAGATTCTGATCTTAATCTAAATGACTCCGTAGTCAATACAAATTATTAGTCATCAATCTTTTAAATTTTTCTTATGAGGAATACGTTTTATAGGTAAACAATATATGTAGAAGCTCCCAGCAACGCTGGAGGGATTGCTCTGACAAATATATATAAATATAACAAATAAATACATACATAAATACATTTATAAAAATATAATAAAAAGTATAACAAATGCTTTGCCAATTTGGTTATTGCATAAAAAATTTTTTTGAAGATTGAGGTTGATATATATGTAAGTGATTAGTTAAATTTACTATAATTTAACCTAGCTGGACTTGTAGGATGAACACCAAGTCTTCTTGTCTTTAAACGCTTTTAATTTTTATAAATATGAATACGATTTTCGCGTAACAAGTTTAAACAAACCTTTCTTGACAGTGACAAGCTCAGAGATGACGCTTAATAATAAGCTACTTGTCGCTAACCCTAGTCGCTTACCGCTTTGACGCTCAATTAGTGGCATCGACTTTAGACAAAGCGATGAGTTTGTATGGCAAATAGCTTATTACAGAGCGATTTGCTGCTAAAATTTACTCATTTATATAAAAATCTATGTAGAATCTGTTTAGAAGATTTTGGCAATTCCCCCGTGTGTCTATAGAATTTTTTGATTTATTCTTGCAAAAAAAAAACATCAGATTGATAGAACGTATAATTTTATATTTTAATTTAATTATTACCTTTTTATTGCATTTTTATTTAATTTAATTTTTTATTTTTGTTTATTATGCTTTTTTTCAGAGAAACCAACTAAAAATTATAACGAGTTTTAATTTCGTCGCCGCTCATTGCGTGGCCTGAGCCTAATTTTTTAAGTAAGTTATGGCAAAGTACCATGAACACTATTAAGCTCTAGGAATGCTTCCAAATTGTGAAAATTAATTTATTACATAGTTTAATGTAGTTGTAGAAGATTACCATATAGTCAGTCTAGAACCACATGTCGCTATGACAATATCATTTTTATAACGACAAATACATGAGTTAAAATATCGACAACTTTCTTTTTATAGCGAGTAAAGATACGTTGTGGTCAACAGTTCTAGTATATTTCTGGTGACATTGTTAACGAACGTGTCAATAGGTTCAGAAGAACAACTAATGAATCTTTGGTTCAAATATTTCATATGACCGTAAAAGAACTACCTCGTCAATAGTGTTAGAGTCAACTGGTGGACTTTCAATGACAAGCTAATGCCATATGTCAATAGATGATTACATCGGTTGGAATACATCTAGTCAGTAGTAATCTGACAATGTCACTAGTAAATTAATATTTCGTTATTGTCCTTTTTTATTGAGTATGTACAAAAAACAATAGACTATTATTGAAATGAAAAAGGCTTCTAGTCTAGGAACCCATAAAATTATGGCTATCCGGGTACCCACGTAACTCATATTATGTTTAATGTAGTCGTTGCGGTGCCCACAACAAATATATATTTCGGATAATTTTCTTGTTAAATTAAGGTAGAAGCAGGCGTTACTGTGAGTGGCATACGGCAAAAAACAATGAGATAAATATAATCAACTTGGGGTTGTAAAACTGGGTGGTGCTATGAGACCTATATTTCACCTAAAGATCAAATTATTATCTCGTCGCTTTTGTGATAACGTTGCTTTCAATAAAAGGACCAAAAGGACCTGGTTTACAAAATTGTGCAATTTGAGGATAAAAATTGAACTAACAGACACCTATTTGTAGTTATAAAGTAAATTTATTTATTTTAATGTTCTTTTAAAACGATAATTTCTGAAATTTCAATTGGTACTTAGATATAAGGTATGTATATACGTGAAAGTGTCATAAAGAGTTCGAAGAAATGTGACATTTAGTCGTTCTCATGTTGTTCTCATCTCTATGCTGAAATTTAGCGACATTGTCTAATATGAGTCCACTACATGCTGAAATTTAGCTACATTGTCTGTTATGAGTCGGCTACATACTGAACGAGGCAGGATTTTGTCATACTGTTAACAAATAGAAGTGGAAATCATATTCTATTATTAATTCCCATATTTATATTTTATATTGGTATGAATAAAACTGAATTTGTCAAAAAAATCTGTTTTTAAGGCAATTTACTTCTTAAGCTCAAATTTGTAACCCTTTATAAAGACAAGCTTTTTGATGTAAATAGTGACCCATACGTAATAAAATTGTATCCTGTTCAGCCGCTTGCATCGGTTAGCTGCACCTGAAATATCTCAAAATTTAACTTATTTTTCAGGAAAATAAGATTTCGTGTGTTCTACTTAAGAAAGACGCTCTCAGAGGAGAATAAGCTACTACCAATGAAACTGACATGCAAAGCTGTTAAAATATCTACCAGACATTCTCATTTCTCTTACTCAAAACTAAAAGAGATCTCCATTGAATTTTCGAGAATTATTTTTGAGGCCCACAAGCATGAAATGCCATAGAATTTTAGTTTCATAGCATGGAAAGTAACTTTAATCTCGAATTTTATAGCAGAGAAAGGCTTTTAATCTGACGAGAAGTTACAACTCTAATAACGCTTCCAATAGTCCAGCGAGAAATAAAAATTATTTAACTCCTAAGGAAGTAGGGCACTATACTATATCAGACACCGAAGTGACTACTAAAATGTGGAATCTGATCTTAAGAGATTAAATGTTGTTTTTATGGAACATTGCTACAATTTGACCACTTGACTTTCTGTCTAAAGGGAATTTCCTTTTAAGGAAGTTTTACATTATAGGATATTTCTCTGTGCAGAGTGCTGTGAGTCAACCTTGTGGCTTGACCGTTGCAATATAACATAATCATGTAACTCGATTCCTCTTGTCTACTTATTTTAAAAAGATTTATTAAAAGTGGAATTAAGTGCTTGAAGCATTATCTGCAAAGACAATGCAACTATTTCATACATAATAACAGAAGTGTAATATTGAGGTACTAATAGACGCCTAATAATTAACTAACCACTACTTTGAGAGCTCTAAAATCTTGCAAAGGCTATTTTAAAGGTACAGTACGTAGTAAAGTAATAAGCATTCGGGCTAAAAGCGCAGGGTGTTATCATATAACTGGATAACTGTAATAGTATAGTAAACCTTGGATATACAATAATATGGATATTCGTTTAAAAATCTGATTAAAATTAAAAATTTGCCATTAGAAAGCTGTCTGAGATTCTTCCGATTCATAAAGGATGTGTGGGGTTGACGTTGTCATGATGGAACATAACATAACACCTTTTCTGTTGGTAAATTCTGCCGTTTAATTTGAATTGATTGCTTCAATTTCGTTAATTGTTAATAGTAAAAATTAGAGTCATTCGTTTAACTAGCTTTTAGAAGCTAATAATGAACATTTCGTTTTCAGTCCCGGCAGACACAACAGCATACATTTTCTTGGTGTCAATCCTGGCCTTGCCAGCGTCTGCGATGTTTCACTTGCATCGTCTATGATCTTTTTCACTCATTATTGTGGTACGTGATTTACCATTGAACATAATCATTCGCTTCAGAACGATTTGATTAGGTTTCATTTTAATAATGAATCGCAAATGGAATTTCGATTTACTACATTTTAGATTGTTAATTCATGAGGCACCCAAAAATAGAGTTATTTGTGTATTGAGCTTTCTTCTGAAGATGAATAGCTGTTTGTTGATGAATACTTAGTTCCCTAGCAACGACCACGCTGCTTATGTGTTGACCTTTCTCAATGTTGTCCATGATTTCAGCGACTTTTTTAGTGCTAGGTCGACCAAACCAACTCATTCCTCCGCTTTCTTTTTCTAGTTACAGCATCGTCTCCATAAGCTTCACAATTTTTTTTAACAGCCTGTGACGCATTCCTATCTTTTTTCTAATATAAAAGAAAAATATAACGGTAATTTTCTGAAGTTAAACCGATATTTGAACGAACATAACTTTTTACAGAATAAAGCGATTTTAAAAATGTCTTCTAAACTTAAAATGTCACCTTTCGAACAAGCTATAGTGTTGCCTAATGCAATTAATATTACCATAGATATTACATTTTAAAGCCTTCTACTGACAATTTGTAACGGAATAAAACTGAGCATCCTATATATGAGGGTAAGCCAATTACTCGTATTAGCATAGCTAGCTAAACGTAGAAGTGCATAACATACGTTAATTCGTCGACAACTATCGTGCGCTTATAAATTTACGTGCAAGAAAAATTGTGAGCTCACACCACGCGTTAAAAATGCATTTAGTGTCAGCTGTTTTTTTTATTTGCTTTTCTATTTGTACATTGAAAAATGATTCGTATACGCTTTATTAATTCTTTTATAATCAGCTGATAGTTGTCAAAACAACACAACGCGTTAAAAAGTTGAAAGTTAAAATTGAAAAATGATTCGTATTCGCCTTATTTATTCTTTTATAATCAGCTGATAGCTGTCAAAACAACACAACGCGTTAAAAAGTTGAAAGTTAATCAACTTTCTGACGCCAACGTGTCAAAATGTTTTTAATGGAACTCGTCTAATGCAAACACACTAATTTAACTTTTTTACAGAAGACTAGATTTCACGCCCACACTAATGCGTGTTGTGTACTTTTACCTTAAATGTAGGAAAATTTCCGTCATATAGGATAATTATTACTAGAAAATCCACTCAAGAGAGCTTGTTTAGTCAAAAGTGATTAGTATTTGAAGCAACAATTTTTCATTTTTGACATGTGCTATTTTATAACAAATTTCGTGTGCTGAAAAAAAAAATTTGGCGAGATCAATGCTAAGGAAACCGTACACACCCGTAAACTTATGAAATTAATTACCAGATGATTGCGATAGTAAAGTACACCAGAAGTATCTAAATTTACTTTTAAAATAAGAAAAATGTCTTATTATGAAGCTGATGAGAAAATACACATATTTCATGGGTGTAAAAGTGCATTGAATTTGAAATCATATTAAAAAAAAAAACAAATTACTTATTTATTGATTTATATAACCATATCTCTTCAAAGTTTTTACGTATGACTGCAACATTTGATTCCGGATTCGATTCTGGTAATTCGTTGAAATTAAATGATATAGACGCGAATTGATCGGGATAAAAAGAAATATCAGCTTCTAGAACATAATCGTCAAAACCTAATTAAGTTTAAGAAAAAAATAAAGAGGGAAAGAAATATAAAATCCTAATATGCTTATAAGATATAAATTTGGAAAACTTTGTTTTATAAATATACTCGTATATGCATAAAATGTATTATATATATATGTATGTGGGTACGTATACAGTGCTGTTCAGAAAAATATATTCACCATGATCTAACATCTTTGAGACCAATAAAACATTAGAAAAACGCAATTACTAATTTTTATTTTTTTGTTTTTGTAAATGATATAACTTTAAAACATCGAAACTAAAAAGCTATGTTTTCATCAATATTGTTCAAATCAGCAATTTTTTCCTGTTCAATAAAATAGGTTCACTAAATTTTGTGTTATAGAAAAAATATTTGTAGTAATTAAACTGAATAATTATTTTTAATTACAGTTAATTTACTTCAGGTCTTGATGGAATAACCCTTATTTTTAATGACTACTGAGTACCGTTTTGGCATAGAGTCAACAAGTCTCTGACATGTTTCTACAACAACTGTTCACAACTGTTCCACGACTTTTCTTTTTTTTTGGGGTTTTTTCTTCGGAGAGCTGCTTTGACAATTTCTATAGATTTTCGATAGGATTTAAGTCCGGCGACTGTGCCGGCCAGCTCAGAACATCGATGTCATTATTCTGAAGCCAATCTTTTGTCCGACAGGATTAAGTATCTCGGAGTGATTTTACACGAGAGCTTCGAGTATTATCGACATATGAATTCTGTTTTGGATACAATCAAGGAGGTATACCACTCCTACTGTCGGTTACTGCCGAAGGGAAGGTTTACGTAAGGAGCTGCTTATATACAGGCAGATCGTCAGGTATCTGATGTCTTATGCCTTCCCTGTCTGGTTTGGGATTTCGTCCCATCAGATGGAGAGGCTTAGGTTCTGGGAGAGGCGTATTTTGTCGGCTTCTCTTGGATTAACGGCTCGCCAGTTCCCCGATAGTTCGTTCCGGAGACCGTCTCGTCGGGTCGTTTATGACTATGCGGGTTTCGAGAAGATCGATGTTTTTCTTATGAGGACTGCACTAGTATTATTAGAACGATCGTCCGCCCTAGAGAATGAGATGGTGACTAGCTGTTTCGGGAGTGATATGAAGACCCTGAGGGTTCGCGGATACCTATCGCCTGTATATCTCCTGATGTTGATGGACGAGGGGCTGCCCTATGGCAACGAGGGCCTGCTATTTTATCACAGAAGGGTGAATACCCTGGATTTGGATAGCCTGGTGTATAACACTGCACAGTGAGGTGGATGTCTGTGCCCTGTTGTTGTTAATTAGTTGTAAGTAGTATTTTAAGTTAGTTTTAAGTATATGAGTGTTTTCGTTTTACCATTTTTTGCGGAATATGATATAAGGGTTGGTTTGTTTTGGTAATGGTTTGCGGCTATTTTGCAGTATTTTAAGTTTTAGTTGATAAGTCTATGATAAGTATCATTTACACATAGAATAAGTATTTACATGATTAATTAGTTTAAGATAAATAGTTCTCATTCGGCGTAAGGCATCTTGACATCGTTTAGTATATTGGTATAATAAATAACATTCATTATTCCTTCTATTCTAAATAGAGGACCTGTGCCATGGTATGAAAAACATCCCCATACCAGTTTACATACTTCCTATATTATGCTTAATGGTTTTTATTGTATTGTGAAGTGTTATCGTTTTTAAAACGTTTGAGTTCGTTTAAATTGCATTAAAATAAAATAAACACCGCTTTATTTTGTTGTTTTACAGTTGTTATTTATTTTAATATAAGTTTTATACTGTTTGTCATAATACAATAATTAATATTCGTTTATACAACACTTTTATTTCCGCTTCAACAAAACTTTATTTATTGACAGCCAAACGATAACTAAACTAACTTGTAGGTAAAGCAGCCCCTTTATATACCTAATTGCCTACAGTTTGGAAGGTTCCGGAAATATCGACCATCTTTATTTTCATATCCGTTAATTCAAATGTAACGTAAAGATTGTCGATTTCCCAGTGCTGCCAAATTGACAGGGTGACACAAAATATACCAAAATCCCAGCTGATGTGTTGTATTTTTATTTTCGTAACAGTATATTGCGGAAGGAGTTCAGTGTTCGGGGGTCTTCTTACAGTCAAACTACTTGTGTCAGAGTTAAACAAATTAACTTCAGTTACTTCTGACCATAATATATTTCTCCACTTACGCATGGGCCAATTTATATGCTGTTTTGTAGGTGAATCCATTTTTTTGAACAGCACTGTATGTGTATTCTAGCACAATGAAAAATAAGTTTGAATTCCTTCTCGACATCACACTACTTAGAATGCAAGACAATAAATGCTAAAAACAATAGCAAACATTTGACAAATTATTTAATTAATTTAGAATCGTTTTCTTTTTACTTAATTATGTTTTCGTATATCCAACATTCGATGAAATTCCGGCGTATAACTTTAGTTATCTCACTGTCATCAACATTATCAGTTAAAATAAATTTTGATTTCGTACGTGCACGAGCACGACCCCGACGATAAGCTGAAATTGAATGTTTTATTTATATAAATTAAATTAAAATATAAATTGCAATAAATTAATTAGATAGCAGAGAATAATTTTTTTTACTGCTTCTATATCATGTAGGGTATATATAGGCGTTTATCGTTAGCCACGCCTTTTTGTCATATAGATTTCACACCAAGAGAGTTACTCACATTTTGAGGCTAAGAACGAATCAAGACATTTTCGGATACCCTGCTTTGAAGTGATCAGGGCTAAAAAGTTTTTGACTGGTTTTACAAAATGTGACCGAGCTTTTTTTTATAATCGCATATTAATTTATATTACGGTCGATGTAAGTTTCCTGTGATCGCCAGGCCTGATTTCAGTAGTTCATAATATATCGAACTATTTTGGTACCACCTAATTCAGAGCATTGTATTGGTGTCATAAATATTCGGCTAGCTAACTGGGTTCATACACGATTTTTTATGCTTTATTGCTAGTAAAGATTCACTGCAGAAATTATTTGGAAAAGAGTCCTTTAACGTCACTCGTCCAACTCATATAGCAACCAATTTGCTTACTTTTGGATAAATATTGCTGACATGTTTTGAAATTGCTGTCTAGATGACATTTATCTTCATAAAGTAATGCCTTCAACTCATTAGCTTCGAATTTGTTTTTCCTAACCAGAACGGTGTGTATATTCCGTGTTGAAATCATCACTTCTGACTTGCACAAACTATGTTTCGTGTAATGAAATCGATGAAACGTATTTATTATAAGTTTCGGTTAGCAATCAATGTACCTTAGGCTACAGGCACATTTGTCAAATACTTGACAAAAAAAGCGTAACCACTATTTTATAGAAGCTTTCTTGCAAGAAACAAAAGTGTAGAAAAAAAATTGCAAAAAATGTTGCCATCTGTTATGAACCCAGCATTTTTAGTTTATACACCCAATAAATAACTCTTATGTAAGTCTACTTTTAAATTATAGTTTTCGCCAATAACTCGTTTTGAGCGGGAAGCAGGATTATTAGTCATCTTGGTTACAGCAACATTAGGAGTTGCATTGAATACAAAGTTGCATTAAAGACAAAGTTCTTAGAAAAGCATTGGTATGAAAAACAGGGATTAGAAAGGACGAAATATAATAACTTTTTATTTGCAATACACATCATGCAGACTTTCTGCTATTAATTGGATAAGTGAAATAAATAAATAAATAAGGGCGAAACTGAAAAATCAAACACATGATAATAGAGTATACTATAGTATCTATGTACATATGTAAAAAGTTGTTCTATATTCGGCACTTAAAAAATCGACAACCACTCAAAGGATCTACGAACGAATATATGCGTTGGAAAGATCTGCTTTCACTAGTTATCTTTAACAAAACAGGCGTTGCTACAACCAAAGATATATTTATTTTTTCTATATCTTCAAAACGGTAATAGTAAGAGTCTCTAAATTTAGTCCAAGCTTTGTAGTCAATACAAATTATCAGTCGAAAAGTTGGCGAAATTGGTAAATATGTATTGATTTTTGTATATTTCGCGAACTTTCAAATCCGAATTTGGTCTAAATGACTTGGTAATTAATCATCAGTTAAAAAATAGGCGGAGCTAGACAAGTGGTATGGTATCGCACATACAAAGGTACAAATAATTTTTTTATATCTTGAGCATTGTTTATGAATTAAGTCTAATCAGCTTCTTAGTTTAGATAAATTATCAGTTAAAAATTGGGCGAACTCGGATAAGTGGGCTTGGTATATCTCACACATAAGGGGTCCGCCATCTACCGTTTTTTTTCAACTAGTGCTTATTTCGTGAATGGTAACACTTAGCTTATGTCTGATTTGACAGATAATTAGTTTTATCTTTCCGCTGAACGAATATGGTTGTGTATACGCTTGAACAACGCTGGGAATCTGGGCCTGCGATCGAATTACAGAAGATGCCGATTTTGCAAAAAACAAAATCATCTTTTCAGATGAAGCTCATTTTGATCTTGGTGGGTATGTAAACAAGCAATTGTCGCATTTGCGGCACAGAAAACCCGCACGCATTCATTGAAAAGCCGATACACCTAAGACGAGTCACTATTTGGTGCGGATTTCGGTCCAGAGGCATAATTGGGCCATTTTTCTTCGAAAATGAGCAAGGAGTGGCCGTTACAGTCAATGGCGATCGTTATCGGGCCATGTTGAACGAATTTTTGTTCACAAAAATTGAAGAGGAGGATATTAGCAATATTTGGTTTCAACAGGACGACGCTACGTGCCACACAGCCGAAGCCACACTCGATGTTTTGCACCCTGTTTTTGAAGATCGCATTATCAGCCGCAGAGATGATGTCATTTGGCCACCTCGGAGCTGCGATTTGACACCGTTGGACTAATATTTGTGAGGTGCCGTCAAACATAAGTGTTACGCCAACAAGTCAGAGACAATTGACGCTTTAAAGGACAATATGAAGCCATTGGTGAAATACAGCTTCGATAATGTGCTTAAAAATTCGACCGATCGTGATTGTACTTTCAAATAAAAAAAGAAATTTGAGAAGATATTCAGTAGTTTTTTTATACTATTTTCAAAAAAAAAAAAACTATTATTTGGCGGACCCTTTAGTAACTAATGTTTTTATACCTTGAAAACGGTAATAATTAAAGTTTCTAGCTTTGCTATAAACAACTTCTTTGACGAGACACATTATCAGTCAATAACTGGCGAGATATGTGTTAAGTGGGTGTGGCTGTCCCATTCATACTAAATAATGAAATTTGTATATGTAAAGATGTTTGTATTATGTGAATGTGGGGTTCTTGATAGATTCAGATGGAAGTGTGTAGGGAGACACATGGTCTCAATAATGACAGATCCACCACTACAAAGATTTCAGATTTGCTGGCCTTCATTAGAAGAAAGCAGCAGATCTGCTGCACAATTTATACACATAAAACGACGTAATAAATCGCATGTGTCTCAGTGTTTTGTAACTGCGCAAGTTCAAAATTGGTAATAATAGTAATAATAAGATGTTAAAAACATCGACTAAATTCAAAAAACATTTTTGGATCAAATAAAATGATGATTTTACGTTTATGACAGTGACTGAATTAAAAATTAATCGTAACATGATTCTCCTTAGAGGATATGTACTTTAATTTGTATAACTATTATACCCATGACATATTCTTAAGTTAAGTTCGTAATTTAATGAAATAAAATACAATAAAAAGCATTTCAAATTAATATTTGACCAGGCTAGTTTGAGTTTAAATTAGTCTTACGATGAGATAATACGATTATCACAATGCACCAATTATTGGTACCACAATCGTTTGACGGCTCGATAGGTAAACAAAATTACGTTAATATATATATATTGTATTTTTGTGCGTCAATCGAAGTGGACAATACGTAACAATATTTAAAATTTTTAATTTATTTTCATAAAATAGATCAAATCTCAAAGTTTAAATATAATATTTTTTGGAAATAAAAAACAATGAAAATTGTATCATATTGTTGCATTTGTGACAATCGTTTGACTAAAATATAATAAATGAAATGATTAAATTACAGAGGAATGTTAGATAATGTTTCAACATATTTTATAAAGGGTGTTTTTTATACAGGTATAGAACTTTAAGTTGCAATAAAACGACGATGGATTATTCGATTTTATTTATCCGAAAGATAATCTTGTGGCATTACATTTTAAATATGATTTCTGGCATATGACCGCCACGGCTGGCGCGGATGTAGTCCAATCTGGACGTCCATTTTCCAACATTTGTGGCCGTATATCGGCAATAACACGGCGAATGTTGTCTTCCAAATGGTCAAACGTTTATGGCTTTACCGCATAGACCAATGACTTTATATAACCCCACAAAAAGTTGTCTAGCGGTGTTAATTCACAAGATCTTGGAGGCCAATTCACAGATTCAAAACGTGAAATTAGGCGGTCACCAAACGTGTCTTTCAAAAATCTATTGTGGCACGAGCTGTGTGACATGTTGCGCTGTCTTGTTGAAACCACATCTCCTGGACATCATGGTTATTCAATTCTGGAATGAAAAAGTTAGTAATCATGGCTCTATATCGATCACCATTGACTGTAACGTTCTGGCCACCATCGTTTTGGAAAAAGTACGGACCAATGATTCCACCAGCCCATAAAGCGCACCAAACAGTCAGTTTTTCTGGAGGATTACCTTCACTCCAAATGCGGCAGTTTTGTTTGTTGACGTGGCTATTCAACCAGAAGTGCGCTTCATCGCTAAACAAAATTCGCTTATGAAAATTGAAAAAAAATACTTATGAAAAATGAAAATTGCACTATTTGCAAGCGTTGTTCAGGCGTGAGTCTATTCATGATGTATTGTTAAACCAAACTGAGAATAAATCACTTGACAGCTGTTAAATCCGTCGCCATCTTGAAAAGTAATGTCAACTTAAAGTTTTATACCTCTATAAAAAACACGCTTCACATACGTATGTATATATATATTAAAAAGGTTTTAAATCAAATTATTGTATACGCTGAACTTTTTATTTAAACTAATAAAAAAAAAAAATTAAATAATTTTTAGAAAATATTGTTTCATACATTAACATTTTTTTTATAAATTCATGTTTCTATAAAGTTATAACGCAGAGTTATTTGTGGTTCCATTTTAATCATATCTCTATGAATCTTATTTAGATTACGTTTTTTATTGTAAAAATTGTTAAAAATCTTTTCGGCTTAAAAACGACACACAAAATTACTTAATGAAGATATATAATTAATTTTTTAATTTCAATAACGAAAAGATTATGGTAAATACTACCCTTAAACTTGAGTTTCGTACCCTATGTTATTTTCGGTTATTATTTACTTATCATCCATTTTATGGGCCCTATTAATATAAAACGATTATTTTTTAAACACAAATTAGTTCTTTTTATTCAAACCATAAACGTACAATTAAGTACATCCCTTAACTTATTTTAATAAAATAAAAAATTCGGGTAACTTAGTAAAAATTTTGAAATTAATATTGAGTAACATCATCTCTGGCATTGATAACTGTAACGATGAGATTCATGTCTGGACTAGACGATTTCCACTTCCAAACATTGATGTTGTTGTCCTGAAACCATGTTTTTTTGTCGTTTTAGAGGTGTGAGCTGAAGCTCCATCTTTGCTGAAACATGTATTCTACTCAAATAACTAAACTTGTCACAGATGGCAACATATAATTTCCTAAAATAGTTCTGTACCGTGAAACATTTACTGTCGATTCTATAAAACAAATGTTTCCTAAGCTCTTTGTGGACATGCATCCCAATACCACACTGCTTCCGGGAAATTTAACCGTACGTTTGAGGCAATCGCTTTGATATGAGTCGCATTTAGTCCGTCTTATTTTACTGCGATTGTATTCTACGGACATCTCAAACTAGGATTCGTCGCTACAAATTATGGACTGCCACTCCCGCTAAGTCCAGGCTTGTCGCTTTCTTGTCCATAATAGTCGCTTTTTTTCTCTGTTGCAGTTAAGTAAGGTTTTGCTTTTGCCTAAAATATGAGACACTTCCTTCACTCCTTCCTTATAACAATTAAATCGTAAAATCAACTCACGCTTACCTTGTAAAATACGTAGTTCAGTTTTTTTTTACATATTTTCTGGTTGTTTCCCGTCCTATGGTTCTTCCAACTACTGATGACCACTTTATTTTTTTTATTATACGGTCCAATGGCCGTATATCACGTTGCGTAATATTGGATATTTTTCCACAATTTTTATAATTTGAAAATGTAATGCATAATTGATTTGAGAAAATTTGACTGCGTTCCAATATCATTATAAGATCGGCCATTATACACTTTTTAAACAACCAATTCACGTATCTCTCTTAAGATGACGTGTTCACGGGGCATTTTATTTCAAAATTGTTATAACTGTACAATTCACTACACATTAGACATTAGTTTAAGACTAGACAGTAGTTAGACTTAAAGAAAAAAATAAAAAAAGTTACATAGAATACGAAACTTACATACATTACGAAACTTAAATGGTCATGCTTAAAAATACTCATTTTAAAAGTATTTTAAAAATCGTTTCAATGTTTTTAGTAGTAAAAATTTTAGTTGTAAAATATTCACTGTTATCAACTACTTTCGAAATTACACCTTAAAAAAAATGTGTAATTTAGCTGGTTAAACGAACTAAATCCCCAAAACGGAAATGAATTAAGCCCATATAATTTATGGACTTCATTTGTATGAACTAACACCCGAATTTTGAAAAGGAATTAAATCAACAAGGAAGTGAAATTGATAACATTGATCGTATTGCGTAGTATCCTTTGTAATACATGACTACGTGATGTTCCTACGCCTTGATAATCAACATCTGATCTTAGTCTCCAATTTAAACAGTATCTGGGAAATACTTCTTTTCTTTTCTGATGCAGATATGAGTCTACAAATACTATAATAAAAATATGATAAATTGTTAAATGTTTTTATGGGTATAAATAGTCTTACATATTTAATAGAAAATAGCAGCTCTTGTTTATAAAAATATAAATATGCACATAATGATCTTATGCCATTTTTACACGACAATGTTTTTCATAATTCGCTTTATTATTCATAATGCAACTTCCGTCCAATTACATAATTCCACATACAATTTTTTTTAAGAGAATCATGCAAATTGTGAGTAATTCAATTCCAATTATTCTATAAATTACTAAAATAAAATCAATGTAATCAGTAGTTAACCACAAAAAATTAAAAAAAAAATATAAACAAAAAATAACATAAATAAAGGAAAGTGTACATACAAAATAATGCCCGATCTCTGCACTAATTTCATTTGCTTTCTCTTTCTTACTTTTTTATTTGCTAAAAAAAATATTTTATACATTTATTTAAAATAATATTTTTTATACATATTTGCCTACTTTTTCTTCCTATTAAATAATAAATGAAACAAACAAAAATGATAAAAAGATCTGTCAAAACCAATTAGAATGTTGCCAAGTGAACAGAGTAATTCGTATAAGTAACTCAAACAGTGAACAAAGTAATTTAAAGTCTCGTGAACATTTTAGAGCTAAAAACAGGTGGATTAATTTTTTTGGGCAATTCCTTATGTGGCAATTGCTTAAAAAATGGTAAGTTCAAAATAAGTTTTCCGCATGGCACTGGCACATATTTTACATAAAATATTACAAAATAAAATTTTACGTACTTTGCCAAAATTAGACAAAACAACTTCAAATAAAACATACAAAAATCTAAATTACTCAACAGCGTTGTATAGGTTGGGCAATTTAAAAGTTTAAATTCGAACCAGCGGTTATTTTGAATCTGGCAATAATTACATTCTATATTGTGAAAAAATTCTATTCTGTGAAAAAATTCAGTATATAATCTCCACTGAACGAAATGAATTGATTTACGCTTGAGCAATGTTGGAATTTATTCGAAATTTATCATCATTTAAAATCATCTTGCCGGAGAAGCTAATATCCATCTTGGTGGGTACGTTAAAAAGCAAAATTTTACGTATTGGGTCTCAGAAATCCCAAACGTAGCCAATGCACCCACTACGAGTGACTGTTTGGATGTGGAGCGCAGGCATCATTGGCCCATATTTCTTTAAATATGAGGACGGCGCAACTATTACGGTCAATGGAGACATCTAACAGGATGGTGCAACTTGTCACATATCTCATGCCACAATCGATTTATTGCGTCAAACGTTTGATGGCCGTTTAATTGGCCGAAATGGTGATGTCAGTTGGCCGCCAAGAAACTGCGATTTGACACCTTTGAACTACTTTCTGTGGGGCGCCGTTAAAGACATGTGTTTTTTTTTTTTTATGTAAGACCAGCACCCAGGGGATGGCCCCTACTCATGCAGTGCATTGTGCTGGTACTAGGAAAATAGGTTATTGGAAGGAGGACAGAGGGAGTAGTGTTTATGGACGTTAGATTTAAATTTACTCATGTCGTAAGTGGCAGGAGATTATTCCACAACCGAACAGTGCGACCAAAGAACGAATTCACCCTATAATGCGTTGTGCGATTTACTGGACAATCAACTACAAAGGGATGCGCTCTACGAGAAATACGAGTACTACTTAAAAATTTATATTTTTGGGAATTAATTCCTTAATTTCGTTAGAACACATTCCGTTATAGTACCGATAGAACAATGAAACACACGCCACATTGACGGTGCTCCAATGAATCGATAGAGTTGGCTACCCTACCGTCATTGATGAGCATCTTCGCCCTCTCCTGTACGCGGTCGAGAAGCTTCAAAATAGACTTTGAAGCACCGGCCCATACATGAGAGTTGTATTCCATTTTGGGACGGATATAGGTCTTGTAAATATTAAGGAGATCAGATGGGGTGAAGTATTTCTTGCACCGTCTCAAAAAACCAAGGCACTTGAATGCTTTTTTCGACACTTGAAATATGTGATCATTCCAAAGAACGTCACAGTAAATTCTCATGCCCAGAACATCAAAGGCATCTGATTCCTCAATATCAACATTACCCATTGACACAGATGACAGCACACCACCACGCCTGTGTGTTATGCCGACAAACCAGAGATAATTGAGTATTTGAACACCAACATTCGTGATGCCATTGCCGAGATACGGCTCCATACACTCGGTAAAGTTCTAGAAAATTGGTCCGATCGAATGGGTACTGTGAGACCAATTACGGCAGCTATATGGATAAAATAATATTTCATTTCTAACCGAAATAATTGTACTTCACAACAACAACAAAAATTTGGCAACATTTCAAACCGTTTTTGTTTTATTGCATTTTAAATTTAAACTTTTAACTTGCCCACCCTATATGTTAATCAAAGCCGTAATAAGAACTTGGTTCTACCAGGAAAACAGTAGCTAATCAAGTTTCAATGAAAGTATATGAGATTTTGAAAACAAATTCTCAATGATGTTTTGAATTACTACAGCTCTTCGTTATTATTCTTATTTGTCATATTTTTTTAAATACATACCGAAATATAAAATAAAAAACAATTTAAAAACGACAACTTAAACATTTATATTAATAATGGTTGATGTAAATTTTGTACAGTGGTTTTAATGAATTTTGATTTTGTTAATTTTTTTTTAGTAAATGTTGCATGTTCCCATCATTTAAATCTATGGTTAGTTATAGTTGCTATAAAGGTTTACCACTATAATAATCTGTATTTAATCGTACCTATTCACTGAATTAAATATCCAAGTTTCAACAAAATTTTTACGTACTGGTGGTTCAATAGTATTAAAGCTCATTGGAATACTAGCGGAAAATGGAATGGCAGGACTAGCAGACATAAGTAAAACACGGTTTGGCGCTTCATTGAAAGCATTAGCCTCTAAAACAATTTCGCCTGGTAAACTCATAGAGAAAACAGGCCTTTGATAATAAAATATGGGTATATCTGAAAGAATTTCAATTTTTAATGGAAGGTTTTCTAAAGATAAAAATTAAAATTGACCGAATTTCTCTTTTCTACTATGATCAATAGAGCTAAATTCAATTAAAGATGATCCATAATAGCTGCCATAAAATTATTTTTTTATTAAAAATAAATTCTGGCGAATACACACATAAAGAGGTGCCATTGAGATAAAAATTGGTTCTGAGAAAAAGAAAATATAGAGTCATAAACAGGAAAATTACTTTTCCCTAAATTCCCAATTCAGAAATAAAAAAAAAAAAATTCCCAACTAGCACACATAGAGGGTACTCCTATCTTTCCCTCCGATTAAAAACAAAAATAATAAAATTTATTTTTATTGCATAAAAGCCATCAATAGCAGATACATTTATAAACTTCTAGTGGCAGATATAAGCTACTGATATTAAAAATATAAATTCTGAAGATATTTTAAATACGAAAACACAAAAACAAAACCTTAACGATTGATGCACATTTTTTAAAGTGAATTTAATGAATTGCAACTTATAACTTTTTGATTTTACTATTTAAACCATATGTTTAGTCATATAAGCCATATAGTAATTTGTGTTTTGTACCTATACAATGAATTAAGTACCCAAGTTTCAACAAAACTTTTACGTATTGTAGGTTCACTGGGAGCAAAGATCAATGAAACATTAGGAGGTATAGAAATGGTAGCCTGAGGAAATGCTAATGATCTATCGTCTAACATATCAATGGAGTACAATGGCCTTTGGAAATATGGTATATCTGAAAAAATGTTTGACGGAAATTTTATTTAATACGCGAATAAAATTATGCGTTTTTTTTCAGAGACATTAATACTTAGGTGACTAAAGTTAAAAGTAAAAAAAATATTAAAAAAATGTATTAGAAAAATTAACTCTGATAATTTTAAGACTGTAATGTTCCCTGTATGCAGTTTAAAAAGAAAAAAAGGAATACTTTCTCTTAGTGTAATATATAGGGTGGGCCATTTAGAAGCTTACATTTAAATATGAAATAAAACAAAAACAGTTTGAAATATTGTCTAATTAAATTTTTTGTTGTGAAGTACAATTGTTCCGGTTAGAAATGAAATATTATTTCATTCATATGGCTGCCTCGGCTGGCCTCACAGAACTCTAGAGTGGTTTGTCTTCCATACAAAAAAAGTTGTGCCAGTCACACTCTAGGATTAAAGATAACGGAAAAACAATTTCAAAAATATTTGTCTTATTTTTTGCTTGCCACGCCTACAAATACCGCTCTTTTAGTATGTTGTTCATTGTGTCTTCAGTTTTAGTCCGATAATAACATTTTGTATACCGGTGTTCATAGCTCTGTAAGGGTTACATTTCTGTCTTTAATATTTATTTACTTATTTATTTTATGATCGCACTAAAAAGGGCGATACAGTGAATAAAATACTAAAAGGGCGGTATTTGTAGGTGTGGCAAAAAGTAAAAAAAAATATATTTTTGGAATTGTTTTTTTATTATCTTTAATCCTAAGGGGTGACTCGAGAATTTGAGTGTATGGGGTCGTATCTCGACAATGTCGTCACGAATGTTGGCCTTCAAATGCTGAATTGTTTCTGGTTTGTTGGCATAACACTTATATTTAACAGCGCCCCACAGAAAATGTTCCAACGGTGTCAACTCACATCTCCATTTCGGTTAAATAAATCGATGTGGCATGAGATGTGTGGCAAGTTGCATCATCCTGTTGAAACCAAACATCGTTCACATCAATACCATGAAGAGCGGGCACGAAAATATCAGTTGCCATGGTGCTATAGGTGTTTACATTGACAGTAATGATGATACCTGCGCTCTACAAACCGCTCCAAACAGTCACTCGTATGGGTGCATTGGCTTCTGTAATACCACGTTTGGGCAATTTTGCTTATTAATGTACGGGGAAAATTTTAATTTTTCTTATTAATTTAAAAAAAAGACACTGAGATAGAAAACCATTCTATATAAGTGAAAGTTTATGAATTATGTACATACTTTTGCTGAAGCCAGTCGAGAACTGTATTCTTAAAATCAAGTAACACTTGAATTTTGTTTCCCAATCAAAGGAAACTAGAACTAGGAGATTTCAAAACGTCGTAATGATTCATCCGCGCCTCAGAATGAATGATTTTTTATATCTACTACCTATATATTCTGCTATGTTCGCACAACAACGTTTTTTCGTAATTCGCTTTCTCAGTCATAATTTAACCCTCAATTATGAGTCTTATTACAGAATTCCATATATAAACTTCTGAGAGTGAATTACCCAAATTGTAACTTAACTTTAATAATCCAGTAAATTACTCAAAAATCAATTGGTTTTCTAATTTTTTATCGGTCTTCTGCCATCACTAGCTGAAAATGTATAATATAAATATATAATAATGTATAATATAAATATATAATATCATTAGTTTTAGATGCTAACAAACACACAAATAAATACTTTACAGCACAAACAGAACACACAGATAAATGGACCATAGTCAGATAAAAAATACTATATCGTACTTATTTAAATTGTGGAAAATCCAATTTTCAACAAAATCTTTGCGTACTTTTGGCTCTATACGGGTATTACTGTCAAGCAAGGATATTGGGCCTATTGAACTAATTGGCCTTGGTGGTATACTTTGTAATGCATTAACACGAGATCCTCCTGCGACAGTAGTTAAATAAAGTCTATGTCCAACACTTGATTTTGGCATCCAATTAATGTAGTATCTTGGAAATATTTCTTTAAAATATATATTAATGCAGATCTGAGTATACAAATACAAACTATGATAAAAATAAGATAAATTGTTAACATGCATTTATGGGTACAAATATTCTTAAAGTACATATCTAATAAAAAAATGGCAACCGTAGTATTATAAAAAACTCATACACATATAATTCGCTCTTTTATTCATTCAACTTCCTATTATGAACCAAATTGCATAATTCCCTGTACTAAATTTTAAGAGCGAATCATGCAAAAAAAAATCAATCAATATGATCTCTAATTTTTATAGGTTTTTTATCACTACCAGCAGTTAATCATAAAAAAAAATTAAAATAAATAACATAAATAAAGGAAACGTGTACAAACAAAATAAAGTTCGCCATTTGCACTGCTTCGATTTGATTTCTGTTACTTGCTTTTCAAATATTTTTTTAATTTTTTTCTTCCAATTAAATAATAAACAGAACAAACAAAAAGACGAATAAAAAGATCTCTCAAAACCAATTAGAACGATGCAATGTGAACAGAGTAATTCGCATAAGTAATTCAAACAGCAATCAAAGTAATTCAAAGTCTCATGTAAACAAGGCATTAAGGAGGACCATTCTAGGGCAGAAAACAGGTGAATATAAATTTTTCTGGCAATTCCTTTTAGGACAATTATTTAGAAAAAATGGCTAATTAGAAATAAATTTATATTTTAAAAATAAAATATTACAAAATACAATTTTTATTTGAAGTACTTTGCTAAAATTAGACAAAGAACTTCAAGTAAAGCATAAAAGAAAACGTTGTATATTAATCAAATAGATTCGTAACAAGAAAACAGCAGAAAGCAGAGAAACATGTTTGAATAAAGGTATATGAGATCAAATCATTTTGTGACAATAATGAGGAGAACAAATTTTAAATGACATTTAAGAACCTTAGAGCTTTTCGCTATTATTCACATTTTTGCAAAATACATAGTACATATCAAAATATAATAGAAAAAAAATTATTTAAAAATGAAAACTTAAAAAATTTTGTTAATAATGGTCGATGAAAATTTTCTACAGAAGACTTTTATGAATTTTGATTTTGCTAACTTTTTTTTTAGTAAATTTTGTGTATTCCCATCGTTTAATTCATACATATGATTAGTTATAGTTGCTCTAAAGGTTTACCACTATAATAATCTGTATTTCATCGTACCTATTCAATGAATTAAATATCCAAGTTTCAACAAAATTTTTACGTACTGGTGGTTCAATGGGATTAAAGCTCATTGGAATACGAGCAGAAAATCGAATGGCAGGACTAGCAGACATAAGTAAAACACGGTCATGCACTTGATTAAAGGCAGTATCTTCTAAAGCAATTGGGTCTGGTAAACCCATAGAAAACACTGTCTTTGGATAGTAAAATAGAACTGAAAAAGATTAAAATGTTAAAATAATGTTTCATTAATACGAAAATCAAAATTGAGCGAATTTATCTTTTCTGCTATGATTAATAAAATTAAATTTAATTAAAAATAGAAAAAAAAGAATACTGTGAGGACTGTATTAAAAGTCCACAACAGCTGCCATAAAATTATTTTTTATTTAAAATCCTTAAATATTACTTAATTCGGGTGAAGCAAACATAGGGGGATCGAATTTTGATAATGTATGGTTCTGAAAAAGGAAAATGTTGAGCCTTAAACAGGAAAATAACTCTTTCTTAAATTCGCATTTCAGAAATAAAAAAGAATCTCAAAAAACATACATAAAAGATGCTCGTATCCTTAAATCCGATTAAACACAAATATAATAAAACCTATTTTTATTGGATAAAAGCTTACACTAACAGATATTATTATTTATATTTAATTAGTTTTAATTACGATTCGTGCAAATTTTGTACAGTGAGCTTAACGATTTGTTATTTTTATCTTATTTTTAATAAATACATACATCATTTAAGCCACATTTTTAGTCAAAATAGCTTTAAAGGCTTATATACTCAGTAATTTCTATTTTCTACCTATTTAATGAGTTAAATATCCAAGTTTCAACAAAATTTTTACGTATTGGAGGTTCAATGCGCATAAGGTACACAGATTCACTACGAAGTACCATATTTTCTAGAATATCTATTTTTTCTAGCCTTTTATAATATCGTATTGGTATATCTGTAAGAAAATTAATTTTCAAAATAATTTAATTAATTTTCATCAGCATAGTTTTTTATTTTACTTTATTTTTTAATTAAAAAATATGGTAAACCCACGATGATGACTGCATTAAAAGTTAATCTATAACAACCGCTATTAAAACGTCTTTTCCGAAAACTTTTATTTATCAATAATTTCTAGGGGAGTGTGCCGCTGTGGTATGATTGGTAAGACACCCGCCTACTAACCAGAAGGCCGTCGGTTCAATACCAGGTCAGACCATCTTAAAAAAAGTATTTCGACAGCGGTATCACCACATAACATTAGCTAGTAACTGGTTATTACTATTGAAAACTTCTTTAAAACCCGTTGCCGCTCGGAGTGGGCGTTTAACTGTAGGTCCCTTTCAATGAGTTTAAAAATAGAATCGGGTGCAGCTCATTGCCTCAGAGAAGTCCCCATGTTCCTTCATGGAATGTTATGGGAATTAATATACTCGTATATATACATAATATATAATTTCTAATGGAATCCAAACACAATAAGGTTGAATTAAAATAAAATTTTTACAAAGCCAATCCCTATCAATGGATACCACCATTCTGAACAAGGCACAGAGGTTGGCATGTCTTGCTATTACTAGCTTTCTAAATTTCACAGTACTAGACAACATAACACATCTTGATATCTTTGGCAAATATGTTTCTGCGTTATTCACTTTGAGAATTGGAGAATCATTCAGACAGGGGTCGTTCGCATTATCGGCGGGCCGATTTTAAAAGACAAACGAATTATGCGCTACTTACGATGAAGTGCCTACTAGGGGCGGTTGGGTTATATAATCTGTTCTTCGGGACGACGTTATCTCTATCTATGCTGATTATTCGAAGGTAGGATCGCATGCTTACTCTGATGAACTTAGTGTCTCTCAGACCGCCCGATGCTTCATTGTCTTCCAGGATGAGTTTTGTTTGTGCCATCAAAGTTATTAATACCTAAATATGTTGATAGTTTTGCAACGATCAATGCTTTTAGTTCCATCATAGTTAAGTGGAAATGTTTATTTAACTGTATTCGCTTACTGGCTTAATTTGAACGATATCATGTCGTGCTTATATGCGTCTCGAGTCATGTGGGCATTCAAAGGAATGCGAGATCATCACAAGCGGCACATACATATACCCTTACGGGAGTTCTCGAAGAGAAAGATGAATGGGTCCTGGAGAAGAGGGAGGACAGAAGGGCTAATATTACAAATTGTAAGATATCAATGAAACTTTTGTCATCCCTGTCAGAGGGAATGACTAGGACTCTCTTGAGTTTTGGGTGACAGTCGAATAGGTTTCTAAAAGGTATATGATTGGGCGCATGTCAGAATGAGAAAAGTATGGAATCGGTACAACATCTTTTTTGTGACTGCCCTTATCGACAAAAGCTTAGACTAGGCATCTTGGTACACGTCTCATCTACTATTTTTGGGATATAGCACTGACGAAGCTGATCAATTTCATCACAACGGTACCAATTGGCTATCACAAGGACCACATGATTTGCAAAGTCCCGATTCCTGTCTGACTTTTGGGTTCTTATATAGTTTTTAGTTTTTTTCTTTAGCGTGTTAAAATGGGCCATAGGGCTTCCGTGTGTACTCAGTATTCGCAGGCTAAATGAGTCGCCTAACCTAACCTAAGATAACGTATGGTTCTGGCTTTTTACTCGAAGCAAAAATAAAGAGGCTTAAATAGGAAAATATAATAAAAATTCATTCTTTTTGTTAAAAAAAAAATCAGAAATAAAAAAAATACAAAAATTAATATGTAGTTTGTGTTTAGATAAAAAGCTTACGTCAGTAGTTTTAAGCTTTTGTTATTACAAATATTAATTTTGAAGATATTTTCAATAAAAAGTTATAAAAAAAAAAATTAAGCAATTTAATGATTGATGCAAATTTTGTAAAAGTGAATTTGATAAAATTTGATTTTTAACTTTAGTTTTAATAAATAAACATTGAATTCTTCCACCATTTAAGCCACACGGATTGTTAAAGCCGCTTTAAGGACTTAAATAGTAATTTTGATTTCATACCTATTTAATGAATTAAATATCCAAGTTTCAACAAAGTTTCTACGTATTGGCGGTTCAATGGTATTAAGGTTCATTGGAATACTAGTTGAAACTGAAATGGCACTACCAAAAAGTGCAATTTCTCCTGCAATTTGAGGTCGAGCAAATGCTAAAGGCCTTGGGCCTTGTAAACCAATTGAATATAATGGTCTTGGGAAAAATGGTACATCTGAAAAAATCAAAAATTTTTTATTTAATACGCGAATAATATTAAGCGATTTTTTCGCCTTAAAATATATTACGGTTTACTTATTCAAAAAAAGTTAAAAAATTAAAAAATTAAAAAAAAATACATACATTGGATGGTCAGCAAATTTTAAAAAATTTAGAAAAATATGAATATAATTTAGGCACATATTTATTAAGTTCTAAAGTTCTTAGAATATTGGCAATCACAAAAAAAAACCGAAAATTCAATTTCTACAACAGATCACTCAATAAGTCTGTAAGATAAGTAAGAAAAAAAAAAACAAAATTTTTACAAAACTCGATATTATTATACAACATAGTGTCCTTCAAGGGCTATACGACTAGTATAGGTATTTTCCAACTTTTCGATACCACTTTTATAGTACGATTTCTCTTTCTCGTTAAAATAGTTTCAGCGATTACTTCATCATTGGACTTAAATTTCTTTCCAGCAAGCATTCTCTTAAGATCTGAAAACAAGAAAAAGTCGATGCAGGCTATATCTGGAGAATACGGTGGGTGGGTAAACAATTTTGCCATCGTTTTCATCGATTTGTTGCACAATTTGTGAGCTCACGCGGCATCCACTTTAAACAGAGCTGTCGCATACCCAAATGTCCGTGTAAATCTAGTGGAAAAAACACTACCATCTAATATCTTTACAATCTCAGTTAGCTCGTGCAGCTACAATTTTCGATCGTTCATAACCAATTTGTGGATTTTTTGATGTTTTCTGGAATAACAGCCTCATTTGGGAGTCATCTGCGCTCTGCATTATTTGTGCTGGTATGACCACGTGTAAATTCAGCAAACCAATTTTTACCATTTGCCTCGCTGGAGCAGAGTTCGAATAATGTTTATGAAGCTATTGTTTGGTTTCCACTGTATTTTTTTCATCAAAAAGCACTGCTTTAACAAAACTCGAAATTTACTTTTTCCATTTCTTTTTTTTTCAATAACAAAAGTTGCTTCACAAAAAATATCATAACTCACAAGTCAACAGTCAGATTGCTGTCAAATTTCTAAACTTATCGTTTAAAGCTTAGTACGGAATAAAAATCATTGGACAAAATTCTAGTAAGGCCATCTGCGTGTTATCCTACAGACTAATTGAGTGACCTGATATTCCGTCGTAAAATACAGATTCAACACTCGCCTTTAGTTTCAACAGAATATACTGAAAACGACATTTGATATCGAATAGATAAATACATGAGAGAACAAAATCTTACAAATACTTCAGGTAGCTTCTATGATATACAAAAAAAAAAAAAACATTTAATTCCCAGTTAAGTTAAGTAAGTCAAGTAAATTTTACTTTATTATTAATTTTGAAAAAAAATCACTGAAATGAAAAACCATCGTATTCAACAGAAAACTTATGGGATCCACACTTTTACCAGGAAAGAAGTTTTGATATATAAAAAAATTAGATTCAAAATTCTTCTCAGCACCTTAATATGATTGACTTTTTACTTTACAATAACAGCGACAACACTTCTTCGTAACACGCTCTCATTCATTGTTTAGAACCCAATTGTGAGCCTAAAAACGTAATTCCCATTATAGAATTTTGAGAGCGAATCACGTAAATTGTAATTCAGTTTTAAATAATACAGTTTTAATAAAAGAATGAACTTTTTTAATTATGAAATTTTTTGTCATCACTAGTCCAAAAAAATAATAACAAACAACCAAAACCAAGAAACATTTAAAATGATGTTGCCGGTTCGGTTGGCTGCTTTTCCTTATTTAATGCATGCTTAGTTTACACCTGATCCTATTTTTACATGATTTTGTGAATGGTATCGTTTGGAATGTATTTCCGTGTATGTATAAACAGGCTCAGGTGCATTTTATTATAAATGTCAAAAGCTTTTTATTTTACAACTAATTCTGTTTTTACGCCATTTTTTGTACGATATCGCTTGGAATGTATTAACCAACTTGTAAAAACAGGATTAGATGTATTTTATTAAAGATATAATTTATAATAATTCTTTTTTTATGTTACAAATTCACAAAAAAGTACCCGCTCGTTGCTCTGACTTCATTTGCTTTTCTATTTGCTAAACAATATAATTACGTATTTTACAAATCGAGCCATATCAGCCATGACTATCGATTTTCATATATTTTGATAAAAATCGATAGTACTTGATTATTTGCACCATCAAACAAGATTTATAGCTGTAAAATGTACATACATTTATGATTTTACACCAAAAACAAAAAAGTTTATATACACACATATGGTACATAATATGTACATATAATAGAACACAAAACATTAAAAAAAGAAACCTTTTTTAAAACTTATTTTTTGTGGCTTATCTCTTTTTGGCAGTTATGACTCGATATTTCTTTAATATTTATTTTTTTCTCCCATGTTATTTATATATGAAATTCAATTAAAATAAATAAGTAAAAGGAAAAAAAAATTTTCAAAACCAATTAGAAAGGTGCCGTGCGCACATAGCAATTCATATAATACAAATAGAGAGCGAAGTAATTCGAAGTCTCATACATACATACATAAATGGAAGTTATTTCGAGGCATCTAATAATTACTAGACATCTATCTGGTCACGGTAATGGCAGTCTATAGGTTACTATATAACTGCAATATTGGGAATATTGTCGATTGCCAGGGGGCTCTTCTCCCATATAATACTACTACATTGCTTTTGGTCAAACAGTGTAAGTTTCAACGACTATTGTCGCAGTTGCAATCACAGAGAAATAAAGGAAACCGTGTCCCACTTTCTCTACGTATGCTTGGTCCTAACTTTAGAATTGTATAGATTCCTTGGCAACTACGTACTATCAAAACCTTCTGAGTTATCTGTTTCTAGACTTAAAGATCCACTGAGATATCCCACAGCTATAGACTGGATGTAATAACACATTGTTATGCATTCCAAAGCGATGGAAATACATTTTACGAAGAACTGTGATTTAACTTTAGCTGCGGTTATCGTATTGGTATTCAATAAATGGGGTCATATGCGGGACAAACTGCAATTAACTTATTAAATTTACGCAATGATTTTCCATACACGCATTTATTTCATGCAAGAGGAATAGAGAAGAAAGAGTGGTAGAAAAAAAGCACGCTTTCTGGTTTTCGTGTATGTGTTTGCATTGTTCTTTATGTTTATTTTCGTTTTTGTCATTGTGCTTTGTTCTTAAATATAAACTAAAGCAATTATAGTTAAAAAACCAACCCTGCAAGAAAAAAAAGGATGCCTTACAAATAATGGTATAAATGCAGTTGATTTTTAGAAGCATATTTATAAGAGAAATTAAAAAAAGGCATACCTTTGAAGTCATCGTGAAAATTGTGTGTTACAAGCATGTTTATATTTCTTGGTACATATTATTCTTAAACGTGTTCAGTTTGGTCTATAATTTAACTATGAATCGACTTACAAGCGAACCACGCTTGCAGATTATTGAATTTTATTATCAATGTCCATGTTCGGTTAAGAAAGTGCATCTGCACAATTGTGTTCAGCGACGAAGCTAATTTCTGGTTGAATGGATACATGAACAAGCAAAATTACCGTATTTGGTATGAAGAGCAACCAGAAGCATTGCAAGAACTTTTAACGCAACCCGATAAATGCACTATTTGGAAAAATGCACCATTGGACAGTACTTCTTTAAGGACGAAGCAGGCAGGAACGTTACTCGGAATGGTAAAAGCTACGGTGCTATGATTACAATTTTTTTTTATCCAAAATGGAAGAGCTGGACTTGGTTGACATATGGTTTTAACCACACAGTACGTTAGACAATAGCCCAAATTAGAGGCGAGTTCGGTTAACAGCTTATTTCACGTTTGGGACCGGTGAGTTGTGCGCCTAGATCATACGATATAATGCCTTTAAACTATTTTTGGTGGAGAGACCAAAACTGGACCAAGCTATGAACTATTTAAGGCGTAGATATTATAGATATTGGATATCAGATGACACTTGATACCTGGATTCTTAAAAAAAGCAGCTGAAACTGCAGCTAAATAACAACAATACCTTGAGGCAGCAATACCATCAGCTGGCGAAACAATTAAAGAAAGCTGCAAGAAGAGACAGAAAAAAGTTCCGGAACAACTGGCAACGGCAGCAAAAGAAGCAGCTGCCCAGAATAATCTGAGAAAACTACACCAGGCGATTAACTATCTCACTAATCGAAAGTTCAATAAGAACCAAGCTCTTGCTGATCGAAATGGTACACTAGTAACGAACAATTATGCACAGAGAACAACATTTCAACGAAATTAGTAGCGTCCCGAACACTACTGAGGATAGCGAAATGTTTAAAAACAGCGATGAGGAAAACGGTATAAGAATATCATGTAAAACTCCCAATCTGAATGAGATGAAAGGAGCGATTGGTAAATTGACAAATAATTAAGCGACAGACGAAGACGGACGGGTTGTCATCAAGCCACAGCTGAAGTTCTACGGCCTTAAATCACATCTGTAGGAGAGGATGGGAGGCTGCCACCTACGTGGAAGAAAGGCATCATTGTAAAGTTACCAAAATGTGGCGACTTGTAAGACTGTAATAATATAAGATACTTGCAGTCATAGTACTTAAAATACAGTAGAGGATTCAAGGCAAAATGAACAACACATTGCGAGACGAACAAGTAGGCTTCAGACAGAATAGAAGTTGCGTAGATCAGACCAACACTTTATGAATAATCATTGAACGTTTGATCCCATTAGACGGACGGCAATATTGAAAGGACTAAAAATGAAAGGAGTACCCAAAAATATAATTCTAATAATCTGAGCAATTTATGAGGATGCAGAACTGTCAGTTCTTCACAACGGGAACATCAGCCACTCATTTCACACCAATGCTGGAGTTAAATAAGAATGTCACTATCACCTCAGCTATTCACCATCGTGCTAGATGACATAATGAGCAAAGTCTGTCCAAAAAGAAGAGGGATTACATGGAGTCTTTTACGCCAACTCGAAGACTTGGACTATGCAGATGACATTTGTCTACTGTCGCATAAGATTTCCAATATGCAGTCGAAACGGAAGGATCTAGAATGATTTGTTCGCAATGTTGGACTTGCTTCTGCTATCTAGGAAGTACAATGGCTACAATCGGTAGCGTAGAAACAGACGTAGATAACAGGCTCAATAAAGCAAGAGCGGCAGTCGGACGAAGCTCACATATAAGATCAGAATATTCAACTCATGTGTTAAATCAGTACCTGGCTTGGACCGAATAACATCACGCAAAAACTCCAATATTCATAATAACTGCCTCAGAATCATATTCAGAATATTCTTGCCTTACACCATAAGTGATACAGAACTGTGGAACGTGACTCATGAGGAACCCATACTGAAACAGATACGGAAATTTGTGGTAGACCAACAACCAGGTGGAGACGCACAATTATCTGGGAACTAAAACAGAACAATCTAACATTTGAGGAAGTACAATAAATCGTGTTAGATGGAGATTCTTTGTGGAAGCCATATGCTCCCAAGAGAAGTAAAGCACTAAACACATAATCGACAGCAAGCAGCACACAACAAAATGTCAATATTAGAATACATGCGTTTGTGAAAACAACTATTTTAAACGCAGCACAGCATAAGCATAGACAACAACAAATTTTGTTGCTGCTGCTGCTAAACATAAAATAATTTATATTTTTTTAGGCAGTAAAACAAAATTAGCGATACCTTTACAATGTAAAAAAAAACGTAGAAATATTTTTTTTTTTTTTTATTTATCAGAAAACAACAGTATACAATTAAAATATTGTATTAAACAATATTTATATTAATAACACTGGTCTACAAAAAACAAAAAATTTTCTCCCCTTTTAATAAAACTATATAAGGTATAATGACTTTGATGCGCTAAATTCAAATCCGTTTTCAGTTTTTTTCCATCGTGTCCAAATTTTTTTTATGGGCGTGGCAAATTTTTCGCCCAAAATATGGTAGTTATGTCAATATATTTCGTCATAACTTGAAAACCACTTTCTCGATTTTAATGCAAGTACCACCAAAGGTTTAGAAAAAAAAAAAATTCCTATAAATCACCTGAACAACATTTTTTGTTTTTCAAGAGTTTCGGAGTTATTCACAGCAAAAAAGTGGTGCTAAGGCGTTTTTTGCTGTAGTACACTAGTATACAGTCTATTAAAAAAATTTTAAGCACATAATTCCATAAATTTTTATATTTTTGAGTAATATTTTAAAAGAGTGATTTTATTTTGGTGGATTTGAAAAGCTTGAGTGTCACCACTGAAAAATATTTTTCTATAACAAATATTTTTATGACAAGTAAAACAGATGACAATAAAACCTAATTTTATTGCTGTTGCTGCTTTCAAAATATTTATGAAGTCAATAGTATGGCAGCAAATGCTGCCAACAACGACATGCTGCTTGCAGTCGTCTATGTATTTAAAGCATAACAGAGAAAACAAAATTTAATATTTCATTTTTTTGTTTTTTTTTTAGTAATGTTAACTTAAATCGAAAAGTTTAATAAGAAAACATTTTCTTTATATTGAATTGCTTTTTTGTACTTAAAAGGGCTTAAGTAAGAAAATCTACTTAAATCTACGTTTGTTTACAATTTTGACAGTCCTCTGTTGGGTAAACTATTATTTTGGGGTAAATTAATAAAATTTGTTAAATTCCTGTTATACCAATGTGTAGTAATAATACCAAAATTATGTAAAAAAAAATTCTTAACCCTTTGTTAATTGTTTTATTTTAAAAAGCAAACAATAATATCTAAGCCATAATACCAAGTCAAATATCAAAAAATCATTAAATTAAACCAAAAAATAAATAGAAAATAATTCATACTTGTTAAAATCATTAAAGATCCATATCGGACGAAAATCAAGACGTACATTAGGAATATAGGCTACATCTAGTATATGATTTACATAAAAAATAGGCAGGGCTAAAGGACCATCATCTAAAAGTATATATTAAGGATATATTGCAATCACTTGTTGTAATTCATTATCAAAAATGATTAGTAAGCATCGTAACAAATTTAAATGTAATTAAATCTAAAATTATTAAATTTAAGCCCAATTAAAAAAAAAGAAAAAAACCTTAAAAGACAAACCTAAAATTTTGATAAATCCAAATTTCGTTGAAATTTGAGCGTTCAAATATCCCGAAACCTTTGGTGTTGACCTGTGCTATATTTGTATTAGAATTAGATGATACAGAGTCAACTTCATCTGCAGAATCTTCATCAAATATTTCGCTTTCAAACTCAACATCAACATCATAATCTAAATTCTCATCAGAACGTTCGGCTAAAAACAAAATTTATATGATTTCATGAAAGTTTAAATGAATTTTAATAAATCTTTGAAGAGATAACACCATAAAGCATACATAAGATATGAATGATTAGTAACGATAGCAACTAATGTATTATTTTTTAACTGAATTAATTAATTAATATCGTACTTATTTATATTGCCAAATATCCAAGTTTCAATAAAATTTTTACGTACAACAGCAGGCTCACTATCGAAGGTATGTGGTCTAATTGAAGTTGAGGGAGCCACTGTAGTTGTTGTAATTAAAGGTATATTTAAAGATGTTGGTCTGATAACTCCTGGACCGCGAAAAGTAAAATAGGGTCTAATTGTTGAGAATCGAAAATGATCTGAAAATGTGTGTTTTTTTAATTTTTAGAAATTTGTTATAATTACATTAAGGCATAAAAGCGCTCACTTTAGATTGAGATATCGGCTTTTAAGTAATAAAGGACTTTATTTTCGGATATACATACAACGAATGCATAGGCTAGGTATCAACGAATTTTTTCTGACGCATAACAGGAGTGGAGTGGCATGCGATATCGCATATATGTGCGCAGCTAAGAAACGCGATTAAACATGTTAGGATCAATGCAAATATAAATTTTTGAGTCTTATATTATAACATTGTAAGTCAGCGGTGAACTCTGAACTCTGAACTGGCCGTGTCAGTAGCAATAAACGTATTTTTGATCTGGTAAACCCTCGCATGAACATTATTAAAAAACTGTTGAGGCACTTTGATGATGTTTTCGACATTTGGTTAAAAACGGAATAACTAGTGACGCTAAGAAGTTTTATTTTCAATAGCCCACCACTTTTATAGTTGTCATAAATCAATTCGTAACTACTTGACAAATGACAAGTAACAACCACATCATTAATAAAAATGGTACTACATACGCTTCAATACCGTATTAAAATTTTTCACAATTCACTACAAAAATGGTGAAAATTTCGCGGTCACTATTCGCAAAACAAAAGAATTTTTGGTAGAAAAATTCGAGCTGTTGAGACAAGTTAGTGATGTGAAAAGCCGCACTCTTGTTGAGGAAAACTCTTTGAGAAGGAAAAATCTTTAAAATTCGGCTTTCCTTGAACTACATCTCACACCATATTTTGCATAAAAACTTGGATTTTCTTAAGTTCAGCTGAGACAAAAACTCACACCTGCCTACCACCAACAATTTTGTGTTTTTGCTGATTGGGTACTTGAAATATTGATCCGAAATTTCATCGAAAAAACATCTTGAGTGTAGAACCCCATATTTACCATGGACTCTCTATTAGCAAGTAGAATTATCGCATTTGGAGAAAGAATTATTGTTGAAAAGTCTTTCCATTCTCAGCGTGTTTGGTGCGGTTTTTGTCTTAGTGGGGTCATTGGACTTTACTTCTTTGAAAATGAGGCTGAAGCAACTGTTACGATAAACGGATTGCGCTATCAACCGATAAATAGTGAGCGATGTTTATTTTCAACAAAACGACGCTACGTGACTAACAAGTAATGATGGCATTGTTTTTTTTTCTTTTTTTTGCTTAAAAAGTTTCCTGACAGCGTGTAAGTCATTTTGGCTTATATTTTTTCTATTGCTAATGGTATACTCTCCTCTTTACAATTAAATAAATACCCGATGATTTCGGATTCCTTTACCTATTAAATTCTTTACCTTTATTTAGAAGACTCTATACATTTTTTAAAGGCTTAATCGTTTTAATTGATGAATCGAAAAGAACTAAGACTATCTGCTTTTTACTATAGAGACAAAGAATATTAATAGATCTTAATAACTTAAGATCCTAAAGTTATGTACTGATTGCAAGAATGTTTTTGTTCAATCATCATTGCGAAAAGCTTTCGCTATTTAGGCAGCCTAATCACACCCAAAGAGGGAGCTGCTAAGATCTGGACAACCATATTAACAAGGTTAAGGCGACTTTTGGTCAATTGAGAAAAGTTTGGAAATAAACAGCTTTATCCACCACCACAAAATTGCGAATATTCAGATCAAATGTGAAGTCCATCTTACTGTATGGCTGCGAAACCTGGTTGATGAATGGAAGATTGGCAAATAATTTGCAAATGTTTACAAAGCCGCTGCTTGCGCACTTGCGATGGAGAGTTAGTAACAATCCAAATTAAGCATCGCAAATGGATGTTGATTGGTCACGCGCTACGCAAGCCAGCTGGTGAACTCCCCAAAGATGCGTTGGACTGTAATCCGCAAGATAGCAGAAGATGCTTGCGGCCAAGAAGAGTCTGGCAAAAGCTGGAAGGAGAAGAGAGAGACATGGAGGAAGTTTGTAGAGGCCATTTGCTACAACTAGGAGCCTAACCAGGACACAAGATCGTTGCTTGTTATAAACTTTTTTAACCACCTTATTTTTTAAACAAATGGATTGAAATAACAAAAAATGAAAATTAATTTCGTCTACAAAAATCGTTTTACATACGAAACATAAACTTAAGTTGCGTTTTCAGTGCTCGTAAATATTCTATAGTCCAAATAATTTGAAAACATGCAAATTATGTCGAAAATAGAAAAAAAGAACTGAAATTTTTGCCATGTAAAATAAAATAGGAAAAGTTGATCATGTTGATAATTTGTTTTAAGACAATGTAAAATATTTACAATGAAAAATTATTTGCTTACTAAATAATAATTTCAAGATTTCATTCGAGGGATATCCATGCATTTAAAAAAGTATATTTGTTGCATATCTATATACCAAAAAAAAAAAAAAAAAAAAAACATAAAAACTTTACTTTTTTGCGCTTTTGAATATCCAAGTTTCAATAAAATTTTGTCTTATCGAAAAATTGTTTATTATTTCAGAAGATGTCTCCTCCTTATGATCATCACTCCAGATTTGTCGAAAAGCACTATGACTTATGCCTTTTTGGTGTCTATTATCAGTATCTTCTTTCATAAATATTTTTTTCTTTTTACCACGAACTAAAATTTAAAATGATCATTTTTTATTTAACTTTCAATAACTTTTTTAGGTTCAAAAAAGTTCTTTTTTATTTAGTGATTCTATATTATACAGTGATTCTATATCATGTCCTTTAAGGACGTGATTAAAATACCAATAATTGCCTGGTGTTTTGCGAAGATTATCTTTTAGAGTCTTACTACCACGAATCAATATGTTTGATTGGGATATAAGAATATCAGGTTTATATTAACGTTTTCAACGCTTTTAATTAATAGTCCTAGTCAGGAGCTAATGGAGGGTGTTGTTTAAAGCCCGATAGACCTAATGAAAAGGTTAACTGTTGTACTACTTTAAATTTTTGACATTTATGATCAGTATACTCTGACAAATCGTTTGAAAAACACTATCAAATTATTCAGGAATTCGAATCAAATTTATATGCAAGTTGTTTGAAAATTGTATAAAATTTTATTCGATAGCGAATGCCATAATTTGCCCACAGATTTACTTTGGAAATCAGTCATCAATTCACGAAACTAATACACAACAAAACAACATAGCCGCATATGGAGTGAAACCAATCCACAACAGACCATACAGACTCCTCCACTATATACACTCCATAAAAATTCACCGTTTCCATTTCCTTAATCATCATTGATCATTGATTTTTTGTTTATTAATATAGATGAGGGATATGTTGCCATACGGCAACTGCAACCATCGACTTATTGAAATCAAAAATTAGCGATAAGTTGATTTCGAGAAATGAACCTTGCAAATGGCTTCCAATTATTTCCTGTAGCTTCAGGTGAAATCACTGGTTTATACTAATAAATCATCCATATTTCCTATATTCAATCACGAAACATAATGAACAATCAATTTACCGGCTATGGTGGAAATAGATATGAATTATGTATTGGATGTTTAGTGCTAAAACATTTTACTTGTCTACGATTCAGATTTTAAGCGAAAGAAGTCATGCAATCGCATAGTGGTGTGTAATATCAAGCATTTTCAATTATCTACACTTACAGTCATGGCAAACAATTCAAAGTTAGAAATTGTTTGTATACTGACATGACTATTTACAAATTCTAGGAAACAATTTTTTAAAGTATAGCAAGGGTTAAGTTCGTAGTTTGGTGGATGTCTGACATACTTTTTACCATCTGAACCACAGGATGCAAACAATTGTTGTCTCTAAATAGCTGGCCATCGCTGTATATTTATATAGACCAAAAACGAAAATTTTGCCATATTTAAATACTTTCGAATGATGATCGATACAAAAGGGTCTTTTTCTTTTGTCAATATGAGCTTAAACATTTTCTCGACTTAATGGCAAATATTAGATGACTGCATTTTTAACTGATTTTCGTTTCGTTTGAGTTCGTTTAAATTGCGTTTAAAATAAAATAAATACCGTTTTTATTTTCTTGTTTTACTGTTATCTTTCATTTACTACACAATAACTTTTATACAGTTTACGACAACTTAATATTCACTATCTATCTTTATCTTACGACAGCCAAATGATAACTAACTGACATGTTTATATATACCTAATTGTCTGCATATTAGAAGGTTCAGGAAATATCGACCATTTTCTATTTCCATATCCGTTAATTCAAATATAACATAAAGATATTCGATGTGTCAGTGCTGCCAACTTGACATATAGCAAAATACCACAATGTAGAGTTGTATTTTTTGTTCGTAACAATATGTTTCAATGTTAGATTATTCAAATGAAAACAATCCATTGTGTTTTTTGTTATCCCATAAAATTTCATGATTGATTACAACACGTAATAAAGTTTCTATCAAATTTTGTAATATTTACTTGTTAAAATTTGTAAAAATCCAGTTTTCAACAAAGTTTTTACGAGTTTTCTTTACAGTTATTGTTGTAGAAACTGAAGATTGTTCGGTATCAATTGATATTTGGTCGTCATCGATACTGCCGAAGATCTTTTCAGTCACACTTTCTAATATTAATCTGAAGTCAATAATATCATCGTAATACATATCATCTTCTGTAAATATTGAATTAAATCTTTTAAATATTTGGAATTGATCTAACGTAACGGTTGATCAAAAAAAAAAAAAAAAAAAATTAAATAAATATATAAATAATCGTGCATGGACACCAGATCGATACTAAAAAGATCTCTTCACTTTGTTTTGAAGCTGTCGTTCAAGAGAAGGAAGGACAAACTTTATGCTAGTAACCTTGTAGGCCATCATAAGATCCGAAAGAAGATTGGGGTTTTACTTTGTATGCTTCAGGCGGACGATCACATGAATGCAGTGCACGACTTTGATACAAAGTACAGATTTATCTTTCCATTTTCGTCTTTTTATTAAGGACCTTAAGAATACATCATCGTAATAAATGTGTTAATTTTCTGTAAATGAATTATTGAATTCAATCTTTTGTATTAAATAAATTTCTGCACAGTTAAAAACTGAATCAGAATAAAGTTGACAGAATAAGACACTATTAGATGAAACTTGGGGTAGATTAGTTTATCAGAAAACTGAATGAAAATCGGTTTATGTTTTTGTTTAATAAAAACATCGGTTTGACGGAATGTATTCTTGAATATACAATCTCAAACAAAGCGATAAGAGATATAATCTTTTTATAATTTTATATATTACGAGGGGTACGATTTATATTTTGGGAATAGCAAATAATAACAAATATTTTTAAATAGGGGAAATCTCTCTTTGTTGCAAGCAGGCACTGCAAATCTTGCAGACGTAGCAAACCCAGCATATCTGCTATATTTTGCTACGTCACAACTTGCATGAAAGTGGCATTTGCAACACTAATGCTTATTTGCCACACAATAAATCATTACTGATTGGCTATACTTAAACAACCACTTTTTATTTTGTTTGAATACCTAAAACAATTAAACCTGTTTTTACACGGTAGAAATAAACAAATAAAATACTGAAAAATATTTTTTTTTATTTTGACAAAATTTTCCAAAAATATTTGTCACCTACGGATTTGTTTTCATGATATAAGAAAATAGAAGTCAGTGCCACTACACAATAAAGGCGAACTGACATTTATGTTGAAATTTATGCTATCATACCCTGCTCAAAAAATTCCATTTTTCACATAAATTTTTTTTCGAATGCGATTATTAAACCGCAATATAAAGCAAAACAAAATGTTAAATGAAAAAAAAACATTAAAAAAACAACTTAAAACAAATCTTTAATAAAACCTTCAAATTTCCTATTTCAATACATATCTTTTAGTATTTATTCTGAAATAGCCTGGGTTGAAAAACATACATACATTATATATTCAAAATTAACGTTGGTACTCATGCTGCAAACTTCGAAATAATATTCTAAATTTAAAATCTTGATTAAGTTACACAAAATTGTGAAAAACGAAAAAACGAACGAAACGGACGAAATGTGAGCATAGTTAATTCGGAAGGGGATTCGTTTTTAAAGAGAATATGTACAACTTGTTAGCACCATTTGGTTTAAAGAATGATTGCCCGATGACTAAGTTCTGAGTGTACTGTGCCTTGTCTATAAGGGGGATAGAAGAATAAATGTCATTTCTAATGGCATTAGTCTGCTCCTCATTGCATATAAAGCTCTTTTGAGCGTCTTATATGACCTACTAAGGAACAAAATTAATGACACCATAGGACGGGATCATATCAATGTGGCTTTAGACATGGTAAATTTAAAACCTACCATCTTTTTGTTGATTACAAGGCGGCTTTTGACAGTGCAATGCGAGAAAAGGTCTTTAAAGCTACTATATATCTGAGTTTGGTATTCCCGCAAAGCTGATCAATCTATACTGAACGATACTGAGAGAGAAGATCGTCAGTTATAATAGTAAAAAATCTCTTCAAGCAGTTAAGAACCAAACAAGGTTTCTGACAAGGTAATAGTTTATATTCTGCGGATGACATCGGCATTTGCTATTTTAGAAGGTGTTGTGTGATGTAGAAATAAACTTAAAAAGCACAAAATTCATCAAATAACACATGCTTCAAGCAAATGCCGATGTCATCGCTATGTTGAGGAGGAATCGGTGAAAGTGGATCTGACAATAATAAAGGCAAAACAAAATTGATAGTTTTAGCGAACAAAAGTGCTCAGAGAACACATACGAACATGTTACATAAACTGGACAGACTTGTCCAAGCCGAACGGACAGCAATATATTCAGGGCTTTGAAAATCGACTATAATACTATAGAGGATGTTTTCTGCTAACTGGGTAACATTAGAACTCACGTGGCTCCTAATGTATATAGAAAATCGAATAAAGTGTGCGAAACAAGCATTCGGACGATTGACGAACTTTTGAAAGTTAACCTCACTATTGACGAATATCAAAATCTGGATCTTGAACATAAACGTGAAATTAATTCTAAGTGACCTAATACGCCGCACCACGCGTCCTTAACAGATGCTTGCGGAGAATTAAAAAAATTCTCTACACCAACACGTTCTCAAATAGTATGCTATGGCGGCAAGTAAATCAAAAACCTAGCGAGCGGTAAATTGGAAGACTGGAACTGGATTGGGTTAGTGTATGCCCAACACTGCAATAGATTGGAATCCAAGAGGGAGGCCCGCTCATACTTGGAAGAGACAAATCGTTATGGAAGTTACTGAGACGAGAAAAAGCTGTATTGAAATTACGAATAAAGCAATGGCTAAATTAAACTGAAAATCATTTATCGATGCCCTATCCTTTTTACAGGATCTAAAAGTAATTTAGGTCATATGGATCATTATCTTCTGTTACGAACATAACTATTAGCTCAATATACCCATACGCTGGTGATAGGGTAGAATATAACTATATCTTATGTCCGTCCTCAAGTGGTGATTTTTTTTAATATTTTTAATGTATGTATACTTCATTGCCGTAGTATGAGGACTTTTATATTAAACGATAAGAATTTTGAAGTAGCAAAGAATTTCAAATTAAACTTAAAGAAAAAAGACGCCGAATTTTTTTGAAAGCAAAGAGGACAGAATAGCAGTTAAAGAAGACTTAATTTTAAACAATTTTAAGCCGTTTTTTAATATGTAGTATTTTTAAAATATTATAAAATATTTGTTTTAGAATATTAAAAGAAAAAAATATAATTCAAAGAAATCAGGGAATTACCAACACCCTGCCATTGCTGAATTTATATCTATGTGTAGATTATTAATTTCTGTTTTATGTAAATTATTAACGAACCAACCTATTTATATTATAGAAAATCCATAAATCCGGAAAATATTTGCGTACAAATGGTTTTGTCGTTGTGTCACTAAAATAACCACTTTGTACTCGATTAATAAAAAAATTATCGTTATCGGGATATGCAGCATCATTTACATAAAAAATCTCATCATCATATTTGAATTCTTCGATGTTGTATATTTACCCATTATTATTTTAAAATTTTTAAAATTAAAAAATAGAAATCTTAAAAACAATAAACTTACCAGTTGTATAGGGATAATTAGCATTTGTAAGAGTAACTAATCCTGAAGTTTGTCCAGGATATTTACCATAACCTCTAATGTATGGTGTTCTTGTATTGTAGCTCTCCAAATCCTGCATTATTTGTTTCGAATCCAAATCGTTGCCCGACTTCAATAAGAGTACACTTTGGTCAACACCCAAAAGACCCACAAATGAATCGGGATCACTTTTAATATTCAGTGTAACTTCTTCGCTGGGCTTGGCTTGTTTGGGTGCAGTAATTTCAATCTTAAAAAGAAAACAATAATTAATTTTACGAATGACATTTTCTTCCGACTAAAACTCACCTTGTTTTCAAATTCTTTGGGGAATTTAAGAGTCAACTCCTCAAATATCAATTCGCCCTCAAGTACGAAATAAACATAAACATGTGATTCAGGTACCATTTTAAAAGTGGGTTTCAATTTTATTTCATGAGACTTAGTACTCTCTGGTACTTTAACATGTTCCTGTTTGATTATATTACCACGAGCCACCACAGCATAAACATAATAGGGTATATTTTTATTGGACTTAACTTCAACAACTACATCTTGTCCCAATTGTAGACTGGAAATTTACAAAAAAAAGTGATTGTAATTAAAAAACTAAAATTGTTCTGTATTTCTACAGATTTTAACTTACTCATCGGTTTTTAAGACCAATTTTAAAGGACCCACAGCATCATCGTCGTTATTTTTGGTTTCCTTGACAGAGGTTTCTTTGCCCGTCATAGTCGGTAAATACTGAACTTTATTGGCATAAACTATTCTATTATTTGACAGATAAGTGGCTGTTGGTATGGTCACCTTAAACACAGCCACACCATTTTTATCCAATTCACTTGTGAACTCATAGTCACTGGACTTATCACCCTTACCTAATATAAGTTTCGCTATCTGTTTACTGTTTTGAACGGGAGATCCATCAAGATTTTTCACATAAGCCTTTAATACAAAGGGTTTATTAGCGACAAATTCGTAGACTCTGTCGGGAATCTCAATGTTATAGCGCGAACGATGTAAATTTACTGAGGCAGTCTTATTACGTTGATTGCCGGTCTGTTCTTCGGTCATTACTACTAAAATATTAATTGGTGGTATATAAGTATACATATAACGGCCATATCTATCTTCTTCCACAGGTGCTTCCAGCTTAAGATCCTTTACCAAATCGAATTCAACTTGACCTTTGCCCAGCATATCAATAACTTTTTCTGACTTAACCTCACGATGCTTAGTATCGACAGTAATAGTGGCTTTACCCTTAACCGGCTTATCGTAAGTGTACTTGGAACGTACGGTTACCTTAAGACTGCCTTCGTCGAAGGCAATATCTTTGGCGGTATCAATATCAACACTGAACTTGGGCAATACGTATTTGTCTACTTGAAAGTGTTTTTCTACTTTCATATCTTCATCGTTGGGGCCCATAAATATTTGCATTGCCCAGCTGCCTAGAACTGGTTGATCGGAAAGCTGAAATTCACCACTGTACACACCCTTAGTGAATGTGATGTCATTAACTTCTTTAACATAATTTCCCGCACCATCTTTAAAGCCTAATCTTAAAGATTTTTGCAATTTAGCCGGTCGTGTATTATCGTCTAATACGAGTATGCGATATTGTACCAAATCGCCTGGTTTATATACCGCCTTATCAGTTTGTATATATATTTTAGGATCTCTAGTCTTAAAAACCAAATCTGTAGTATTTTTAAATACGATACCCTTGATACCCTCAGCTTCTAACACATGACTGCCATCTTTCAATGTATCCGGTATATCGAAATGTATAACTTCAGTTTGTAAAGGTGAGAGATCAACGGTTTTTGAATCTTTATAAACGGGTCCAACTATGCCGACTTTAATTGTGGCTGGTCCTTCATTTTCATGCAAAGTCACACTAACCGAATATTTAGTATTGGGTTGTATTGTACCGGGTGCAATAATCGTGTAGTAACTGGAAAAATAAAAGAGAAAAATTTTATGTTTTTTTTTTTCATCAAATATTTGACAAATGTGACCGTAGCTTTAGTATGCAAACACTATAATAAACAGGTAAAGATATTTTTATGTTGTAGACGTAGTAATCTGTGGGACTATTTGAAAAGTGATGACGTCAAATAATCCTTAACAGGTACAGTGTCGGAATGTGTTCAAAGTAAACGAACATGATATGAATTTGTTCTTGGAATTCTCAAATTGAAATAAGATTTAAAATTTGTTTCTACTATGCAAAGATTTAGTTGGCAAACTGTACGTACAGTGATGAACTTAATTATTAGCACGGTAAGCTCTTTCAACTTAATGCTCTTATTAAAGAGATTTTTGATAAATAAATATATATATTTACTCGATGAAATGATAAATTTCCTATAAAATTCACTATGTTTTATTCTACAATTTTTCTTATATTATTTATTAATAAAGAAAAAAAAATACGAAATACGCTAAACATAATTATTGACACACTCCATTAGAAACTATAAGATATTGGTTACAGATTGAAAATTGATATGAAATTGTTAATCCTTTTTGTTTAAGCCATTATCATGTTAGAAAGGGAACAAGGCCTGGTAAGGTCCACTTTCTGAGGTTTTCTTTTAGTATACTAAAATACTTTTTTAGTCCATAATTTAATGAATACCAGCTCGCCCACTAATGCGGCTTGCAAATAAAGGGTGGCCCAACCATAATGCAAGATGTTAGTTGTATGTTGTGAGTCACACCTTAACATAAAGTTTTTTGCCCAACTTAATTTGTCATTTCTTGGTTTCAATGTTTGATAAATTCAACCAAGGAAAGGTACACAATTGAACAGCGCGTTAGGATTGCTGAAGCGTTTTACGAAAATGGGCGTTAAAATCAAAATGCATATCGTGCACTTCCTGTGTCCACAATCGGGAGAAATGCAACAAGCCGGCTCTGTAGGAAGTGTGGAAACACTTGTGCATGGTCGCTCAATTCGTTTTGCGGAAAACATTGTTGTAGTTCGCGATAGAGCCGTCAACTTCGACTTGTCTTCGTGCCCAACAATTGAATATCACACGAACATCACTGATACGAATTTTGAATAAAGACTTGAATTTACACGTTTACAAGGTTTAATTAATTCAAGAGGTGAAGACCACTGTCCATTTCAAGCGTCGTCAATACGTCGAATGGTTTGTTGAACAGACAGAAGGAAAGGTAACTTTACAAAGAAAATCATCTCCAGTGACGAGACACACTCTCACCTGAGTGCATTCGTTAACGTTAGTAGAATTGCCGCATTTGGACAAATGTGAATTCACGAGTGATTGTTGAAAAGCCTTCTTTGAGGATATTTAAAAGAAAAAGTGTACGTCAATAAGCCAAATACAATTCAAGAGCTAAAAGATGAGATAATTCGGTACATTAACGATATTAAACCTGAATTATATTTCAGAGTCATTGAAAATAAGCCGAAGCCGAGGTAAGCATTTGGCCGATATTTCGTTTCACACATAACTATTTTAGATCCCTCTATCATAATAAAAAATATTAACATAATTCTCAGAAAGCTTTGTTTTATTTACGATTGACATCGAGCGTTTTGGTCGGACCACCTTTTATCTTCGACCATGTTTTACAATTGTAGCATGTTTTCGTTTTTCCAACTAAGTTTTTGACTTTTTCTACAAAGTTTGGTAGTCATCGGAGTGAAAATTTTTGAACATGCTTTTATCTAAAAATATCAGCTGTTTTTATTAGCATAAGTCCTTTATCTTTAGCTAAACGTTTATTTTGGTTCACTTAAAAAATAAAAGGTTTTTGTATTTCTACAATATAATTATATTTTGTTTTGCGGGTGCTTCGTACAATAAATTTTTCTGTTAAGATTATTTTCAAAATCAATTTGCCTTTTCTGACTATCTGGCTGCAATTACGGCTGCTTAAAAACTTATACCGGCCTGTATGCCGTAGGTTTAGACTCCTTTGGAACACTGCACAATGCTTCGAATAGTAATCAGACTTCTACCCATAAGTTATACAATCTCAACGTAAGATTTGTCTGGATTGCGCTTACATAGAGCAAATTGTTGCTGTGATTCTGGTGTTTCCGTCTGCTTAATACCCATTTTTGGACTGAAAAGTCTCGGATCTAATACATAGATGCCGCCGGTCTTATTGCATTCACCTCTTTTTCAGTTAGCCTTCAAAAGACGGCTATTAAAATTTCATGATATTCTATTAATTAGTTTTTGAGTTATTGCGCTATTATTTTCAGAACAATGGATTAAAAACAATTTTGTGTTTGAATTCTGCACTGCCACTTGATGGCAAAAAATACCGTTCAAGTGAAGCAATGGCTGGAAAAGTGTTATGGGAACTCCGCTCCATCAGAAACAACAATAAAATATTGGTTTACTGACTTCAAATCCATTAAGACCACACAAAATCGTTTTGAATAATGGAAAAATGAAGTTGCGTGAATTAGCTGGCATTGTAAAGGTATCAAAAGAATGTGTTGGGTTTATATTGCATGAGCATTTGACTATAAGAAAGCTCTGTTTAAAGTGGTTGCCGCGTTTCCTCACTGTTGACCAAAAACACAAGTCAATCAACCATTGTCAATCAAAACAATGGCTAAACTACATGAATTGCACTCCCACATATTCACAATATTTGCCAGATTTGGCTTCCAGCGACTACTGGCTGTACGCAGACCTCGAAAAAATGCTCGCCGGCAAGAAATTTCGCACGAATGAAAAGAATTTCGCTGAATCTGAGGCCTATTTCGATGCAAAAAATAAATCTTCAAAAAATAAAATCTTCAAAAGTGGTTTTGAAATATTAGAGTGGCGATGCAACGATTGCATTGCTCTTGATTGACAAATAACTCAAATTTTTGAAAAAAAACTTGTTTTCTATGTTAGCCTTGGGTTTTTGCAGCCCATTTGTTATTTAAGCCAAAATGACATTTTTGCTTTGATATATGAAAACTTTTTAATTAAGTAGTGGACTAAATATCTTTTTTTGAAAAAAAGTTGGCAGATCCATAGAATTTTGAGAACTTAGTGTGTCAATAAAGGTGTTCAGCGAAATTTTGTTTTGATTTGTTTTGTATTAATTTGACTAATTTGTTTGGAATATATTAACTTTTATGGAAAATTTATCATTCTATCTAGTAAATATAATTAAATCAGCACTGAAGATGAAAGAGTTTATTGTCCCAATAATTAAATTCGTCACTGTATGTATAGTAAAATGGCCATCAGTTGTATAGAATTGAAACTAGAAAAAGGTAACGCAGTGCAAACGACAAAGTGGTAAGACTGTGCAAAGAAAATAAAGCAAAACAAACGTCAAAAGTAAGATCAATAAAATAAAATTATTAAAATAAAACAACAAAAATAAACAAAAACAAAATAAAAACAAATTCTGTGAAACAAAACAAAACATAAAAACCAACACAACAACAACAACAAAAAAGAACTTTGTGAATAAAACAAAAATAAAAATAAATGGAAATACAAGCTATTGTTGTTGCCAAATCAAAATAAAATTATTAAAAAAAAATTTTAAATTAAATAAGAAAAAACACTCAATGAAAATTATAAAAAAAAGAGAAACACTTATCTTCAAAAAACAATGTACATATAGATACAAAAATTTAAATCACAACAAGTATTACGATAATTGATGAAAAACATGCAATTTAATACATTCGATTTAATTTTGTTGGCAACTGCCAACGAATCAATTAGTATTTTCATATTTAAATTGAATGGTGAAATTCATACTCGTCTTATCGAACCAATGACGGGATTTACCGTCATGATTCAATATCACGCTTTTTTTATTTTAACAATTTTTATAACTCTTTAACCCATGATGGGGATATATCGTCATGACTCAAATTCCTTCTTTTAATTTTTTGTTTATTTTATGTAGTTCTGTGTTTAGAAAAATTTGATTTTAGCATTAGTTAAATTTTCGTCTTTAGTTTATTTAAAGACAAGTGATTGACAGAACATTCTGGGAATTAATTCACACAAACGTGTAAAAGAACACTTAGAAAATTATGCACATTTCACAACCAAGTTGTCAATACAATATTTCAAATTTATTTGAAAAACAAAATTAATGCCGCGGTAGGTTAGTGGGTAAAGTAGCTACTAGGCTGTCAGCGCGCCATTCGTCTCTTTTGCACTACACCGGAAATAGTCTGCCCGTAATAGTTATAAAATTATATTGCAACTGTTTTCTAATTCAAAATAACTATATATATAATAAAAAGTAAAATAAAAGTAATTGTCAATAAAATTTGTAGTGTATTATCATGAAAATGAAATAATTTTTTTTTTATTATTTTGTTCGTTATCCTTTGTGGCAATTAGACTCCTTCCTGTATTTATGATTTTTCTTACCCTTTTATGGAGCCCATACTGATTTAAATTCACTACTAATTCACAACTAAGCAAGTAAAATACTGAATCAAAGACTACGCATCATACAAATTTAACTACTTAACTGAATTATAATTATAAAGAGCAAAAAGTATGAATCAGACATAGTATCATACTCATACCATTCTTAAATGACATCAGAAAATATTAAGCACATAGACGGCAGCAAGCAGCGGACAGCAAAATGGTGGAATTAGAATACACACGTTTATATAAGGATGAATATGCTAACGGCAAAAGCATAGGCGACAAACAACTTTTGCATTTGCTGCCCTACTTAGGCTAACTTCTAAGTATTATTATGGGTAGCAAAAACAGTAAAGATACTAAGCCTTACTTTTGCGTTTATTAACATGTATTTAGCAGTTTTGAAAATCACAATAAGTTTAAAAATTTGGGCGTTTTTATTATTCAATTTAATTAATTAATTAAAGAAAATGCTTTTTAATTCTTTGAATTCGTACCGAATCGTACTATTTATTTATCCCTTAATCACATTATTAAAATTTAATTACATCTACTTATAAGACTTGCTAAGCCATATGGCTTGTCAGCAAATTGATGATTGATACGTCTGCTATGTCGGGTAGATTTAGTTGATGCCATTGGGGAATTATGTTGAAATGCAGGAGTCAAATTGGTTTGCAAAGGAATGTTCTCTGTTGATTTTGGTTGACGAAGAGATGATGAATAGGGTATTTTCTTGAGCTTGATTTTTCTTGATCCAAGTGTTTGCGCCTACGTAGTCGATAAAGGCTGGTTTTAGTGTGTCGATATTAATATTGACGTTTCGGTTAAAATATTTTGAAGCTCATTGTATAATATGAATTAAACCATCAAACAGATGTGCCAGCGATGGGCGTATCGTATTATTCTGTACAAAAACTTGAGGCATTGAGTTTAGTAAGGGAAACTTTTGCGTTTTGACTGATGCAATGTATCTGTTGGCTTACATTTCTGCATTGTGATCTTATTTTGCTGGAACACAATTCGCTGGATCTTTGCAGAGGATGACAATTTTGTATGCACGTTGCATTCGTGGTGATAAAGTGTCGTACAGAGATAAGAGGCACCAACCAACGTTATTAGAGCGGCAAAAATGAATGATTCGAACTGTCTCCCTCGGTTGGATGTAATTATTTCAGGAACACCAAATCCAGTTACGCAGAATTGCTATTGTTTCGGCGATCATGTCCGGTATAGGTAGGGTAGCCAGACCTACTTTTTTCATCAGTACGCGTACTTTTTTTTAAATCAATGTACACCTTTCTATATAATACCTACAAAAGTACGCTAAAGTACTTTTTCATTTTTTTTTACTTCCTTTTGTACTTTTTTTTGTGTTAGACGTTTTTAATAAAAAAAATGTTTTTTAACTCAGAAAAAATGCAGCTTGAAACAACCCGAAAAAATGCATACATACATATTTACGACGTTTTAGATCCCATATGACACCTTTTTTGCAAATTTTATTAATCTTAGATTGATAGAGCAATATGACTTCAAAATTTATATGTGGTGAATTGTCTAAAATTTTAACTATAGGTACGGTCCCATTGGGAAAAATATTAGACGAAAAAGCGAATTCAGTATTTTATGAAAATATTTGTTTTTTATTATTTTTTTTTTTCAAATTTATATATTAAATATCTAATCATTTTTTACACTATTTTTTGTTTAAAATCATTTTTTAAGAAATGTGGACCTAAAAAAATGTTTTCATAAAATGTTTATATAAAATAGAGGTTAAGCTTTTTTCGCCAATATTTACCTCAATATAAACGTACGGTACAAAATGCAAATGATCGAGTTTTTATATTATTTATGTATTAATCGTTATTCTATGTTATTTCATGAATTTTTAAGACTTTTTGATTTTAAAAAATTTGTACTTTTTTATTCATTGTACTGCTCATTTTTCCCCAATATACTTTTTTGTCAATTAAATATCTGGCTACCCTAGGTATAGGTAAACGGTCCTTGGGTTATTATTAATAACAAAGAAGTTTTGTAGCCTGTTTTAATATTTAAAATTCATCTGCAGCAAATAAGTTTTTGCACTGAAATTTATTTCTTTATTTTTTAAAAATGAAATACATAAAAAACAAATTTTAAAAAGCACAATTCGATATGACGCTGAGCGAAATATAGATAATAAGTCAGGGCCATTTTTTTAAATTAATTTAAAAATAACCGCAATAAAAAGTTATTACATATTCGTAATTAAAAACTGAAAAAAATGCACATTAAAACTTTATTCCATATTCAGATTTAGAATTATTAATATTTTGGAAAATTTAAGCCTCTTTAAAAGTTATTTGCGATATAATGTTATTACATGTTCCCATTATTGAATATTAAAAAATAAAAAATTAACTGTAGCAACTTTGAAGAATTGATCGGAATATCAGTATGCAGTTGCAGTCAAATTGTTAATGTGTTCCGCCATCATGTTGTTCACTGGTTGCTGTCGTAATAAATGTTGTAAAGTATGAGTATGATACGTACTTCAAACTTTAGAGTATGAAGCAGTGTTGCCACTAATAAAAATATACAAAATTAGGGCATAAATAGTACAAAGTAATAATAGTACAAATAATAATAAAATAGATTAAATTTTTTTTTAATTTTAATCATTTTTATTTCATCAATATATATATACATAAAAAGAAATATATGTACAGTGACTCCTATGCATAAGAGGACAAGAATTTTTCTTAAACATAAGTCCTCTGAACGTAAAAAATATAACTATATATAGATTTTTCGGGGTCTTATTTATACCCAGGATGTGTAACTTTATGAATAATAAGGAAAAGAGCATTGTATCCAATTAATAACTGTAAGTCTCAATACAAAAAAAAAAAAAAAAAAAAAAAAAACAATCACGCAATTTTTCAAACTCAACGTATAATTGGCAAAAACAAACCATTTCCTTTGTAATCTAGCATAGCCAGTAAGCGTTTTAGAATTGATTTTCACTTAATTCCGCCACTATGATGTTCAATATTTCTAAGAATAGCACATTAAGCCAAACAAGGTGTTGACCTTTTTTTGATGCTTGTAGTTCTGCGCTCCGCGCTGGTGTTTCTATAAGTTTCGAACAATTACGGATCAACTAAACTTTTGTCACATCAGATGTGTGCTTAGGTCCGTTATATTGATTGAACTCCCGTTTGTTCGCGATTCCTAATTTCCCTAAACTAGCTTTAAATTTTCTTTTTGTATATTTGTGACCATTTTATTTAAGATAAAAGAAATTTGTAACTTTTTCCACGGCAGATTTGGAAGATGCTAACAACGGGTGATTTTTTTAACCGTTTTTTAACAAGAAAATTTGCAAAACTGAATGAAATATGTTTTTGAGGTAAATAATGAATGCCTGCCATTTATTTGTTAAGAATTAAAAATTTCTGCATCTAATCTGTAGGTGGTTCATTCGTGAGCTCTAATTTAAGCATACTTTTCCATATTGGCGGCCAATGGACTGCTCCAAAATTTCATAGTATCATGCGCCATGTGTTATATGGCACTGTTTTGTTAAAACCACATGTCAACCTAGTCCAAATATTTTGACGGTCAAAAAAAGTCGGTAATCATCACACGATATCTTGCTCCATTGACTGTAATGTTGCGATTTTTATCGTTCTTGAAAAAGTGCGGTCCAATGATGCTGCCGGGGTACATTGGCAGTTTTTGAAGTACGGCTCCCTCTGGCTACTCATCACACCAAATCGGTATTTCTGTTTATTCATTAAGTCAAAAATGAGCTTCAACGCTGAAGATAATTTCTCGATACTAAACTTCAAAGATTTGCATATAGAGATAAATTTACCCTTGGTTACGTAGTTTTTGCAAATGTCAAGCTATGACGCTAAGATTTATCGGAAATATCAACATTAGATGTACCAACTTACCAAAAAAAATAAAAAACTCAAATCGGAAAGATGGGACCGCCACACGTTGGTTATTCCAGAAACTCTTCTCACACCATGACTCTATTATATAATTTTGGTTTTTTCCAGTTCTGCTAGACATTTTTTATTATACTTTTTACATTTATTGAAAAAATAATTTTTTCGTATTTATTTTTTGACATTTACATTTTATGAGAATTTATTGCATGACAGTACGATATACTGTTCACAACACAGCTATTTGCTCTCATATAGTACTTTTAAACTAAGGATTTTACAAGACTTTGTGAATTGGCTAAATAAATACATAGATTTTTTGTATATTTTCGTATATTTATGGTATATTTACATATACAATAAATATGAGCCTTTTTAAGTAATACGGAAACAAAAAAAAAAAAAAAAACTAAATTTTTTAAGCTCAACGCTTAATCGATTAAAACATATGGTAGTATGTATACCTAAAATGCAATAATCGAGCTCTTAGGAATAGTTTACATACATATCCTTTGTTATCCAGAATAGTCAGAAATCGCCTTGGTATTGATTTTAACAAATTTTGGAACTCCTTGAGCCGAACTAGCGTGTTAAACTTTTTCTGATAAACTCTACTAGCGAATTCCTACTAAAGATGTTCAATTACATTAGGCTCTCGGCTCCACGCAAATGTTTCTGTTTTTCGTCAATTATGGATCAATCAAACCTTTGTATTGTCCGATATTTGCTTGGGGTCGTTTACTCGATAGAATGGAAAACTGCTTGCAATACGCCCTTTCTCTGTACTTTGCTTCTTACTTTCATTTTAAATATTGAAATAAATAAATTTGTCCAATTTACCATAAAAAAATGTGAATTATCGGATTAGCATAATACATCAAAATACAGTCCCAAGCTATCTTCCATACTTAACAGTAGTTTTTATATTTTTATCATCAAATTCGGTTTGGTTTACGAATCAGAAAAGTTCGAATGTCAAATTTCATATGACAAAAAATTCAAAATAAAACGATTAAGGAAAACGGCAGTACAAAAAGTAAAATTACATACAAATTGCACATGAAGCTAATCACACACGCACTACACACACAATGATAAATTACATTACAGTGGCAACACTGATATACCTCGTAGTTAAATAATGGGCAGCATTGAACAAGTGGGTGTGGTACCTCCCATATAAAGAATATTGTTTATTATATATCTTAAGAACGCTAAAAATTGAAAATTATAAATTTGGTCTGAATAACTTCCGTAAAAGTGTCGACATTGGATAAGTGTGCATGGCATAGTAATAATTTTTGGGTATTTTGAGAATTAGTAGAAGTTTCTAAGCACAATGCACATATTTAGTCAATAACTGGGCGCGATTAGATTAGTACTAATGGCACCTCCCTTTCATTTTAAATATGTTTTTATTGTTATGTGGAGAATAATAATAGTAAAAGCTTCGTTTGTCTATCCAAAAAGCGGTAGAAATTGGATAAGCGGAGAATTACATAAAGCAAACCAGAAAAAAGCTATTTATATACATATGTATGTACGAGTATATATAAAACTATATATATAAAAGAGGACTATAAAACGAGTTGTAATTGATGTTCTCTGAAATGCGTCAACCGATTTTGTAAGCCCTTAAACAAAAAGTGAAATCAATTCCAAGGTTTTTATGTATATGCGGTTTTTGTAAGTCCATCGGTTCGCGAGTTATTGACGTTAGAGTGAAGCCCTTGTATCGCATAAGTATATATTTAAATTGGGAAGTGAAATGTAAAATGCTTTTCCTTTTTATAAGACTGTTACTTTCAGAGAGATTTATAATATTATAACATTAATTAAAATTTAAACAAATTCTACGAAATGGATCGTTATTTGCATATACAGAACTACGATAACTTAAACTTATCAGCTGAAAGCTCCGAGTAGGTCTGACTGGAACGCAAATGTTAACTTTACCAATCAGGAATTCGGAATCAACATCACCACGAATGAGTCCAAGTATAAAAGAAAAGCTAAGCATTATCCGACGACTTCTTAAAGTTGGTAGCTTAATAGGACAAAGCCTGCTTTCATACTACGGCAGCGCATAAGAATTCCAACCACGGCCAAGTAAACAAAATAATAAAAACTGCTTCTTTACAGACTCAATGCTATTAATATGGATGGTATAGTACGAATCCCATATAATCGAATTATATTCAAGTATTGGACGAACTAATGACGTGTATAATTGCTTCGTGATATAAGGATCTGAAAACTCTTTAGACCAGCACTTCATAAAACCAAGAACACCTTCTGCTTTGTTTACAGTTAGTGCAATTACAATTGTACAATTATATGATATGTAGATTTCAATTCGTTTATTCTGTAGATTGATATAAATTTATTTGACACCACATACAAATTTTATCAATATCCGACTGCAGCATACATTAAAATTTTCGAATACGAAGTAACTGAAGGCAAATCATTTATAAATAGAGTAAATAATATTGGGCCTGAATGGCTACCTTGAGAAACACCGGAGGGAACTTCAATCTCTTGCAATAAAACATCTTTAAACTTTACTTGCTGTGTTCTATTCGATAAATATGATCTCAGCCATTTCAAGGTAGTAGTACTAAAGCCCTTATAAGATAATTTGTGAATTAAAAACTCATGATTTAGAAAAATCCATGTAAATAACTTCCGTTTGTTTTTATCTAAAAAGCCTTCATGTATCATAGAGGTAAGTTCCAGAATATTAGTTGTTGTAGAACGTGATTTGCAATAAACCATGTTGACATGCACACACTAGCGAAGATATTTGATGATAGAGGCTATCAGTTAAAATTTTTTCAAAAAGTTTAGGAATAGCATTTAGCTTTGCAATTCCTCTATAGTTTGATACCTCCGCTTTGCTACTACGTTTAAACAATAGAATTATAAACGATTTTTTCTATACAGTTGGTAAATAACATAATTCAATAGATTTGTTGAATATTTTGGTAAGTGGATTGCACAATGATTTAGCACAATTTTCTAAGACACAAATAGGTATTCCATCAGGACCAGAATTGAAAAAGAATTTTAAAGATTTTAAATTGGATAAAACAGTTATGTAGTCAATAGATGAGATATGTACACCAAAGGAATGCGATACTTCAAAGGGATATTGCAAGTTTCTATTAAAATTTGGCAAACATATTACAAATCAGGAAGTCATCATCATTTTAAGACGGTAATAGTAAGAGTCTCTAAGTTTGGCACAAATAATTTTGTGGTCAATATAAATAATAATCAGTCATAAATTGAATCGAATCGGATAAATGGCAGTAGCACCTCCCATGCAAAGTAAATAATAATTTTTGTACATTTTTGGAACTGTAATAGTGGAGGGCTCTGAATTTGATCTAAATAACTTCGTAGTGAACATACATTATAAGTCGAAATATTAATAAAGTTAAAAAAGTGGGTGTGGCATCTCCTATACAAATTAAATAATGATTTTTGAATATCTTGATAATGGTTAGAGTTGAAGTTTCTACATTTGGCTTAAAACACTTCGCAGTCAATACAAACTATTATGTTAAAAATATGGAATTTTGGATATGTAGAGCACGGTAACAGTTAAAGCTTTCTTTATCTATCCACTTCAGTCAAAAGGCGGCTACAACGCGGGATGGATTACTCTGGTATTTATATAAATAGCTTTAGGGTTTGTTTAATTTTTTTGTTTATAAAAGCCTTCCTTTAGTATCATAGCTCAATAAAAAGTTAAAAACTATTATTCCGATTCATGTTTTATTATAATTATTATTCGATGGTTAGGTTGTTAGTCAATTGATTCAAATTTTTTTATTATTTTAATTTTTAAATGTAATTATCTTAAGTCCTAACGTAAAATTATTAATCAAACATTTTACAAATGAAATATAAAAAATCTTAATTATTTAATGAACATAAACAAATTTCCAATATATATTTTTTAATTTATTCCTAATTAGCAAAATAACATCTGTTATCTCTTCATAAAATAACACTGTTGGTCAAACCCGATGTTCATCGCCATTTTAAGTAATATTTAATTAAATATTTTTTGCCATTTTTCTTATTTTAAAGTAATTAAATAACAATAAATTACGACACATCTTCCTAAAGATCTGCGTAAGTACATAAATACTTGTTTTTTTTTATTTAACCCTTTGCTTCATAAGATTACTTTTTTGTAAGAAGATAACTTTCCCTCCGTTGCAAGTTTGCATATGCTCTTACTATTTCATGTATAGAAATACTAAAAAATTTCAAGTTTCCAAAGTAAATTATCAAGAAAGACGTCCTATAAATTTAAAAACATTCTGCCAAACCATTTGCCTTGTAATTATATTCAAACAAACGTATATACATATATACTGTCAATATGTAAACCGTTTCATTGTAAGTACTAGGTTATCATTTCTCAACTTTGTGATCCCTTTAAGTACCCTACAAATTTCAAGGTGGTGTTGTTATGTGTAACTAAGGTTTTTATTTTGTTATAAAAAAGCCTATATTTCACACATTAATCTGAATGAAATCTATACAGGGTATCAAGCGTGTGCTTCTACATACAAATTGCGCCTGTTACTTCGTCAAGAACTAAATTCCTGCATTGCTTTGTTACTTGTTATTAATGCTGCTGTTTAATGCATAATGGAGAGTATTCGCTTCGGAAGAAGTTGTCCATATATGAAAGAAGCGGAGACGATTGAGGTGTAGGAGGCTTCTGGATAAGGTATCTAGGTGACAATTCATTCAGTGTGATGCTGAAAATAGCCCAGCACTAGTATAAGTTTTTATTTTTCTGGTTATCATCTTGTCCCAGTTAGGGTTTGTTTATAGTAAATTTATTATACAGAGTGCCTCTTCAGGCTAGTGGCTTCATGTTGATTTAAACTCTTTACTAGTTCACAACTAAAGATCGTAAAACAAAATCTCACGTCACACTTAATCTAAAACGATGAAGTTTAAAAGTACACACATGTGTGTACTGTACCACATATAGTATGTGCGGAAATCAACCTAAACAGTGGGCTCAAGGGTAGGACCATTAATGTATTCTCTAACTGCCAAGCTGTCTTAAGTACATTTAGCTCGAATAGTGTGACGTCTATATTGGTCAAATATTGCTATACTTGCAAAGGCTTTCGCTTAGTAATAAGGTCCAGTTGTTTTGGGTACCAGGAAACTACTTGATAGATGTAATGAAACAGTGGATGCATTGACTGGAGAAGATTCCGTGACACTCTATATTGGTCCGGAAACTTAGTGTGCAGCCCCGCTTACTATCATCCTCTTTATAATCAAGGGAAATTGACAGATGCTTGGAACACTGGAATGCTCAAAGGAGACTTCGCCTCTCTAGGGCGGCGATCAGTCCACAATTTTGGCGTTGTTCTATGTATGGCAGGCCGAACTTAAAACTCTTAACGGAGTTTATGGGTTACTGTGGGCTAAGAGCACATCTTAAGACGATAACTGTCATAGATTTGGATGTTTGTAGACTTTGCTCGCAGGAGAGAGCGAGACACTTATTGTGTAAATGTAGGGTTCTTGATAGGTTTAGATAGAGATGTTAAGTTAGACTTAGGGTCTCACTGAGTGAAATATCCTCCATTATGTTGTCAGATCTGTTGGTGTTTATGACGAAGATCTGCTAAACAAACTCTGGACCGGAATGGGTACAATAGATCCCATGGGTTGCACTGTCTCGACGGTTTGATAATAATGATAAAAAATGAGTTACAAATTCTTGAGTTCTCAACCGAGTTGAGTCAGATAAAAAAAAATACCTGAAAGTTATACTATTCTTGTGATAGGCATAAACGAGTACAACAGAATTTCTTTTTGAATCTTTTGAAAAATGTCAAAAATCTTGAAACCCGTTTTTTTGTAGCTTCGCACACTTATATGCTAATAACTTAGTTGAGTAATAATCGATTTCAAAAATCAAGTGAAATTTTAACAAATTTGTTGAAAACTGGTTTGTACGAGGAGAGTCTGAAATATTTTTTTGTCTGAAATATGGCAAACGATTCCAGATGGTTTTTAAAATCCTCATCCACGGTAGAAAAACGTTATTTAATGAAAAACGCTCCCTAGACAGTCATTTTTTTAGGTTTGAAAACAGATGGTAATCGCTAATAGCCAAATTTGGTGAGTACCATGAGGAGTTCAATCTATTGGTACTGTAATTCGTTTAATTTTGAGAGCATTAGAGACATGCTCTAGAAAGCGTTTTTCGATATATGTAAGCAAATAAGGTATCTATTTTGTACAAAACATGTTCATGAGTTAAATATGAATCAGTCGTTCAATTAAGTTGCCTATGGCATCAGCTACATCACGCACATTTATTCGTTGATCATCCAACACCTTAGTATAGACTTGTTGAATAATTTCTGTTGTCGTTGCAGTTTGTGATCATCCACTACATGTATAATCTTTAAGTCTTCTACGACCACTTTTAAATTACGCAGCCTAAAATTCCACGTGTGTTATGATGATAAAAACTCTTTATACACTTCTAATAATCACTCATAAATTGCTTTTGCTTTTAAACCTTCTAAAATAAAGAACATCGATGTCTAACTGAGCCTTAAATGACTTGTTAAAAAAAATATGAATTAAACGAAACAGTTGAAGCTTCATATGTGTTCTTAAGACAGTGCTGCCAATGTTTAAAACAAAAATTTGGCTAGTAGCAGCGCCCTCTGTGGTCACACGCAGACTCTTTTCACGCTCCTTGTTATTAACAGCAGCTTCTATTTTCTTTAGGCAGTGTAGGGCAGTTTATTGTACATAATGTGGTGGAGAACTTATAACGAAAACATAAATAAATAATCGGTAAAAAGGCAATATGGTTCTTTTCGTAAGTGCATCACTGCATTGCAGTTGAATAGGCAAAGTTTGAGAAAACTTTTGGGAGCACTCACAGGTCACTATGTCTGTAATGAGCACCTGTCGGAATGGGCACATCCAACAATTGCAACTATTATACATGGGCTGAAAAGTCCTGGACCTAACACATAGATGGTGCTAGTTTTGTTGTATTCATCTCTTATTCAGTTAGTACTAACCTTGAAAAGACAGCTGTGATGATACTCTATTAATTGGCTTGTGAGTTATTGTGATAAGAGTAACATTACTTTTGTTATTTTAAGAACAATGGATCAACAACAAATTCGTGTTTGAAATCTGCACTGCTTCCTGATGGGAAAAAATACCGAAATAGGGAAGCAATGGCTTGAAAAGTCCTATGGGTTTGCTGACTTCAAACGTGACCGTAGAGACACCGATGATCGCAAAATCGCTTTGAATGAGCAAAGAGTGAAGCTGCATGAGTTACCTGACATGCATGAGCACTTGACTATAAGAAAGCTCTGTTCAAAGTGGGTATCGCGGTTGTACAAAAACAATAACCTGTTAATAATGGCAAAACTATATGAATTGAACTTTGAATTGCTCCCACATTCACCGTATTCGCCAGATTTGGCTCCCAGCGACTACTGCCTGTTCATAACCCTCAAAAAAAAAAAAAAAATGGTCGCCGGTAAGAAATTTCGCTCGAATGAAAAAATTACGCTGATACGGAGACCTATTATAAGGCAAAAAGAAATCCTTCTACAAAAATGGTATTGAAATATTAGAACGGAGCTGAAATGATTGCATTACTCTTGATGGAGATTACGTTTTGAACGTTTTGTTAGTCCCGGGACTTTTCAGCCCATGCATTTGATTCCGCTATAAGGAAGAGTAGTCAATGGAACATTTGGTCAATAACTGTTTAGAATTGAGGCATAGATGTTTTAGACTACTACCCGCATATACGCTGGACTAGCTGAACTTATTGATATTCTCATTAACGAAGTTGGTCCAGTTATTTGACATACTAAGGCCTTAAATGACAATGTGGGGCACAATGGATCACCGACGATCGCGATGCCAAGCGCCGTCTCGGGGCTGACTTCATATTATTACAGTTCCGAATTCAGGTAATTTGGGTCTATAGGTAAATGTAAAATTTTAAAACAAATTTTTATTACAATCGCTTTTGTTTCAAAATTTCTTTTACCATCTAAATAGGCAGAGCTTTAGTAATTGATGAGGTACTACATTGTGGAGTTTGGGTAGCACACATATGCAGTTAAGCTTTTGATCGTCTTAAAACTTCTTTGTTTTCTTATGTATTGTGATAATAGGTTTGATAAACAAGAGGAGAGGTTAAGAATTCAATATAAATATTAAATTAAAAAAAGTTGTTATTTATTCTTGGGGAAAAACCAGTTTTGACCTTCGAAATAAAATAAGTTCAAACAAATCACTGATAACAACAACCTTACCGATGATAATCATATTGTGGGAGACTTATGTATAAAGACAAATGGATGTATGGCTTTACAATAAGAACGTCTATAATATTTATATATTGTATACATACCATATATCTTTTAGAGAAAAATATTTCACAATTTAAATAACACAATTACAGAAAAAAGAAAAAAATTAAAAATTATAACTAATAACTTACCCGTTGCTGTTGGCATGTACAAATATTAAAATTTGTAAAAATATTAAAGCGAAACTACAATTCCGCTTCATATTTATTTATTTTGTTCAATTTATCAAACAATCAATTAATCTTGCTCACTTTTTTTATTATTATTATTTTAAATTTTAAAATTTATTTTATTATTTAGTTTTTATGTTTTCAATTTTTTTGTTTACTTTTATTATTTGTTTGTGAAAAAATAAAAAAAAGAACAACAACCGGTTTACAAATCAATTCAAGTATGTTTTGCGCCAGATCTGAACTGGACTTGAGTTAAACCACAACTGAGTTTTGTTTCATATGGATTTACTTATTTGAATCAAATGTTTGTGTTTCTTTCATTTGTGGTTTTTTCTATAGGTGCTGTTTCATTGTAATCTTGATTGTAGTGACAGCGTAGTCTAGTCATTTAAGAAGCTTTCTTAAATTGTGTATTTTCTTATCAATATGAAAACACAATTGCAGCTGCAGGCGATACGTTATATATACATACATACATACATATAAGAAACAAATCGCTTTATTTATTTATTTTAAATCTATATACAGTGGCTCCAACCCTAACTCGGACACTATAGCAAAATATATTCGATCGCTTAAAAACCATACATTTTAATTATTTAAAAGAAAAATATAGTTATTTTCTTATTTGTATACTCGTATATCTTCCACGTACAAAAGGAAAAACCAATTCAAAAATTTATTAATTGTACGTAAAATTCAAGTTGAAAACGCTTTGAAAGTCAAAATGTCTTTCACTTGCCAAACTCGGACAGTAACTTTTATGGGTTAATAACTGCAACTCTGTAATTTCAATGCGGCCAACTTCGCTGACATAATTTACATATTTAGTGGAAAACCCTTTAGTTAAATTTTCGAAAATTATGCAGAATAAACAGAGCTAAAATCAAGAAGATGGCTAGACAACGTGGGCAAACTAGTATCGTAGTAAGAAAGCTGATTATTGAGCATGCAAGAAAAGGAAAAAGTGTTCGCGAAATTTCAAATATTGTTGGCAGAAATCATTCAACTATGCACGACATAATAAAATGTTCCAAAGTCAATAAAACGGTGCAAATTAGACCAAAACATGCCCACAACAAAATATTTTCTGAGGCAGAAGAACGTTTTAGTGCCAGAAAAGTAAAAGAAAATCCCTTCCTAAGTGTTCAAAAACTTGCTGCTATCGCTAAAAGTGAATTTGGAATGAAAGCAAGCCCATCAACAATAAGAAACTTGCTTTACAGATTTGTTCTTAATCTTATTAGCAAGCGCAATCAAACCAAAAGACGTACATTTTCAAAAGAGTACCAAAATAAGGTTTTTCTTTTTGGAGAAACGTTATGTTCACCGACGAAAGCAAATTTAACGTATTTGGGTCGGATGGTAAACCAATAATATGGAGAGGACAAAATTAGGAACTACATTTGAATAACTTGAATCCGACAGTAAAGAATAGTGGGGGTGGTTCAGTTTATTAACAAAAATTGGTCGGAATTATTCCCAACAGACTCCAAATGGTTATAAAAAACAAGGGTCTGCACACAAAATATTAATTTTATAACAATAAGTAATATTTTCAGACATTCATGTAGCCGTACGAGTTTCTTTTGTGCAAATTTTTTTTTAACAGATTAAAGTCTTTTTAGTTTATTTCTACTGACAACTACTGAATTTTAATTTTCTATTCTCTATTCTATTCTTAATAGTTTAATATATACATAAATAATAAAAAATGAAACAAAAGCTTTCCTTTACTGTTTCTTATTAGTTTGATTTTTATCAACAAAATCATTTTATTATAGAGTCCGAGTTTGGCTTGTAGCCACTGTATGTACATTAAGGAGAACCCCTTATATGTATGGACCAATTTTTTTTTTCAAAATTTGGGTCATAACTCTCACCATAAATGCAGCAAAAAAATACATTGTAGAAAATTATAAGCAGATTGCAGCAGGGGAGGATATACCGCATCCGCTCACAATAGGATGTGCCTTATATAACGGGCCAATTTTTTTTCTTCTAAAGTTCTGCCTCCCCTAATACAATCTGCATAAAAGTTTTTCACAATATATATTTTTGATGTAGAAAAAATGTCTGGGTGGAGTTACAACCTAAATTTTACAAAAAAATTGGCCTTGAATATAATATTAGGCACATCCTATTGTGGGCAGATATTGCACGACTTTCCCTGATTTAGTCTGCCTGAAATTTTCCACAACGCATTTTTTGGCTACGGAAAACATTTCTGGTGGAGTTACAGTGCAATTTTGTTTTTTGTTTTTTTTTTTTTTTAAATAAAGCGCACTTTAACGTGCACACATATATACGAGCCGTTTATTCTGAAAGTGGGCAAGTCCATTGTTTTATTGCGAGATATATAAAGTTTTGCTTTTCATTAATTTTAAAAATATTGTTAAGTTTTAGTGGACGTACATATTTTTTTAATATTATGATTCCAGAGAATGTATGTTTATAATCAAACAGTATATACAGTGCTGACTAAAAAATAAGAGTTTTTTATATGTAAATGGACTTGCTTCACTTTCAGAATAAATGGCTCACATTATAAATTACCTTGTAAATTTATTTATTTCTTTGTTTGTCGTTCAATCATATATAGACGAATCGGAGACATTAAAATTCGGTTATACGGGGAAAAATTTTTACATTTTCAAAGTGGCTAATAAATGGTAAAGAAAAAATTTTGGGTCATAGTCCATACCTAATAAACAAATAGTTATTAATGTCAATACACTAGACTGAGTATTCAAACTTTCGACATGCTATTCTATCTGAAGTTGCAGATTGTATTAAAAAATTAACTTAAACAGGAAATGTGGGCGTGGCACATCCCATACAAAATAGTATTTATTATCGTACATCGCAATAAATATATCAGCTTGAGTCTTCAAACGTAATAAGACAAATAGGTGGCACAAACACGGACAGGATTTGGAAAAAGAGAATTTATCTCCCATAAAAGCTATGGCAGGCATTTGTACTACCAAACGAATAAAACAAAATTTTTGATATCTGTAACAAGTTGTCAATCTGCTATTTTTAGTATTTTATAAATTTTACCGTACCTTTTATTGACTGATAATTTGTTTTTAAATTAAAAAAAAATAATAATTTATGATCACTTTAAACAATTACGTCAGCAAATTGGGATTTACTTTTTTCATTTCTATATTCTAAGAAGTATTTAATTTTTTTGTATATATATATATATATATATATATATATATATATATATATATATATATATATATACATATATATGTATATATACAGATAGATTCCCGGACAATGCCGAATTGGAAAATTTCCTTGTAAGTATGTCGCATATAGCTTTCGTTTTGTCTATTCGCCCATCAGCCGGTTTATGTAGTTTGGGTCAACAAAAAAAAAAATTATTTGCAGGCATACAAAAAAATTAAATACTTCTTAGAATATGGAAATGAAAAAAGTAAATCCCAATTTGCTGACGTAATTGTTTAAAGTGATCATAAATTATTATTTTTTAGTTTAAAAACAAATTATCAGTCAATAAAAGGTACGGTAAAGTTTATAAAATACTAAAAATAGCAGATTGACAACTTGTTACAGATATCAAAATTTTTTTTTTTATTCGTTTGGTAGTACAAATGCCTGCCTTAGCTTTTCTGCGTGAAGCACATCAGAAATGTCCAGGTTTCTATGACTCTGTTGCATGCGTTATGCTGGTTTTGAGGGCCGCTGTGGTTTGTGGTTGTTTCGCATACATAAGAAAAAGTCTAACAGGGTCAAATCACGCGATCACCATTATGACAACGCCATCTTTATTGGAAGGGAATTATGAGCTTCTACAACCTGGACAACCTATTGATTCTAGTCTCTGGTATCAAAAATTAACGATTAAAATTTAACGAAATCAAAATGGACAGAATTAGTCAATAGAAAAAGTGTTGGGTTCCATCATGACAAAAACAGACCATATTGTGATGACAAGAAGAAACCGAGAGAACTTGGCTGAGAAGTTTTGATGCATTCACCATATAGTCGGACTTTGCGCCTTCAAATTATCAACTCTTTCGATCTGTACAGAATTCCCTTATTGCACTATGGTTCCAAATCTATATTTTTTGGCACAAATTAAATTTTGTTTTGTAAAAAGTGAATTTTTTTTCTTAATGGCAACACTTCAAGCAATGAAGAAAATATATTAACAAAAAAACAGTTAGCAACACTGGCGGTCTACTAGGCCAGTTGAAAGTTTTAGCACGTGTTCTTAAATGAGTGTTACAATTGCTTAACGAGCAAACCTTAAAAAATAAAGTTATAAGGTATTTTGAAAAAGAAAAATATAGCCCAAGGTAAGTAGTTTCATGGTATATTTTTGAAATTTATATTCGTTGAGTCCTTGTCGTAATTCTTGATACTGTGATTATGTAGTTTTGTAGTTATAACACAACCTATAAGTTCCGTGGACCAAATGTTGTGTTTGGGCACTAATTTGCATGGAAGTTCAAATGTGAAGTGTTCGCTTGCAAGAATTTTTCAGCAAACTTCCACATTGTTATTCTATTTTAGTACAATTTTTGATTAACCGTACCGAAATACTCTCGGTTTGGAAAACAAACAGGCGCATAAGTAATGTGTTAATAGGGTGGGTTTAAAAAATATCAATAAAAATCTGAATATTAACAAAAACAAAATTAAAGAAAAGAAATATATATGGGTTTGTTTTCCAATAATAAATGAAAACACAGGTAATTAAGGATACTATTTAAGATGTTCAATTTATTACGATTTATCATTTATAATAAATTCAGCCACGCGATCTAAATTCTAATTTTATATACCAATAACTGGAACGATAAATTAACAGCATAAATTACATCTTCTCAGCTGTACTGCGTTGCCATATGTCTCCGATGGAGCCGTTTTGATGTTGACAATCTAACATATATAATTTTCTTCCACATATAAAAAAATATTTACCGAAGTACAATCACAAATTAGATCGGTTTTAACAAGTCCAACAAGGTATGATTGAACTATATTGTTAAATATACTAAAAAGCTGGTCATTTGAGACCACAATTTTAACCCTTTAAAACTTGACAGAATTCGATAAGCTTGAGCAGGTTGATTTTATTTTATTTTCTCTATCACCCGTGTAAATTTCAAAGAAATCATTAATTTCAGTTGGGATACGTTCCCTTTTAGTGGGCGTTGGGTGTCCGCGCGGTCCAATTGACTATTTTTTAAATTTATTTATAGACCATGGCTACTAAAATCTCTGACATGATTATTTTAATTTATGCGAAAAAAAATCGATTTGGAGCCATAGTGCATTGGTGTAAACTTAAATTAGTTAGAGGCCTGCAAAACGCAATTGGATTAGTTTTTAGCTCAGAAGTTCTGCACTGATCAAGGTTATCGATCAGTGTTGAATATATATAGTACAGATAATTTAACAGAGATGCCGTGGTGTTGTGGTTAGAGCGCACGCATAACAACACCAAGCGATCCAGGTTCGAGCCCCAGCAAAGGACATGACGAAAAAAATTTGTTGTGGTTTCTCGGGAGTTTAATAAAGCCGGCTTCAATTTTCCTTCCTCTCAGACAACTCACCTGATGATGACAAAAATCAGATAAATGATCAGGAAAAAACGCCACCTACTGGGAAAAAATTACAATGCCAAAGTAAAGATCACCACCAAATAGCAAGAATATTCATATATGGAGGCGGCTATAGTGGATAATCTACTTATGTAGCTTGAAAAATCGGCTTGATTTTAATAAAACTGAAACAAAGCAATGGATACTTTGTTTAAAGCCAATAATGCTCCCTAGAGGAGTGACGGAGAAAACAAAAATATTTCAACCAGGCACGTTTCGAATATATAGTGGCGTTTAAATTGTAACATGATTTAATACTTTCCACTTCAAAAGGGTAAGTTTCGAGTATATGTGTGTAGAAGATATTAAAAAAGTATTAAATCCATAGTTTTATTAAAAATAATTTTATGAAACAAACATCAGGGTTGATTTCTATTTTGTAATTTCATAAGTAACAATTTCACGTCGACTGGAATGATAGTAATCATAAACCGTAATAGCTGAAGGTTGTAGATTTTGAACTTCATTCTTTTTGTCAGCCGTAATATGAACACAATTTTCTTCCAATGGCTTCAGATAGGTAAAATATAAAATAACTTTACCAGGTGTTTCTGTATTGAAACGATCAACAATTTCTGAGCGTTCCAGCTCTTCAATATTATCGCTATTTTGAATATAACCCGAAGGTAATTCAATTTCCGCTATAATCATGTTGGTATTTAAATCTGTAATATCGTCTAGTGGTGTATAAGTGATGCAAACGTCCATCTCCATTACTAAACCATCAAAAAGTGACTCCACTTTGGTTTGAATTATAAACGATTTTTTTAAAAGATTTCTAGAGTTTCGATCACTAAACAGAGGGACCGAGTTTTCTGGTTCAATCACAGGCTCTCCTACATGATATTGATAAGAGAACTGTAGAAATATATTGCCGTTGCCTGTTATTTGCAAATCTAATGAACGAGTTGCTCGTGGTAGCTAAAAGAAAAGGTGAAATGGTTGCACTTTACTTTAAGCCCAAATATTGCATACTTACCTCTTGTTGTTGTAATATCATTAAATTATCGGTTGTTAAGCCCAAAAATCCAAACTTTATCGTATCCTTTCGCTCATCATAAGCTGTATATTCGACTTTTATTAAAGTGTCATTTTGAGGCACAGACGCTTGGGAAAATTTAATCAGAGCCTGTAGGCCGACAACAGTATCTTGAGTAGATTGAAAGCCACCATGGCTATTACGCTGCTCAAGTAGCCATTTCGCAATGGGTAAATATTCACCAGGCGTTTCAAGGAGGGCCATTAAAATGTAAGAAGTTATTTCAATATCCGATATACGATCACCCATATTTCCACTCCACCATTTAAGACCATTTTCGGTTATGGCCAATGGTCTTAATTTGTCTAGCACCAACGAGGTTTTTTCATGATTAGCCGCTTGAAAAACATTAGCAATTATAGCCAATGAGTATATGTCATCGATGTTGTCAATATTGTCCGATAAAAAGTTAAGACCCTTTTCAATAAGGCTTTTATACTTATTTGCATAATGCTTAAGAAGCAAAAAAAATACAAATCAAAAAAGATAATAAATATTTTTAATAAAATACTCAACAGTGTAATAGCCTAACTAACTAAAGTGTCTTACATCTATTGATACTCGTACGTTTGAAAGTAATATTTTTCAATTCAACTGACTGCTGATAGCAAGAATGCCTAAATTGGTCTGTACAATCTATCTGAATGACACAAAATCCACAATTAGAGTAGGCAGTGACCTCAGGCAGAGTGACATCTTATCGTATAACTTATTTACTATCTTCGTAGAGAACATTTTTTATAACGGGCATAATTAATATCCAAGACCACATTCTTCCTGCTTCTATGGATGAAATTGATATTATTGTGGGGACAGAACGAGATGTAACTGGTCTGATGGTAAATGAGGACAAGACAAAGACAATGCTGACAACTCCTAGAGAAGCGCAACGAGGGAAGTTGGCAGTTACAACGTCGAGGTAATAGACGAAATTATAAAACTCAGATCCGCCATAAGTTAGAAGAAGGATGTCAACTCTGAGATAAAAAGGAAAATCAGTCAGGTAAAGAGAAGCTACTTTAGGCTCGGTAAACAGCACACTCTACAATAGGCTTATTCTACTTATGCTTATGTATGTCGCGGAGACATGGGTGCTTGCAAAAACGGCCGTAATCCGGCATTAATGTAGTCAAGCTCATCAAGGTACGGCAATTGCGCTGGCTACAAGCTGATGGTCGAATGGAGACGAACGCTTCAGCCAGTAAGGCGTCGGATATTTGGGCAATTGCGACGGGCAAGACCGAGATTGCGGCGGAAGGACCAAGTGAGGAAAGATATGAGAATCTTCGGTGTAACAAGCTGGAGACAACACGCACAAGATCAGAATGCTTGGAAATCATATGGACTAAAAAGGGGTTATTGAGTCGGATTGAGTAAGTAAGGTAAGTTCTGAGTTTAAAAATAGGCCTGAGTTTCCAATTTCAAAAATAAACTATTTAAACATTAAATTTGTGCTGAATTTGAACTCCACTCTAAGAGCCTCTAAAATATTTTCTTAATAGTTTATAAAGGCTAAATACAAATACGAATACGGATTATAACCAACTCTGGTACGACGGTAGGTAACTACAAATAATATATTGGCTCTTATGAGGAAAGTAACTAAAACTACCATATATGCTCAAATTCAAACGTAATAATTTAATTATAATATATTTACAAATTGATTATATACGAGATCTATGGACCAATAAGAAAATACTTTGTGCCTAGTGGCTAAGGTATGTATTAAACCTCAAATGCATAAGGAAAACACACATGATTTTCCAAATTTACCTTTACTGCAGTCCGTGGAATGTAAAGCATTAAAGATCTCACTCTCATACAGGTGGATCATTACATTTAAGTGAAAATGCAAAAAAAAGAACTAAAGCTACTTAAAAGTGGCCTTGTGCTTTAGAGGTTTGCATTAGCATGTTATTACTTACCTTACTTTCTTGAAATGACAATAGCACATATGCCGTAAAGCCATAACGATTTTGATAGGATGGATGGAATAAATATCCTGCCTGCCTAAATTCCCCACTACTTAATTGCTGAGTTGCTAAGAAATTTAAACTGCTTTCAATGAGTTTGGACTCAATGGGCAAATACCTGAGGGCCTTAATGAAAAAGCGTACAACGTAAGCCGTTAGCCAGTTACTGGGCACAAAACTAAAGTTGGGCCCAAAAACACTATAACCGCCATTAAAATGCCAAAATTTAAGCTGTTGTTGATAACCAATTTCAATATATCTTTTGGCTTTGCCTACCAAAGTTGTATACTTTGATGTTTGTCGAGTGGCTCTTAGATAGTCCAAGACGAGTATATTCGGAGCAAAATTTATCATATTTTGTTCGCCGCAACCCTTTGGTTTATCCACCAATTCCTGTAGATTTTCCAGAGTTGGCAAAAGCATATTACCACTTATCGATAATTGTAAAAATTCCGAATCAGGTACTACATTAGGCGGTATTTTAGTCATGTAGTAGGTTGTAAAATTTTCTTCTGCCTCCTTAAGGCTAACATATAAATCATGATTCTGGTATTCAGCTAAGCCATCAAATTCAACTTGTATTTTTGCGAAATGCCATCGGTAAAGAAATCACTCTTAGCCATTAGATTAATATTGATGGAACCCGTTTTAAGTGGTTGAATACGAAATATTACTTCCTTACCACTGTTCGGTGGTATCAATATTTGCTGCTTTCCCAACAATGATTCCAAGGTTTTATTACCACGTTGGTCTATGAATTTAAATTCTTTTAAATTATTTTCCATAACGATTTCCGTCTCCAGAGTATTTGGATAATAATTGAAAACCACAGTGGGTATGGCTACAGTTTCACCACGTTTTATTGAGTAGGGCAGATAAGTGCTAATAAAGAATTCTTTAAACACCGTCATTTCAACTGCAGCCTCTAATGCACCAAAACCAGTTTTTTCATTTACAGCGAATGCTTGAATAACCCAGGTAGTTATGGTGTCTGGAACTTTCAAAGTAATAGTAGTAACTTCATTTGCACTGTTTAGAAAATTAAGAGAAATATACTTTTAATAACTTATCGCAATTTCGAAATCTTCCTTAACTTACACCTCAAAATCCTTAAATAACCATGTCTCTGGAAATTCATCTCTAATACGAATATTGTTTGGAAAATATGTTACAACGCCTTGGTTAATATTATGGTACATCTCGTAATCAGGTATGTAATAGTCTATAGTCTTTTCTCTAGTTATGGCCATACCCTTCGAACTCGCCGTAAATGACTCATCATTTTCGTAATTCGCATCACACAGTGTCACTAGACCCGACACTATACCCGGGTAGCGAAGTCGATGTAAACTACTAAAGCTTATGTCATATCTCATGTCTTTTAGAATAGTATTTTCGCTTATTTTATTTTCTTTATTCAAGAATTTTGTGCTCATATCTGCTGCCGTTATCGAAATGTGCGAATCTGGTTGAGTTTTAATTTTCATTGTAATATTCGTACCAGGTTCAACAATTTTTGGTACTGAAATAGATATCTTGCAGAAATTAAGGAACAAATAAATAACATTATTTCACACGATTTTTGTACATATGTATGTTAGTTAAAACATGCATAGGAGTGTTAGTTTAGACGCTCTAACTATGGGAAAAATACTAAAAAAATCCTAGATGTTCAACTTTAGAGATATTTTTTAAAAACGAAAAACGTAAAAATAACATCAGTTTAGAAAAAAAAATTAAAATGAAAGGTTTTACATCTTTTTTTAATATAAATTTGAACTTGTTTCTCTTATGACACTCTAACAGTAGTCTCCTAGCATATGCTGGCCCCAGAAACCTTGATAGTTTCGCTCAAAGAATTTTATATCTTAATGAAACCATTCACCATGCTCATATTGCCACAGTTTTCTGGAAATAAATTAAAATGAAAATGTAAAAAGTGAATTTTGAGAAACATGTAAACACCCATCAGTAAACCAGCAACTATAAATTTGAAATCTTCATTTTTTTATTTCCTAAAAATTCGTTGACAACAAGTTTAAAAGAATTCCAAGCAGTGGTTTATCGCTGTAGAAGCGAGAGCGGCACTTGGACGACTGCAGTCAGTATGGGGAAGCTTACATATATTCAGACGGACCAAGCTCAGAATATTCAACTCATGTGTTAAATCAGTACTGCTGTATGGCAGTGAAACCTGACTTGTATCGAATAACATCACGCAGAAAGTTCAGGTATTCATTAACAAGTGCCTCAGAATCATATGCAGAATATTCTGGCCTACCACCACAAGTAACACAGAGCTGTGGAGTATAACTTATGAGAAACCCATACTGAAACAGATAAGGAAAGAAAGTGGGGATGGATCGGTCACACCATCCGAAAAAGGTCCTAGAGTATCACTAGAACGTCACTCTAGTGGAATTCTCAAGACTCAAGAAATCGTGGTCGACCAAAAAACACCTTGAGACGCACAATTATCCAAGAACTAAGACAGAACAACCTAACATGGGAAGAAGCAAAGTCAACAGCAGTAAACCGTGTTAGACGGAGATGCTTTGTGGAAGCCATAAGCTCCCAAGAGAAGTAACGGGGAAAAAATAGGTGAACAAACAAAAAGTATTAACAATCGCTGATAACCCTTTTCTAATAGGTTTTTACAAATAAATTTCAATAGTCATTGGCCATGTTGATAAATTTTATTTTATCTCAAACTAACAGTTTATATAGGCACAAAATTCTAAGCATAATTTATTATTTATATTTGTTTGCCGTTTGAATTACTTATGTGAATTGCTATGTGCTCACGACACATTTTTAATTGGTTTTGAGAGCACTTCTTCTTTTTTTTAATGGTAAACTTTGTCTCAAAAATATCATTACATTGAAAAGAGTGTAGGTCGACATCCGCTGAAAACCGAGCAAACCACAAGCGAGCCTATATGCATTCGTCTCTAACACAGAAAGCGGGACAACGTACTGACTAAAAAACCCGTTCATAAAAAATTAAAATTACATACAGATACTTATGAACAACAAAACTCTTAGAATTGACAACTAACTCAGAGATAATCTAAAAGAGGGTATAATAAGCCTGTAGGTTGATTAATAATGATTACCCTTAAATACTCATTAGTGCGTCCTCACCCTTAGATAATGTCCAGATAACCATAATCGTTCACTGACAACATTCCATTCAATTGTTGTTCATATAGAAAGGGGCAGGCCGAAAGCTATGTCCAAGTAGCAATTTCACGAACCTCCGAATGAAGTCGACTAAATCGCTGATAGGAACAGATCTGATCTCAAGTTGTTTTTGAAGACTGGTCACTAAACAAGAAATTCATATGTATGTAATGATCGATAGCATTCATATATCCAATATATAAAAATTCCCAGCTGGAAAGGTGTTTGATACGGAAGGATAACGTAGGAGAGAGCGACCAAGACAAGACACAAAATCAACGGGCTTGGGCTTCCGTATGCTAGGCTATTGACCAACTGAGGTTGCAAATAGTCATATAACAAACAAACAATACATTCAATTAATCATCTTATAGTCTAGACTACGTGAAATTTGCAGCCTTCCCAAGTACCATATACAAATGAAAATTACAACTTAGTCTCCAATCTGGAACAACACCTATATATATAGTTGATTTTATCAGAATAATAAATGACCGTCCCTCCAACAATAATCGCACCATTTTTAACTAAAGAGGACTACGATCGTTTCGCAGGGATTCATAGATAATCTATCAGCACAAACTAGAGCCTGGTTCATAATGTCAGACAACACTTTATTAAACTTGCCTGTAACTATCACGTAGTGAGACCTTACCGAATGCAAGAAGTAAAGGGGCATGACGCTTCTTAGTATGGTGAACAAGATAAAAGCTAATCTTAACTATTAGAGGTATTAACGAAGCCGATTTCCACTCCAACAACTTAGCATACACATTATCAATAGCCTTAGAATAATAACAATCAGTGGGTGGCTAACTGCTTTATCAAGTATGGTGAGAAATTCGGTGTAGGGGAATGTCAAAAGACTCATAAGTGCAATTCACACATTTTCGCATTCTGCACGAAGACGTAATAGGCTGAACAATAAATGTCAACGTTAGGGTACGTTAGGGATACCCACATCGCCTATGCTAATCAACATTTTGGCCAAAGTGGCGTTTAGACTGTCGACTGTAGAACGAATTTTGTTTTCTTCGCACATACTAGATACGACGACATATATATGGTATATACAGCTGAAACTCGTAAAATATAGAAACCAAAACAGCAACCTGTGGTCTAAAAATAAACATCTGAAAAGCTAAGGCACTAGGGTTGCCAGATTCAATATTAGAAAATTCTTGACATTAAAGAAATTTGAAAAAAAAATTTACAGTTAAAAATATTGGTGTTCGAAGAACTCGGGTTCCAAATTGTGGGTAGATATTTCTAAAATGGAATATCTCCGGTAAAATTAATTGCATCATGTAATGTTATAGCTTGTTTGATAGGTCTAAATGATTACTAGCGATGAAAAGTGAATCACGTACGATAATAATGTGAAAAACTCATAGACAAAGCAAGATGAAGCTTCGAAGACGGTGGCAAACCCAGGATTATCACCAAAGAAGTTAATGCTACGTGTTTAGTAGAATTTGAAGAGAATTGTTCATTATGAGTTTCTACCACTTGATCAAGCGATTAATTTTGATCTCGACTGTCAACAATTAACTTAAAAAAAATGTGTTTCAAAAAATCTTGACAAACCGTATTTTTTCTGGATTCTTGACATGCTGTAAAAATTCTTGCAAATCAAACGAAATCAAGGTCATCTGTCAAGCCTATGAGGTACTGAGACTAAATACAACAAATTCCCGACAATTCATATTACAGGAGCAATAAATCGAAGATGGTATAGTAACAACAAAAGAAGGCTCTAAAGAAGATCTTACAAAGTGCATAAACTGGGCAAGAAAAGCTCTGGCCATATCGGCTCCGCTAAATTTAACGCACTAAATGGTTGTGAATTATGGAACTCTTAGGTGAGATATGAATATTCTTCAAGTATTTATTTACTGCTGCTTACGCCGGAGTAAAAAAAAAATATTGATAAAAATGTTTTTAAGAAATTCGATTTTCTCTACTATCTACTTGTTAATATGAGCATTCAATACATTTGAGTTCTTAAAAACTAACACTTACCTTATTTTCCAACTCCTCTGGTAATTCAATTTTCAATTCACAATATGCCAAATTACTATCGGCTATATAATGAACGTACAGAAATGAAAAGGGCATTATTTCAGTGGTTGCCTTCACTTGAATAATAGTAGAGTTTTGATCTGTTATAAATCTGACCATTTCATTGTGAATAATATTTCCATGAGCCGTAATGGTATAAATAAAGTAGGATATATCCTCTTTAAAGTCAACATTAATTTTAATATTTGAGTGTAATTTGGGTCTGAAAATTAAGAAATTAAAATGGTTTAAATTACATGGATACATACAATAATACAAAGATATTAACTAACCTTTCGCCTTTTGCCAAACTCAAAGTGCATACACTTTTTTCTCGCCCAAGGAACATATACGGTAGAAAAGATTGCTGCCTGATAGTAGAATCCTTGTAATAAAATTTATAATCTGAGTCTTCCAAGTAATCGAATTCAAATGTGGCCAAACCATTTGTATTAATTTTGCTTTCGTAGGTTTTATTACCGTGCTCCATAAAAACCGAAGTCAATTGATCATTGACTAGCGTATTATTCCAATGCTGTATTTTGGTCTTAATGCGATAGGGAACATCATTATGAAACTCAATCTCTTCCTCGGGTATAGTTATTTTATAACTTTCCCTATGTAATTTGATAAAAACGTTTGACGTTTGTTTAGTTCTAGTCTGTTTTTCTTCTACCGTAGCAATAACTCTCACGCCGTCATATTGTTCTGTCAAATTATAATCATCTCTTAAACTTTCATAATCAATTTGAAATTTGGCCACAAAATCTTTAATATCAACTGTTTCATTGTAAAGGGGTTTATCAAATTGGTCCATTTCCAAATGGACTTTACCTTCAACATATTTATTATAGGTATACTTGCCATAAACATTTATTTTTATGAAACGACTTGCAATGATAAAATCCGTATCAGTTTCGATATGAGTTTCAAATTTCGGTAGGACATATTTTTGAATTAAAAAGTCAGCAGTTTTTTCTATATTATATTTGCCACCAATAAAAACTTTTATATTCCACCTGCCAAGACTTAGTTCTTTAGTTAATTGAAATTTACCGGCATAGACACCCTTAGTTAAGGGTATATCTTTAAATTGTTTGACACGATTTCGTTTGCTATCCTGTAAATAAATTAATAAAAAGAATTTTAATATTTAATGTAATAATAATAATAATAAAATGCTAAAATCAATTTTTAGCGGGTGGATCACTTAAAAGTCTAAATTTAAAAATGCAAAAAACAAAAACGTTTTGAAATTTTGCCAATTTTTTGTTGTTGTTGTGAAGTACAATTGTTTCGGCTGGCATAGCAGTACCCAATTCGATCGGACCAATTTTCCAGAACTCTTTCGAAATCGTATCTCGGCAATGGCATCACGAATGTTGGCCTGCGAATGCTCAATTGTCTCTGATTTGTCGGCATAACACTTGTCTTTAACGGCGCTACAAAGAAAATAGTCAAACGGTGTCAAATCGCAGCTTTTTGGCGGTTAACTGACATCACCTTTTCAGCTAATTAAACGGCCATCCTGTTGACACCAAACATCGTTTTTCATTAATACCTTGAAGAACGGGTATAAAAAATCGGTTATCATGGTGTCTCCATTAACCGAAGTGGTTGCGTCGTCCTCATTTTCAAAGAAATATGGGCCAATGATGCCAGCGCTCCACAAGCCGCACCAAATAGTCACTCGTAATGGGTGCATTGGCTTCTGTAAGACCACGTTTGAGTTTTCTGAGCCCCAAATACACTAATTTAGCTTATTAACGTACCTTTTTTTGCAATTTCCGCCAATTGTCTTTGTTTCCAATAAATCTCAACGTTGCTCAAGCGTAAATGGATTCATTGCGTTCAGTGGAGATAATAGAGTAGAATGACATAAGTATTGCCAGATTCAAAATAACCGCTGGTTAAAATTTATACTGTATTAAATACTTAATAGCGCTATAAGTAAGTGGTGGTGGAACGCTTTGTTTGTTTTGATATTTATACCATTTCCTGAATATTTAAACTCGGAATTTCAAGAATTCAGTTAACAAATTGTGTTCCCATCAAACATTGTAAATCAGACTGTAATTTAAATAATGCTATTGTTGGTTCACATGATAATATTAACTAAAGGGTCCGCCAAATAATTTTTTTTTTGAAAATGCTATAAAAAAATACTAAACATTTTCTCAAATTTCTTTTTTATTTAAAAGTACAATCATTCTGGTTAATAATGGAAAATAATTTCATTCAAATGGCTGCCTTGGCTGGCCATGCAGTAGCCTACACGATCGGTCCAATTTTTAAGCACATTATCGATGGCTTCACGAATATTGTCCTTTAAACCGTCAATTGTCACTGGCTTGTTGGCCTAACACATATCTTTGATGGCACCCCACAAATAGTAGTTCAACGGTGTCAAATCGCAGCTCCGAGGTGGCCAAACGACATCAGTTTTGCGGCTGATAATGCGAACTTCAAAAACAGGGCGCAAAACATCGAGTGTAGCTTCGGCTGTGTGGCACGTAGCGCCGGCCTGTTGAAACCAAATGTTGCTAATATCCTCCTCTTCAATTTTTGTGAACAAAAATTCGTTCAAAATGGCCCGATAACGATCGCCATTGACTGTAACGGCCACTCCTTGCTCATTTTCAAAGAAAAATGGCGTGCGGATTTTCTGTACCCCAAATGCGACAATTTTGCTTGTTTACACATTCACACATTCTGCAACATTACCATGATTTTCAAAGTAATGTCGCAATATTTCCCAGCGTTGTATAAGCGTATACACAACCATATTCGTTTAGCGGAAGGATAAAACTAATTATCTGTCAAATCAGACATGAGCTAAGTGTTACCATTCACGAAATAAGCACTAGTTGAAAAAAAATGTTAGATGGCGGACCCTTTATATGGTTCACATGATGGTTATTTTTTTGATTTTCACGTTTCTTATTTATTTCACCTTTCGTGCGTACTTGGAGAGGGACGTTTCACGGTGGATGTGATGAGAAGAGTAGTGGACATCATAAGGCAGGCAATAGAGAGCGAAATGTGGTTTCGAGTAATAATTTGCGGTGTCACACTTGTCATTAGGAATGCCTTTAATTTCGCCAGCTGGTGGCAGATTATGAACCGAAGGGTTATTTATTCGACGGATAATGTAGATAAGGAGTATATAGTCACGCCAGTTGTCCGGCAAGGTTCGGTACTTGAACCCTTGCTCTGGAAAATTATGTACGACGGGGTACTGAGGCTCTCCTTACCGGATAACACTATAATTGTAGTCTTCGTGGTATTGCTATAGTCTCGGTGACTAAGACGGTGGAGAATATTAAGGGGAAGATGAACACGGCTGTTAGAGCAGTTGAATCGTAGCTTCATGCGGCTGGGCTGTTATCCGCTTCATCTAAGACGTAGGCCGGCCTAAAAAAATGAGAGTGGTCGTTGGAAACACTAGAATTAAATCGAAGAGGGCCATAAAATATTTGGGCATGATGACTGCCGACAGAATGAATTTCAAGGAGCACATAAGATTCGTCAGTGATGCCAAATATTAGGGGACCGAAACCAAGAAAGAGGAGAATGGTATTGTCGGTCGTAACATCGGTAATATTATATGCCTGTCCAATATGGTTAGAGGCACTCTCCGAGAGTATAAAAAGAAGAAAACTGTTCTCAGTTTATCGACTAGGCGCTATTAGATTAATGAGAGGCTTTAGGACAATATCTGATGACACGGCACTGGTATTGGCGAGGACAATCCCGATAGATATGCTGACGGATGAGATGAGGCGAATCTATTTCCGCCGCCTATAAAAAGGGGGGAACAGTCGGTTTCCATGTGCAAATGGCAGTCACGGTGGGAGTACAGTTTACAGGTAAAATGGACATTCGGTCTTATACCGGTCATGACCGCTTCGATGGTCGTGGCTGCTTTAGGAATTATTTGCACAACTTTGGATGCATGTGATATTCAGGTGTTCAAGATTCAGGAGGCCCTGCGAAAAGGATGTCAGTCCACTCAAAGTTTTCGGTGAGATGAGTGTTGCCGAAATCAGATGGAATGAGTGCAATGTGCACATTTTTTATTTATTTATTTCATAATAAGGTCTACAAACTAATTCATTACAGACTTTAGTAAAAATTACAGATAATGTATATTCAAATTTTAATAACAATTTCAAAATAATGATGAAAATAGCGTGTCGACCTGTGTGAAATATTAAAAAATATATTTTCCTTTTGGAAACACTTAATTTAGTAAACTAATTAATTAAATTGTCATTACATACCGTTTTTGGAAATTTGAGATATGTATAGTATGGATAAAGCTCAATTCTCCATTAGCTATAAAAAATCTAAGTTCTGCTGTCTAACACGGCGGTCGATAAGTCATGCTATAGAGTCCATCGCAACATATGGTGCCGGTAGGTTAAAGTTCATAGCCAGAATAATGAATGCGTATATGTATCTCTATATTTTATGTGAAGAATTTTAACAGGATAGTGGATATACCATTATGTATGGCATGAACCTCAAGCATTCTTCTATGTTGGTAAGGTTATGGCTGCCAAATAACGTCAAATCAAAATTGGAGCATCCACTTCAATCTACTGAACTTAAGATTATTGAACACCTGTGAGCATATCAAAGATACAGGCATAAATAACGAATCTGTCATCTGTTCAACACTTTAACTCAATTTTAGCTCAAGAATTGGAGGAGACCTTAGAACTTACAAAAAAACTGGCATACTCGATGTCTAATAGACTAATTAGGTTTATACGCTTCTGAATAATTTAGTTTCTGAATAATTGAGTTCAAAAACGTATAAAGCTAAGTTGGATGTTGTCGTACGATCTTTTGTGGACTGAAGAATAATTTTTTTTTAAATTTTATCACTTATTCGATATTTAGTTGCGAAAAAATTGTTTTTTTTGTTTTTTATTGAATATAACAATAATAAAATAAAAAACTTGGAGCGTTTTGGCCATTCATATATTAAAAGCCTTAGTTTTCAATGTCGTTCGTAGACTTTTGTTGCATATTGTAAACATGAGTCAGAAAAAGTCTGCGTACAAAGCTTTTTATTTCATTCAGGACTCTGTACTTCAAAGAATTTGCAACAAAGCTTAAACTTTTTGGTCTTTTAATATGCCCTAGATCCCTGTAATATATTATAACCAAAACTTGTATTTTAAAAGAAAGTAGTTTCATTGCTAGGAAAAAGACTGCGTACACATAAAATATTAATCTATTAATCGTTGTTTTTTAACTTATAGCTATTAATTTCGTTGCATTTTTGGTCAAATTTATGTATTTGTGAAATAACATATTTTTTGCAATGGGCTCAAAAATAAAAGGATTTATCTTGTCGGAAGAACTTATTTTTTTTTTATAAAGCAAAAAAGAAACTTTAAAGAAGTTGCAGAAAAGATAGAGAAAATGTGTTCCTTTATCTATAAAACCATAAACTTTTATAAAGTAACTGGAGGCTTTGTATTAAAACTTCGTTCTGGCCGCCCTTCAAAATTAAATTAGAGATACATCTTATCAACTTTGTGCAGCAAGATCCCAAAATAATAGCCTCAAAAGTGGCCGTAAGCATTAATTTAAAATTGAACAGGAGTATATGTGATCATAATTTCAGAAATATCTTAAATCTAAACAATTTTCATGCTCGTATAGAACGTAAGAAATCCTTTATTCCATTAAATAGATTCAAAGAAGAATGTTGTTCGGTAGAGAGCTGTTAAATAAACCATTATAGTTCTGGAAAAAGGTTATATTTTTGAATGAGAGTAAGTATTTCATTTCTGTAACGTGGTATACAGATTATTGAGTCCACTGCGGCCAAGAAAGCTTACCTAGACATTCTAATGTTCAACTGGGAAAAAATTTAACGAAACTGGGCCGATGTTGTAAAGCTTTGAATACTTTATAATGTTCCAAAACAGTCCCGTGTGCCACCACAGTCTTCAGAGCTCAATTCCACTGAAAACGCAAAACCTGGTTTATTCCACGCAAAAAAGATTCGTTGTGATTCTCAAAAGTACAGATCATCGAACTAAGCACTAAATTATTGATAATGCTGTCATAAATACCAAAAATAAGATTTTATGAAACTGCATACACTTTTGTACGCAGACTTTTTCTGCGTATTTTTTAACACAATCTTATCTTTTTTGTAATTAATTTTTAATTAATACAAATGAATTTATTTGCCGGATTTTAATATTTATTAAAACTATGTAACAAGATTTAATAAAAAAAATCAATTTTATATTCTTAAGACCTGTTGCTGTGTCTATTTTTTTATTATATTGGACATGATGGTTTTGAATGACGAGATTATGGTTAACTGTGTCAAAAGCTTTACTAAAATCAGTATAACAGTTTGTTGATAATTTAGAAATCGATTAATAATAATGGTGGTAAGCTCCAAGAGGTTAGTTAGTAAAGTTAGTTAGTTAGTAAAACGTCCTTTTCGAAATCCATGTTGATGAGGTGATATCAAGTTTAATAGACTGTAATTTAAGAATTTTGTAATAAACTTCTCACGAATCATTGGATTAGAACTATGCTTGGCAATACCTCTATAGTTTTTAACGTTTGTTTTACATCCTGATTTAAATAATGAAATAATATATGACACTTTCCAATGATTTGGAACGTAACCATTAGTTATGCATAAGTTGAATAACAGCAAAAAGGGTTTGGATAAGCAAGACTCACAATTTCTCGGTAGACAATTCGGAACACCATCACATGTTCAGATTCGATTTCCTCACAATTGAGTAATGGGAAGTTAAGTATTGAGTTTGATAAAATATCGTAAGGATAGCAATTGGTGTTGAACTATGTAGAGCTAGAATAAGTTGTTGAAACAAATCAGCGAACATATTTGCAATAACAGAGTTATCATCAGATTCACAGTTTAGGTATTTCATAACCGGAGGAAAATGTCCCTTTTTTATTTAAGAGTTGACAAAATTGAAGAATGCTTTCGGGTTATTTTTGAAACTGGATCTTAATCTATTAACATAATTTCTATAAAGTACAATACGATTCTAATCACAATGACAAATTGAGTAATTCGCATAGTTTGTAATGGTATTACATATTTTAAATTCTTTTATTCTTTTTATTTTTTAGCAATATAGATAGCAGCTTGCTACTCCAAGGTGGCCCTGAACATTTTGAACAGAAAACTCGTTGGTGAATACCAAGTGAAGTAGTTTATTATTAATATTGTACACAGCCATTGTTTAATTAAGACTTTAATCTAAAATATAGCCACTGTGGTATAGTAGGTAAGACATCCGCCTACCAACAGAAGGTCGTCGGTTCAATACCAGGCCAGACCATCTTAAAAAAAATAAATAAGTTTTTCTACAGCGGTATCACCTCATAACATTAGTTAGTAACAACTGGTTATGAGTATTACTACTATTGAAAACTTCTCTAAATGCATTTGCCGTTCAATGAGTTTAAAAATAGAATCGGATGCAGCTCGTTGACTGAGAGAAATCCCCATGTTCCTTCATGGAATGTTATGGGAATTAATAATAATAGCTTACAAATAATTTCCAGTGACTTCACTGACTTTAAACAAATCCCCGTATGAACCTACACTTTTAAAGACTTCACGTGGCTGTAGGTATGCAGAAATTCCGCGGGTTGGAAAGACTAAGAAATGGGTCGAGCGACTGACTTTGATGTAGAGAAGCAATAATGCTAACCAGCACTTAGCAAAGTTAATACCTAGCAGCAGTCCCGCAAAGGGAGAATGGTAAAAATAAGTATAGGGTGGGTTTAAGTACTTAGACGCCGGCAATGGCGAATCGTGCATGTGCCGAGGAATATAAGTATTTTTTGAAGATTACTACCTGCTGTTCATGACAAAGAAATGTATGTTTTGGCATATTTGTGTTTTGTTTGTGTAACATTAAACAGGAATCATTCAAAAATTGTTCGCTGGGCAAACAGGCGAGATTTTCGTGTGCCGCACGGATCTCTTCCGATGAGTTTAAGGTTGATTGATGGGTACCGAGAGGTTCTCTTCTTTCTTCCACTTAATTTATAATATTTCTTAACGAATTCTATCTACTCTTAAGAAGACAGCAACATATGTAATTCATATTCTTTTGGTCGTGACGAAGCCACCTAAAGATTGGGGTGAGAAGGCGGAATATGAACGACACTTTCACGAATGACATTGAGAAAATCTGACTAGTTCTTAATGCGTGCAAGCTCAAATATTGTTTTTAACACACAGTCGTGGTGGATGTAATGGTAATGGTGTCGAGTTATCTGTATCAATGGGGAACGTAAATATTGTGCAGGAGTGTGTTCCATGCGAATTTATTTTGACGTCCGTTGTAACTATTAGATATTTAGAGTGTCAAAAGAAGCATTCGAGTGCCTTTTTTAAGACTAAAATAGAATATAACTCTTATGCTTGGATCCGTGCTATAAGGCCTATTTTACTTCCCCCAGCGAAGGTATTCATTAATGACGGTAAGATAAACAAATGTAGCATCGTTGCAATGCGCAATGTACAATATTGTACTATCGATTATACCACAATGATCAAAAACTTTATTCATCTAAATCTATATTGTCCCCTTCAATGTAATCCCTATAGACTGCAATACAATTATGCCAGTGCTTGATCTAATCCTCGAAGCATTTTTTATAATCGGTTTTCGTTATGTCCATCAGTGCTTCTTGCGATTTTTCCATTATTTTCTCTCGCCTGCTGAAACGCGTTCCACATAATGGTATTTTAGCTCAATTGAACAGAAAGAAACCGCAGGAAGCCAAATCAGGTGGATTCGGTGCCAGTTGGATGGTATTTGTTGCATTTTTCGTCAAAAAATTTCGAATAATGATGCGACGGTACGTTATCATGGTGCAGAAACCACTAGTTTTTTTGCCCACAATTCTGGTTCCTTTTGGCGAACTGCCTTACGCACATGTCTCATAATACTCTTGGTTTACTGTCTGGCCTTTTGGCAAAAATTTATGATGCACTATACCGTTGTTATCCGTGAAAACCGTGAGCATTGCCACCTTTTCTGACTGAAAACGACGTGGTTTCATTTGGTAACGCCATTCACTTGCCTGATAACTGAATTGCGTGTCGTACTCGTAAACCCATATCTTGTCTCTCTTAATGATCCTTTTGATGAATGTGGGATCAGATTCAGCCTCGTAAATCATATCTTTTGCGACATGGTCTCTCTTTATCATGAAATTGATGTCTTTTGGCACCAACTTTACAGCTACACGACGAAAACCCAAATCATTAGCCAAAATGTCTTGGACGGATCCATAGACAATGTCAAATCCTCCGCTATCTCTCTGATTGTTAATTTGAGGTTATTGACCAACATTTCTTTTACTTTATCAATGTTTTCGTCGGTTTTCGATGTCGATTGGCTGCCACTGCGTTCATCATTTTCGATTGACTCATGACTACATTTGAATCGCTCGTGCCACTGGTAAACGACCATTTTCATTAGAGAATCGTTGCCGAAACACTTTTCCAACATTTCCAAAGTTCGCGCACCATAAAATCTGTTTTTTATTCCAAATTTAGTAGAAGTTTGTTGTTGCAAATTTAAATTCATTTCTAAAATTGTACAAAATCGCCAACGTATGTGGAGATAGATGTACTATGACGCTAAGATTTAGCGGGAATATCAAAACAGATATACCAACTTAACAAAAAAAAAAAAACCAAAATCGATGGGGCCGCCACACGAGGGTTATTTCGGGTACTTTTTGATCAAGGTGGCATTGTATAATGGAATGTGTTTTGGAGAAATAAAGGAATTATTTGTTAACAATCAGATATTCTTACGTAGTAGCAAATTTCTCGTGTAACATGTTCCTTTGTAGTTGATTGTCTGATGAGTTACACTGTTTATTCGTAAAACAATTTACCCGCGAAAGACTTTCCTGCCACTTATGACATGAGTAAATTCAAATCGAATGTCCATAAACACTGCTCCTTCCTTCCTCCTTACCAAAATCTACTTTTGTAGTACCTGCACATTGTACTGCATGAGTAGCACTCATCTCCTGAGTGTTGGTCTTAAGCGAAAAAAAGAAATTTCGTAGTTTTTTTGTACTTCGAAATCACTTCTATACCATTTCTGGTGAATTTTTGTACATAACACAACTAGTGTTATACAAATTAAAGAAAAAAATTCGGGAAAACAATTGAGCTATTTTTCATCTGAAAACGCACAATTTTTTATACCAAAAAAAAAAACAGAAAAATCAGCAAATGGTTTTAGCTTGAAATTAGATTCCCTTCAAACAATGAGAAATTCGTATAACTATTATAAAAATGCCCAAAAAAGTCTAATGTATTATTTTACATTTTCGTTACGAAAAATCTTTGTTAATGCTCACCAATATTTGAGCTTTAATCGGCTCTATTATCTTCATTGGTCTGGCGTTCTCATCCAATACAACTACGCGAAAATGTACTAAATCTCCTGGTTTATATTGTTTCTTATCTGTTTCAATATAGATATTTGGACCATCATCGACTTTTGCATGAAGCACAACAGCACTTTCAAACGGGCTGCCATTAATACTTGTGGCCACCAATTCATAAATTTTTCCGTTTTCCAATTTTGTTGGAAAAAAATCCAACATTTTCGTTTCGAATGGTTGCAACGATACCATTTGCATGTTGCTCCAGGATAATTCGCTGCGTATGCCAACATTTAGTATAGACGGTATTGTGGCATTGTGAAGAGTTACGCATACCGTGTATTTTCGATTTGATCTCAATAGGCCCGGTGCATAAATTGTGTAAAAACTAAAGAAGAACAAATAAAAAATAAGTGTTTTCTTAATGAAATTTTTTTTCTATTTGCCGTGATATTTATTTACCCTTCACAAGTATTGAATAAAAAAAATTGTAAAAATAAACTGAATACTTGAATATGGATTGAGCGAAACATTTCAATGCGTTTGCGATGCTTAAAGTGCATCGAATAAATATGAAGTCAATCTAAGACTCACTATGTATCTGCTATTGGCTTTTGTTTAAAAAAAAGCAGAGCAAAAAAATACTTCTATTATCTCGAAAATAAATCTCAATCCACAGACAATTGGAAAAACCTCTCGCAATTTATAATTAACAATAATTTTGACCTTTTATAAAATTGTATTGCAGAAAGGCTGCTATTTATACTTTGCGAACTATTTAATTTTTTTTTTTTTTCGAATAACATGTGGCCATGGTCGTTAGTATACTATAGGGTCCGCCAAATATTTTTTTTTTTTGAAAATGCTATAAAAAAAAACTGCTGAATATTTTCTCAAATTTCCTTTTTATTTGAAAGTACAATCCTTCCAGTTAATAATGGAAAATAATTTCATTCAAATGGCTGCCTCGGCTGGCCATGCAGTAGCCTACACGATCGGTCCAATTTTTAAGCACATTATCGATTGTGTGCAGCTGTATTTCACCAATGGCTTCACGAATATTGTCCTTTGTCTCTGGCTTGTTGGCGTAACACTTGTCTTTGACGGCACCCCACAAATAATAGTCCAACGGTGTCAAATCGCTGCTCCGAGGTGGCCAAACGACATCAGCTCTGCGGCTGATAATGCGATCTTCAAAAACAGGGCGCAAAACATCGAGTGTAGCTTCGGCTGTGCGGCACGTAGCGCCGTTCTGTTGAAACCAAATGTTGCTAATATCCTCCTTTTCAATTTTTGTGAACAAAAATTCGTTCAACATGGCCCGATAACGATCGCCATTGACTGTAACAGCCACTCCTTTTTTTTATATAAGACCAGCACCCAGGGGATGGCCCCTACTCATGCAGTGCATTGTGCTGGTACTAGGAAAATAGGTTATTGGAAGGAGGACAGAGGGAGTAGTGTTTATGGACGTTAGATTTAAATTTACTCATGTCGTAGGTGGCAGGAAATACTTTCGCTGGAAGATTATTCCACAACCGAACAGTGCGACCAAAGAACGAATTCTCCCTATAATGCGTTGTGCGATTTACTGGACAATCAACTACAAAGGGATGCGCTCTACGAGAAATACGAGTACTACGTAAAAATATATGATTTTTGGGAATTAATTCCTTAATTTCGTTAGAACACATTCCGTTATAGTACCGATAGAACAATGAAACACACGCCACATTGCGACGGTGCTCCAATGAATCGATAGAGTTGGCTACCCTACCGTCATTGACGAGCATCTTCGCCCTCTCCTGTACGCGGTCGAGAAGCTTCAAAATAGACTTTGAAGCACCGGCCCATACATGAGAGTTGTATTCCATTTTGGGACGGATATAGGTCTTGTAAATATTAAGGAGATCAGATGGGGTGAAGTATTTCTTGCACCGTCTCAAAAAACCAAGGCACTTGAATGCTTCTTTCGACACTTGAAATATGTGATCATTCCAACGAACGTCACAGTGAATTCTCATGCCCAGAACATCAAGAGCATCTGATTCCTCAATATCCACATTACCCATTGACACAGATGACAGCACACCACCACGCCTATGTGTTAAAAAACAACATTGAGCCTTACGTGCATTAAAATCGACCCTGTTCGTACGACCCCACTCGGAGACCTTCACCAGGTCACTTGTGAGTATGACGTTCATATTCATCCTTCTTACCGCAACCTCCAAAAGGCTCGGTCTACGATCAAAAGAATATGAGTGACAAATGTTGCTGTCATCCGCAAAAGAGTAGATAGGATTAGAAGTGAGAAGAAGAAAGTCGTTAAGAAATATTAGAAAAAGAGTAGGAGAAAGAACAGAGTCTTGCGGTACCCCTGAGTTTACCCTGAACTCGTCGGATGAGACCCCATCTATAACCACTCTTATAGAGCGATCTCTGAGAAAGCTCGATATAAATCGAGAGAAGTGACTACCGACACCAAAAGCATTAAGTTTCGAAACGAGAGCCTCGTGCCAAACTCTATCAAACGCCTTTGAGATATCCAGAGCCACAACCTTACTCTCGCCAAAACCATGAATGTACTTGTTACACTTCTCCGAGAGCAACGCCAGCAGGTCACCAGTAGAATGGCCCTTTCGGAAACCGTACTGACGATCGCTAAGTAAATCGTTGGACTCCAGATATCCCACAAGGTGGTGATTAATCATACTCTCCATAACCTTGGAGAGTGTGGAACAAACTGCTATTGGAGGTAGTTCTCAGGGTTACTAGCCTCGCCCTTTTTGTGGATTGGCGTTACATTAGCAACCTTCCAGCAAGATGGAAAAATACCGGACCAGTGCTGGTATGCCATCCGGCCCAGAAGACTTGTTAACGTTGAGATTTGCAAGGACCCGTTTTACAGCACGAGCTCGAAAGAATATACTAGGCATAGTTACTGATACTCTTTCAAGTTCGGGCAGTGGTTGAGAATTACTTGCAAACATTTCAGCCAAAATGTTTGCCTTTTCAATCGGGTTCGTGAATGTGTGGTCATTCTTTATAAGAGCAGGAACCGAACTAGCGTTGTTCCTCAGCCTTTTAACGAATGACCAAAAGTTATTACTTCCCCGCGGAAAAGTAAGAACTTTAGCACGAAGGCGCTGCTCGTATAAAGATTTTTCGCGTCTAAGTACTGCGGCACATGAAGATCTCGCCTGTTTGCGAAGCAAATCAGTGTGGGCACATTTGTTATTGCGCCAATTCCTGAATGCTTCCTCTCTGGATCTGACTGCCAATTTACACGTCAGATTAAACCAAGATTTGTTTCTGGGTTTAATCGAAAGCTTTTTGGATGGGATGAAAATATCCATCCCTAGCCTTATTTTTTCACCAGCATTTCTGCCATGGCATCGACGTTTGAGTCAAGGAAACAACAATTTTCGAAGAAAAATGGCCGAATTATGCCTCTGGACCAAAATCCGCACCAAACAGTCACTCGTCTTGGGTGTATCGGCTTTTCAATGTATGGGTGTGGGTTTTCTGTGCCCCAAAAAAGCTTTAAACTGTCTAAAGTACTATCGGATATTCAGTAATCGTCAGTTGTCGAAAAGAGCTTTAGCTTGGGCACATGTGACATTATTTTTGGCCAAGGCTTAGTATATACAAAAACTTAGTATATATAAATCTGAATAAGAATTGGAGGAATAAACAAAATAGTATTCTTCAGATTGAAAGATGGGGATTGTGTTTTTCTGCAAAAAGTAGCTTTTCTAGAAAAAATTTTAAAATGGCTACGGTACATGAATATCTAGAATCTTATAGGCAGACAGATAACCAACAATTAGGGTCTTAACAAATATTTATACGACATTGTACTTGGCCAACGAATACATGGCAAGACATTTTAGGGTTACTCTTACCTTCGCACTGGGTCGCATTAAAAACATTAACTGGATAATCTTCTGCTAAAGGACTCTGTTAACAAGTTTTAGCATCATCGGTTGGTTGTTATTGTTGAAGTATTGACGACTGCTACCCTTTGGTCTGTTATACTGCCACGCCTAGAATATGGTTTGCTAAAATATCCTTCCTAACCCCGATGTTTTCCAAAATTTCAGGATATTGGTTGATGTCAGTAGTGGAAGCTTCTCACTCTCTACTTAATAGTCGCCTAAGTGCCTCATCCTAAAATGCATAACTATCACCAATTGCTCTGGCGATTCTGTTTCTTCCTCACAAGAACTTCACATTGTATTTGGAACCACGCCTCTCTAGTCAACTGTTATTTTTCATTTATTTAATTTTCTTTTTGTATATAAACTAGACAACACCCGCCGTGCTTTGCTACCTCCATCTTAATTAATTAATTAACGGTAATTTTTTTTGGTGAAACCATTTGTACCCTTCCGGTCCATATTCAAACATTTGAGATAGCCTATAGTTCCTTCCAGAAAGACTGTAGGATTTGCGTTTTAGCTGTATACTTTCTTCAAACAGACACATATTCATTTTTATATAGTATTTTATCGCAATCAGTGTAATTGTATTCGAAAATTAATATTTGCTTTATATGGAGAGTACCTCTCCCCCTGATTATAACTGTCCTATGTTTATTAAAGTAAATTATTTTCATAAATAAGTGTTTGGAATAAAATTTTAACACCCACTATAATAGGTTTTTATATATACGATAATTACAATTTGCTTTGTATGGGTTATACCTCTCCCCCTGATTATGTCCGCCCTACATTTTTTCCAATAAATCAGTTTCATACGAAAGTAATTTGGGCAAAGTTGTATGACTCTGACATAGTTGTTTAGATATGCCTGACCTGACCCTATTGAAAAAAATGTTACCCATGCCTCCTTTCAGGCATACAAAATGATACGGTGAAAATTTCAAGAAAATCGGTTGAGCCGTTTAGCCGTTGATAGACTTCAAGCACACATATATACATACAAGCAAACACATATTGATTTTTATATATAAAGATATATGAATATTTTAACTGTAGTCCCACGAAGCTAAATATCATGTCTGCAGAAACAAACATAGGCTTAATAAATTAAGTCTGCAATACTCATTTATTCTTACCAGAATATTTTTAGCTGGTCTGATGCACGACCCAGATATTTTCCTATCGTATCTGAATTCCCATTTGTTTCCTGAAGGAGTATAAAGATTCATGGCTACCTCATTCATACTCATTACTGATTTTCGTCACAAACCGCTTCTCAAAGTTATAGAGTTGCCTCATCCTGTTCAAGCCACAGTCAAGGAGGGAGTCGGTAAACTCTCATCCAGTTAAGTTGCTTCGCGCCCTGAAAAGTTCTGTGTTTAAATTATCTTCCATAACTATAATCTCTACTGTTTTGTTCTTCATTTTACCTGGTTAAGGAAAGCGTGGCATCTTTTACTTAGATTGCAAAACTATGATCTTGATGGGCAAATATTTGTTAAAAGTTCGGATCAGTTTACATATCAGGCACTAAACAGGTAAAATGATTCTATATGTTACTATGTCTATTTAAAACGTTTAATAACAATTTTTTAGGTTTGGTTAGGTTGGTTGGCAGACCCCCCTGGAAAATAAGGACCAACTTATGTTAGAGATTGGGCCCAGTTATATACTTCAAAGATAACTGGTAATAGTAGGCCAAGAACCTACTCTAATAGTGAAAGATAATCCCTTTTTCATCTTCAGAATCACAGCTCCTGTAAAACTCATACGAGAGAATGCCGACTCTGTCGGCATGCCCGTGAGAACACCAATAGTGCCATGAATGGTTATGCGATTAGAGCAGAGAAGGTCCATCCAGCAGAGCATAGCGATGTGCCCTTATATACGAAAAGTAGGATATCCAACCTAACCGAGGTAATTAGAACACCTAGGCTCGGTTCTTGTTTGAAAATTGCCAGCTCTTTACCCGCTCTAGTCAGTTCATCAGCAATGTAATTTCCGACGATATTCCTATGTCTCGGAACTCATACAAGAACTACCTCTAAATGATCCGAAATTTCCTTGAAAAACCTCCGGCATTTATTGACAAGGATAGACTTCCAGATGACGTCTGTAAATGACTTAATTGCAACCTGGATCCGAGTAAATCACAACATTTCAGCATTCTTCAGCCTCTGGACTGTTCGATCAGAAGTCTCTCATTTGGATCTCAAAGACAAATTTCTTGATGAGAAACTTATGAGGAACTATGTATTTGTACTGTGTTCATGGCTCTCCAGGATCACAGAGTGTCAATAGTCCAGGAGTTGACGGAATGTGGCCTTGTCACCAGCTGTGCTTAAATAATAAGGCTTTGATTGGATTGGAGTTGAGTCTACTGGTAGCATTTGATTAAAATTAGTGGTTCTATACTTGTTGCTGTTAGGATGTCTCCTATACACTAAACATCATTAATTAAATTCATCATTATATCTACCAACCAAAACAGGTGCGCAAAAATTTTTTACTCCGTAGACATTGAACGACTATTGACAGAGAAAAGAAGAGTTCGAAGAAAATGGCAAATACATAGGTCCACACAACTCAAATTAAGACTAAAAGAATACATAGAACGACTTATTAGTTATTAAAGTCCTAGAAAACATTATCGTTGGAGAACTATTTACGAACTTTTGACTCAACACCGCAATCGGACTACTCACTCTGGCGTGATTTATTTATGCAAACTGCGAATGGACGCTGATCAAGAAATGATATCGAAGAAGGAAACCTGTTCGTCAGTCATCTGAAAAAGGTATTTACCCCGAATAATCCACACGGATCATTTGAGTTACCACCACCTGAAACTCATGTCGATGCCTCCATATCCCTAAATTTACATTTCCAGAGGTTAAAAGAACCATTGCTGACCTAAATTCCAGAAAAATTCCCGTTATGGACAAGATTAGCAACAAGATGTTAATGGAGGTAGCACGGGTAGCTATCAGATTAATTCTTTATATTCCTAATGCTATACTTCGGCTTAATTATTATTCAGCAGAATGGAAAGTTTCCCTAGTAACCAAGATTCCAAAACCTGGCAAAAATCATACTAAAATTGAATCGTATAGGCCCATTAGCCTTTTGTCTAATTTATCTAAACTGTTTGAAAGATTATTTATAAACAAGTTGATATCTTTATTAGATCAATTTGGCTTTAGACGGAAACACTTAGACTGGTAAATGTTATAAGAGACACCTTCGAAGAGAAAAAATACTGCTCAGCGCCATTTATCGATGCCTTGCAGGCTTTTGGTAAAGTTTGCTTTGAAGGTTTACTGTATAAAATAAAGCGGAAACTACCAGTAAGCACTCATAAACTATTGGAAAGCTATTTAACTGTCCGAAAATTCAAGATGAGAGAGGGACATTTTTTTAGCTTTTCATGTTATCAAGGCAGTATCCTAGGCCCCTTTCTACATTTAATATATACTTATGACATGCCAACAAACAGTCGAGTGTTAAAATCAACATTTGCTGACGACATGGCCTTTTTAAGCGTCCATTAAAACCCACATGAACGAATGTTATAGGAACATATATTCAGACTGGAATAATGGCTACAAATATGGAGAATAAGAGTCAATGAACAAAAATGTATCCACATGACTTTCACTCCGCAAAGAGAATCATGCCCTCCTGTTAAAATCAACAACCAAATAATACGTCAACATGGACAAGTTAAATACCTAGGTATTCACCTCGATCGACGTCTTACATGGAACAATCACATAAAAGCCAAAATGACCCAGATAAAGTTAAAGTTAATTCAAATTAATTGGCTAATAGGCAGAAATTCAAGTCTGAGTTTGGACTAAAAACTTCTTCTCTATAAAGCAATTTTATAACCCATATGGGTTTTAAAATTACCCATATGGGTTTTAAAATTACCCATATGGTGCTATAGTATTCAGCTGTGCGGCACTGCCTCCGCTTCGAACATAGAAAATATTGCAAGATGCCAAAACAAGATCCTACGTGTGATTACAGCTGCTCCCTGATAATGCTAATTTACATAAAGATCTGAACATTCCCTCATAAAAACCGAAATAGCCAAACACGTTGATTCTTACCTGACATAGCTCGAGTCGTATCCGAACCCATTGGTACATCATAAGTACACATATTAGAGGTCATATCCGACTGAGAAGACACGATACAGCAGATTTGATCTAAGGACTTGTATGAAATAAGTACATTTGATCTACATCTCTGAACAAAGCTCTGACTGTGTTTTTTATTTAGGTTTAAGATTCGAAGAAATAATTGTTAGTTCATTTTTGAGATGAGGATTCAATAAATAACGAATTATGAAGAACAAAAAACATGATGTCTAAATTCGCAAATACGGTATTAATTTAAAAGGTTTGTGCATGCTTTGCAGAGATTTTCTAAAAAGTGTCTGAGAAAAAAGTGGGGGATTTATTTTTATGCATTGTTCGTGTGTTATTTGCAAAATACTGAGCAGTGAGTAGAAATACTCCACATTTTAATAATAAATTTTAAAAAATAATATTTTACTACTCTTAAAATGCAATAAACCAATACACAAAGTCTTTTACTCGTATAGTAAATAAAGTAAATTGAAAAGTATAGCACTATTGTGTCGTATTGTCATGCAGTAAACTCTAATTTAATTCTAAATTTTTAATAAATATAAAAAACTTAACTAAAAATGTCTAGCAGAACTGAAACAGGCAAAATTATAGAATAATGGAGTCAGAAATTTACTCCTTTCATACTACCAGCTCCTGTTGATTCTTGATTCTTCCCAAGTTTTCTCTTTATTATACAACATGCACATATGTACATACACATATACATACTCGTATCGCTCCTTTATTGCAACAGTGTCATAACTCAAAAAACGGAATTTTTCAGGGCTGTTTTAAATTTCAATTTCCCACTACTTAACATTGAAATGGGAATAAGCACTTTGCTCCTGTGCTCATAATTTTATACGAATCGCAAAGAATTTGTCACATAATATACATCACAATGTTCCGCATATTTTAGAATACTTATCTAAAAAATCACGTTTTTTGAGTTATGACACGTTGCAATAAAGGAGCTATATGTACATACATATTGGATGTTTGAAAAAGTTCAGTTGCAAATTTGACCAAAAACGAAACACCTTTTCTATAATTGAAGTAAGCTTCCTTAGGCCGAATTTGTGCCATTTGGATTGCCACCTTTTCCATTTTGGGGGGTAGGCCATCAGAGTAGAACATCTGAGTTTTTTGAGTTTACTGAGTTTTGCAGCTCTCTATGGAATTTAAATTTGCACTATTAGTTTAAATTTACACACTTTATATCAGTGTTATCGTTAACGCGACTAAAGTCGCAATGTGCAACTTTTTTGGCGGCCAAAATCATTTTGTGCGACTTTTCAAAATGCAATAAATTTTGCTACTTTCCATAAGTTTTTGCCACTTTTTTTGTGACATTAGACCACTAACATTTTTATCTTTTAAATCAAATTTTTCACAATCAAATTTCATAATTGTGCTAACAAGCGGCACTGGATTGCCTAATCGCCGCACACTGGCCGAAGTCACTGATCTAGCGGCATTTAATTATAATTTTGAAACTTTCAAATCGATAAATGTTTCGCATTATATCGATTACTGATACTCTACTGAGCAAATTGACGTTTTTATATTTTTTTGCGCTATTCGCTAACAGCTATTCGTATAGCTGTTAAATATCAAACACAACACATGTTGCAGCAGGTGCATTGAAGGAATTTGGCGCCAAATTATATAGTGCTTTGTTTGTGTCAATATTAAATAAGTTGATTAATAATTTTGTAATTTAAAGTTGTTTTTGTTAAGTTAAAGGCATGTATTTACTAAAAAAATAGATGTTGGTAACCCGTGTTTATCTAGGTTAATAGAAATGGATTATAGAATCCGATCGGATTCGATCTAATTCCTGTTATGTGTATAATTTTGTGCTTCGCACTCTTTTTTTAATTTTGTCCCTACTAATAAATTTTCAGCTATGGAGGCCCACGTATTACATAATAAAATAGATAAAACAAACTATAATGAGGAAGAGTGCCGCGAAATAAAAAAAAATTGAGGAGCTTCATAAGCAAATTAGTAGAAAAGTGGAAAAACTGCAATAGAACGTTATCAATTTTTGAAAGACGTAATAAAGATTGGTTGGATAGTGAAATTTTATTAGTTTGGCTGATAAGTTGTAACAGTCTTGGACGATTGCAAAGGATTCCATAGATGTACCTCAAAAACATATTGTAAATAAAACTTCCTGTGATGAACAACTTGTGGCGACGCGCGTTAGTTTACACAAAGCAACAAAGAGAAACGCATCACAAATGGTATAAATGATTCTTTCTGATTCCGAGGTTGCAGTTAAGTTAATAAAACTATTGCCTTTGCAACCAATAATATTATTGCAGACACCCCTGAAGAAGCTTTGGCTCTTTACGTGGACGGGGATTTTATAAAACACTCATATAAATTGATGCAATCTGGTGCAAAAGTAAGTAATGCAAATATATATCCATCGTATGATGCATTATTTTTAGCCCAAAGAAGTGCTATCCAGTCGGAACTCAAATTACCGATACGTCTGCTGAAGTGTCACTACAGAGCTTGGTTGATTATACAGCAACTAGAATCGTTGAATCGCAGAGGGAAATTTTTGTCAACCACAATGAAGATACAATTACTGCGATGTACAAGTGGGGATGAGGTGGCAGTAGTGGACATTCAACTTACCGGCAAAGTTTTTCTGACCTTGAATTCAACAAGATCGATAAGCACTTATTTTCTGTGTGCATTGTGCCATTGCAAGTGAAAATCGGAACAGTTATTCTGTGGAAGAATTCTAGGCCATCTTCAACGCTGTTTTGTAGATCAATTAGATTGATTTACGAAAAAAAACTTCTGAATTGATTAGTGCTGAAGTTGAAAAAGTGAAAAATCAAATAATTGAAATTATCGCAACACAGTTTGAGACTTTCCAAATTCATCACCCATCTTATATGACAATGATCGCTGGCAAAGATTTCAGTGTGGTTGCAGAATCATCGTCACAAACTTATGGTATTTGTGGAGCCACACCAAAAATTATGAATGATTAGAATGTTATTCAAAATTTACCACCTAATACAAATATGTGTAAGTACGGCTTGTCAACACTAAACGCTTGGATGACGATGATGTTGAGTGCATTTTACATATTGCGTACAGATTGCCAATTAAAAAGTGGCAAATACGTAGCACAGATAAATCTGTAGTACAGCAAATTAGATATTCGAGAAAAGCTAAGAAACGAAATGAGTTTATTAGTTGATGTTCCTAAGCCTGGGTCGGGAAATACTATTAACGGAAATACTGCTAGAAGATTTTTACAACAACCAAAATTGGCTTCGTTTTAACTGGAGTCAGTGTGGAAATAATCAAAAGATTAAGTGTTATATTACGAACTATGGCTTGTTTGTATAGAGCTAATACACATGCTTTCAAAATATTTTGCTGGCAAACAGCGGAAATTTTTGTTGATAAGTATCCATGGTTCTATATGCCACCTTCCGTAGAGAATATATTAATTCATGGTGCTGACATCATAAAAAATGTGTCTCTCCCAATTGGTGTGATGTCAGAAGAAGGAATGACGAAATAAGGATTTAAGGAATTTTACAAAGCATCGTAGGCTTAAAAATTCAAGAAAAAATACAATGGAAGATTTAATGCACTCTCTTCTGTTCTCTTTTGAACCTCTCGTATCTTCGCTCTCCAAAGGACGTTCTAGGTGCTTCCAGAACAATTTTAAAATGTACTGAACATGCTTTCAGAGCCAATTATTGAAAAAGATGCTATAGTATATATTTATATTTAAAGCACTGAAATAAGTTTAATTTTTTGTTTCAATCTAATACTTTACGCATTTCATTAAGCTTTGTTTTTATACATTTGCCAAGTTAATGGCGCTAACTTAGATATTTCGCCCACAGTGCGCCACCTTAAATTGTTTACTGTTAATTTGTGTAGCACCCAAACATTAATCTTCTTTGTGTATCCAGCTTTCTTGATATAGTTGATAACTGTTTGGTGATGTTTGCTTGGTTCTCTAGCAATCTCCACGCTGTCTCTTCGCCGGATTTTCTCAATTTTTTCCATGATTTCGTTGACTTTTTTGTGATTGGTCGTCCAGAATGAGGTGCATTTTAAACATTAAAATTGACCGATCGAAAGCGAGCAAACCATTTCGCTGCTATTTTTCTAGTTACAGCATTTTTACCTTTTCTATATATACAATAATAGAAAAATAAGAATTTAAATTTAAATTTTATTATAACTGGTATACTATGCAATGAATATAGAGTACAGTTAATATATATAAGTGCACTATATCACTGTTCTCAGTTAAATAAGCAGTATGCATATTTTTATACAGAATAAACCAACATTTTCTAATGTGAACCATCTTTAATTACACTATGCAACAAATGGAAAAAAAATTTCTGACTTTGGATAACTTCAAAAATCATCAGCATTTTAGATTCTATGGATGTTTTTTTTTTAATTTTTTTTTTCTAAAATGTGAGATTTTTGAATAGGCTGCTTCATATATCTTATGATAACTTTGAAATGACTCATTCGATTTCGTTGAGCCATATGTTAAAATATTCAAAATTATACCAGCTTTAAGGCATTCTAATATCAGTTTTTAATACAACCCGTATTTTCTGAATTATTGAGAAACAAATCAATAAAGTAAAAGTGCATATTTTTGAAAACAAAATATTATTGTTGTATTTGTATGTAATGGGGTGTCGTATGAGCGATTTATTTCTTCAAAATTTATAAAAATTACTCATGCGCTCAGTGGAATTTTCGGCAATTACAGCAAACACCTTTTTTTCATTTCACTTCATAGGGAATAAAATATGTATTTACTAATCGATTTTCATGAATTATGGCTTATTTTATTTGTAATATATGAGACTTTATGAATAAATTGTGAAACTGATAAATATTTGCTGCTTTTTAGTGTTTTGTGTATTTTTAGAAATCAAAAAAATAATAAAAAAAAAATATAACTTGTTTCTCAATAACTCCAAAACTATGGGTTATATTATAAAATGATATTAGAATGAATTAAAGCCGGTATAATTTAAAATTTTCTAAGATATGACTTAATAAAATCGAATATGTCTTTTCAAAGTTATCATAAGATGTATGAAGAAGTCTCTTCAAAAATCTCATATTTTAGAAAAAAAAAATTGTAAATATAAAGCTTTTCCCTAGAATATAAAATGCTGGTGATTTTTAAAGTTAGGCAACCAGAGCGCTTCAAAAATATATATTAAATAATAAAGATCTTTTTTTGTAAGAAATAGTATTCAGTAAAAATTTGAAATCGATATCTTAATTTAATACGCGCCTCATTGCATCTGTAGGTATAAATATTGAAAAATTAAAAAGAAATTGGGCCATATAAGGATCAGTCCATTATGCACTATATCGTCAAGCTTAATTTACCACAGTCTGTTTTAATTGTTTTTGAAAAAATTTTTTCGCTTAATATGAAACTATTTAACTATTAGCTCTCGTTCTGTACATAGTGTTGGTGCATTAAAAAGTAACCGATTTCTTAGTACTTAGAAAATTTTTATTTTTTTTATAATTTAATTTAATTAATTTAATTTAATTGTTTTCTTTTTGTTGAGAATTCTAAAGATTATTTATTTTTTATATTTATTATTATAATTCGTTTGTTATACTTATTTATTATTATATATTTATTTTCAAAAAAAAAAAAAAAAATTAAAATTATTTCTCTCCATTTGGTGCCATTCTACTCATACGATAAGAGAGTTTGCTGATAAGTCGATCGATGTTTATATCAGTGTGATCATATTAGCTTTTTTGAAGTTAAATTTAGCTTTAGTTTTATGTTCGTTTTAGCTTCGAAATTTTTCATTTAGCTTTTTTAAAAATTAATTTAGCTTTTTTTTAGCCTTTTCTGACATTTCAACAAAAAAGCACAATAGAGCAAAAAAATGCAAACAAAGTAAAATCCGACAGCAAAAACAATAAAATTGTAGCATCACAGAAACAATAGTTTCTGCATTGCTTACATGCATATATTAGTTAGTAAATTCATATTATTTTTCATTTTGTTGCCTAGAAATAAAAGGTGTTTTGTGTTTATCTCTTAAAATGTTGCCTTTTGAAAATCCTTGATATTTTTTAATTTTAAACTACTTTTAGTAACAAGTAATAGAAGTGCAACATTTTTTGTCAGAAAGGAAAATGTCATACGTAAATAAACAATAAATTAATTTGATTATAGCTTTGTTTCTTTTCATGTCTCAAAAAGTGTTCTGCCTTAGTTATGAAATGTACTTTTTTTCTTTTTTTTTCCTTGCTATTGTGAACTTGATCGCCTGTTTTGTGTATCTGTATTATCCAGATACAATTTTTCACATAAATCGGACAAAAATAATTCGATTGTGCAAATGGCGTACTTGTTTAAAAGATAACATTTCAATTTACATTTCTAGTCAATGGAGTTTATTAAATCGTCACTAGTGTAAAAATTTATATTTTTTAAGTGAATCAGTACGGGGGATGAAAAAGGCAGAAAAGAAAGAGGGTATTAAACGAAAGGAATCTTAATTAAGGTCAGATTATTACAATAGCAACGGACATTTTTGCTTCGTTGAAAACTGGCTGGAAACTGTCAATTCGTGCACCCTCCAGACCGGATTCTACCTTTTTTTAGGTTCTGCACAACTCTCATATATATAAGATAAAATATTAGCCAATGGCTAATAACAGAGCAAACGAATTAAAATCAAATTTTACCAAAAATGTTTTCTACAACCTTATTCAAAACTACTTTTACTCATTCGGTGTTGCCTGAGAATCTATATAAAGGGTCCGCCATCTAACGTTTTTTTTCAACTAGTGCTTATTTCGTGAATGGTAACACTTAGCTTATGTCTGATTTGACAGATAATTAGTTTTATCCTTCCGCTGAACGAATATGGTTGCGTATACGCTTGAACAACTCTGCGCTAAGTGGGCCTGCGATCGATATACAGAAGATGCCGATTTTGCCAAAAAAAATCATCTTTTCAGATGAAGCTCATTTTGATCTTGGCGGGTATGTTAACAAGCAAAATCGTCGCATTTGGGGCACAGAAAACTCGCACGCATACATTGAAAAGCCGATACACCCAAGACGAGTCACTGTTTGGTGCGGATTTTGGTCCAGAGGCATAATTGAGCCATTTTTCTTCGAAAATGAGCAAGGAGTGGCCGTTACAGTCAAAGGCGATCGTTATCGGGCCATGTTGAACAAATTTTTGTTCACAAAAATTGAAGAGGAGGATATTAGCAACATTTAGTTTTAACAGGACGGCGCTACGTGCCACACAGCCGAAGCTACACTCGATGTTTTACGCCCTGTTTTTGAAGATCGCATTATCAGCCGCAGAGCTGATGTCGTTTGGCCACCTCGGAGCTGCGATATGACACCGTTGGACTATTATTTGTGATGTGCCATCAAAGATAAGTGTTACACCAACAAGCCAGAGACAATAGACGGTTTAAAGGACAATATTCGTGAAGCCATTGGTGAAATACAGCTGCACACAATCGATAATGCGCTTAAAAATTATACCGATCGTGTAGGCTTCTGCATGGCCAGCCAAGGCAGCCATTTGAATGAAATTATTTCCTATTATTAACCAAAAGGATTGTACTTTCAAATAAAAAAAGAAATTTGAGAAAATATTCAGTAGTTTTTTTTGATAGCATTTTCAAAAAATAAATATATATATTTGGCGGAACCTTTACATATATTATAAATGAGGTAAATATTCGCCTTCGTCCAGGATTCTCTCAGTTTTTGGGCCACCTATTTGTTTTTATAAGGAAAATGCAAAGACGTTTGCTGTAGATGATGACTGTTGGCAATAAAAAATTGCTTTTAAAAGAAAAACATTCCCTACTATTCCATTTTTTTCAAGTTGGATCTATGTCTTTGTGCTTTTAATTTCAACAAAATCGGTTCAGACCTTTACGCGTGATTGGCTCTTTAACGAACTGAATAAACGAAACTATTTCTTAGTTTTATTTGCATACTTTTAGGTGTGCCAATTTGATAAATTTTTAATATAAAGTGATAACTCATACGACGTATGTATTTGGCCCGTTTTCCCCCAGGTTCAATTTTGAAAAACAGCATAGTCAATATCGTTAGGTGGATCTTCTGTTTTGAAAATTTCAGAAAAATCCGTTCAGTCATTTACGAATGATGAATGGATATGAATTTGAAAAATGTATGAAACTGATAATTATTAATTATTGATATTTGTTCAATTAATAGTTTGTCGTTTAATGCTAATCGAATAGGTTTAAAAGTGATATCTGTTTGTACTTTAGATTTAAAGAAAACTCTTCATATAGTGTTATATTAACATTATCTAATATCCAACTAAAAAATATATGTTTCAAAACTAAAATTAAAATTTTTGCTTATTTTTTTAGCCGAAAACAAAATCTTTTAGCTTTTTTTTTGTACGCGATTTAGCTTTATATCAATATATAGTCTAGTCACACTGGTTTATATAGAAAATATTCTATTAAATTTTTGTAAATTACCCGAAACACAAAATTCATTTAAATATTAAAATTTAATTTTAGTGTCAATCACATAATCATACTGTCAAGACATAATATTTAATGAATTTTAACGACGAAACTATGAAAATTGCTTTGATTTTTAAATGTTTAATTATCCAGTGTTTTTTGAATTTTGTAGCCAGCAGCCAAAGGTGTTGTTTTCAATTCAATTGCGAGCTTATTTATTGATTAAACTTATGATTAATTAATCATCATATTATTCTATATCTCTCTGTCTCTTGCCGTCTATAATATGTAGTTATTATACAGCGATAGCTCCAGGCACAATCAAATCAAATCGCAAATATACAGTGGCCGTAAGTTTACATGATGCAAGTGAACCCTGTACTATTAAAGTGGGCATTGATGGACCATCTTTTAAAGAGAACAAAGATGTTTATCTACAACCATTTGAATCGAAACAAATTGATTTTATGCCACACAAATTAATACCGGGTGATTACAAGCTAAAGGTCGAAGGTGTTTCAGGTTTGAGATTAAAAAATGAAAGTTCTTTATTCGTTATTAGTGAATATGGTCCGAAAATTTATATACAAACTGATAAAGGCGTTTATAAACCGAAAGATTTCATACAATTTCGTGTTGTGATTTTGGATGAACATACAAGACCATTGAAAATAAAGGAGCCTATACATGTGGAAATATTGGTGAGTGCAATATTTAGTTTTTTTTTTCGGAAAATCCATTTGTATTAAGATATTGTTATCAAGATTACTTCAAATCAAATAAATACTTTAAATATATTTTTGTAAAACAATAAACGTTTCGTAAAAGCAATAGTGATTAGGATTATAAACAGTCTATGAGTGTAAAATTTCTAGTAATCTAGTTGGTGCCTGAAGATGTTTTTCTATTTTTGTCGTTTTTGCCTAGCAAACTTGAGTTTTATTTATTTTGCTTGGACCGTTTTTGGTGTTTGTCGCCATCAATATAAAACATCTATCGAAATATACTTTAAAAGCGACTATAAACTGCGCACTCTAACTAAAACTTAATCAATCTAAAGGGTCCGCCAAATAATTTATTTTTTTTAAATGAATTGCTATAAAACAAACTACGGAATATTTTCTCAAATATCTATTTTTATTTGAAAGTACAACCCTTCCGGCTAATAATGGAAAATAATTTCATTCAAATTGCTGCCTCGGCTGGCCATGCAATAGCCTACACGATCGGTCCAATTTTTAAGCACATTATTGATTGTGTCTGCACACTGTATTTCACCAATGGCTTCATGAATATTGTCCTTTAAAGCGTTGATTGTCTCTGGCTTGTTGGCGTAACACATATCTTTGACGACACCCCACAAATAATAGTCCAACGGTGTCAAATCGCAGCTCCGAGGTGGCCAAACGACATCAGCTTTGCGGCTGATAATGCGATCTTCAAAAACAGGGTGCAAAACATCGGGTGTTGCTTCGGCTGTGTGGCACGTAGCGCCGTCCTGTTGAAACCAAATGTTGCTAATATCTTCCTCTTCAATTTTTGTGAACAAAAATTCGTTCAACATGGCCCGATAACGATCGCCATTCCTTGCTCATCGGCCACTCCTTGCTCATTTTCGAAGAAATTTGCCCCAATTATGCCTCTGGACCAAAATCCGCACCAAACAGTGACTCGTCTTGGGTGTATCGGCTTTTCAATGTATGTGTGCGGGTTTTCTGTGCCCCAAATGCGACAATTTTGCTTGTTTACATACCCGCCACGATCAGAATGAGCTTCATCTGAAAAGATGATTTTTTTGGCAAAATCGACATCTTCTGTAAGTCGATCGCAGGCCCACTTAACGAAGCGAAAACGCATTGGATGGTCAGTTGGCTTCAACTCCTGAACCAATTGGACTTTGTGTAGCGTCATACCAAGGTCTTTATGCAAAATTCGTCTCAA